>VDFB02000013.1:148628214-149263544 GCA_007258455.2 Sequoia sempervirens | reverse complement strand
GTGTTTAAGGTATAGGGTTGAGGTTATAGGGTTAAGTGTATAGGGAATAGGGATTAGGGTTTAGGATATTAGGTATAAAGTTGAGGGTATAGGGCATAGGGATGAGGGATGAGGGTTTAGGGTTTAGCATTTAAGGTATAGGGTTGAGGGTTGAGGGATAGTGTTTAGGGTTGAGGGTATAAGGTTAAGTGTATAGGGTATATGGATTATGGTTTAGGATATTAGGTATATAGTTGATGGTATTGGGTTGAGGATATTAGGTTAGGGTTGATGGTTTAGGGCTTAGGATTTATGTATAAGTTTGAGGGTTGAGGGTTGAGGTATAATATTCAGGGTTAAGGGTATGAGGTTAAGTGTATAGGGTATAGGGATTAGGGTTTAGGGTGTAGGGTTGAGGGTATAAGGTATAGTGTTAAGGCTTGAGAGTGTAGGGTTTGTCTTTTAAGTATAGGGTATGAGGTTGGGGGTGTACGGTATAGAGATGAGGGTTGAGGCTGTAGGGTTTAGGGTTGAGGGTTGAGGGATAGTGTTTAGGGTTGAGGGTATAAGGTTAAGTGTATAGGGTATATGGATTATGGTTTAGGATATTAGGTTTAGGGTTGATGGTTTAGGGTTTAGGATTCATGTATAAGTTTGAGGGTTGAGGGTTGAGGTATAATGTTCAGGGTTGAGGGTATGAGATTAAGTGTATAGGGTATAGGGATTAGGATTTAGGGTGTAGGGTTAAGGGTATGAGGTATAGGGTTAAGGCTTGAGAGTGTAAGGTTTGTCGTTTAAGTATAGGGTCGAGGGATAATGTTTAGGGTTTAGGGTTTGAGGTTGTAGGGTTTAGGGTTTAAGGTATAGGTTTTAGGGTTGAGGGATAGTGTTTAGGGTTGAGGGTATAAGGTTAAGTGTATAGGGTATATGGATTATGGTTTAGAATATTGGGTATATAGTTGAGGGTATTGGGTTGAGGATATTAGGTTTAGGGTTTAGGGTTTAGGGTTTAGGATTTATCTATAAGTTTGAGGGTTGAGGGTTGAGGTATAATGTTCAGGGTTGAGGGTATGAGGCTGTGTATAGGGTATAGGGATTAGGTTTTAGGGTGTAAGATTAAGGGTATAAGGTATAGGGTTAAGGCTTGATAGTGTAGGGTTTGTCATTTAAGTATAGGGTTGAGGGATAATGTTTAGGGTTTAGGGTATGAGGTTGAGGGTGTAGGGTATAGAGATGAGGGTTTAGGGTTTAAGGTATAGGGTTGAGGTTTAAGGGATAGTGTTCAAGGTTGAGGGTATAGGGCTAAGTGTATAGGGTATAGGGATTAGGGTTTAGAATATTGGGTATAGGGTTGATGGTATTGGGTTTAGGATTGAGGTTTGGGGTTTATGGTTTAGTGCACAAGGTTGAGTGTAGGGTTTAGGGTTTAAGTATAGGTTTGAGGGATGATGTTCAGGGCTTACGTTATAAAGTTGAGGGTTGAAGGTGTAGGGTTTAGGGTTTAGGGTTTAGGGTTTAGGGTTTAGGGTTTAAGGTATAGGGTTGAGGGTTGAGGTATAGTGTTCAAGGTTGGGGATGTAGGGTTAAGTGTATAGGTTATAGGGATTAGGGTTTAGGATATTGGGTATAGGGTTGAGGGTATTGGGTTTAGAGTTGAGGGTTTAGGGTTCAAGGTTTAGGGTACAATGTTTAATGTAGGGTTTAGCATTTAATTATAGGGTTAAGGGTTTAGGGATAATGTTTAGGGTATAGGGTATAGGGATGAGGTTTGAGAGTGTAGGATTTATGGTTTAATTCTCAACCCTCAACCCTATACAATGGACCCTCAACCCTAATCCCTCAACCCTATGCCCTCAACCCTCTACCCTCAACCTTAAACCCTCAACCCTCAACCCTCAACCCTTAAACCCTCTGCCTATACATTAAACCCTCAACCCTCAATTCTCAACCCTCAACCCTTAATCCCTGATCCTCAACCCTTCAAACCCTCGGCCACTCAGCCTCATACCCTATACCTATACATTGGACCCTTAAGCTAATCCTTCTTCCCTTCCTTCCCTCCTTCCTTCACCCTCCATTACCCCTCCAACCCCTCCAGCCTGTCCATCCATTCCTCCACCTAATCCACTCAATCCTGCCCCTATCCACTTTCTCTCTATCTATACATCTCACCTCTCTCCTACCCTCTCTAATTTTCTCTATCTACCCTCTCCCTCTTTCTACGTACCTCTTGCTCAATCAATCCCTACCACTCTCTCTCGCTCCCTTTATCTATCTCTCTATCTCCCTCTCACTACCTCTCCATCACTCCCTCTCTCTCCCAATCCCTCTTAGGGTTTAGCGATTAGGGTAGAGAGTTTTCTTGGGTTTAAGGGTTGAGGGTAGAGGGTATTGGATTGAGGATAGAGACCCAATATCCTCTACCCTCAACCCTAATTCCTCAACCCTATACCCTCAACCCAATACCCTAAATCATCAACCCTATAGGTCCTCCACCATAATACCTCAACCCTATACCCCCAAACCCTATCCCTTTTTCTCTATCTATACATCTCACCTCTCTCTCCCTCCCTCTCTCCTACCCTCTCCCTCTTTCTACGTACCTCTTGCTCAATCAATCCCTACCACTCTCTCTCGCTCTCTCTCTCTATCTCTCTCTATCTCCCTCCCACTGCCTCTCCATCACTTGGCCTATTTAAAAAAATGGGTCTGAGAAATGGGGTCTCCTAGTGATTTACATCACTAGGAGACCCCATTTCTCGGACCCATTTTTAAAACAGGCCATACATTGTCAATTTCACTGAATTGGCAAGCCAATAGGCCCACTAGGTTGCCAATTTGATGAAATTGGCAACCTAACTTGCCATGTTTGAAAAAATGGGTTCAAGAAATGGGGTCTCCCGGTGATGTAAATTACTAGGAGACCCCATTTCTTTAACCCATTTTTTCAAACAGGCCACTACATTTCCCATTTCACTGAATTGGAAAGCCAGTGGACCCACTAGCTTGGCAATTCGGTGAAATTGGCAACCTAACTTGTTTTTTTGAAAAAATGGGTCCAAGAAGACAACTCTATATTCTCCAAAATGGAATGAAGTTGCAGAAATAATGAACAGGACAATGATGGAGAAGGCTAGGAGTATGTTGAGTGGTGTTGGCCTAGAACAAAGGTTTTGGGATGAAGTTGCTGCCACTGCATGTTACCTAATTAACATGTCTCCTACATCAACTCTTGTTGATAAGACTCCTATTAAGGCATGGTCATGTCACAATCCTTCATTAAGACATCTTAGAGTTTTTGGTTGCGAGGCATATGCACATGTGCCAAAGGAGAAACAAACAAAGTTGGAGAAAAAGGTTGTGAAATGTATCTTCATCGAATATAGTTATGGTGTGAAAGGATACAAGCTTTGGGATCATGTTGCACAAAAGGTAATACACAGTAGAAGTGTTATTTTTAGAGAAACTAAGCCTTCTTCTATTACATTGCGGCCAAAAAAAATTAAACAGGAAGATGTGATTCAATTTCCTTCTACACCTAAGAAAGTCGAATTGAGGCCCAAGGATAGACAAGAAGTTGTGCAGAGCTCATCTAGCTTTGGGTCTTCAGAAGAGGAGGAAGAACCTCCAACTCAACTTGTTCATAGGTCTACAAGGCATAGACAACCACCTGAAAGGTATTCACCTAATGATTGGAGATGTATTTTTTCTTTAATTACTAACATAGATGAACCCAAATTTGTAGAAGAGACACTAGGTATGAATTATGCAGAATCCTGGAAGATTGTTATGGATGAAGAAATGGCATCTTTGGAAAAGAATGATACATGGGATCTTGTACCATTGCCTGAAGGACGAAAAACCTATTGGTTGTAAATGGTTGTTCAAGAAAAAGATTGGTTCATATGGAGGTATTGAGAAGTACAAAGCAAGGTTGGGTGCAAAGGGTTACTCTCAAGTTGAGGGTGTTGATTATGGTGAGATATTTTTCTCCTATTGCAAAAATGACATTCATTAGATTTTGCTTTCTATTGTTTCTACTTATGATTTAGAGGTTGAGCAAATGGATGTGAAAGTACCATTTCCTTCATGGTGATTTGAAGGATGACACAAACGAGAACCACATGGCAAGGTAAGAAATGTTGGTTTTAAATTGGAAGAAATCTTTGTATGGCTTTAAAATAGAGTCCTAGGATGGTACCTCAAAAATTTGATACATATGTGTTGAGTTTGAATTTGAGTGTTCTAAATCAGATCATTGTATTTATTATAAAAATGATGGTGATTGTTTTCTGTTTATTGCATTATATGTTGATGATATGTTATTTATTGGTAGAGGGAAAGGTATGATTTCATAACTAAAATCTCAACTTGTTGCTAAGTTGAAATGAAAGATCTTGGTGCAACTAAACACATTCTTGGGATGGAACTGAAAAAGAGATAGAGAGTGAACATAAAGCTATGGCTTGGCCAAAGCAAGTATTTCAACTCAATTTTATAGAGGTTTGATATGCAAGATTGTAGACCATTGTGTGTTCTTATTTTAGTTGGAACAAAGTTATCTATTTCAGATTGTCTAACATCTCCATCAAAGATGGAAGACATTGTAGAATACCTTACCGCAGTGCAATTGAAGTTTGATGTATGATATGAGTTCTGTACTAGACCGCATATTTCCCAAGAAGTGGATTTCCTTCTAGATATGTCTAATCCTAGTAGAGTTCATTGGGATACAGTTAAAAGATTCTTCAAATATTTTTGGGGTACCTCAGATTATTCCTTGTGTTATTGTAGTAATATGATTGAAGACAATATTTCCCTTTGATTCAAGGATTGTGGATTCCGAATTGTAGGTGATGTTGATAGCGTAAGATCCACCGCTAAGTGTGTTTACTTTATTTCATGGTAAAATAGTTGGATGAGGTTTATAGCCAGGGTTGCTTTGTCCACTACTCTCAAAGCAAAGTATATGATAGATACTCATGCTTGTAAAGAATCCATCCGATTTCAAGATATTGTGTCTCGATATTAGAATAAAACAAAGTGCAATGAAATTTTTATGCATATCTTAGTGTGTGATATGTCTATCCAAGAACCAACATTTCATGCCGTGACCAAGTACATTGATGTACGATCATTTTGTTAGAGATATGGTCAAGATGCCAGGTGAAGTTGGTTAGCGTAGATACTTTGATAATGTTGTTGATTCTTTAACTAAGCCTCAGGAGCACAAAGAAGTTCTAAAATTGGTGTTCGTAAAACTATGGGCCTTTTCAAATTTCTAGCAATTAGGAGATGATGATGACACCCTTCTATTGTCCCTTTGCAAGGTGTGTCTAAAAAGGGAGGGATTGTTGGGAAAATGTGTCTCAACCTTCCAATTATATATGATTTATTTGATAGGATGTATGTTGGCATGTGGCTTAATTCCATCATGCAAATATTGTACACTCATAACAAGACGTGGGGTTCAGTTCCTAAAAGAAAAATTCATTGACATGTCAAGGTTTTTTCAATGCCGATACACGCCAAGGTTTTTTCCTCACGACATGTCAAAGTTTTTTCTCACTGACACATCATCAAGGTTTTTCAGCTAACATGTATCAAGGTTTTTCACACGGGACAACTGGGTTTTTCCATTACCACATCAAATGAAAAATGACCTTGTTAAACCTAATTCTAGAAAGGTTCCTATAATGACCCATTTCTGGTGGAGGCACTTGACCTGAATCTTGCTCTCAAAATTGTTTCTCAAAGAGACATTAGAAGCGTTAAAGATTAATAAGTTTCAGTGATAATATCTAATAAGATCCCAAAGATGGTATTCTATTGTACCATTTATCATCATAGTGAATGAAGAGTCATTATTACTTATAAGACTCAATAATTGCTGCAAGCATAATTATTGGATAACCATAAATAACATATATATATATATAAATATAAAATTGGTATGTATCCACCCTCTATGAGGTATTCATGAGTCTCAACCTCTCTATATATATAGATATATACTTATCAATTACCACAATATATTTATCAACATATGAATTATATATACAGTAAACATAGTATATTTATTATATTTATATTTATCTTATATACATATATTAAACATATATCTCGCACACTAACCTTTGCTAACTTCTTAATCCATTCATTTATTATCATTTATTCATTCTTTGATTAGTCTTTAACATAATTTATAATTATCTACTTTATAACAGAAATTACTTACCTTCTGCCTTGATCCGTCTACAGATAATCCTTTTCTTCCACCGTGCCCCCTCCTCTTTCATATCTTCCTTGATGTCTTTTGGAGGAGTTGCACCATATGAAGTATCGCTACCTTTGGAGTTTGTTTTGTAATATTTCAGATTATATTATTATTATTTTAATAATAGGATCATAGTTTGAATAGTGTATATTTTGAAAAAAAAAATTGTAATATTGTTATTGATAATTATGAATACAATAATATTTTAGATTATATTTATTTTATTATTTCTCTTGTAAATATTAGATATTTTAGATTATATTTATTTATTTTATTATTTCTCTTGTAAATATTAGTTTTGTTATTATGATATTCATAATTAATAATTGTTCTATGATAATTATATTAGCTATGATAGTAATTTTTAAATCTATATTCATAATTTTGATATTTATTTTATTATTTGTATTTTAGTATATGTAATATTATAATGATTGTGAATATAATATTTTAAATTAATAATTATAATAATATTAAATTGTGAATATATTTATATGTATTTTTAACATTTGTATGGTTATTTATTTGTTTATTATATTTGGTAATTATGATATTATTTTAATGATAATTATAATTATAGTAATTATATTTTTTAATATGTATTTTATTAGTAATTTTATTTATTTGTATATCAATGCTCAATCTCCTAGTGTTACAAAATCGGGGACATGACAGTTTCAAAAAGCTTGTTATAAGTAGGTGGGATGTATGTAGATGGGGGTGTATTATGACAGTGTGATAGTAGTTGAGTTGTCTCTTGATCTCTAGTGGTGATACTCTAAGAAGCTTGCTCTACAAGTATATTGTAATCTTTTGAGTTTTGAATAATATATTGGGTGGCTTTTGGAATGTGGGGTTTTTCTCCTGAAAGGATTTTCCCTACGTAAATCATTATGTTGTGGTATGCATGTTGTTTGTGTTTATTTCTATTTAATTTTTTGTAACTGTTAAAGATCTATAAAAATTTTGCATTGTTCTCCTCTCAAGGTTAGTGTAGGAAGTTGTTCCGCTACCTTAGCTTCCTTACACATGTGTGGTTGGGTGGAGTATTTGATATCATTTTACACCATGTGTATAACCTACAAATATGCAGGTTATAGATTAAGGATTCATGTCCTTACAATGTTGTTGAGTCATTTATGCCATAGTTGAAGATTTGAAAACCTTGAAGTGCCTACTTAATTGTTTCCTTCATGTCCAATCTTCAAAGAGAGTGATACCCTTCAAGGATTTATGAGGAACTATGTTTTATATGTAATAAGCATAGTTGATTGCTTTTACCTAGTATTGTGGTGTAAGGCCATTGGAATGTATCATATAATTATCCATCTCTTTCAAGGATTAGTTCTTACATTCTACAACAACATTTTGCTAAGGATTATAAGAAACTATTTTTGCATGTCTATCCCCTATGCTATGAAAAAATGTTCAAACTTAATGTTGACATATTCCCCCTCATCATCAATTCAAAGAATCTTGATGGCATTCTTTAATTTTTTTTAGACAATGCCTTCAAATCTCAAAACTTATCAAAGAATTCATATTTTTGTCTAAGAAATTAGGCCCATGTATATCTAGAAAAATAATCTATGAAGATGAGAACATATGTTTCCTTAGTAAAATATGGATCAGGAAATTCCCCTAATACATCACTTTGAAGTAGATCCAATGACTATATTTCCCTCTAATATTTTCCTCTATCAATTTTTTCTTCAAGATGCCTACCAAGGGTACAACCCTCACAAAGACCCTTATAAAATGTTTATCTAGCAATCCTATAACCATGTCTTACTAACTTAGTTTCTCAAGGTAATGGTAGTTAAGGTGGCCAAACCATTAATTCCATAATTTTTAACTTCATTTGAATAGTAAGCAAAGTCGTGGGAAAAACATTAGATGAAAAATGTGAGGTGTATAATCTAGAATGGCGATCTACCCTTCCCACAACTACTAAATCATTGTTGTGCAACTCTCTAATCTCAATTGTGTCTAGAGAAAAAATAACTATCATGGCCTTCCCTAAGTGAGTAATTTGATACACTAATAGTAGATTAGCTAAAATTCAAGGTACACCTAGAATATTTGTGAATTTTTTAACTTTAACTTCACCAAACCCTCTCCCTATAGTTGAAGTTGGAGTATTACACTCAAGGTGATACTAGACATCCTAGAAGGCTCTGAGGAAGAGAATTCAACTTGTGATGAACCCATGTGGTGTGAGACACTAGAGTCAATATTCCAAGATGGAGATGATGTGAAAGTTGTAGAAACTAAAGCCTTTGCCTTAGTTGATTCCTAGTTTTATGGTGATGGTTTGATGGAATTAGGGACCCCTACATTTTTCTTCTTAAAAAGATGAGAAAGGTGATCAATTTGTTTCATCATACACTTGTGCTCATTATGTCTATTCTTCTTACAGTAGGCACACTTAACTCTTTCTTTCTTAGGTTTCCCTTGATTTGAAGAGCTTTAGTGTTAAAGGTTTGGAGGAACCAAACATTTTTTCTTAGTCTCATTTTACTTTATAGTGATTACTTCTTCTCTTTTCTTAAAGCCTATTGTTTCCCATTCCCAATAATAAGGACTTGAGATTTTTTAGAATTCAATGTGCCCATTTGAATCAACTTATCTTGCTCCTTTGTTAAGTTCACAATAAATTCATCTAAAGGGAATTTTCCAAGAGGAACCCATAGTACTCTTGGTGAAGTAGAAGGTTGAAACAAACACTAATTAATTAGGACCTAGCTTGGAGAAGATTAAAAGAACTAACTAATCATATTTTTTCTCAATTCCACATTTTATAAGTTGCAACCTTAGTGATTTGAATTTGGTGAAGAAGTATTCTAAGGTTTCAAAGGAATTAGGACTCAAACTAATGATCTCAATTTCCAACTCATGGGTTCTCATCTCATCTTACTTCCCAAAGATTTTTTCTAAATTTGTACTCAAACTTCATTAGGTGTATTGAAAGCTTCAACATAAAAGAGAAGTTCATAAGACAATGTTCGATAGAATCCAAAGGCTTGGATCACACTTGTTGAACAACTTAAATTTAGCACTCTCATCAAAAATTTATTTTTAAATCCCCATTTTCACTCAATATAACCCCTTGTTCTTTATTATAATTTGAACCTTAGTTTTCCATTGATGGTAATTAAGGATGTTAAAGGAGTAACAAGTAAATTTACATCCATGCTTAATTTGATTTTTAGCAACCAATAAAAGTACAAGAAATAAAAATAATGGAAGTGCACAAAACACAAGAACACCCCCCCTTGACTTAGTAGTAGAGACCCTCTTACACAACTTTTCACTTTATAATTTTAGTGCATAGGTGAGTTCAATTGGAATAGAAAATGGCACTTTATGTTTTGAGTGTGAAATCATTTCCAATGGACCAAGCATACAAAATTAATCACTTCTAAAAAAATGGCACTCAATTTCAAGTTGTCAATCAAAAGTTACATTGATTTTGACTTTGCTTATTTTCTTAATTTAACACTTACACTTTTCAGGCAATGCCTTCAAAAAACAATTCCATCTACAAATTTAAGAGAAAAAAATTGAGGTTGAAAGAAAAACTTAAGCCCCCTTTTCATTGGTTGTGACCATACCATATCACCTTATTGGATAGAATTTGACAACTACCTAGCTAACAAAAAAATTTGTTTACTACATACAACTTTGCAAACACCTTCCCTATCAATGCCACAATAAATGGACAAATAATTCCAACACCATACAAACACAAAATTCTAATGTTTGCATGTCAATGTAAGGAAAATTTGAGCCACTTCTAGTGACAAGTGAATGAACAAGTCTGAGAAATAAAAATTAATTCAAATTGACTCTAAAAATATAAATTTATCATTCTAAATTTGAGAATTCAAAATAGAAAAAAAAAATGCAAATTCAAACAAGATATATCTCCCTAAAGCAAATTCGAGCCAAGAACCAACATATCTCCTAAAAAGGATAAAATTCCCCTTGATACAAAGCCAAATTAACTTGCTTTGTGGTGTAAAAAGCTTCAAAAGCTTCCATGACACCGAAGATAGACCCCTATGTAGCAACAAATCGAGATTTGAACTCACAAAGACACTTAGAAATGGAATTTGAAAATTTGAACTAGCAACCTAAATCTACCAAATCTGATACCATTTGGAGCCAAAGAACTGAACAAAATGACATATTGAAAGAAACCAAATACACGAGAATGTAGATCAAAATGATATACTTACATTAAGGAAATGAGGTGAATATAAAGCACAAATGAACAAATCAAATCCCATTTTTAGAAGGAAAGGCTCATTAAAATTTTCTCAACAAACTAGAGGTAGTTAGGAGTTAGTTTCTACTTAACTCCAACTTACCAATAAAAAGATATAAAGTACATATGCAAATAAATCAAATCATGAGGTAAAAAGTCTCACACTAACATGTGCTTCCTAAAAATACTGTGGATCAAAAGTAGAGATGATGAAAATATGTGGATGTCTCTAGAACTATATCTCATTCACATGGTATCTAAAGGATCATGAACCTAATCAACTAAAAATTGTAAATTCTAACTAGACTAAAGTGGGCTAAAAGGCAAATAACTAAGGAGATTTATCAACCTTAAAGTAGTAACTATGAGAGGAAGGATTCAGATCCTCATCATCACTCTCATTAGTTAAAGTAGATGAAGAAGAATCCTCATCATCATGAATGTGTTTATGTGGATACGAATCCTTATAATTTTTGGGAATTGGTGTCTCAACCTTTTGTCCTATTTTTTAGGAGTTCCTATTTATAGTCTAGTATTTTCTGTGTCAAAAAATGAAGAATTAAGCATCTTCTATTTTTTAGGAAGTGGTACCCACTTCAAAGATTCCTATTTGGTAGGGGATATGTTGACTACTCAACCAATGTCATGGGAGAATGCCACTTGTCACTTGGGCGCTCAATCTGGGCAAAGGAATTTGTAAAATTCCTAAGAGTGCTTGGATGCCAAGTGTCAGTGTGTGGTGAGCTTCAAAACTCGTTTGTTAGCATATTCCTTTGTATGAGCACAGAGAGTGAGGAAGGGTGACACTTGTCATCATGAGGGAACTTTGAGAAAATAATATTGTGAGAAACCTCAAGAACGAGTGCCCTTATGCCATGTGGCATGTATTTGATTTGTTGACTAAAGCTCGAAAGGGAGATTTGCTTTGTGAAGACTTATTTGTCACTCAGAGTGACTAGGAGTTGTGGGTGAGTTCTAAATTGGTAGAAAATTATATTTTTAAATGGTGGATGCCTAGCTTTATTATTTCTTGATTTATGATGATTTTTAGCTTGCATGTTGTTGTATGTGATTGCATATTGGTTGCATGTTCGTGCATGACAGTGTATGATTGGTAGGATACTTTTGTGGATAGTTGAGATCAATGTATGTTCTTTGTTATAGTTTGCATGCATGCAAAGATTGTGGAGATGACACATGGAAACCTTAGGCACCCATATTGGATATGTATAAAATGTTTAATGAACTATTCATTTGTATGAGAGACTATTATAATTTCTAAGATACCGTTATACTATTGGATTCACTCTAAAATTGTAACACTGTGAAACTACACCTACAAGAGCATAGACTCTGGATATTGTTTGTAATTTCCCTATTAATGTAATACAATTGATTTGTGCTTTGGTGTGTGGGTTTTTTCTCGAAAGGGTTTTCCCACGTAAAAAATTTGTGTTATGTGTTTATGCTTAAAATTTGAAAATTAATCTTAATGCATGTGCATTCTTAAGAAATTGTATTAGAATAAAGATTTGAAAACATAGTTTTTGCAGCCCTCTCCTGATTGATTTGCATTTAGGGAAGAGTTTCCGCACTCGTCTTTCCTTTCAATAATTTATGTCATTAATCCAATGTGAATGCAAATAATGAAGTGTCAAGAGGACAAATTAGAGATCCCTCCTTAAAGTGGACAATCCTCTCAATAAATAGCTCATGTGTAGTGGGGTGGAGAAGTTAATTTCCCTTAACACCATTTGGATACCAATAAAAATGCAAGGCCCGCTCTCTAGATCCACAACCTTATTTTTCTCTAATATAATGTGGGTCCATGTTTGAGAAACAAAAACCTTGAAATGTTTAACTATAGTATTTTTACTACAATCTTTGAAAGGATTGACCCCCTTCAATACTTTATGAGAAACATGGTTTTGGATATAGATGGCATAATTGTGGCATCCACCTAGTACCATGGTGCAAGAGATATAGAGTGAGTCATACAAGTTTCTATTTCCTACAAGGATCTATTATTATGCTCTAAAAAACCATTCTATTGAAGATTATACGAAATTGTACACTACAAAACTAACTCGTTTGAAGTATTAAACTACTCAAAATTATGGTTAATATATACTCACTACCATTGTTAGTGCATAGAACCTCAATTTCTTTCTTTGGCTATTTCCCCTCAAGTGATCAAAGTCCTAAAAATTATTGAAGACCTAAAACTTATGTTGAAGAAAATACACTCATTTATACCTAGAAAAATCATCAATGAAGGTCAAGTTAATTTTTTCCTTGTTGAATGAAGGATATGGAAATAGACTAGATAAATCATTGTGAATCAACTCTAGAATCTAAGTGACCCTCCATGATTTTCCTTTGTCAAACTTCTCAATATATCATGTTTACCAAGGATGCAACCTTGGAAAGCATTGTTACAAAAGTGAATAGAAGGTAATTTTATAACTATTCCCTATTGTATAAGATATTATAAGTATTGTTAGCTTTAAATCCCAAAACATTCATACCAAATATACTCACCTCATCAAAAGGAGTGATCATCTATTCCAAGTTTCGCAACTGATATTGGTGATCTATCTCAAATGCCACTATAGAACTATTATGCATCTCAAATAATAATTATATTAAGAGTGGCATACACCCATTTGGCTAAACTTGTGTGATCGAACTGGTAAATTGGTAGGGTATTAGTTGACAATGAGGGTACACAAAGAACATCTTAAAATTTCATGTAACCCACGTCAATAAAACATCTTTCGCACACCTCAAGTAGTGTGTCATCACCCATCAATATTTGCAGCATGGAACAAGGTTCCAAAGATGTGAAGTTGTCCTTTGAATAATCCATGTGGTGTGAAGCACTAGAGTTAAATATATAGGTGGAAGGAAGCACTAAAACTACTACAATAGCCTTGTCATTCCCTTTCCCTTTTTTTTATTATTTTGAAAACCCCTCATTTGATGAACTCTATTTGAATGGCTTAGGAACATTAATGTTATTTTTTTAAAGAATGTGTGTCAAGTGATCAATATGTTTCTTCAAATATTTATTCTCATCGCAACAAAGTCTCTTACAATTAGAACATGACTTTCTCAAGGTTATTAGAGATTGTCACCTTTTGAAGAGGTCTCAAATACTACTTTCAAAATAGTATATTTTTATCCTTTTTCTCCTTGTCTATGGTTTTTGTTGAATGTGTCTTTATTTCCCAATCCTTTTAGTTCTTTTGTGTCTTGTCTTAAAATTAATACATGTGACTAAGAGGATTTTAGAGTGCCCATTTGGATGAGCTTATCTTGCTCCCTAGTGAGAGTTGTAACAAAACCATTAAGAGATGGCATAGTGAATTGTGTAGCCAATGAAAGTTAAATTCTAAAACTAATAGCATGTGCATGTAGCTAATGAAAATATAGCCAAAATAATATATATATATATATATAGCCCAAAACACCTCTAAATGACTAATCAATGAGCCTCTAAAGTTTGGGTGCCAAAGCAAAAATAGAGAGGGTCCCCTTCATGAACCAAACAAGATGTTATCAATAGTCGTATGGAATTCATATGGATGATACCGGTAGACTGTATACTAATTTCAACATCTAAAAAGTAGGTCATATGGATCTATATAGATGGTTTCAATAGTGATATGGGTGATGTGGCAAGGTGACATGATAGTATTTGTCGAAGGTGGTGTTGTAGTCCATACAAATGACATGGTAGGGTGGGTTTGAAGGTGTATGGATCCTACAATTAAATATGTTAATCAAAAGAACCTCAAGAAAAATTTATCATAAGTTTGGGCATAGAAATAATGTGTGTAGAACCTAAGGAACATGTTGGGGAGGCTTTATCTAGCATAGCAATGATTAGTAGTGCTATTGAATAAAGGTGGCAATACCTAGTGAAGGCATGACCAAGGGAGGTGCAACCCAATGAGGCTACTAATAAGGAGCAACACTTAGTGGGCCAAACTAATGAAGGACATAGCTAGGGGAAGTTTCAATTGCATAGGATGCTTGTATAGGTCTAATAGTACAACCATATAAATTTTCTTACAAATAATGAAAAGAAATAAAAATAAAAAACCCCTCTCGACCATTAGCTAAAAAATAGTAAATTTATAGTCAATTTTAAGGGAATACTTTATCTAGCATAGAAATGAATATTATGCTAGTGAGTAAAGGTGGTGCAACCCAATGATGTTGTTAATAGGATCAAAACCTAGTGTCAGCCAAACCAATGAAGGAGCTAACTAGGAAAAGTATCAATTGCATGGGATTCCTATAAGGTTCTAATTTAGTACAACCATATAAATTTTCTTGTAAATAGTTACAAGAAAAAAACCAAAACCCCCTCTAGACTATGAGCTCAAAATTCACAAATTTATAGTCAATTTTAGGGCTTTTTGTGTCACTAAATGTAATGGTGTAGTTAGACTTAGGCCAAGATGCCCTAAAATTTGTACCACCTAACCTACATTAATGTTAGCCTTTCAAAATATATTTTTAAAAATCCAATCCTAAATTTCTCAAGCCTTTAAAACACAATGGTGTGGTCCAAAAAAATTTATAATGTGCTAAAAAATAGCTCACAACCAAAACCTAAAAAAATAAGGTCTCTCAAAAATTCAAAAAACTTATTGAGCTACCTTAGACATCATGGCTATGATTTATTGTTGTAATTTTCTAATATCAATGAAGAACCAAGATCTTGTGCAATAATGGCTAGATACACACTATTTAACAAATGGTACTTAAATAGAAATATTAAAATAGATTGTTTCAAGACTAAAAGACCATGCAAATATATGTGAGACAAGAATCATGAATTAGTCCTGCAAGTTGAGTGAAGTGTATATAGATAAGAGAGGAGGGAAATATGACTAATAGATAAAAAGTGACTCTTGTTACCTTATTTTTAGCTTTCAGCTGAAATCAAGTAACTTAGTGTTTAATTATTTTCTTGTTTTTTAAACATTTAAAGATAAACCATAACACTGCTAATTTCAATATGGGTGAAGGAATGATTGTCAAAATAAAGTATATTACATTTTGTCATTTCAATGTTGCATTACAACAAATGTGAAAGAGAATCATAGATATACAAATGTAGTATTTTATTGATAATCTTGAAATATACATGTCCCTCACAAGCCAAGGGACTAACTCTCTTATTCAATGAACCTATGAAACAATTCATGCATGAATAAGTAGAGAAAGGAAATGTGCATATGAGAATTGAACCAGCCATTGCCTGAGAATGACTGGTTGTAGGTTGCCTGAATGCTTTGTTACTGCGCCGAACCACTTGTGTCCCTTCTAGCTCCATAGTGCTCCTCACCTTGCATCTAAAGAAGACGTGATATTAGAGTGAAGCTCCAAGCAATGAAAGATTAAATCCTTACATACACACCTACCTATGCATGTGTAAACTGATCCATAAGTGCATTAAACAAAAACATCCGACATATGCATTTATTTTCTAACTGTTTGCTTCATGTGCAGATTTAGGACAAGTCTGATTATTGTTTCATTATCAGATCAAATGATAGCATTTGGGTTAAATGTGGCTCCCACAAGGGTAGAGCTCAACATGCTTTGAAAGAAAAGGAAATTAAGCAAATTGATCAAAGATTTATCTATTATCAATGCATTAAATCAATATGGAATCACACCATTTGATCAAATTTCATTATCAGATTCAAAAGATGCAACATACTGTGCTGATATGTCTTTCAATCTTCTTAAGTGGACCCTTGATCCATTTTATAAAAAAGGAGTGATTTTGGAAATGCATCAAGTGTCTCCATAGATGCATCAAGTTCAATTATGCATCTTCTAAACAATGAGGAAGCATTTCAAGTTGTTGTCGTCAATCCCCCCTCACCGTAACCCTACGGGGCAGTCACACATCACATAGGAAGGTGAGTTGTTAGGTCATCCACATATGTGACAGGTGGTTATCCAATAAAGTTAAAATGAATAAACTGTGTGTATTTATTACACATAACAGAAGCATGAGCAATGGCTGAATCAATGCCATGGTACAAGTGCATAAAGACAATAATCATAAATGTATGCTACATGTCAATTCAAGGACAACATTAGTGGATATGCTCATGACCTTTCATGCAGGGGTTTTGGTTATCATGAATGATCCAACATGGATCATGATTGCATGCAAAAAATGGTAGTAAAGACAAGTTATAAATGACAATTAAGCATTCATGATTGAGGATATGTCTTAGTTTGGAAGCCAAGGTCATAGTACCAGTGTATATGAACAACAACCATGAGGGTATGCTACAAGACAAACATGAAGGTTAGGACAACAATAATGAATGAAGTAACATAGGCTGATCAAAGGATTTTGGGGTAATAAAGAAAGGCAATAGAACTCCAGTTGCACATGCATAAGTGAATGACACCAATGTCAAAGAAAGGAATGCCAAGAGACAAGCTCAAGTTGCACAAGGCTTTATTCAAGGCCTTCTCAACCAAACATTAGACAAACAAGTTTGCTAGGTAACGATCAATGTATGATGGTTTGAGGAAAGGAAAAAGGAAAAGACATTCAAGAAACATCAACCCTAGTTGATACAGATAATGTGCCCATATAAAGCAGATCATACTTGGAGAAAAATGCAGAAAACATAAAGGTCAGACCCAATATACTCTTCATTTCATGAATTGAAGAATGGGGCAGTGCATTTCATTGTCAAGTCACAGGGACAGTAAGTATGCATAATCTCCCAAGGATAAGGACAGACATGTTAAAGAATCAACAAGCAACCATCTATGAAAGAGATACTATAGAAATGGAAAAA
The DNA here is from genome assembly GCA_007258455.2 of Sequoia sempervirens. Lineage (NCBI taxonomy): Eukaryota > Viridiplantae > Streptophyta > Pinopsida > Cupressales > Cupressaceae > Sequoia > Sequoia sempervirens. The sequence goes on along the minus strand of VDFB02000013.1, from coordinate 149,246,170 downwards.
GGATCAGCCATACCATGAAGAGTTACCATGCTGGGAATTTGAAGAGAATACAGCTCAAGACTGTAATGTTGTGATTACAGTCGATGAGGTGTTACATAAAGAAGTTGAAATATCATCTTGCAAAGATGATTTTTTGCAAAGAAAATATTTGTTGATGGTACAAACACTAACATGAATATAAGAACTCACAATGATGAGGCTAGTACCAGTCCCATTCCTAAGATTGAGCTTTCCAACATTGCAAATGTGGTGAACAAAAGTCATTGTCAATTGAGTCTTATGAAGAACATATGTGAGCAAGCGAAGATCATTGTCAATCAAGTCACAGATAGAAATGATGGCATAGACATGGAAGCTAATTTCCATATGGCTAGGTGTCTTTTGGAGTGCTATGAGAAATTATCAGTTACAACTAACAACATGCTTCCATATCAAAATATATGACAACAAAGTGAAGTTACAGTGATGAGACAACATTGGGGCAGTTATCATCATGAAAGTAAATAATGATAATTCAAATAGGAGAATTGAGCCTTCTGAAATGCTCAAGACATCAAATGTCGATCAAGGTGATGTTCTCTCATTGCTATGGAAGCAAAGGAGATTGATCACATCTATTGACTATAAAAGTAATATGGTAGATGCTAGTTTGATAAGTATTTGACAACTCTAAAATTCAAGGAACAACAATATTGCTAAGAAATCAATAGAATTCTAAAGCTTCTTTAGATGCTAACCCATCACAAAATGCCTAGAAAATAGAATGATACAATAGATGGATCTACATTTGAAATTGTTCCAAGATCAACCAAAGGAGATGCAATGAGTTTTACATTAATAGTTAATGCATGATTTGATGGTTCAAAAATGGAAAGAAATTCCCATTATGTGTAAGGACAGTCAAGGGAGAAAAGGAACCCAACATGGGGAGAGTATGGTACTCTCAAAGAAAGTGAAATGCAGAAGATATTCAGTGACAAACCCACTTTGGGGTTATGTATTCTAAGGACACTCTATAGAAAGAAATTACATTTTTCCAAAAAACCAATTTAGATGCTCATTGGAAAAAGCACACTTTGCTACAAATTAAGGTTTTCAGGATGCTCACACTGTGCAATGACATTAAATCGTTTTGACAAAGTTTGAAGTTGTTTTCAGATTAAAAACATACCCATCTGGGTTCAGCACAAAATCTGAGAAGAAGTGGTAATATGGTAAAAGCTACATGAGTTAAAATAGTTAAAAAGGGCCATTCATGTGTTTTGACAGGTCATGGTAAAAAACTGGTATTTTCCACAAATATGAAAAACCCACTTGGGTTTCAACAAATGGAGCCAACATTGCTATTTTTCTGAGAAGAATGGAGAATTACAAAATCATCTACATTTCTTGCAACAAATCTGAATTTTCAAAGAAATCATGTAACCCACATGGGTTTTTTACAAACAAGTTGCAGTTTCAACAAATATACATGCTACAGGAAACCCAATCAGGGGTTGCAATTAAAATGTAGAATGAAGCAGAAAAATCATGAATACAAGAAACCCAATTTGAAAAAATGGAGGCGCCATAGTTCTTTCTCTTCTACATTCCAAGAAACCCATCTGGGTTGACTAAAATTGCAGAATATGGAAATGGAGACTCTACAAAAACCCACTTGGGTTTTTCAGAAAATAAAAGAGAAATTGCAAATGTTGGAGCTTTTTAGAAGCCATCATTGATTTTTTTTAAAAAGAACAACAAATATAAGAGCCCATTTCATCTTTTACTTCTACAAGAGAAATGATAACTTGACCCTTTTACAGTCTCATGGTCGTGGCCTGAATGAACAAGGTTTCTTTAGAAAGCAACGAAATATGTTGAGTTGGCTCTACATGAATCATTGTTTGCTCAAAAATCAGACGAATGGAGTCAATCTAACTTACCTAGAGCTTTTTGCTCGCATTTTTTGCATATTCAAAACCTTTTCTCTTCACAGAAAGCTTCAAACATACTTGACAATGGTGGTTGTCAAACAGGAGAGCAACAACAGAAGAAAGAAATGGCATACAAGTGGTTAAGAATTGCTACAGGCTGCGATTGTTTGCTCATATTAGCTTCCAAAAATATGTGAAAAACACAACTTTTTCCAAGAAAAGCAGTTTACCTGCTATTACGGGCTTCCTTTCATCAGAAAATGTCAAAAAGGTGGGAGAATCGGCCAAGAATAGCGCCATTTTCATGTGTTTCCAAACCCGCGTGACATGGTGTTCTATCTTTTCCTTGACGAAAAAATGATGCCTTTCACGATATCGTATGTTTTGATAATTAGGGTTTTGACCCCACATTTGATTTACGATGGGATTTTTATCCCTTGCTATTAAAATCAAACACATGGCAAACCTAATGGTCGAAATAGGTATGTTATCACTTAGGTATTTTATGCCTTAGATATTTTCCCCTCTATTTCAACTCATTGCTAAGTGTTTTCAAAATCAAACACATGTTAAATGATGGGGTTGAAACATATGGTGTTTTCCCTTAGGGATTTTATGCCATAGGAACTTTTTCCCATTTTTCAAACTTTGCTAAGTGTGCAATGCAATATAGAGTATGCCATGTGACCTATGTGTAATGCCTTGTTTTCCCAATGCCATGTGATTTAGAATATGCTTTCCAAGTGACTTGGAGGTTGGACATATTGGCCAAGTGCTATAATGCCTTTGCAAAGCAATGTATATGACATGTGTAAGTGAAATGCAGAATGTGGTGAGTTGGTGGTCAATGCCTTGGAGACTTTTTGAAAGCTTTTAGCCATGACATTATGTGTTACATTTTATTCCAATATTTGAAGATATCATGTAAGTGATTTGAAAATCACTTTAATTGTGTCTTTTAATGCAAATGTAAGACAAGGAGATGGTAGAATCCTTACTCTTATGCTTGAATTGTAAAGTGACTTGTTAAGTGATGTTTTATGAATCACTTAAACAAGGTCATTAACTTTAATGTTGTTTAGAGCTTTGTGTTTTATAACACATGTATTGCATGATGAAGAATGTGGTCAAGTATTGGATGAAGACCAATGATGACTTGCAAATGTATGAAATGTGTGGGATGTTGTTTTGACTGATTTTGGTGAAGAGGGAGGCCAGCTAGAGACATTTTTGTCACACTTTTGGGATGGCTATTGACTTAGCTTGTTTTTTCTCCATGTAGAGGACATTTTGGAGACTTCTAGAAGGTTCTTTTGGGGCCATTTCTATTTTATCCGAGAAGAATCTTCTAGAAACACTGGTGTGGGAGTTTTGGTGGGTGTTGGTTAAGTATGTTCATTTTGAACATTTTAGGGAGTTCTTTCTTTTTCTAGCTGAAGGATAGCTTGATTTTTCTTGGAGTTGTTTTCATGGAGCTGCATTGTAACTTAGACATGCCTATTATACAGTAAGCACTTTCAATTAATAGATTGGAGTATTTAACCTTCTCTCTTCATGTTTTATGATTGTGCCATTAATGGTTGGTCGATGCATTTTGTGAAAAGTCATTTTCCTTTGAAACATTGTAACTATGCATCCATTCACAGGAAAATGCATGTTTCACGAGGTTATAAGCGTGTTGTTTAATGTGGTGTTGATGATTTGAAGTCTTTTTTCGCTTTGAACTTTATTCTGAACCTCTCTGTAAATTACTGATGTAGAACTTTATGGAAGGGTTGTGTGAGGTGGCTTTGAAATAATGATTTGGTGCAAGGTTGTTAGTAGGTCTAGGTTTTGGTGTATTACATAGTTTCTTTATGTATTAGGTTTATTTTCATAATTGCATATATCTCGAGTTTAAATGGATTAGGTGGCATCAAAGAATCAACCCTTGTCTGCTAAGTGCCTTTGAAGCGGTCACCCACAACTTGAAACAATCCCATGTTAATTCCAGTCTACTAAGTGCAATTAAAATCTTGTCAAACGAGGTGCGGTTGGTGTTCTAACAACTCCATCTAACAAAAATAGGTAGAATTAAATCCATGAAAGAGGTTGTCTGCCCTCATATATGAACCATTCCTAACAATCTAAGAAAGCTAAAGAAATGTGTAAGAAAAATATAATTAACCTAAATAAATAAAAATCAAAGCCTACAATATTGTTGTCCCATATGTTTTTTAGCACTCACAAATATAGAATAAAATACAAAGATAGATATATGGCAATACTTATAGCAATGGTCTAATACCAAAAGATAGAATCCATATTTTGAGCATCAACTACAACATTATGTCTAAATTATTAATTTCTATGATTGACAAATAGAGCTAATCATCCTTAATCTTCTCAAATACTATATTATTTATCAATTTCAACTCATGTTTAGCTTGTTCTAATTAGTATTACCTAGTTTACTAATTTACGTATACTTTGATATCATAGATGTTATTTCCATCCCTACATTTAGGTGAACCCACACAATCTTAAATCACATACTCTTTTTTCCTAGGCATCCTTCCCTTTTCTAGGTTTTGGATCTAATCACATTTTATTTCCCTATCCTTTTTCAAATCTAAATTCTCCTTGTGGATTTATTTATTTATGTAGGGTTTATTTCTTCCTTCATTTTACCTTTTCAACCTCTCCTTGTGTGCTTTATAAATTCTAGGTATTAGCTCCCTATATATGTTTTCCTCTATAAGTACCCAATATTCTACAACCCTAGTCTGACTCCTTATGCTTGATGACTTTGTTAATTCTAGTTAAGTGTATAGCATTGCATGTGATCTTTTCACCTTTGATTCATATATTTCACATTGATCTTCTTGTAATGATAGATTTATAATGGGTTTTTTATTAACTTGGAATATATTGTTATTTTTCTTCATATACATTGAATGTGAACAAAGAGATTTAACCCTTTTCAGGTGTTAATTTTGATATAACCCATGAGGTAGAGGTATATGTTTATCATTTCCTTCTCATCAATTTTAATTGTATATTTGATTCACCTTCCTTAGAGTGGATTTTCTTATGATTATGGCCTAATAGATATTCAAGATAACTTCTAATGATCAATTTTACAATGTCTTATTGTTTCTTATGATGTTTGAAAATGCTCTACTGTGTTTTTGGAATAAGCTTGATTTTTAAGAGTTTGTGAGTGGCTATGCAATGATATAGTGAAGTCAAATGTGTGTAAGTAATTATAGTACCAACCTTGACGTAAGAAGGATTTTGGGTAACTAAATTTGGTTATATTGTGAATGCATACTATCTTTATAGATATAATTTTACTAGATTAAGTTATTTTAGGTTTGATTGAATAGCATGATGATATGTTTTTTAGTATATAAGTAGGATTTACAGGGCACTAGACCCAAACACAAAAGGCCCAATAGGGTAGAATTTTTAATTTAGCACAAAAAAAATTTCAAAGGTCGCTAGCCAAAGATAGCACAAAACAACAGCAGATCATGGTATTTTAAACATAAAAAATGAAACAAAGGGAGCACCAAACTATTTAGCAATTTTCTCCCAATCCTCCTTGAGGAATTTAAATAGGTTTGAATTATTAGAACTACTGCTATCACCTTTGGAATCATCATGATTTTTAATTTCTTCTTTTAACACTGAACCCAGAGTGGCCACCAAATGATGGATGACTTTTAAAGAAAATTAGGAAAGACCACATAGGTTCCTTTCCAAACCGTCAACTCGAGACATTAGAGCAGCAACATACATGATGTCCCCCTTCCTAATCATTGTTTAGATTTGAGGTTAACTTTATCATTACGATCCTCGTGGGTAGCAGTTGTGTAGAAAGGATCATTTTGAAGTTACACGTCTTGAGCATCATTCTTCGATTGGTGAGGTTGGGCCTTCACAGAGACTCTTCGAGAGAGGTTTCGGATACTTACTATTTATAGTAAGTCGGTGAGGTGGCGCTATTATTTGGGCGAGGGCACAGTTGTTGGATTAGCTGAAAGTCGACCAGTTCATCGGTTGATGGTGGAATGGAGCCGCTGAGCATTTAATGATTATTAAATATTTGATATTATGGCGTTATGTTATAAAGTCACTTTATTAATATATTTAATATTAATAATTAATAGCCCTAATATAAAGTATTTTAATACTTTATAATAAAGTGAAAATAATTGGAATCAATAATTGTTTATTCATTAAGTGGGGCCATTTATTTAATATTTTTCTCCCTAAGTCCAAAAGCCGTTAATGTTATTTAAATGATTATTAAAGGATGCTTTAGGTAGATATATATTCAACGCCAAGACAAATTAGTTTCGGTATTATGATTATTCAATTTGTCTTATTTCACTACGAGCATTGAGGAAGTTTGCAAAACCTAGGGTTTTAATGGGCATTTGATTGCAGACTGCCTCTTCAAAATCTACGGCATCTTTGAAATTTTATGGAATACCGGTGAAGATTGTCAAACTTCGGTGACTTCATACAGAGGTTGCAGTTGAGCTTACTGGATCGATTCGGGCAAAGATTTACAGAGAATACTCATCAGTTGTTTGGAGCGACCTTTCAAAGATCATTTCACAGGGATCTGGCACTTCTTTCAAAAAGGCTGTACCACATTTATTGCAGCTGTTGGGCCGTACTATTCTGTACCAGCAGGGTCGTACTTCTCTTCTCAGAAGAATACGCCTTAGTTCTCAACTTCTTTCAGTGGGATCTTGTGCGCCTTGGGGTTCTGGAGTTTTCTCACCATTCTGAGCTTGGAGATCTGTGTTCTAGAGTTGGCCGTACTTTTTCTTTCATTCCTTCAAGCGGCTGCAAACAGTAATCAGGTTCTCTTGAAAATAAAGTTGTTTCTTCTTCATATGTTCGATTTTATGTATTGTATGTGCTCTGGATCATTAATAAATGTATGCGCCTTCATTAGAGAGCAATATTGATGCGTATTTATCATTCATTTATTTATTACGAATTTTTAAAGCAATTTAGAGAAAAATCACAGTTTATTGTTTATTGCCAAAAAACCTCAAAAACACAAAAAATACAAACAACACAAAAATCATCTTTTTCCGTCAGGGGTTTGGGTTGAGAGACACCTGGTCTCTTACAGTTCACAATATTCATGCATTTTAGGTTGCTCAACAAGGGTGGTGTCCAAGTCCTTAGAATCAAATAGCATAGCATTTAACTCCAAGAATAGGCTCAATCCCTCAATCTTTGCATCAACATCCTCTTCCTTCTCATCCTTGCTATAATCATAATCCTTCTCCTCCTCCTCAATCGATTTTCTTGATATCTAATCCATAGTGAGGTTATGGATCAAGCGGTCAATTAGTCTATGATATCATCGAACACTAAGATTAGGACTATCAAGTTCTTTAGCTAAATCAGGCCCACTTTTGACCTCTTCCTTATTTGTAGCATTAATTTTCTCTACCTCCTCTTCATTTTTAGAATTGGCCTCCTCAACATAAAACTTGACCAAGGTCTTCTTCTTTTTCTTGTAGATGGGGCTTTTAGTTTCAAAGTTGACTCTTTTTCACAAGCCTTTACAAGGGTTGTTCTTAAGGTTACATAGACTAATAGTAGCAATTTTCTAAGTAGAGATGTGGGGAGTTTTAGAGAACTTGAGTTGCGAGTTAAAGGATTTAGACTCGTGCATGGGGGTAATTTTCTAGGTAGTAATTTGTTTTTCCCTTTAGGGGGAGATGGCTTCTCAAGAGAGTTAGGAGGGTTATCATAAAATATCCAACGAGGGTTCCTCAATAAGACAAGCCCTAATAGGCTTTAGAGGGTAGAGGACTAAATCAAAGTGATACAACCTGAGAATAAGCCCCTAGTGGAGTGGGATAAGAGGATTATTTGGGTTTTTTACCACCATCTCAAGAGTTTCCTTCACTGACGCTTTCATAGAAGATAACAAATAAAAAGAGAAACTAATGACAACCTTGTTTCTAAAATGATTGAGCAAAGGAAGGTGATAGAAATAATAACACTCAAACTTCCCTTCAAGCGTAATGTACTATATTAACAGGAAACATACCTTGTCCCACAGGTGTGGGAGCTTCACCCTTTCATAACCCACATGCAACTTGATCGAAGTTTCCCCTTTTTTGAAGAATAGATTCATACTTTCCATGTTCGACACCTTGTTGTGCCTTTTGAGCTTTTGACCATTGTAGGATAATCTAGTTGCCTAGGCAATAACTTCCTCACTCATTTCAAAGGAAATTTCCCCCATTTTCACCTAGTGTTTGTTCTAGGCACTCGCAAACTACATTGATAAACATTCATCCTATTCATTAAGACTCTCAAGAAACAAAGCTAACCCTCCTTCAACACAAATGTGCCATAGCAACGGGTCATTTCTAAACTCATCGCATGAGCTTGGCTCTATTCTCACTCTATCTCCTCCCATAATGAAAGTTCCCCTCGATTCAGTGCATTGTAGACAATTACAAGAAAATTCACTAATTTTGGGAGAATGGTAGAGTAAACTAGTGGGATTTCTCAAATGAGAAAGATTTTTCTAGAATTAGGCTTAATTATCAATAATAAAGATAATTAAATGATCATTAATTGATGAAATATGCTCAGAATAAGTAGTATCCTCGATCAAAGGTAAATCATCAACTTTTTTGCAAGCCTTGTCCTTCTTAAGTCATCCTGATATGGGTTTATAATCATACTTGTGCCATCAGTTCTATTCCAAGAATTGAATAGACTAAATTTAATGTGTGCCTTAGATATATAATAAAATTTCTTGACAATAAATAGGGTCCATTGCAAGAGAAATTCATTCTCATTCATCAAGACCCAAACAATGATGACACAGTCAATGACACATATCTTAGTCATCACCACCTCATCATTCCAAGTCCACAAAGTTGTCAGCAATACGTGTTGATTATGAACCAACTTGAGTAGTATTAAGGCTAAAAATAAGCCCCTACCTTTTATCCAACAAAGCTCCCTTCGAACCAAAAATAGATCTTTCTTCCATAAACCAAAAGTATGGGCATTTAACCAACTATTAAAATAAGGAATACATGTAACTATATATTCAAAAACTTTAGTTTTACTATAGGCCCTCATCATAAGGATTAGTATTATTTTCTTATCCTTCAAAAGAAGGCTTCTAACATTATCTAAGAGATTCGATTTGTTTCTTGATTATCTTAGGGAATTCAAATTTATTCCTAGATTAGCCAAAGCATCAACCACATTGTTTACTTCCCTGTAGATGTGAGATAGTTCATAGACATCAAAGCTAGATAAGAGTTTTAAATTTAATGAATAATATCACTGATAGCCTAACCCACCTTCACCTTTCCCTTCATGGCATCTATGAAAAGTTTGGAATCACCTTCAGTTTGTAACTCTTGCATCCCTAATAAGAGGGAAATTTTGACCCTCCACAACATAGTCATTGCTTCAACCATGTTACAATATTGCTCCCCTAATCCCCTTGAGAACCCAACAATAACCTCTCCATTGGGATATTTGAGAACACCACCACCACTTGCCTTATAGATAGTTTTCTTTAACAGCTCCATCAAAATTAAGTTTTTCCCAATCCAAAGGAGGGGTTTCCATTTAGTATTTTGATGAGATATAACTCTAGAGTTGTCAAATCTAAAGGGGTCTAAGTGTGGTCCCCATTTGTTACCAATATGAGACTCCATAGTAGATGGAGGGAAACTCAGAATTTTCCAAATGTTAAGAGAAACATTTTCCACTAACAACCTAGGGAAAGACCTAAATACCTCCCTACATTCTTTTCAAAGTTTCAAAATATTTTATTATTCCTTTCTTTCCAAATACCCCAACAAATATTGGATTGAATTTGTCCCCATAACTCCTTAATCAAGGGGTGAGCATAAGGACAAGTCCAATTCTCAATTAAACCCTTTAAGTTTTCATTCATCGTCCAACTGAAGCACAAATTTTACAAAGCTAGACCCTAAATTTCCTCAGAGAAAGTATAGTGAAGAAGCATGTGTGACACAGTTTCATCCTCCCTTTTGCATAATATACACATATTTGGTATTTGGAAACCTCTTCTTCTTAAATTATCCTGTTAAAATTCTATTGTGTGTAACAGTCCACAAAAAGAAATTAATTTTGGGTGTGAGATTTAACAATCTATTGTGGCCATTGACTAACAGTATACTGTAAGCAAATTTAACAATGAACTTCCCTCTTCTATCGTTAGCCTAATAAAAGCCATCCTCTTTTTGAAATAAAGAGATTCTTATTAGTTTCATAATATTTTGAAGGATATTAGCTTTTTGCTTCAGTTCTTGATTATCATAACAACAATTTTTAATTTTCCTTCATTGTTGAGTTCCAACATTTCCAAAGAAATAATCAACAACTTGCCATCCAAATAGACTAATAGTCAAGCCCTGCAAGTTTTTAAATATGAGCTGGCTCAAAGGTTGGTCCAACAACTAAGAGTCCTCCCAGAAGCTAATCCTACAACCATTTCCCAATTTCCACCTTAATCCCAACTAGACAAGTTTCCTTGATTTGAGAATATTGTTCCATATTAGAGAACCCCAAGGATACTCAAAATTAGAGAGATTCTCGACTAACTAAGTGTTGTTTAAGTACTTGACTCATTATTTCACACCAATCCTTATCATTCAAAAGGATATCCCAACCAACCTTAGTCATTAGGGCTTTGTTGGTGAGTTGAATCTTTCTAATTCCCAAACCCCCCACAAGTCTTAGGAAGACAAACGGTATCTCAACTTATGAGGGTCATTTTTTTCTTTTCTTTCGTAATAAACTATAAAAAAAATTCTTTGAATTTCTCAAATTTATCAGCAATATACTTAGGGATCTTAAACAAGGAGAGGAAGTAGACAAGAATACTTTGCAAAGCAACAACAAGGACTTGAAGTTTATCAACATGACTCAAAAGCTTATCCTTCCAACAGTCAATTATTTTCTAAATCCTTCCCAACACCATATTCCAAAAGGAGGGTGTGACTTTTTTAATAGTAAGAGGGAGCCCAAGATAAACAACAAGAAGAGTAACACTAGCACAACCCAAAATAGTTGTAACTTTTCTTTATAGCTCCGAGCTTGTTTTAAAAAAGTAAATATTTTTTTTTCATAGTTGATGCATTGGCTAGAAACAGTAGCATAATTGTTTAAACATAACTTCCACTTCCTACCTTCCACTGCAAAGGCTTTTCCAAACAAGATAATGTCATCCAAAAATTGTTGGATAGTTGAAGGGTTAAGGAAGGTGGTAGGTTTGATTACCTTGAGATGTCCATTATTAAGCAATTTTAGAATATTCCTTTTCATGACTTTAACTACCATTATAAAGAGATATGGGAATAGAGGGTCTCCTTGTCTAATGATCTAAAGTTAGAAGTTTACAAAATAATTTGCACTTAGCTCCTAATTATAGATTTTTCCCAATCCAACAGAATTGTGTGGTTACGAATCTTAACTATTGAAATTACGGAAACTAGCATTCACTTGTTCTTTATCCAAATCAATGAAACATAAACTAATTACTTAAATTTTGTAATTAGAAAAACTCAATGAATCAAAATACTGACAAGAATGATAAACAGAAGAGAAGAATAGAGAGATCACGCTTGATAACGGAGTTCACTCAATTTGAGCTACGTCTTTGGGTCTGCTTCTCAATGTTGGACTGCTTTATTAATGACGCCAAGCTTTAACATGCCTTTTTACATCATCCAAGCTTCAAAATCCTGCACAAAATTCCTCACAATCCCTCTCACTATTACAATTTTTGGTGTATAATATCACCTTGTAATTCTTCTCTTCCAAAATTTCCACCTTCCTTCACGAAAGCATAAAAACTCTACTGAATCTTCACATCACTTGATTGAAAATTCACACACCTACACTCCCTTTTATACATAAAAATAAGCTTAAATAGGCTTAACCATTAAAATAAATGAATAACCTTCCCTTATGCCACATTTACACATCGTTCACAACCTCCTTTGTCCTCTTGTATTTGGCATTATTCAATTGGGGGTTAGTGGTTTTAACCACATAAGGCTTTTTATCAATAGTTCGATCTGAAATATTCTTTCAATAATAAACAACCCCTATATATATCAAATCAGGTCAGTGGTGCAACAGTGCCCATCCATTTTGGTTGGCAAGAGATCGGCGGTTCAACCCCCACCGACCACCCTTTATAACTAATCCTCAAAATGGTGAATGTTATAACAAACTGACACCTTCTATATACTAAAGGCCATTGCGTGGTGTAGCGGTGATGCCCGACGGTTGCAGATGGGAGGTTGGATGGTCGAAGCCTCCCAACTTATTTTTGTTAAACAAACCCTGGTGGCCTGCAAAAAAGGTGCCATGTGGCACCACCTAATTGGGCCACGTGGCATCTCCTCATTCACCAACAGAGACAACAATACAAATCGTATGCTGAATTGGACTACCACGTCATCTGCCACATCACTTGTCATACCACTGACGTCATTGTATGGACTGACACATGTCAGCTCCTAATTGTTCTAGCTCATCTTCCGTATGGCATGAACCTATTGAGTCAGCATGTTGACGTCATCACCTGTACCATCTGGTCAACTGAGTCAACTGAGAACATTAGCCGGCCATATCTCGCGCGTACGAGCTCCATTTTTGACGAAACGAATGTCGTTGGAAACATCTTGACAAGCCCTTCGATTGGACAATGGTTCTAATGAATTCCAAGGCGAACATTTTTTTCGCCTTTCTGGACGGCCTCAGGGGCCTATTTCACTTGAACTTTGACTAGCGATAACTTGTGCATACGGACTCCTTTTTCGCCCGTTCAAGCGCCATTGGTTTCAGTTTTCCAAGCTCTTCACGATGATGTTGATTTCGTCAAGTTTTGAGACTGAAATTTTGAGGTCTTTTGGATCCATCTAGATCATCTAATCCCCTTTCAGCACTAAAGAATCCTCTAGGCACTTTGTTGACAAGTATCAAATACTTAACCATTGACACACATTCCTCTATAAGGTTGAGGATTTTTTCCTTGAAGCCAAAAAAATTAGCACTTGGAATAAGAAATTCTAGGACACTTTATCATAAGCTTTAGAGATATACAATTTAAAAATCATACCATAGGTGTTACTCATATCCATAGAATGCATTATTTCATGAGTGGAAACAACAACATCAAGGATTTGGTGACCAAGAATGAAACCTTTCTCACAACCACTGGTCATTTTTCCCAAAAGAGGTTTTAACCTATTCACAAGAATTTTGGAGATCTTATAAACAGTATTACAAAGGTTGATAAGCCTGAAGTCAACCATTTCTGAAGGGTCAAAACTTTTAGAAACAAGAGCAATGAAAGTATTATTTAGTTGTTTCGACAATTTTCTAAATCTAGAGTCGTTAGCCGCCAAAAAAAATCCTCCCCAACAATATCCCAAAACTCTTAGAAAAATGTCATGGGAAACCCATCAAGGTTAGGTGCCTTAAAAGAAGAGCATTTTTTCCTTGGATAAGGTTACAGGGATGTTGTCTAACAATTGATCTTCTAACTCAACAGAATGGTTAGTGTTTGGTTCCATCATAGTAGATTGAAAGTACTCAACAACTATCTTCCCAACTTGTTCATCAGAAGTACCCACAAAACCATTTCCATCAACAAGTCAAGAGATAGAGTTCGTCTTCCTATGATTTAAAGCAAATAAATGGTAAAAACCAGAGTTTTTATTCCCCTCTTTTAGCTACTAGATTTTAGACTTATGTTTCCAAAAGATCTCCTTTTCTAAGTATTTATTTCTAACCCTAATCTTTATATTACTGTTTAAGAGAATTGAAATGTTATTATGCTTACATATGATTAAAAAAATTATAAATGCATAGGAAATGATGAACTAAACATTTAATTAGAATTTGATATGGATTCAACTTAATTATTAAAATTGTGTTTCATCATGAATAGTAGATTTTATGAGCATGAATCAAATTTATAATTTGAATTAAATGGATGAAACAAGTATATTTTTGTTGATACTATACCAGATTTATCTCCTTTCTCTTTGTTATTCATGACTATGTTGCCCAATGGAGTAGGCATTGATCTACATTGGTGAGGATCAATGAATCCATCATTTAGTCACATCCATCTTGTTTGTTGTAATAGTAGTTTAGGTTTTATGCATGTTCAATATTCAATATTACAAACCAACGATACATTTTAAGCAAACCTTTAATAGTGAAATCGTTAGAGAACCTAAACATGCATGTCTGCACCTTGCAACTGCATAAATTGCTAACTAAAACTACCTTTAGGCATTAAAATGAAACTAATATTTATAGGTGCATGTACAAGGTGTGCTATCAACTATATAAAGGTCATATGTGGCTAGTTGATCTTGATCTATGCCAAAATTTGGGGTCATGTATAGTTGGGTATAGTTGTTTATTACAATCATGTCATGTTATATGATTTGCAAACCTAAGAAGGAGACCTTTGGGATTACCCTCCCAAATTTAAGTTAAGCACAAAGAGTATAAGAGATTACCCACTCTCATAGTCAATTTTTAACCTTCTTGATCATATAAATGAATCTCTCTTTACCTTCTTGATAACAAATCTCTCGTCGTGATGGTGAAGAAAAGCTCTAGGATTTTGCACTTGTTTCAAGACCTCAAGAAGGTAAAGAGGGATTCATTTATATGATCAAGAAGGTTAAAAATTGACTATGAGAGTGGGTAATCTCTCATCGTGATGGTGAAGAAAAGCTCTAGGATTTTGTACTTGTTTCAAGACCTAACCATGCTAAAGGTATGCAAGGGTTTCAAATAAGATGAGATATGGATATAAAAAATACCAAATTTGAAACCCTTAATGGGAATAAAGAACTCTAGAAACAAAGTAAGTCATGTAGGATCAATCAAGTTTACCAAAAATTAAAGGATCAAGGTTGGGTTAAAGCTAATGTAGGCTAATTAAATAAATGTGATCAATTAAGTACAAATCAACCTAAATTAACTAATTATAATGGGGACTAATAATTTAATAAATCCACTCAACTATTTTAGGAAGTATAAATGTAACAAATAGGGTACTTAGCTCTATGATCAAAGAATGAATCCCAATGAGGAAGATTCCATATCATATTGGTGTGTGCATAAAAATATAGTGTCCTTTTCTTCTTGTGTTGGACATTTGCTTTTTTAGCAGACAACTTTGCAAGTTTGGGGTGAAATTGCAATCACTAATTATCTACCCTACTCTTCTACTTGCTTAATGAATAATTATCTGCATTAATCTCCTTATGATCTAGAATGCAAAATTTAAAAAATACCTTGAAGGACATCTATTTGTCGCAAGGAGATAAGTTCTCCTAGATCAACCCCCACAAAGTGTACATAGTTATAATATGATAAGCAAGGTCCAAGAATGTAGATTTCTTTTTAGTGCACCAAATCCAAGTGTATCATTGTCGGTTCCTCCTTAAATGCGCTCTAGGAGAGGATTGTGAATGATGCTTGGCTATCTCTAAATGATGTGTGTTTAATCAACTAAGGAGTAAGAAAATAAAGGGATCAATCAACAAAATTGAAATGTTAGAACAAAGGGGATATGTTTGCAACCACAAAGTCATCCCCCAAGACTACAAAAGTGTCCCAAGATGGCTAGATAGTCAAATCTAGTTGTCTCCAAAGACTACATGGAGGTAAGTGCATAGGTAAATGTAATAACTAGGCAAATGTGAGAAATGTATAGTAGTATACATGTATAGGGATAAGGTGGAGAGTAAGTGCATAAGAATGTGTGTATCTAAATGGATAAAAGGCTAGAGGAATGAGCCCAATCTCGAATAAGATTGTCATTTGTCACTATGCACAAAATATTTCCTCAAAATTGTTAGAAAATGGCACCTAAAGGTTGAAGATCAATTGATGAGGACAATGGTGTGTTCCTTGATTACACCATCCACTGCGGTTCAAAACTCAAAGATACACTCAACTCAAGTTTGACCTTTGGGTGACTTAATGGACTAGCCTATACTTGTAGCACCTTAGTCAAAGAACAAATTCTAATTTAGAAGTATGCTTACACATTATATTGTAATCTGCTCAATGTAATGATAAAAAGATACCAATATCTATGTAATCCACATGTTTCTTCCATTAGAAAAAACATGAATATACAAATTCCACCATTAGTCATATATCACATTGTAAAATTCCACCATGGTCGTGATTTTTCTTAATTTCAAACGGAACAATATATCACATTCTAAAATTGCAATGATCAAGCATGCCATAAGGATATAAGTTTATCATCTCTGTAGAATACAACCCATGAGATCTCATTCTTTTCCATCAAAGCTGCTCCACCGAAAAAGAACAATTTTGAACTCTGAATAAAACAAATTGTGGTATGAGAAGCTACGTCTCTTCGATTCATGGTGACAGTGTTAGTTACCTCATAATGTGAAATATAAATACGATTTCGTGTTAAATATTCATTATCGTTTGAATATACACTTAAAACATTTTCGTAGGCAAAATGAAGCAATTCCAGCATCAATGATTTGAGTCAATGTTAAATGTAAAGCCTACAAGAAGTAAATCTTCAGGACAATGCGCGTATATGAAGCATTCTGCTTCTATCCATCGGTTCTCAGGTGATTACACCCACTATTGCAAAACATCCAAAACAGTCTACAGTAAAGAATGTACCAAGAAGACATAATGGCACAATATTTTATGCATACCATGCTCACATTTTACAAACATATAAAACTCCTAAACCTGTATAAATACTTGACATCGGTTATTACGTTGGCTGTGAGACTTGGTTCAAATGCACACCCTCTTTCTTGGCTCACACCAAATATGAAGAGGCTACACATTAATCTTTCTCCAAAAGCCGCCTCAAAAAAGTGCCAGTAACAAGGAGAATTCTCTAAAATCAAAATAAAATACACTCATTTGTCCACAGGAGTGATCCATGACAAAATGCTGGTGACTATGCTGCTTTCTAATATACAAAATTAAATATGCCATATATAAGTGCTGTCGACTGCTTTCTTATATACAAAATTAAAAATGCCATGTAAGTGCTGTACTTTATGTAAAGCACAGCTTCTTAAAGCATCGATAAATGATATTAATAACAACAATTATTTTAACTCTTGGTACATATCCTTCAAGAGTGATCCAAGAGATGAGATTATAAACAGTCTCCAATATCAGAGTTGCATTATGAGTATTATCGTGGAATATTTGCATTTTTATCAGAAGGTCTAAATATGGAGAATTTGAAGTAATATCTAAATAATATTACAAACAGGAAAGCATGAAGTCCTTTCCAACATTGCACTGCTTAAGAACACAATAATTCGACCTGCAAGCAACACAAGAAAGAATTTGCACACTAACGACACTCTTTCAAAAGATGTAACAAAGGGCTACAAAAGTCACCGGCAACCCCAGTGAAAGTTTGGCTCAATTCCTCTCCACCAATTCCACCTCGACCAGGCGTGCTGAAGGCATTGAACTCTGGGAAAGAATAACCCGCATGAAAGGGCTGTATGTTACAAAAGCACGTGTCATGAATAGATCTTTATCTGATAGCCCACATCAAGCACTATTCCACATTGTCACTATTACATTGTTTGTGCAAAATGTAAGTCATCAACAATATCACATAATCTGGAAAATCAAGATCAAACCCTCAAAAAGATACATAGGGTTTCACATTTCTAAAACATGTAATCTGATAGTACCTATAGAATGCTTAGACCAAACACATAAGAAATAGAACACTGAATTTTTCACAACATTAACAAAACAACAAAGCCAGATAAATCACATAAATATGTCATTTTGTAAGATGTATGCTACAGTAAATGCTTGATACTTGTCAAATGGACAAGACTTTGCAGCTGTGGGAGCATCCTGTGCTCTTTCAAAGCAACAAAACCAAAAAGAAAAGCCAAAAAAATATGTCATATAGATAGAGATACTACAGCATTTGCTTGAAAGCACAATTTGTCCGAGGATGGCATTAGGAGAAGAATTTGCAGCTATGGGAGCATACTGTGCTATTTCAGCAACAAGTAGATTAGCATGTAACAAGGAAGATTTTTTTCCGTAGTGATGCACAAACCCCAAAATATATTTCAGGACTCTTGTATATCCGTTTAAATGTTTGTAACTTTTGTAAAAGGTGAGTACCAAAGGTCCATAATTTGTGGCATGCAAATCCAGTGCCAGATATAGCAAACATTCCCATTAAGTTAACAATGCCAAAAGACGAGTATAACCCAACAATTCAAGCAACAAAAAGCAGACTAGAGTAAGATCAACATTCATAAAGCCAGTGCCAGCTGGGTTTACAAGGAGTGAATGTTATACCCCAAATTACCACTGCAGAATCATAATGAGGCACAGCAAAGACAGAAAAAACCTGATTAACACATGCATGTTTACAAACAATGATACAAGAAGAGATCAACAAAGAAAAGAGATCCTAAATAGTCCCAATACCTCCCTCACCTATCAGACTCATTTGACTGATTCTTGACTTGGACCCAGCTTAGACTCATTTGGCTGATTCTTCACTCGGGCTTGAAAAGGAAACTGGGAAATTTAAAATTTAAAAATAAACATGAAATATAGAGATATTTTTAAGGATAAACTTTTATTATGCACCTTTCACTAAATCAACTTTAAAGATATAATAAAGTTTAGAATATGTGAAAGCAAACCAAAATGTGAATAAGGCGTTTGAAACTAGAACACAAGGAAATAGAATTGCAACTAAAAATTGTGACCAAAAATCATGACGTGATTTGCAGGGATTTCCATTCACGTTTGACAAGAAGGGCACACAATTTTAAGTCGAAGTTTGATGTTTTTGCTTCAATAGCTTGCAATTTTTCTTAAGGAGGTCCCATTTGTGAGAGGTTGTGTTTTCACTTAGCAACTAGGGCATGCAATTGCCAATTCGCATTTTTCCATCAACCATCCATCTATCAATCATTATTTTTTGCTGCAAACAGATGATCAAGTCTTTGATGACTCAGAGTCTCTTGGGCTCACCCAAGCCTACTCACCTCAAGACTTACTGATTGTAGCAAGTTTCCAACTAATCACACAAGACATCACCATTTCAATAAGCCCAAGCTCTCAATGGTTTTCCAATATTTCCAAATGTTTTTGCCACAGAATTCCTACCTATGGAAATGCAATTTCCAAAAAGAACCATAAAGGCTTCATTCCCTTCAATAGCCCTGATTTTCCAAATAGCACAAAGAGCAATGCCTTGACACAACGCATCAACAAAGTCTAAGCTTCCAAACATGTGTGACTGAGAGAACCTTAGAACAAATCTAGAATTTTCCAAGAAGAGAAAGTAGCTTCATTATCTAGTAGCCAAGCTTTTTTTCTACCTTCTCATGACATGCTACCACAAAAAATGAATGTTTCTCAACCCACTTCCATGTGTAGGCCTAAAGCCAAGATGTAACAGGTAAGAAGGATCACCTATAAAATTCAGTTTGAGCCATTAAATGCTAGAATTGGAAGCCAAACACACTTCAAGGCTTGTCTTATATTCTCTTCATCCTCAATCAAGATGAGGAAAGAATCATTGGCAAAATGGTCATTGACAAGTTGTGAGCTATCGCAATGGAAACACCACAAACCAAATTATGAGAAATGAGATTGGCCAAAAAAAACTCAAACCTTCAACAACCAGAACATAAAGAGTTGAGGCTAAGGGACCTAAAGAGTCCAAATTGCTCTAATTGAGTACCATTAATAGTAAAACAAGTAGAAGCACCAACAAACAACATTTGCACATATTGAAGAAAATTAGCACAAAAGCCAAAAGCTTGGAGCATTGTGAGGATGAAGAACCATTCAATCCTATCAAAAGCAATTTTGAGAAAAATAGCTAGCTGGTTTGATTTCCCTGCACATTGCATACCTTTCTAGACCTCAATTATGTTATCTAAAATGAACCTACAATTGACAAAACTAGTTTTCTTATGAAAAAGAACAACCAAAAGCAAGTTGCAAATTCACAATGCAAAAGCTTTAGTAATAACCTAAGAGATATTAAGTAGAGTGATAGGCATCCGGTTGTATATTAACTCAAGATCACACACACCTAGTATGAATTGAAAATTGCCTTTGTTGATTATCTTACATAAGGTCATTGAATGAAATGCCTCTAGGTAGACCTTAAACAAGTCATGATCATCCATGTCCCAAAGCGATTTGTAAATTTCATGAGAAATCTATCACAGCCAAGAGATTTGTCACTAGCCATGCTACTTCACATTACTTCACTTCAAAATTCAAATCTGATGTGCACAATTACCACTTACCTACAAACTTGTTAATGTCTTCTTTGTAGCTGCTTGGAGCCAAAAAACCCCAAATGTTCAAAATCTAGCCGACCTTATAGTGTTTCTAGAAGTGAAAATAATAGGAGCTTGTTTGAGGCCATTCAAAAGAAGTGCAACAAGTTGACACAAAAGTGCATCAATGATCTTGTCTTTGTGCCATACAACCTTCACCTTCACACAAAAAAAGTGGAGGGCATAGCCATATCTAGTCATGAGTTGATTGGCTTGGATGACAATGAGCCATATAGCAACGAGACTTTGGATGAGGACCCCATTTTTATAGAAGATGAGACTGTTAATTTTGAGAAGCAAGTACAAGAGGAAGCAGCAAGAGCAAGAGGCATTGGATTGGATGACGTCATGGTTAAAGATGATGTTGAGCTGAAGGAGTCATTACCTTCTATTCGGAGGGAAAAACTATAGTTGACTACAAGAAGGACCCAAACATGACTAGCATGTATATGGGGAAGAGAAAATTGTAAATTGTTATAACTTGGATGGAATTGTAATTTTTTATGATGATTTTCAATCATCATAATACATATCATATTTCTTGGCTATTGTATTTGCATGTTGTGATATTATACACTTTTTTACTCAAATTTGATAGAAAATACTTCCCCAACATTCGACAAACACATTTGGTAAATTGTGTAACTGTATTTTACATGAATTATATGTATTTTTAACAAATTTATGTTTTTTTCTAAATTTGTCAAATTTTCACCAAGTCACAAGTTTTTGAACTATGGTTTGATCTAGACATTTCTTGCAATATAACATATATTTGGTGTTGTTCAATTTTGTTTTCTAGCAGATGTATTTTTTCATGGACAGTCATTCCTGTTGCATTCTAGGGTAATATGCACACTATGGGGTTGAATCTTGATCTGAAAATCTTCATGTCTTCTGCTTCTTCAAGCTTGTTTACTTTTGAAGTTTAGATGTGCATTGCTCATGTTTGAGAGCATTCTTCTTGTGTGTTCTCATGAGAGGGGACTTCCATTGAGGGCTTTCTCTTTTCTTACTTGCAGCTTGCTTTGTCTCCTTGATTTGTAGATTGCTTGCTATTAAAAATTGAATAAAGGATCCTTAAGGTGGAGCTCATTGGGCTCCTTGACCTTTTGCTTTTAGATCCTTACGCATTGAACTCAATGGCATTGCAAAAACAACCTTTTGTAGGTGCCAATATCTCCATGGATTTCAAAGTAGAGATAGGATAGCAAAGTGTATGGTAGTTTGAAAGGTCTAGGGGTTTCCCTTGCCTTTCCAGTATAAAATTATCGAACTTTTACCCAATAAAATGGCTGTATTGCTTCCTGATTTGAAAATTTTGTTCTATATAAGTGGGTTTTGTTCCCTTTTCTTAAAGGAGTGTCATCCTTGGTCTAGGCTTGTGAAATTTTGGCCTATTTGGGGACACACTCTTGCCAAATATCTATGTTCATGGTAGATTTTGCAGTCAAAAGGAGGCTTGGCAATGTCTATGTTGAAACATATCCTCACATAGTTTAGCACTTCAAAATGCTGATCTCCAAGGCTGTGATATATTCCCCTATAACTCGTATTTTGTTAAATGATGCTTCAAGCCAGTATTGAGTGCTTCATAGGTTCTCTCGATGGGTTGAAAATGTGGGTGCAATCATTCACAAGAAGACCTGATTTTGCACACACCACAGTTCTCCTTAGAATACTGTCTTTTCCGTGGTCTAGTTTTATCATCTTTCAGCCTAAGAATTCTAGGTGTTCTAGTTGGGTACACGCTCTTTCCAATTTCCCATGTTCATGGTAGATTTGCACCAAAATGGAATATTTTCATAAGTGATGTTTCCCACATATTTGATCCCATCTTCCAAAGATTACTTTTTTGAAAGGAGGTTTGTCTAGGTCTATGTTGAAACATATTCTTGCATAGTTTAGCACTTGAAAATAAATGATGATCTTGTTTAATGATGCTTCCAGCCAGTTTTGAGTGCTTGGTAGGTTCTCAATGAGTAAAACATGTATGCCCGTTACTTCACAAGAAGACCTGATTTTTTACAAACCAGCTTAGTATCCTTCTGGCATCATTAGGGTTCCTTCTAATCCTGCAGGCTTCTAGTTTTCTATTCTATGATAGTTTTTGGACACAATAAAGCTCCCATAAACCTACAGATCAAAGGTTTTTCCTTCAGCATCCAAAGCCTTTGTTCCATTTCTTCTATACTAAAGGAAAATTTGGATGGAGAGTCCATTTTTAGGTAGTATCCATTTTCCTTGCTTGATATTCAGTCTATTGATTGTTGTTCTTTTTGCATGGTATTGGATTAATCTGTTGAGTCCACCCTCGCTAATTTCTTAGGCATCAGCTATGAGGTGTTGTGGCAGCTCCGAAAGAAGAATGGGTTTGCAAGACATGTACCCCTTTCAACAAAAGAGTAATTTTAATAGCAAGAAGAATGAATGGATGCCTGGATGGGAGAAGGTTTTCTGTTTTAAATCTTGTACTTTTTCTTTGCCTTAACATATAATTGATGTTAATAAAGATTTATAGTTTATACACATGAAAATATAGATTGGATTTTTTAGGATTGGACCAAAAACAAAAAAATAGATGAAAAAACTGTAATACTAGGGTTTGCAAATTCAATTCGGTTAGGGAGTCCAAAAAGATCTGGAAATTCAGAAATCCTGAATTTTATTTTATTTTTTTTAAAAAGGAAAAACTTATATATTAATTGAAAAATCCAGACCAAATCAGACAAATCCAACCAGTCAAAAAATCCAGATACGGCCAGATCTGGTAACAGTAGAAAAACAAATAATAATTCAATAAGGTCTGACCTAGCATCTTGAGCCATAGTAATTCAATAAGGTCTGACCTAGCATCTTGAGCCATAGTATATGCTTCTTGTTTCTTAATATTATGTGCAACAAGAAATTGCTCTAGGATATCATAAATGCATATTTTAAGCCAATGTAAGAAAATCCACCAACAACTACAAGCTTTTACAAGGAGCATAAATGACAAATAATGTTATCTACTAGCCTTAATGCAAAGGTCACCCAAGGACAACTACTTAAGCAACAAACTTTTACACTCCTACTAGAAAAACATATTCAAATGCGACTTATACATAAATTACAATGTAGACATAACATCATACCACAGTGTAACTTGAAGATGATATGTGATTTTCCCCTTGCGAAGTCTTGTCTGGGAAGACCATATTTTCTTTGCAATCACTATTATCCTCATTAAGACTGAACTTGAAAGCACGAGCTGATGAGACTGTTTGTAAAGTCCTTTTCCTAGTTTCAGAACATAAGATCTCCTCTGCCTGCACATATGCTGGAGCAGTGTGCTCACTTAACTGTTTCATTAATCCAACCGCATCCTCACCACCATCTATAGCGTTCCTCAACATGCTTGTACCCTATATTATAACCAAAAAATGAAAAGTAAAATCGAGATCAGTCATACAAATTTCAAAGCACAACAGAACTACGGTTACCAACGAGAAAAAAAATCCAAAAAGCATAATATATTGTCATTGTAATTTGTGAATTTCTGATTAAGTAACACAATTTTTTAACACTTAGCATAAAAGACATGTCAAAAGTTAGTAAATTCTATTATTTCCAAAACTCATTCCATTAGCTATTCATTATGCATCCCTTGGGGCCACTTGTGGGTATAGATAACCCTTTGAATACTACAGAATTTAATAGAATGTTACAATCTATGTTTCAAACTGCATAATATGATATACAAAACATTGTAAGTTTGTGGAAATAATTGAAGTCTTCAGAAAACTTCAAAAAGACCACACACCAGTTTCATTCACTCGAATTGAAGAGAAAATTCAAATAGATACATTTATTTGGTAATACAATCCCAAGCTTGAGCTATTAATGCAAGTTTTCAA
The DNA here is from genome assembly GCA_007258455.2 of Sequoia sempervirens. Taxonomy (NCBI): domain Eukaryota; kingdom Viridiplantae; phylum Streptophyta; class Pinopsida; order Cupressales; family Cupressaceae; genus Sequoia; species Sequoia sempervirens. The sequence continues at coordinate 149,221,927 of VDFB02000013.1, read as the reverse complement.
CGAATATCAACAGAGAGCACAAACAGTTTGTAGCAACTCATAGTCATGTCAGCAAGGAGAGCTAATTGGTTGTTTATGCTTTTGGATCTTTAAAAAACTAAATGAGATTTGTTAAATGGGGCCCTGTTTCTTTAAATTTCACTAGCATTATCCAAATAGATGTTTTAGGTATAAGTAGAACATTGTTGGAGTATGACAAAAGGGTAGTATTTCCAAGAAGCCAGGAAAACATGTTCAGATGATAAAAGCAGTAAAAACAATAGTCACATGCAAGGCAATACTAAAACTTGGTAGCATACATCATCGTGAGTACAAAAGAGAACCAATCCCTTCATTTCCACAAGGCTGTAGAAAGGCTGAAAGTTTTAATTAATCATCTTCTCTTGCGTTAGTCCCCTCAAATATGTATACCAAGAAGCAAACAAAACATGAAAATCAATCCCAAGAAATTCCCATCTTGCATATGTACAATAAGAAAAGACCATCTTTAATTGCAGTCCAAGTATTACAATATAGCAAAAACCATTTCCTAATCATTATAATGCCTGTGAATATTTCCAGATGTGAATTAGTAACTTCACCTTGAACAACAAAATGTCTCTTTAGGATGAAGACGAGGAAAGAAAATACACAGAATGTAACATTTCAAAAGTACCTCAAGAAGTGGATCTTCTCCATCTTTTTCCACCAACCAAGATGCATCCAAAGACCAAGGTGAATTCCAATCAAAGGGAGATCCAATACATTTCTCAAGACTGACCGCATCGCCATTTCTACACCAAGGCAAAAACAACAGTTTTAGAGGAAACAATAATATAAGCTACAGATTTTAAATTACATTGCACATTATCTTAAATTTAAATATAAAATACTAAATCATGAAATCAGAGTGGATGAAGTAACAAATAATAAAATATGAATGGTGATTTTATGAACATAACATAACACATCATTTTAATCAAAATGACAGAATCTCTTCATATATCCAGTAGTATCACATCATCTAAAGAAAACATTCAAAACTTTGCTTCTTATGACGACAGTATACAGCAGCATGATGTATTTGGAAACAGAGCATTTTGTAAATTTCTTTTTTACTTCTATACAATAGACAAAGGAATAAAAAAATACTCTTTGAATGCGAAAAATTATTATTATTTAAAAGATTCATGATGTGTTTGCAACTTGCTAACAAATTATTATCTATGAAAATGGAAATATTGAACGATGAATCTATTCAAAAAGAAAATACCCCCTATTATCTGAAGCCATGCCAAACGTTCTGGAGCTGCTGGAAGATTTTCAAAAAATAATTTCTCACATCCCTGGGATGTTCTAAACACTTTTAGGGATCCCCAAGATGCTTCCAATTTCAAGAGGGAAAGTTAGGGACATAGCATTAAGGGGTGTCTCCAATCTGCTGAACATGTCCATGCCAACAATAGTTTAAAAAACATACACATGTATATAGTTGTATAGTTGCCAGCTACATATTTCAATTTTCAAAGGTCAATGTTTGAATGTTCAATGTCATAGATATCATTGTTATTTAAGTCAGAGAAGCAAAACTTGCCATAAGTTGCAACTAATCAGGAATCACCGGTGCTGGGGAAAAAATTATGATTTATCAAAAATGTTGTCCCCATGCTCTGATTTTCAGTAGAAAACACTGATAATTTTTGGCCATGACCCTACAATCAACAAAAATTGTCACATGTGACTTTTGATGGTGGATTTCCATGCCCTAATGTGTGATTGTGCAAAAGCAGGCCTATCAAACAACTTGACTTTTGGAAACAAAAGCAAAGAATGATTTGTAGAAATGACCAATCATGAAGAATTTCGCCTGTGTTTTCAACTAAAATGACAATTTTTCTTCTCAAATTGTACCTTACAAAAGAAAACACAATTTTATTTATGTGCAAAAATTAAGTTTAGTATACCACATAGTATATTGAAAAAAAAATTAAATTTGAATTAAACAAAATAAATAATTTATAATTTATAAAAACTATAAATTGATTAATAATTAAATTCATTTATAAATGTTTTATTTATTAAATTAACTAATATTAAATGTTAAATAAATATATTATATAAATAAAAATAAAAAACATAAAAAACCTAGATTATTAACAACTTGGACATGAAATTTCTCCTCCCCTCCTAGTCTTCTTGATTTGTCACGATGCCCTAGCCTAGTCCAGCCCCTATTCCACACGAAACTTCAACTCTTGATTTATGGTTGGAATAGATCCACACACAATAGCCCTAGATTAATAAAAATAAAATATATGTATTTGCCATGTTTGGTTGACTATAATTGGGAAACTTAAAATCTTAATTTATCGACTATTGGGTTTCAATAACTAGCTCCTTTGTCACAAAAATTTTGAACTAGTTCATCAATTGTTTCACGAATATGGATTGTTTCTTTTTTAACTACTACAAGAGGATTTTGGAATGGTCAAAAAGAAAAATTAAAAAGTATACAAGTTTGTTGCGGTCCTATTTAGTTCGCTTTAAGTTCACCCAAGATGAACCAATAGTCCTCATGTGACCTTTTCACACATCACCCCATTGCAAATGGGGACCCCCTGTTTTTGCTTTTTTTGTCTTGGCGTTGCAACTGCTAATCACCATTTTACAACGAGGAGTTAGAGTTTTGAAAGTCATCCGAGTCAAGTAGAGAATTCAAGCCCAAAACAGTGCCTAGACATCATGGAAGTGGTCAGAAGGTCTGGAAGACGAAGATCGCCTATGCTTTGAGTCAATTTTGACACTTCCTATGTTTTAGGGATTCTACTTTTTTGCTTTTTCATTTTTGGCATTTCTAGACCAATCTGAGACTCCTATTTTTTAGGGATTTTGCTTTTTCTATTTTTAGAAATTTCTATTCCTAGAAAGTCCACCTAGGGTTTGGGTCTCTCATAGGTAACGGAGTCAGCATTTCCATTTTTAGAATCAAAAATTCAAGCCTCCAGAAGTAAAAATCAAGAAAATCAAGCAAAAAGCAAGTAAAACTAAAAACTCAAGAAAAATCATGAAAAATCAAAAGAAAATCATATGGCGAGATGATCCAGAAGAAGGCTTGCACTGGCATGAAGTTGAGAAAGTCCGCTTGGAAGAAGAGATGCACTTGTCAAGACACCTTAGAAGTCTGCCATTGGTATGTCAAGTCATCAAGGAAGTCTGCCATGAGGGTGGCAAAAACAATGACAAGTCCGCTTGGAAGGAGCAATGAGAATGGAAAAGACATTAACAAGTCCGCCATACACATGGAAAGAAATTCATGAAGTTCGCCCTTGGACTAGGAAGGAAAAATGTAAAACAAGTTCCAAAGTCCGCCCACTTCTTGAGAGCTTGGCAGGAACATCACTAAAGTCCGCCATGCCTTGGCCAAGACAAGACAAAGTACAACCTTGCTCAATGGATGGACGGCACAAGCAAGAAAACTTCAAAGTTTGACTTACCTCTAGCAAAGAATTGTCCTGACCAAGTGTCAAGTTCGCCAAGGGGAGATGAAAATGGCATGACATGTGCCAAAGTCTGCCAAGGTTAGAAACAAACATGGTAAAATTTGCCAAGAGGGAACAAAAACAATGGCTAAGTGTGGAATTTTCCTACAACAAAAGAATCAAATTTTGACTAAGTGTTGGAAAGAAAACAGGAAGAATGAAGAGGAATAAAAGGAAAAGTAAAGAGGAAATGAATAAAATCCTTGTCCAAGGATGGAGTTTGTCCTACTTAGCACAAGCCAAATTCAAAATTGGAGGCAAATCCACAAAAAAAGTTCATTCGAGCATAGAGATGGCCAAAATCTTGGCTAAGTGTTGAATGGTCTACATGAAGGTGTTACAAAATGAAATTGAATAGCCAAAATTTGGCTAAGTATGGGAAATACTTCACAAAGAAAATTCCAATTTCCCCCATTGTGGTGAAAGCACGGAGGCATTCTTCTCCAAATTCAAGGCACTTGAAAGAATATTCGGACATCTTGGGGGAATTTCATCTACAATCCCAGACCTCTTGAAGCAATCAGGGCAACTTCTTGAAGGATTTCATCCCCTAAAGAATTAAAGACAAGCCCCCAATCAGAATCAGATGGTGACAAGAAGAGTATTCCAAACAAATTTCCATACTTAGACAATTTCTTGATTGCAACTTCTTGAAGGATTTCATCCCCTAAAGAATTAAAGACAAGCCCCCAATCAGAATCAGATGGTGACAAGAAGAGTGTTCCAAACAAATTTCCATACTTAGACAATTTCTTGACACAAATTGGATAATTTAGAGAGGAAATCCAAAGGAATAACACCAATCCAATTCAAGCAGGAGGAATTTCAAAGCAATCAAGAAAGAAAATATCTTCAAGTCCAGACATCTGCTCCAAGGGGAGACTTCCAAACCTCAAGTGCAAGTGAGAAGAAGAAATCAAAATCTCAAAGGAGATCCAAGATCAAAGCTAGGAAGGAACAAGCGTAAAGGACAGAGTCGTCGACAAGGAAGGATGTTCTAAGGCAAGCACGTGGAAGAAAAACAAAGTGACCAAGGAAGACATCCAACATGTTGAGGTGGCGCCTTGTCATCTTCCAACCAATCAAATTGTTCCAAAACAACTTTCTATTTTATTGTTGGTTTATATTTAGCAGAAGGACAAGTGTCCCCAAATGTAATTTTCTCATTGGTCGAGAGGTAGTTGGTTGTGACAAACCCTAATTAGGGTTTTATTTTGTAATCTCAGTCGTTAATTCAAAATCGATCTTGGTCATTGAATTGTAATCGAAGAGCCTATAAATTGAGCTCGCCCCTCATTTGTAAAGTGTGAAGAAAGTGTATGAGATTGTTGCATATTGCTACTTCCGATAATAAAAGCTCTTATGCATGATTTGCTTTGAATCCCTTTTATTGTCAAGTGGTTTGCAAGGTTGCATAGCTTCTTCAACATTAGATTAGAAATAAGATAGAATTTGATTCAACATTAGATTAGAATTAAGATAGAATTTGATTTGAATGTTCGTTAAATGAATGAAAGATCTGATAGTATTGATTGGTGGAACTTAGCTCATACTTTCTTTGAATAGATGATTTTTATTCAATGTGTAAAGTTAGCCTGAGCTTATGATTGTGGATGCTTAACTTCAATCTGGATAAGTATTGTTCAAGACATGAAAATTATAATCACACCTCCTTGAAGATTGCACCCACTTTGTGTAGTTGTCCTAGGGAGGCAAAGCAAAGTGTGGTTACTAGTTTCACCTAATCTTTACCGTCTCTTGAATTCTTAGGAGTAGATTAGAACTTCTAAATCCTTATCTCCTTTTTCGTTTGCTTGAAAGACCCAAACAATAGAGCTTCATTGTCTAGACCTTCATTGTGAATTAAACGAGCCTAGCATAAGTCCCTTTGTGTATTACCAGCATATCACAACGCCCATTGAGCTTATCCACACGTCAAGACCTAACAAAAGAAACCTTGGAGTCGCAATATGATCTTCTCGCAATCTTAGCATACACGGTGATTTTGTTCAAGAGAGGATAGAGTGTCTTTGGACATTTTATTTTGTGTGTTTGGTGGATGATAAAACGTACACCAACAAGTCCCTTGCACACTCCCTACCCAACTCCAAATGTTTAATTTTTTGGGACTTTGTATGCAATTTGTAGGTTGACTTTTTAGAAAGTAGCTTGTAATTGAAAATTTGAAAACTATTAGAATCTAGTTGGTATGAATTTTCCACAGTCAACTCCTTCCTCTTCCTGATGACGGATCACTGAGTGCGATCCAAACCATCGATTGAAACTCATACACAGTTAATCCAAAAGCTCACTCTAATTTATTATTAGCATTTGTTATTATTTATGCAATATGCATTGTGCAATGAATCAGCAATATGGACATAAGTGACAAAAATCTATATTCCACAATTCATGGGCTAACCACTCAAAATTAATTTGTTCTCTATATCTCTATACTATTGAAATGTCTTTAAATTTTGAAAACATCAAGTTCTTTTTCCTTTTTTGTGTGTTTTTATGATTTTTAAATCCAATTCTTTTCCAATTAAATCCCATTTTTTTTTAAAATGTTATACTTTTTGGTTTGCCAATTTTTTCCCCAAAAGAGTTTTGCTGCTATGATTTAAGTTTAATCTCTTTAAAAAATTTAATGAAGCCTAACAGCTTCATTAAACAATAGAAATATTATGAAATATATTCTTTAATTTTATTTTTAATATTCCATATATATAATTCACCATCCTGCTGTGTCCCCAAAACTTGGGCATTGTTTTCCCATCTTGACAACATTTTCCCATGTACCCGGATCCTGGAAACTTGGAGAAACATGGAAAGTTTATGCAAACCACGTAATCCAAATACATGTGTGATATAACATAAAAGTATTGTGGTAATATTTCTACAACCTTTTTGACTAATTTATTGTAAAATATATGTTATGTGGTACTAACTTGGAGGGACTCATACTGGTATAGGTATAGTTGTAGTACCAGTTCTGATCTGGGTATCTCACAGGTTTTATTATTATCCAACATACCTAACATACATAATAAGAACATAATAAAAAGCAGTATCAACCTGGGTATGGCAGTCATAATAAAACAAAGAAAAGAAAAAATTAAACAAAAATTAAAACAAGCAACTAACTAAAACTGCTGCAAGTCGTGCTACATATGGTTCTAATGAACTGTTTGCTGATTTGGATGCCCTCGATGTAAGCTTATGACAATTTGTTCGCGTAGTTCTTTTAATATCAAGAATCTTTTAATATTTTGAACTCGTGATGCTCTACAGATGCATTACTATGAAAAAACATCAACAAATCCTAAGGCATTTTCAAAAACTAGTAATGAGCCTTACAAAATTCACTATTCATCTTTCCAAAATCTTCTATTGTTAGAATTTAATAGACTACTTATGTTCAAAACCAAAATAATATACATGGAATTGGAAGTCAATCCTGTACAAAACCTTCATAACATTGTGCTAACTGCTATACTCTATATACAATAATGAATACTCTTGGGGAGTAGGCAAGCGAGGGGTAAGGGGAGGGGTTAGCACATTAGGGAAAGGACTTGGCTGGTTAAAAGTAAACACTTCTTTTTCTTAAAACCTGGATTATATAAATCTATACTTGAGTAACCTCCTAATTTTATAAGCTCACGCACTACAAATAAAATTGCAGCAAATAGCAGTTGTAACAAGTATTGGCATGGCAACAGTCATGCTCTCACAAATAAACTTGTCAATAAAGTTTGCATTCACATGTAAATGTAAGTGAGATAGACTAAGACAGATACAGACCAATGAAGAACACATCTATAGGCAAATAAATTTCTGAGAGCCTGCTCTTGGAACACTTTAAAAGATTTGTTGTTAAAGAAAATTGATTTATTCTGCTGCCAGAAATGAAAGTTCAGGCTGCTATGACACAAAACCTCTCAATGGGACTAGGTTCTCATTTACTTCATTTAGATCTGTGAAATGTAATGGAACATCAGGTCATTTAGCCAAGGTCTAGGACCCTAGATTAATTTAAGGAAGGGATTGCAATACAGACCTAAATTCATTTTAAGTTTCAGAAATGCTGAGAGTTCCTTCTCCATTACAAATATTTACTCTTCAACAAGCATAAACAAGAGAAGAGGTTGGTATAGCCATCTCCTTATATGCTATAAAAATAGTCTTTTTGTAGCTTCTAAAATTCGTTTAGTTGCCTTACTTAGGACTTTGGGCTGCCCCAACCTAATGATCTTTATTAATATAGAATGCATATCCATTATCAAGGCATTATTTCTAGAATTCTATTTGGTTAGACACATTAAGATGTTACCCCCTTCAAAGTGGCTCTACTTTCATAATGGATTGAGTCAATAATCTACTCTCTAGCCTCATCTACATATTTCTAAGCCTAACCATCAGCATATTTCAATCTAACCAACCATGCAATCTCTCTTAACCAATAATATTGTTCAAACCTTCAAAAATTGATATTTTTCTTTCTAGCATTAGAATTACTTGACCTTTTTTCCTAAATTTGTACTAAAATCTAGCACTGGCTCATTAACCAAATCAATGAAAATTTTCAAGTGATCTTGCACATTGGAACCCCAGCTTCAAGCCAAGAAAAAGTGTAGAATTGTATAAATAAGGAAAGATATTGTCATAAAATGAAGTTAGATGAAAAAATAAGTTTAAGATCTAGATCTTAAAATCGTGTTTAATAAATATGTGAGTCCACTACATAGAAGAACTTGAATACATAAATAGTTACATGTACTCAACACCAATACAAGTATGCAAAGATGCAATGCAGACAAGAGAACACTGATGTTGCATATCTGACTTATGCTTTCATGGGAAATTAACCATATCCACAGAAACTTTAATCTTCATCTAGACACATTTAATGTAAGTTCCATGGTTTTAATCCATTTATTCTACATTCATAACTAGTATGTAAATCCACTTCCATCCATGGCAACACATGAAGCCATGGCTTGTCAGGAAAGACTCTCCCACAGCTGCATTTTGTACTGCAACTAATTACCTACACAAGTGGCATGTAGAAATTAGAGGTTGACCTCAAACCTAAAAAAACACAGTAAAATGAGTACAACATACATTTGTATTGCCATTATTTTCCTCATCCTCTAGTCCACAAATGTCAAAATTGTAATGTCCCTCTTTGTCAAATGATAATTATGAAATGATTTCCTAAATCTTTTAATTCCACAGATTAGGAAAATAGCAACTTGGCAAGGGAATGTGGAATAATTAAATAAATGTTGATAAAACCATAGTATATTGAATTTATTTAATAATTGGTGGGGACCACTTTAAATAATAAACTCTTTGCTAGGCGATGCAACATAGTGGACGATAAATTAAATTTAACCTAAGTTTCTATTTGCAATTGAGGGCGAATTATTCGATACGGGAAAAAGAAAAAAAGACATCTAATTTTTCTTCATAGAAACGAGCTCTCTTGAAGGAAATCGACGGATTTTTGTGAAGCTAGGATTGGAAACTCTAAAAGGATTAAGAGGCGTGATTGGAAGGAAGGATTCATTCAGTGAATGATTTATATTTTATTTACTCCATCGATCTTACAGAAGGATAACTCCAAGACGATACCCCTAGCCATATAACGATTGAGACGGGAACCCCACTTTTTTAATAATATAGCCGCATACACAACAGACTCTAGAGGAAAGGAGAAGTCAATCTCAAACAAGGAATAGCAGCCCTGAATTAGCGCCAACCAGTGAAACTTAAAGCCATATTGAGGTTAAGGAAAAAAAGCCAGCCTACAAGTCGTGGAAGATTTTAAGGAGGTGTTGATACAGAATCGCAGCCAGTGCTCAGATTGCTCCAATACTACAAATATTCAATCAATCCCAGTCAGTCAAGATGCGGCAGATTCGAGAAGATTCGAGAGCTTAAGGAAGTCACTCACTCAACAAAGTCGACCTGTATCAATCCAATAGAAACTATAATAGGTGCGAACCTATGCCTTTGCATTTTTCGCGAAAATGAAATAATACATTAAGCCGCCATAGGCAGGAAATTATTGATGCAATGTAATCAAATTGGAATAAATGAGAATAATGATTTCATTTGGGATAATAAAATTCCTTGTTATTGTTCTTGGGTGATATTTATCTTCCTGTGCTATTATTGTATTGAAAACAAACAAACAAATCATACATACATCTGTAGACACCTAAACAAAACAAAATACGAGAGCAGAAATTGTATCAGAATTGGCAAAGAATATTTCAATAGTATCAAAGCCTAGATACCTGCCAGCCTGTTGAGAATTCATAATTGCATGTCACATAGATATTTCACCCGAAGTAGGTCCAGGCAATGGGGAGAAGGAGTTGATAATAACACAGCTAAAGCTGAGATGGGTGAAAGAGGAGGTGGAAGCCCATCAAGAAATTTGAATGCACAATTGGAGAATTTCCTAACCACAATTGCCCAACAGCAACAACAAATGCGACAACAGTTTCAGGATCATATGATCACAACAATGGGTCAAATGAGATTGGATCGTGCCAGATCGAGTAGATCAAGCAATGGCCATAGTAGAAGTGATGTTCGTCATGGGAATCATGAAAGAGCAGCCACTAATGCTATTAAGACAGCAAGCGCACAAAGTCTGATCGGCCTTTACGTCCCACATTTGTGACAAGACAACCAAAAGTGTAGACCATTCCGGAGTTGGAGGAAGTCACAGATATCACCGTTGATGTTATGGTGGCCCACGATGAATACAAAACGCTTCCACCTGATGTGAGGCAAGCAATTAATCTAAATCAGTTTATGAATCAACGGAGGGATAAATCCAAAGCTAGGCTGGAAAGGTAAGAAAGGGGCCTCCAAAGGCAAACCAATCAAGGAACCCAACCCAAGGAGTACAAGGAAGCATTGAATAAGGTCCCTTTACCAACTTTTGATGGGAGCGGAAAAATGAGTGTCAGGTTGTGGGTGCATAAACTTGACACATTCCTGTCTTTGAAACCTATAGAGGAAGAAAAGGCCATTCAATTTGCCAAGATGCATCTGGAGGGAGTAGCATATGACTGGTGGCACCATGGGTTGGTTTCACAGGACCATGCCATGATACATTCATATGAGGAGTTTGTTGATAAATTGATTGCACGCTTTGATCAAAAGGATATCGAGGTTTACTACAGGGACTTGGCTCAGCTAAAGCAGAGTGGACATGTTGAGACTTATATTAATGAATTCCAGAAGATAGCAGTCATGGTTCCTGATATGTTTGAGAGGCATGTTACTATGTTGTTTGTTGAGGGTCTGAGTGACAGACTGAGGAGTTTAGTGAAGGCTCATAAGCCTAGTACATTACATGATGCCATTGGCCTAGCCCTAGATTTGGAGACTACCCCGCCCCTCCAGCCTCAGAAAAAAGACTTTTGGGGAATTTCAGACGAAACAGAAAAACTTCAATCAAAAAAAGAACACCCCACCAAAGTCTGATCAGGAATCTAGAAATGAGTTACGCAGGAAACAGTTATGTTTCTACTATAAGGAGCCATGGAACCGTGACCATCATTGCCTTGGGAAAGGAAATGCTCATTTGATTGAGGTCATTTTAGATGATGAGGAGCAGGATGTTCATGAGACCAGTGTTGAAGATGACAGTGGACAAGAGGAACAACCTCCACAATTAGAGTCGGTTGATTCCAAAGCCAAGGAAACTCCCCAGAGCAACATTGCCTCACTATCCGGGGTTCCTAGACTTCATCCATTCCGTTTGAAGGGTGTCATTAAGGGACAATGCATGGTCTGCTTGGTGGACAGTGGAGCCACCCACAATTTCATCGATGAGGATCTTGTGGTGAAGAGTGTGCTACAGGCTGAGGAGTTTTTAGGGTCCAATGTGACTGTAGCAAATGAGTTTCAATTGAATTGCACCAGGATGGTTCCTAGCTTTGCATCCAGATGGGAGGCTACACTTTGACCGATAACTTCTATGTGCTGAGTCTGGGTAATATTGATGCAGTGTTGGGTTTGCAGTGGTTGCAATCTCTTGGAAGATACATTCAGAACTTCTCCAAAATGGAGTTGGAATTTATGGTTGATGATAAGAAGATTGTGCTGAAAGCCATGTCTGATGATGGTCCTCGTGTAGTGTCAGCCATGAGGATGGAGGCTTTACTTAGACATGGGGAGGTGGATTGGGCAATACAGTGCTTTGTTTCTACCAAGCCTACCTCAGACAACAAACCACAACTCCATGTTGACATCCAAACAGTGTTGGATAAGCATGGGGTAGTATTTGGAGACATTCCTCCAAGTCGACCACCATATCGTTGATTCGAGCACATCATTGACCTTGAGGGGGCTAAACAAGTCATAACCACACCCTATTGACACCCACGCCATTCTAAGGAGGAGATTGAGAAGACAATCAAGGAGTTATTGAGCATGGGACACATCCGACCCAGTTCAAGTCCGTTTGCCTCATCAGTTGTTCTAGTTAAAAAGAAGGATGGAACTATGCGCATGTGCATAGATTACAAGGCTTTGAATAAGAAAACCATAAAGAACAAATATCCTATTCCCAAGATCGATGAACTGCTTGATGACTTACACGGGGCCGTGTTCTTTTCCAAGATTGATCTGCACTCGAGCTATCATCAAATACGAGTCCGAGAAGAAGATGTTCATAAAACTACTTTCCGTTGTCACTACGGGTATTTTGAATTCTTGGCCATGCCATTTGGACTCACGAATGCACCAGCCACATTCCAGATGTGCATGACCCACACTTTTCGTGGGCAATTGCGGAAATTTGTTTTGGTCTTCTTTGATGTAATGTCCCCATTTTTAGCACTACACCTTTCAGTGATTGATGGCCTATCCCCGGTGAGCTGTCGGCTAGCAGAAGCTCGAATCAAGGTTTCCAAACTTCTTAGAGGATGTTTTCGTCTTTTTGCTTAGTCTGCATTTGGAATTGTTGATTTTGGATTGCGGATTCTTTCTAGGTTTTCAGAGAGCTTCGCGTTGGTGGTTTCGGTTCGGCATTCTGAGCAATTACGTGGTTTTACTATTTTTAGTAAATTCTATTTTTAGCAGTTGACTTGTTGACTCCTAATCAGTAGGCTTCACTATGGCAGTCTGTTCAGACGGTATGGTTGAATTTGGCTTCTGATGCATTTCCATGGTGATATAAGATATTTTATATTATAATGTTATAATTTAACATTATAATTCCTTGTTCTAGCATCATGAATTAATATTGTCTTTAAAAGGGGGACATTGAAGGGTATTTTCACATGGAGGAAATATTTTAATATTTCTAAAGGCCAAATTTTAGCTAGAGGATTTGGACGCCAACTTTGAGGGAGATATTATTTTATTAAAAGATTTATTTTTGCTCTTAAAAAGGGACGCCACTCTTGGAGGGAAAATGAAGTCAAATTCAAATTGGAAAAAGGGCGCACTTTCTAGAAGCATCTAGAGATTCTCTACTAAGTCTATAAAAGAAGGCCTTCTCTCTTCATTTTATCATCTTATGACTTGAGTAATGTTATGCTGCCGAAATGGTATTGGGATTGCTTCGAGGAATGAATGCCTCCTAGCCTTGGCTCGACTTCTTGCTTGAAAGATAGCAACTAGTGGAGAGTTAGTTTGTAGTTGAGTGGATTTTGTAGTGAGATTTTTGCATTGTAGTAGTTATTTTGCATTTGTAGTTCAATTTCTAGCATGTTAATGAAGTTCTGGAGTTGCTGATTTAGTATAGCTGCATGTTGTATTTGCTCATAAGTCAAAAAATAAAAATATATTCGTTCTGGGTATTGGCTAGAACCATTTCTATGCCCTAGGCGCCCATTTGTGCAAATTTTGGTGATTTATAATGAAGAATCTGATTTTATCTTGTTGGTAGAACATTTCTAGAGGCTGTACCATTCTGTTCCGCCTGGCAAGTGTTTAGAAAAAAAAATACTTCAATTTGTCAGCTGTTTCTTTGTCTAGTCTTCATTGTCATCATCCTAGCATTCGTTTGCATCAAGTCTCATGTCATTCTGACAAGTATTGAGTGAGTTGTGAGCATTTTAGTGGATTTTAGGGTTGCTGGTTTTGCATTTAAAGGTGCAGATCTGATTTGATCAGAATCTTAAATCTGGTTTTTGAGAGAAGAAATCAGTTTGGTATTTCCATTAAGCAAGGAGAATTCTATATCTAAATGCTCGTTGAATTGTTCTAACTCTATGCTCTTGGCAGGCGAATTCTCTATCATATTGTAAGCTGACAGTAGTACTGGCAGCAGTTTTTAATCTTGCTTAATTATCTGATTTGTAATGCTCATCTTTACATTTTGTAATTGCCTTGTAATATCTTACATCTCCGCCCTATGGTAGCTCCTTTCCCATTCCGGGTTAGAAAGCACATTCTGGGTGTCGAGTTACTTTCCGCATTCTAGCTTATTTCCCTTAACCGCATTGTAATTCTTAGCATCTCCGTCATATGGTAGCTCCCATTCCATCTCGGTTTGGAAAGCACATTCTTGACGTCGAGTTATTTCAGCTTATTAGTGATAGGGATCCTCTGACCATATGATCGTCCTTCGCGGGCACATTCTTGGTTAGAGTTTTTGCATAAGCATTTCAATTCAGATCCTCTGACCAATGCTCACACCTTACCCACATCGGGATCCTGGTGTACATTCTGGTTAGAGTTGCTTCAGCATCGTTTTGGTTTAGATCTAACCTTAACGGGTGCGTTTGTTTGTAAACTTGCAATTGAAAAAACGAAAAAATTTGGCTCGGAATATTTCATTTGATGACATTTTGATATATAGCAGAACTTGGGAGGATCACCTGCATCACTTTATGCAAAGGCTTCTAAGTGTGAGTTCGGGATTACTGAGATACTCTATCTTGAACATGTAATTGGGGTTGATGGTGTGAAGGTCCACCAAGAGAAAGTACAGGCAATGTTGGATTGGCCACCACCGAAGAACATATCAAAATTGAGAGGCTTCTTCGGTTTGTGTTCTTACTACAGGAGGTTTGTGAGGGGCTTCTCACAGTTGGCATCATCCTTGACAAACCTTACCAAGAAAGGTGTGTTTCTTTGGACTGAGGAGGCACAGGTGGCATTTGACAAGCTCAAAGAGGTCATGAGCTCATGTCCAGTTCTAGCATTGTCGTATTTTACACAGCCATTTGTCTTAGATGCTTCGGGTCAGGGAGTTGGTGCAGTTCTAATGCAAAATCAACATCTGATTGCATTCAAGAGCAAAAAGTTGTGAGATAATGAGAAGTTGTACTCTACTTATGATAAGGAGATGCTAGAAATCATGCACGCGCTAGCTAAGTTCAGGCAATACTTAGTGGGGACTAAATTTGTGATCCGAACCGATCACAACAGTCTCAAATATTTTCTTGAACAAAAAGACTTGAATGAGCGGCAACAAAAGTGGGTGAGCAAGATTCAGGCATATGACTTCGATGTGGAGTACATTAAGGGAAAGAAGAACATTGTTGTTGATGCTCTCTCCAGGAAACCAACACTTTGCTCTCTCACTGAGATTTAAGTTGATTGGAAATCTCAATTATTGGCTGAACATACTAAAAACACTTTTGCTTGTGATTTGATTGATGGTCAGGTACAGGATGATAGATATTTAGTAGTCAGTGACATTATTTATTATAAGAACAGAATTTATCTTGTACAAGGATCGAAGCTAAAGGCTAGGATTTTGAAGGCTATGCATGACACTCCTCTAACAGGACATCCAGGGTTCTTCAAAACTTATTGTCAGATTCATGAGAGGTTCACTTGGAAGGGTTTGAAAGATGATGTGTTGCAGTATGTTAGAGAATGCCTGGCTTGTCAATTGAACAAGGCAAAGCACACATTCCCTGCAAGACTTCTACAGCCATTGTCAATACCTGAGCAGAAGTGGGAAGGAATATCCATGGACTTTATCACAGGACTGTCACGTGTCTAGGGGAGAGATTGCATATTTGTGGTGGTAGATAGATTGACAAAATATGCTCATTTCTTTGCTATATCTATTGATTACACCGCAATTCAGGTGGCAGAGTTATTCTTTAGGGAAGTGTTCAGGTTGCATGGACTCCCCAAAACAATTGTCAGTGATCGAGATAGCAAATTTCTAAGTATGTTTTGGCAAGAGTTGTTTCGTTTGGCATGTACAGAGTTGACAGCAAGCACGAGTTACCATCCTCAAACCGATGGTTAGACAGAGATAGTCAATAAATGAATTGAGGGATATCTATGGAACTATGTGTCAGGGCAGCAGCGTGCTTGGATCAGATGGTTGCATCTAGGTGAGTATTGCTACAATACTACCTACCACATGTCGATTGGCATGTCTCCCTTCAAAGCCCTATATGGGTATGATGCCTTATCATTTGTAGATTTGGCCTTTAATGATAGCAGGGTCCCATGGGCCAAGGATATTCTCAAGGCATTTAAGGATAATCTGCAACATGCTCAGAACCAGCAGAAAATGTATGCAAATAGACACAGAGTTGAGAGATTATTCGAGGTTGGAGACTTAGTTTTTCTCCGTTTGCAGCCATACAGGCAGTCCTCATTGAAGAAAAGTGGTGCAGGAAAACTCTAGCCACACTTTTATGGACCATACAAGGTAGTGAAGAGAATTGGTGAAGTTGCATATTAATTAGAACTTCCTGAGGGAAGTAAGATTCACAATGTCTTCCATGTCTCTTACCTCAAAAGGGCATAGAGTCAGCAGATTGTAGCATCTCCAGAGCTTTCTCCACTTGATGAAGAAGGAAAGTTGGTTCTAGCACCTGAAGGAATTGCAGATTAGAGAGAAAGGAAACTGAGAAATAAGGTGATTCAAGAGTATCTAATCAAATGGAAATATTTTCCAGTTGAGGATGCAACGTGGGAAGGGGAAAAGATTCTAAAACACCCCAATTTGAGATTGCTAGAGGACCAGCAATCCCGAGAAGGGAGGACTGTAATGTCCCTCTTCGTCGGATGATAATTATGAAATGATTTCCTAATCTTTTAATTCCCGAGATTAGTAAAATAGCAACTTGGCAAGGGAATGTGGAATAATTAAATAAATGTTGATAAAACCATAGTATATTGAATTTATTTAATTATTCATCTCGAATAATGGTGGGGGTCACTTTAAATAATAAACTCTTTGCTAAGTGATGCAACATAGTGGGCAATAAATTAAATTTAGCCTAAGTTTCTATCTGCAATTGAGGGCGAATTATTTGATATGGGAAAAAGAAAAAAAGACGTATAATTTTTCTTTATAGAAACAAGCTCTCTTGAAGGAAATCGAAGGATTTTTGTGAAGCCAAAATTGGAAACTCTGAAAGGATTAAGAGGCACGATTGGAAGGAAGGATTCATTCAGTGAATGATTTATATTTTATTTACTCCATCGATCTTATAGAAGGATAACTCCAGGACGATACCCCTTGCCATAGAACGATTGGGACAGGAACCCCACTCGTTTAATAATACAGCCGCATACACAACAGACTCTAGAGGAAAGGAGACGTCAATCTCAGACAAGGAATCGCAGCCCTAAATTAGTGCCAACCAATGAAACTTAAAGCCATATTGAGGTTAAGGAAAAAACACTAGCCTACAGGTCGTGGAAGATTTTAAGTAGGTGTTGACACAAAATCGTAGCCAGTGCTCAGATTGCTCTAGTACTGCAAATATTGAATCAGTCCCAACCAGTCAAGATGCGGCAGATTCTAGGAGAAGATTCGAGAGCTTAAGGTAGTCACTCACTCAACAAAGTCGACCTGTATCATTCCAGCAGAAACCATAATAGGTGCGAACCTGTGCCTTTGCATTTTTACTGAAAATGAAATAATACATTAAGCCGCCATAGGTAGGAAATTATTGATGCAATGTAATCAGATTGGAATAAATGAGAATGATGATTTCATTTGGGATGATAAAATTTGTTGTTAATGTTCTTGGGTGATATTTATCTTCCTGTGCTATTATTATATTGAAAACAAACAAACAAATCATACATACATCTGTAGACACCTAAACAAAACAAAATACGAGACCAGAAATTGTATCAGAATTGGCAGAGAATATTTCAAAAATACTGTGGCATAATGTTGTAAAGTGATAACTTCACTATTTTAATTCATCATGTTTCGTGGAGGAGTAAAATTACAACTTCTTAGATTTATGTAATGTGAAACAAGACATAATATTTAAGTGGAATATTAGTGCAAATACTAATAAAAAAAAGGCAAAATAATCATGTAAATCGAAAAGGCGTGGATTATTGAAAGACAAGTTTAATTGCACAGTAAAAAGAATGGATAGTTTTCTAATGAAAATTTCCTTGGAGTGAGCTAGTCAAAAGGTACCTACCACATGGAGGGAGCTTTGTCATAATGAGGCTATGAAATTGGAATGAAAGAGGGTTCTTTCCAACCGCCCATTTTGGGGGCTTGTAATTTTTATTTGTTTCTTAACAGTAAGATTCAAATACGGAAAACAGTATAAGCAAGTATATTGATGTGTGTGGAGCTCGCAAGGCTAGTTTTTTCTATTTGGTCTTCTTGCTAAAATAGATATATTTTCAGTATTACTGTTCAAACAAGATACACATAGTGTGTATTGGAACTCATTGTTGCCATGATATTTGGTTAAAAACCTTCCGAAGTTCTTATGACTAGTTACCAGTTTAAAATGTTGCTTAGAGAGGATTGTTGTACAACCATTTGTGTGTCTGCAAATTTCAAAGGCCTTCATGTCTTGGTTACATCATAATATGTTGCTTCTTAATAATCTTTATTCTATTTTTATTTGGAAGAAATCATCAAGTTACTCCAAATGTTTCTCACCTGTGCTTGCTTGTCATGTAATGACTGTTGTTTAGTTTTTTTTGGCTACATAGAGCCATTTATAGTAAATCCATCTTGACTTTGGGTTTCCTGTTTTCCCATTTTTGTCAAGCATGCCTCCTCTAACTCTCTAGAAAAACATGAACAAAAGCACCAAAATGTTTTAATCATACAAGTGTGCCATCCCTCTCAACAGTCAGGGGGAAACTATCAATCCCAGTTATATGCAAGTTAATCTGGCCTCTGTCCACTTTCACTTGCACTAGATTCTTAAATATTTTTTCGCTAAAAAGAAAAAGCATTGTCATTCTCTCAGTAACTGATATAACAGCAAACTGTACTGTTTGAATAATTGCATTTTCAGCTCAAAAAGGAATTGCTTCCATCCTCTTTACTGGCTCCTTTAAGTGAGAATTGCTTGCATTGTCACTGGAGCAAGCAATACCCAGTATTTTATTTATGCTTATAAGCTTGTCCTTAACAGCAACAGAACCCTTTAGTACCAATGTCCTGACCATGGGTCAGAATTACAATACTAGCAGGTCTGCATCATTACTTTCCACCAAATTTGGCATTTTCAGCCAAATCCATAAGTTTCTTACCTGATAATTTAAGGAAGCAAGAGGTAAAGTGAAAGCAGGCTCTCAATCACTCACTTGTGTTCTTTAAGTGACACAAATGTAAGCAGACACAATGGCACAACAAATTTTTTACTATAATCAAAAATATGAATTCGAACAGACCCCTTCCTGAATTCATGGGGATATATTTGCAATCAATTTGTAATAAGGAATACCATAACTCTATCATCCACACCAATGCAAATTTATCTAGTAGTGCAATCATAAATTCTATGGATCAAATGAACAAGATACAAAAAATACGTGAGGCAATATTAATTTCCACCATGAGTCAGAATTACAATACTAGCAGGTCTGCATCATTAATTTCCACCAAATTTGGCATTTTCAGCCAAATCCATAAGTTTCTTACCTAATAATTTAAGGAAGCAAGAGGTAAAGTGAAAGCAGACTCTCAATCACTCACTTGTGTTCTTTAAGTGACACAAATGTAAGCAGACACAATGGCACAACAAAATTTTTACTATAATCAAAAATATGAATTCCTGAATTCATGGGGATATATTTGCATTCAATTTGTAATAAGGAATACCATAACTCTATCATCCACATCAATGCAAATTTATCTAGTAGTGCTATCATAAATTCTATGGATCAAATGAACAAGATACAAAAAATATGTGAGGCAATATATAATGAGCCCAATGCTTACATGTTATCTAAATCTGGAACACTGTTGAGCCAATCTTTGTCAAAGACGTGATCAATTGGACTTGAAGCCTGGAAACTAGATGTTTGACACCCATATACCTCTGGATTTGATTTTGCACCCCTGTTTTCAAATACACTAGGAGAAACAGCATATGGTGAGCATGTAATTCCTGGTGTATATTTCACCCTTCCTTTCAAATCTCTTGATTTTGAAGGTGTCTTCATTCTTCTGTCAAAAAGAGTCTTTGGGGTCAATGGAGAGGAACCAGAGTTCCAACATTTGACTGAATTATTTCCACTCGCCATGAACATCTGGGGACCATTCATATTTTGCTCAACAAGCACTCCAGATGCTTGATCCTGTAAAACATATTTCCATGAGATTTCTATAAAAAAATTTATAAGAAATATTGAACTTCTATGCACAAACAAGTATAGGCATCATTTAGAAAGAGTGCAAGAAGAGTATGAATCAAAATAAACATGTTCAATAAGGTTGAGAATAAGTCCAATAAAGTTCAATTGTAAAAGAATATAAACATGTTCAATAAAGTTGAGAATAAGTCCAAACAAAGAATTGACAAATGAAATGATTTTGTTAGTGTCCAAAAGACAAAGATAGTCTATAGGACCCACAAGCCAAAATTATGTATTAATTTTCTATATAAACAGTGAAAATTCATCAGCAAATCAAGTTTTCTGTGCTACGACTTCTTTTGGAAGAATGGACCATTAATAATTAGTAAAGTCTCTTTGAAGAGTGAAGGCAAAGAATCAACCCTCAAGATGCTGACATAATTGATCTGAATGTCATTTTATGCAGAGTGATACATGACACTTGCAACTATGTTTCAACCACCCTTGAATTTCAAAACAAACATAATCTCTCCTCTCAGTATTCCTTGGGTTTTGTCCAAGGACCAGTTTCACATCCAACATCTTTGCCCTCCATTTGAACTTTGCCCTTCTCAAAGCTTTTTGGTGATACTGAAATGTGGGATTGAAATCAATGAGGTAGTTTTCTATTTCCTTCTATTGTTCATTTATCCACACAGTCAACCTAGACTTTTATTCAAGTATTTCCTTGATTTCACAACTAGCAATTCTTGTGAATTAATGCATCATTTATTCATCCACTTGTTTTGTTTTATACAAGAGCCATTTCTTCTATTCAGCTCTTCACCTACCAGCCCCCTTTCTAGATCATGTAGAGGAGAAGTGCTTTTTTTTTGGCAAATAAGATTTCATAGGGGATTAAAATTTAATTCTGACAGTCCACTTCTTGATTCTTTCTCTTTGTCTCCATTTTAGACACAAGAAGTTCCTGACCTAAACCTCACGTATAAAGCACTAATGGTCAATCGATGACTATTTTGGTCCGAGTCCCACTTGCACTTTCACACTTATTCATTGTTTTTCAACCCAATTAGTAATTCTACAATCTACAACCCTTCCAAATAGTTGTACAAGGAGGGGACTGATCACTCCAAAATGCCTCTTGAAAGCCATCATTAGACTTTTTTGATGACCAGTGCCAAAGTTTCTATCCCTCAATCTACATATTCAGCATACATACCATAAATGTCACAAGACTTGCCTCCTACTATCCTCTCAATACCATCGTCAATGTATTTAATTGAGAATATTTTAGCTTTAGTGTTGATTGCCAAGGGTGATGTCCCTATCCTATTTGCATGCATACAAGTAATTTTTCATAGTATAGCCATTGAGTTATTGTAAAGTAGCTCTTTCTTTGTTTTTTACTTCCCTATGGATATGAACTCTGCCTGAATCTATCCAACCATATTCTTCCTCTTTTGCTTTCAACTCCTTAATCTTACCTGAATCTATCCAACCATATTCTTCCTCTTTTGCTTTCAACTTTGCCTGAATCTTACCCAACTCCTTCACAAATCCCTTCACTTCCCTACAATCTTTATCATATCACAAATCTTCCAGCAATCTGTTTTACTTTTTTCTCTTCCTTTAGGATCTAGAGCTTTTGCATATATTCAAAGTTTCTTGGATAAGACAGCGATGTGTTTCATGTTTCAAAATCAATTTAGATATTTCTTTCTTTTCTTGTGTAGGCAAGATACTTGGAGTTGGTTATGTCATCTATTTCCTTGAAGGTGGAAATGTGTACCTATTGGGTTGTGTTCATTCTTCATTTAAGTTGGTTAATCCACAACTCCCATTTCCATTAGCCACAATATAGAACAAAAACTGTGCCCATTGTCAGTTTTACATGTGGATTTTCCTAAACTCTGCTATGCATTTAGACTATTGCATATAATAAAACCATGTGTGTTTAACCTACCAAGCTCTATTACCAGACTTTGCAAGAACCCTAGTCAAATCTAGGCCAGGTATTGAACCTAGTCCAGGTCTGACCTGGGTCTGACCAGGGTCCTGCTCCAACCTGCAGGCTTGGCCTAGGTATATCCTCTGGCTAGGTTATTGGTCTTGTTGTAGGTGCAGCCTCAGTTTGGCCACAAACTGTGAAGAGTGAAATGACATTTTTGGGTCCCAACTGAGTTGCCGTGGGTTTTTTATTGCCACATGTGAAGAGTGAATATAAAAGCTACCACAGCCAGCCAAACAAGATGGACATTGCAGATTAAGTCATGACCAAAATGCCAAAAAAAATCAAGTCTATGCTGAGGACTTGACAATGAGAATCCATTCTAACTCATAGGTACATAATTGGAATAGGAGCACCAAAAACCCTAACTCCCACTGTGCTTCATATTATCTCACTTTCGAGAAAATTCATCAAAGGAAAATTGCAAGAAGAATTGTATCTGGTGTTTACAAATAGAGTTCCTTCTTATTACAGACAAAAGACATATCTGCACATGGCAATTATTCTGCATTTTTTATCTCTAACCTAGCACAATGGCAAAAGATTGGTCATTTTGGAGTTTGCAAATATATTAAAACTCATCCTCAGAAGAGATATATCAGCCAAAGCCAATCATGTAATTCCAGTTTGTTCCTTTCTCTGTATTGTACTGTATAATTTTTACACATGAATATGGAAACCTCCATAGGTAGAAATTACTTGTAAATCCAGTAGCAAATGAATAGATACATATACATGGTTTTTCTATAGCATATTATCCAAGACTTATAAGTTGCTGTCTGATGGTTGACAGCAATATCTCCTATTAGTGGCCTAGAAATTTATTTAGGAAGCCAATTGGAAGAGATGTCTATTACTAGCTGCAGGAGAGAATTGGAACTGAAGGAGCATATATTTGTCCTTGAAAGATGGTCAATCTTCATTTTTTTTTCTATTTTCTTAATAAACACAAACAAATTCAAATAGAATTATGGAGCAATAACAGAACCCCTGTTTGGACACAAGAACTTCAGAGAGAACAGTTAATAAGAGAGAACCGGATTAGGAGATCTAAATATGT
Organism: Sequoia sempervirens; assembly: GCA_007258455.2. Lineage (NCBI taxonomy): Eukaryota > Viridiplantae > Streptophyta > Pinopsida > Cupressales > Cupressaceae > Sequoia > Sequoia sempervirens. The sequence continues at coordinate 149,198,811 of VDFB02000013.1, read as the reverse complement.
GCAGACATAATCAAGCAGAGTGAGGTCATTTCAAACCAATAAAAACTGTCAGAAAAAACTCCACTTCAATCTTTTCTTTGTATTGTACTGCATGCATTCTTTTTACATATAAAAATGGGAACCTCCATTGGTGGAAGTTGTTTTGAAATCCAATAGAAAATGGGCAGACAATTATACATAATTTTTTCTGAACCGAATTTTTCCAAGACTTAAAGTTTTCAGCAGACTGTTGACAGCAATCTCCTTTTAATGGTCAAAATATAATTTTAACAGACTAATCAGAAGAGATGTTTCTTAATGGCTGCAGGAGACAAATGGAATTGAAGGAGCATGCATCCGTCCATGAAAGTTGGCCAATCTTCATTTTTATTTCTACTTTCAAAATCAACACAAATAAATTGGACTGAATTTATGGAGCAGCAAGAGGAGCCTCACTGGGACACAATGAGCTTTGGAGAAAGTAGATAAAAACTTAAAACAAAGAATCAGTTAAGTGGTTTAAACTTTAAATAATTAGAAACATAATCAGGCCAGATAGGGTCATTTCAAATCCCTCAAAAACTAAAGTTCAAATTGTAGAAGAAGAATTAGATATCGTTTTTCACTGCTCATTGCGGCAGATACTGTTATAATCTTCCAATGCCACAAAGCATGCTAATTGGAAACAAAATTACAGAAAACATCAAGTAGAGTTTTGAATGTTGAATGAGAATATGCATATCATAGTTATTTGGAGTGACTAAACATGGAAAATAGAAGGGCTTGTGACCCTATGAGTTGGTAATCAACTAAGCAGGAAATTCAAAAATGTAACATAGCTTCTACATATACACAAAATCTGTTACCTAGAAACTAGACTAAACATGCAAACTACAGTGTCATCTTTGATAAATGGCAGTGACCAGTCTTATTACAAACATGTGGTGACCGATTACTGACATGTGTATTCCCTTCCTTCAACCATGCCACTTCTCTCATTTCTAACTCCCTAGACTTCTCCCATTTTCCCTTTTTCTCTTCTTGATGCATTGAGTTAAGTCTTCATCTAGCCAGAAGGGTGAACCTTTCAGCAATTCTTAATTTTGTAGCAGTCAATTTTTATCTTCCAATGTCCCAGATTTTTACTCAGATTCAAACTTTAAACAGATCTCCAATCTTCATGATGCCCCAAAAAAATTCAAATATAAGAATAAGCCTGAGGGCTGAAGCAGTAAAACCTTTGCAGTTACAAACTGTCTATAGATATCAGATATTTTAGAAGATATGCATGAAGATGCCAAAGTAAATATAAATAGGGTGCAAATCAAAGCAAATTCCCTAAAGAAAAGAATGGTGTGCAATGTTCTCTGTACAAAATAGTCTGTCAAAAAAACTGTGGCAGACTGTTGGCTTAACAATTTCTTATTTTATAGCCAAATCATAAGGGTGCATATAAAAGCTACCCACAGCAAGCCAATAAAGACCAAAATGTCATTATATCTATTTATGTTTATTACTCACACTTCCCTGCTTGTGTCAGAATTTTACAAATTTATGAAGGCCAAGTGATTTACTCAATATATCTACAGCCTGCTCTTGAATAGCACATTAATGAAAACAAATGTGTTCAACTATCAACAAGATATGGATTGTAGTAATAATCTAGTTGGCCTTGGCATGGTATATTAGATTCTTTATAATCTTTAAAGAACTCTGATTATTAAACCCGAAGGATTCAGTATAAATGGATCCAGCTGCAAGTATTGCTCTATGCAGCAATGGCTAGCTTGTTCTCTGCTTCAATGGAAGTCTAGATAAAAATTTACCATAAAATAGGTCCTTAATTAATAGAAAAAAGATAACAAACAGTGGATTTCCTTGTGTCAACAGACCTGGCTGAATCAAATTCTGTGTAGACAAACAACCAGAACTTTGAAGTCAGCTTGCACAATATTCCAAACTCAAGTGTGATTTTTACATATCAAAAGTGTGCATTTTTATGCTTTCCAATTAACTAATTTCAGATGTAACAGGAACCAAGAAAGATAGCTAACAGAAAAACATAGATCTAGTCCAATGGATGTAAGATAGCTCAAACTGCCCACAAACCATCTGAATTTTGATTCAATGATCACTGCTCAATGAGTGTATCCTGAAAGCTTAGACCCAACATCCGTAGATGTAGACTACAGAAAACAATTTAACATCTTGAGTTTCTCCAAAAAATTGTTGGCATATTTGACTTGAGAGACAAAAATCACGTGATCAAGTTGACAAAACTCTATATGTTACACCCCGATTGTATAGTTACTATTTACTATTACTGCATAGGGTAAAAAGCATGTAATGAGAATTTTGAAGATGAATAAAATATGCTTGTTCCTTGTTATCAATATGAATGCTTTCACATTTGATGATTGTCTCATTTAATGTTACTTCAATTGATGTTATCCTTGGTGAAATATTGCAATTATGTGAATAGAAGGTTATTGAATTGTGATTATTCTAACTTTGGAGATGTTTATGTATACTGCATATGTTATGAATATTTAACTACCGTGAGCATGTGTTAGTGGATGCAGGTATGTGTACCATTCCTACAGGCAGAGGGGAAGTATCACTCGGGAGAAGATCTTGGTCGGGTAACCGGTAAAGTAAACTATCTGAGCATACACACACCACCTTAGATTGAGTGAACTGAGTCAGTTTGTGTGGGATATAGATAGGTCATCCATAGCTTGTATGTTTGCATTAGGAGTCTTGTTTACTTATGCATACTTTTACAAGTGATGTTCATTTGTTTGGGGTTTGAGATCATTCTTGTGTTATTACGATCATATAGATAGGTGGGATGTAGGTGGAAGTATGTTTATATGTATGCACATGCGTGTCAGGAGGATCTAATGACATGTATATGCATATGTATAAATATACCACACATACACACCTATCAATATGATGGTAACGTAAATGGATGTAAGTGAATCGGATATGGACACACACACACACACATATATATATGTATGTATAGTATATACACGTATCCATATGTATAAATATATCGATACAAGCGTACATTAGCAAATGGATATGCTCATATGAATGCATCAATATGGTATGCCTACACATACGTGTACATAGAGGTATATACGAGTATACATATATATATATATGCACTCATCCTACATAATGTGGATACGATATATATATATATATATATATATATAAGTTATATATTAATATACATACACACACACACACACACACACACACATATATATATATATACTGAGGTATTTAAATATATATATATATGTACATAATATATCATATATATATACTATATATATATATAATAAAAATATAAATATTACATATAATCTTTAACATTGGAAATCGAATTATTTTGATTTAATAAAAGAGTCGATTTAATGAAGACTTCAATTCACGTATTTGAACTTTGGCTTAAACATGCTGATTTTGATGAAGCTTGACTTTAGAACATTTAAGGCTCTGTGGAAATCACGCATTTCCAACTATGGAATGCGCTAAGTTAAATCAATGAAATGCGTCTTAAATTTTATGGCTTTGACCAAGTTGATATCTGAAATAATGAAGCTTGACTAAATCCAAAGCAGTTAACGTTTTTAGTTGACTCAACCCAAGAAGAAGTCGATTCAGGTTATGTGTCGATTCTTCACCATTGACAAATTTCTTTCACCTGGAAATTGCACCATTAAACCTATTTGTCGCCACCTTTGTTATCAGTTTCCTATAGATGCCGAATTTTGAGAGAAATACGAATTTTCCATGTGCATTTGAAATAGTCTTTCTGAATGCTGGCAATTGGGAAGTCGATTCATCATGCTTTTGTGTTGAGTACATGCTTAAGTTGTCGCCACCTCCAAGCTGAATAATTCAAAATGGGAATGGTGTCAATTCTCATGCCATGACTGTAGGAAGCTTTGAGGCTGGCTGCTCTATAAATAGCCACCCCAGCTCTCTTGCAACACATTATCTTTGGCGTTATCTCATTTATCATTTTCAAATTACCTTGTGCATTATTTGTGCTTCATTCTTACCATTTTTGGAGTGAACATTATTTGCAACCATCATTCATATTTTTGTGTGACCATTATTTCCATAAAAGGAGGTGTATCATACCAAAGGAATACGCCCTTTGCTGGTTATTACATCTGAGTTCTACCAGTTTATAATATATGATTTATGAGTGAGAAAAGAGTGGACTCTGTGAGGAAAATTGTCTATCTTTGAGAGGAGAGAGTGCTTTCAACAAGAGAGGGAGTGGGAATTGATTTGAGAAGTTGAATTGAGCTATAGGAGAAGGCTGCACTATCATCATTTTGGGAAAAGCTATAACAGGCATGGGATATTCTTCTTATTATTTGCAAAGAATTATTACTATGTTGCATGAAATGTATTTTTTGTCTGTGCATAGAAGTAAATATGTTTGTCTTCTAAAAAAGGGAAAATGATGTAATCTAGCTATGTTATACAATGTTTGTAAGATCTCCATAATAGGAGAATGTTGTTTGCATTAGATACTATTTATTAGGCTTGATTGAATGCAAGAGTCACTTGAGGTACACAACTAAGTTATTAAGTTAACTAGGAAAGCTTGTGTTACTCCTAGGATAGATAATCTAGTATGGGAGGGAGCTTGTGTACTTACTTGTTAATTATATTTATTTCAAGTAGAATAGAATGTTGTAGGTTAGTCTGGGATGACAGATTATCCATTGAAGGGCAATACCTATGCATAGTGTAAGATAGCCTTAAGTCAAATTGGCCCTGAGTAGTGTATGTGATAGATGACTCTCAGTCGTTTACTGAATATAACACTTTGGCCAAAGTAGTGCAATGTACAAGTCTCCACTTAGATTGTGTGATGTTTGAGACTACACTGTCAGTTCACCATGATCCATTATTACATGCTAGTTCAGGATTGTGGGATTACAAGTTCTAGTATGTAGGACACAGCACTATGCTCAATTGGTTGTCGTTATTGGTTACTCTACCAATCTCTTCGTCGAAGGGAAGGGCCATCTATCGAATGATAGATGTGCGGGGGACCGCATTAAGAGTCTGTGGTTGGCGGAAAAGCGCCCGAGTGATGCTTCTCCTCCACAGCAGGCGACTGAAGAACCAAGATTTGAAAGGAAGGAATCTGGACCGTCTTACTACTATTTGTTCAAAAGCTCCATGAGCTATGTATGTATTTGTATGCTTTCTTACTCTAATGTATATTTGTAAAGAAAAGGAATACATGTTGGAATATGTTTGTATCATGTTTGGAAATTATCAATAAAAGAAAAGAAAAAATTTATTGCAATGGCTTTATTACTTGTCACCTTTACTTGTTTGGTGTAAAATTAAGAAATTTTTACTTTATGAAAGGGTTAGTACGTTACACTATACCTAGGCGATATAGTCTAGAAAATCCAATCTATCATGTCAAAAGCTGACCATAAATCTGATTTTACTTTTTGAATGGCATTGGCCCTATTATTACACAGACAATGAGAACCAGGATATCACCATTACCTCTTTTGACATAGATATTTGCATAGCATAAATTTCTTTTGAATCCAAAATCTCGTGGATACCCCCAAACCTCAATATTCCTAGTATAATTTGATAAAGGTCCAACAAAAAAATGACACTAGAACCAGTATCAAGCATATCATTAGACACTACATGTCAGCTACAACATTCGATACTAAGGAATAGAAAAGAATTGTGCAGTCTCATTTATTTGAATATCCCTAATCCAACAAAGAAACAACACCAAAACTAGTACTAGGAATGTCATCAGACACTATATGTTAAATAGAAGAGTCAATATTGTAAAAAAAATTGAAAAGAATATCTCAATCTCCTTTACTAATTATAAATGCAAAGAATGTCTCGATCTCCTTCACTAATTATGACTTCTCACTATAACCAACAAATAAGTATTTCCTATTCTTAGCATTCAAATTGTTGCTTTTATTATTGAAAACTAAACCAAAGACACAATAATGTTTTGCCTTTTTTTTTTCTAGACCATGCTTCCTTAAGAGTCATTTTTTGTAAGGCTTTGCACAAATTTATGTTCAAAAGATACATCATTATATAAATTCCCTCACCCCGTTATTGGAATGGAAAGCCAAGCCATCTCCATAATTGAGAAAAACCAAGCTCATTTGGTTGCAGTGTGTAATCATTAAAGAATTGTCCCTAAATCCCATTCTTGTCACAATATTATTTGAACTATTTGGAAATAACCTCTACCCTCTTATCTAATGAAAACTTGAACTTGAGAGAGTAAACCCACATTCTCCAAGAAAAAACATCATCCAAAAGAAGATCCCTAATGGTGTTGCTGATTTTTGGGATAGATCACACAAATTAGTATGAATGAGATCAAGAAACCCTTTGGCCAGCCACGTACTTTAAAATGAAAATAGTTCTTTTCTCTTTTCCAACCAACATCTTGCACAATATCATGCTTTTTCTTAAATGCAAAGCAACCTTCTAACCAAAAATCATATCAATTCAACTAAATGTAGAAAGATATTGAAAGTTCAAATAACCTCCATTATAAGAGCATGTAAATTCACCATGGCAAGATCAACAAGTTTATATAGACCTCTTTTCCCAATACAAGGGAAACCACCACATTCTATTTCAAATAGAAATCCAAACATCTATTACCAACAAAATTAAACTAATTCAAAATTAGTACTATTTGTGGTAAAATTAACGTGTGAACCCTTGTGCCAAATGAAATGCCACAATGCACCTAAATCAAAATGCCAACACTCGCTGCCTTTTGTGTGATCCTTGAATCAATTCACCACATGCTAGACCATTGAGCTCATGATGGAAGCAACTAACCAAGGTTTTACTTGAGAGAACAATTCATCACCAAATTAATTCACAATGTATGGAAGCTAACAAAGTCTGGGTGTAAAAGGGTGGTCTCAAACATATCCGAAGGCTTCAATTCAATTTGTTAACATCAGAAGCACTTGGAAAAAAAATAATGATGAATTCACTACTTACATGAACAACAAACTCAACATTCACCTTGATGAACTGAGCATTCGCCCTAGCAACCTTATCAAAAGAAACTAACTATTTACCAGCAATTAGTGAATCCATTATGTTTCAAGCAAAGGCCAGATTTCAAAGGCTTTTTGAAGTTCAGTCAATTCAAATGGGATGTCTTTTGGCTTTCCAAAGGCCATGGGAGGCTAAGAATGGTCTATATGGAGATGTTTCACATATGTGCAAGGGTTGGTTCTTTGAATAAACATTTAGTTATACTCATAGAGTGGATATTCTTAGAGATTATCAAGGTTTTCTCAAGGTTAGACATAGAGTGAGAGTGAAGAGCTGCATACGTGTGTTTTGTAAGTTACAATGTGCCCTATGGGTGATGTAACATTTGTATAACATCTAAAAAATACACTCTTCGTAGGGTTTTCTTCCTTTTAAGGGTTTCTCCAATTGTATGTGGTGTCTTTGTTACATTTTCATGGCATACTGGTTATTGATGATAGCTTGAGGTAATGTGCCATACTCTTGCTTCCAACATTCTTTCTTGACATGAATGAACTTGCGGCAAACACTTCATTTTAGTTTTTGGTGAAGCTTCTACAAATTGTTTACCAAAAACGTACTTTACTTTCCATGTGTTGTATCGCAAAAGTGGACTCCCAAAATTGTGTTTATTATTTTTCCTTTGACAAGAGATATGAGCTAACCTACCAAAATACTAATGTCAAACTCTTGGCCAACAAGTTCAAAGACTCAATCAACATCTCACAGGAAAGAGGCAAGTTGTTCAAAAATAGAACCACCATATCTTCCTCATTTATCATTTTTTCTGTTAAATAATTGATCACTTAGGTCTTTCAAATTCAACCTATACATGTGTCTAGACAAGCGTAGTTCCCCAACACGGCAAGTACTTGGAGAGCCACCAAGTACTCGCAAATTTTTCTGCCCACAATTTTTCACCACATTAACTCGCTGAGCCTATGTCTCGCGTTTTTGGCAAGTACTCATTGAAAACTTGGTGAGTCCAATGGTTTGACTCACCATGCAGAAAAATTTGTAAAGATGCAGTTTTTGCCTCTAAAAGCCCTATTAATCCATGTTGAACACTACAAAAACTTTTTTTTTTTGGGCTTTATAAGCATTGATTTTTGCCTTAAAAAAATTATGAAAATGGCATGCACTATGAAGGTTGCCCCTCGACCCCCACCAAACTCATTTGATACCTTCTGTAGCTGTATTTGCATAAAATTTATGATTTTTTCAAAATTTGAAGTGTTTTTTAAGTTCGCAATTTTTGCCAAGTTCTTGCCATGTTGAAATTTTTTCGCTTACCAAGTACTCTCCAAGTCCAAGTCTGCAAAATATGCAGAGAAGAACCCTCCTTTTGCCAACTTTGTGGAGAACAACATTTTTTCCCATACAACATAGAACTCCTATCAGATGTTTGATACTTACTTTTCAGACTTCACATAAGATAGCAATGGAAGTGGAATTTTGGATTAAGGGAATGAGACCATTAGAGACAAAAAGTTTAAGGACTAAGAGTGCCTCTTTGTGAGGCTTATCAGAACTTTCAGTCTTTGTAGAGGATCTAACTTCCTTCCCTAAAACAATCTGGTCACAATCTCAATACCTCACAAATTGTGAGTATCCTGTGAAGGTAAACATTATAATTTTGGCCAGTGGAGTAATGATAAATTTTGAATATTAACCATAATTGACAGTAGATCAAAAACACATAAATAAGCCCTCAACCAAACGAATTACAATGATTTTCAAATTTCAGAACTTTGTTGTGGTCTGCAACAAAAATTATTGAGCTTTTGGAGTTTTCATTGCAACAGGAGAAATAGAGATAAGAAAATTTTGCATACAACAATTTCCACTAAAAATTATGGGTCTAAGAAATAAATTTATCTCCAAACCCCACAAACAGCGCTGCAAATTTCTTCCCTCTGGTCAACCTGTAACTTTTTCCTAGCAAAAATTTTAAAATTCTGCCCTAGCAAACCTGCAGAAATATCTGTTTTCTGCCCTGGACAAATCTGCAGAAACTTTTGCAATTTCTTGAATTTTTGTTTCTAGGTTTTCTATTTTCTTTCTCTTCCAAAATGTCTCGCTACAATGTCTGCTCTTCAAAGCTTTAGACCAACAATTCAAGACAATGACAGTTGCAGTTATGCCCTTGTGAATAGCTCTGATAGCAAACATTGTAAGACAATGCAAATGGAGCAAATTGGAACACAAGGACTATATGTTTGCATGCTTATTTATTGCTTAAGGAGGAAGTTGCACCGCTTGTAATTTACATTGTGTAATGTAATGTCCCCTTCTTGCTCTTAAGTAGTGTAGTGTCTCAATTAGCCTATTCCAGAGTTCCCGTAGGCTAGTTGATGTGGTTAGGGGACTCAATTGTTAGCATTGATGTTCAGTGTTGGGGCTTTTGGAGGGGTTTCTACTGATAGCAGTGGCTGGTCTTGATGCTGCCATCCTCAGTTGGTCATTGGTCTTCAGTTTCGCTCAGTTTGGGCATTTGGCATATACTTACTATTTATAGCAGTGCTATTTTTAGTAAGTCACCTTTGGGGGGAGTTGGTCCCAGGTTAGTGTTCTTGCAGCAGCATTATTATCCAGTTTTCAGTTGCAGAGCCTAAGGTTGCAGTTTAATATTTGCTTGTTAGACCACTTAAGTGATTTTATAAAGTTAAATTATAAAGTAATGTTATAACCATAGTTGGCAAACTCGCAAAAAACTCGCCGAGTTTTCAAAAACTCGCGAGTTTTTTGGAGTTTAACTCACGAGTTTTTTCTCGGACGAGTTTTTCCAAGTTTTTTCAAAAAACTCGCGAGTTTTTGCCGAGTTTTTCGAAAAACTCGCGAGTTTTTGCTGAGTTTTTCATAAAACTCGACTATGCAAAACTTAAAGCTGAAAATGTCTTTTTTGATGTTTATTAAGAAATTTTTTAAGTTCTCGAGTTTTTCCGAGTTTTTTCCAAGTTTTTGGCGAGTTTTAAAAAACTCTCCAATTTTTCCCATGGCGAGTTTTTTGTTGGGGCGAGTTTTCCAACTATGGTTATAACATTATAATGAGGGGTAAAGTGGTCATAAAAGTGTACCAAGGTGCCTAATGAAACAACTTTAATTTGTTTTTAAAAGTTCATTAAATATTTATTTGCCTCCCAAAGTTGAACGCCATAAGGAGATATAATATTTTAAATGTTAAATAATTCAAAAGGGAGAATGGCGTTGGTTTTTGTGCTAGAATTAAGTGCCTTTGGAATCCATCGCCCTAAGTTTATATTATGAAGTTTGGCTCTCATTTTATTCATCCAGACTTTGACAACATGCCGAAATATTGCCAGATTGTCTTCTGGTTGCCTGGACTACGATGTGAGGACGAAAACCCTCCATCGTATTGGCTGGTTTCGGTGGTGAAATATCCACCCTAATCAGATATTGGTGTTGGTTCATAGTTGAGATCAAAGGGGCTTCAAGAGTTCGATTATTGGTGAAAAAAAGATGAAAATCTTTCAGTATTTTTAGAGGTTTTGGGTGTGCTTTCATCTGCTTCAGTTTTGGTGTGAGTTTTGAAGGTTTGGAGTGATTTATTTCAGTTTCTAGGTGATTGCAATAATGGACCTGAACCTGGTTTTTGATTCATAGCTCATTACTGCCTGAAGTATTCATTCTGGGTATTGTCTCATATTAAAGCTTTCTCCAAGGCAATTCCATTAAGCTCTTGTTTGTATTTTTTGGAGGTGTGTGTGATTTTTAAGGTCAGATCGACCCAGCCAAGAGGGCCACCATCTTGCTACCAAGATCATTTGATTTCGGCATGCACAAGGGGAGTTTAGGCTTGGAAACTTTGGCGCTGAAAGAGGAGTCCTAGACGTTGGAGAATAGGAAGGCTATTAAAGGTTTAAGCTTGGGACGATTTGGTCCTTCTTCAGATGCTCTTGCTGCTGTTACAGGTTCATTCAAGACTGCTTTAACCTTTGTAATGTTCTGATGTAAACAAAAAAGAGTATATTTATGATATTGTTAAATCTACATTGCAAGTGTAGTGTTATTTGAATTTTTTGTTCATTGCCATATCTTCTTTATGTTATGTATCTCTGAAAATGAATTGAAAAAACAACACAAACATCATTGAGCAAACAAGAACAACAAACAGAGGGTTTTCAAAAAAAAAAACAAGGGTGTATCTTACATGTAAGTTTCTTAGCCATGTTATTAGACATAATTAATGTATAGCTATAAATCATTACAACATTATATCCAGTGGAAAGTTGGTCAATCTTCATTTTCTTTTTTCTATTTTATAAATAATTATAAATAAACTTAAATGGATTTGTGAAACAATAAGAGGAATCCAAGTAGGGTGAAAGAAGAGTTTTGGGGAAACTAATCAAAAGGAAAAACCAAGTTAGGATGCTAAGATAGTTGGAGACATAAGCAAGCAGGATGGGATCATTTCAAAACCCTAAAAAACTATCAGAAAATACTGTAGAAGAAGAATTGGATTTCTCGTTTTGCAGTGCTCCTGCATGTGTAAGACAACGAAAATGGGACAAATGGGCACACATGGACAATCTGTTTACATTCTTATGTATTGCTTAAGAACGAAGTTGCATCACTTGTAATTTACATTGTATAAGTTACTTAACTATGTCGAACAGAAAGTTAGTCAATCTTCAATTTTTTAATATTTTCTAAATGATCATAAATAAATCTGAACCTATACTCCCCTGAGTGTTTGGGATGGGGACAGCAGGGGACAAGGGGTTGCATTTCTGGCATGAGTTTCTTTAAGGGTATTTTTAGGGGATAGTAAGGGATGACTATTAAAAATAGGGAAAATTTTAAAATATAAGGAAATTTTGAGCATTATAGAACCTTTGTGACCATGGGTAATTGAATAGGAAATATGATATTACATATATATATGAGCATGAGTTAATAAAGACATGCCTGACCGGCATGTATATTCAAGTGAGGAATTTATTATTCAAGTTTTCTTGAAGCCTTCAAGACAACATGTTCAATTGTTAAAATCATTAACAAAGAGTAACAATTAAGTAAAAAGATAATTGGTAATATTCTAGCTTGACCTCCGCTGGTCTACTAATAAATGCAATTGTCCTTTGAGTTGTTTGCAAAGGGCATGATTGGTACTTTTTGCATTATGAAAGTGTTGTTTCCTATTGACTATGACTTGACTCCATAGTTACCAAAAGACTCGTCCCCAAACCCTTGGTACTTGTCTACTGTATCGGAAAAAGTTAAAACATCCATATCTCAAGACATTAGGAGACTTCAAATGAAGTTTATTTGCTTCTCCTATAACCATCCCTTAAACTAACGAAACTTCCAATAGAGCTTTCTCAAATATACCACATAAATAACATTGGATTTTCTATAAGTGTTGATATGTGGTTGACAAAAACTAAAAGAACTAAATACACTAATATACTTGTAATTTTCTTCTTTTTTCCATAAAATTTTGCAAGTTGTTTTACGGGAGAAATTTTCCTTATTAAATCCCAAAGAGGTAAGAATATGAAGCAAAACAATAATAAGGCTTAAAATGTGTACATGCATTGAAGTTTTACCAATTGATTGAAAATATAGTCATCTCCAAGTTTCCTCATACTATATTTAAAAAATAATAGGATTCACCTCCTAATTTCTTTGTCATCTCCAAGTGATTATATGGTTTTAAATATATTTTATCTATCATGGCAGTGATTATCGAATTACAAATATAGTTAATCTATTTCAATACTTCAAAATCTTAGCTTTATTTTAATTTAAAGCATTTTTGTATTTAACATTCTTTAAAGATATCCATTGTTTGATATATATATATATATATATATATATATAGTTGTCTCCAAGTACCTGACTCCGACCTTTTTCAAAAATGGTGTACCAATATTCGTATCCTGGTAACTATGATTGACTCATTTTCAGTGGTATAATGACTGTAGCATGCCAACTTTGTTAGTGGCAATCCTTGTATACTAACCAAGTTGTCCCATGTATGAACCAAGATAATCCTTGACTATGACTTCAATTAAGAAGAAGCAAAGATCTACAAAAAGGGATATGTAGATTTTGTGATCATGATTAATCATTGGTTTATTGTTTGGTTAGACTTATAGTTTGGTGGGGTTTTGAGGGCAACACCCCAAGTGGAGTTGAGGAGGAGCACCCCTCACAAAGATCTAGGGGCAGCCTTTAAAACCACAGAAACCTTCATCGTGCACACCATTTCATATTTTTTTGTAAATTTTAGATGGGCATATCATAAACAAAATACGCATTCAAAGGTTGTAAGTTTTAAAACAAAGGTAACTAAAATGTGCCTAGGTCTGTTAGGGGATGGCTAATCGTCCCCAAGATAGATGGGGGAAGTTTGGACATCCTTTGGCCATCTCAAGGATAGCTAGTCAATGTCCCCTTTTCAAGCTGTTAGTTCCGTGACCGTTAGCCTTTCCTTGGAAACCCGGAGGCTAGTCGGAAGTTAAAATTAGGGTTTCCTAATTTTGAGGAGGTCATTGTTCGGAGATGTCAGTTTTAATGGCGGATTCCTTCTGGGTTTTCAGAGGGCTTCGCAGTGGTATGATCATTCCGGCATTCTGGGTACTTTTTGGAATTTACTATTTTTAGTAAATTCTATTTTTGGCAGTTTGGCAGATGATGTTCAGCTCGGTTGACTTCCTGTTTCAATGGTCAGATGTTTGGATCAGTTTTGGCTTCAGTGCACCTCCGGAGGGATAAGTTAAGTTATTTCATTAAAGGCACATTTAAATATTATATTTTAATGTTGACCTTGGGCTTAGAAGTAATGACTTAAAGATGTTTTAAAAAGGGGCCATTGAGGGTGGCGCCCTCATTAAATGTTTATTTTAATTATTGCCTAAGTCAAGCAAGATGATGTGGGGCGCACTTTTCAAGATGGACTTTTAATTAAAATATCATTTATTAATCTTTGAAGGAGAAAGTACGCCTTCTTGAGGGGATCAGAGAATTTGACCTAAAAGATGATTTTAGGGTTTCGTGAAGTGAAACGAAACTTATAAAAAGAGGGCTTGTGCATCAGTTTGGGTTATCTTGGAAATTACATCGTTATGCTGCCGGATTGATTCTGGATTGCTTCGAGGGATGAAGACCTCCTAGTTTGGCATCTCTTCTCGTTTGTAAGACAACGACTAGTGATGATTATTAGTCTAGTTTGTGAGTACTTGGAGTTCGTGCATTGTAATCAGCATTCTTTCATGTAGGTTCAGATTTGGCATACTAGAGTTTTCTGTTTTCTGTAATTTAGCCTTAGCAGATTTGAGTTTTCATTCAAAAATCAAAAAAGACAAAAATTGTCATTGTGGGTATTGCATAAATCAATTGGTATGAGCTAGGCGCCCATGTGTACTAGATTGTGGATTTTTCTAAAGAGTATTTGATTTTATAAAAGAAATCGCCCTTTCTCCTTGAGCCGTACTTTTCAGTCTTTGGAAATTCGTGCATTAAATAACGTTGGCATTTGAGGTCCGTTCTTTAGCATTAGTTTGTACGCCTCCTTCATATTAGTGTTTGCATTGAGTCTCAAGCAAGTGGAACAGATAGAGAGTGAGATTTGAGCAATTCAAGAAATCTGCTGTTGCTGTTATTTATTGAATGGTGCAGGGTCTGAATCTGCAGTTTAAAGAGAGCAGCCAAGACTTCATTGAACGGTGAAGAGAGATCTACAATAGCGTTGTGGATAATTCCTCGGAAATTGGCCAAGCTCGGAACAAGGTTGGACTTGTTTAATAACTTCTTCATTTGAATTTCTTAATCAGCAAAAGGATTCATTATTGCTGTTGCAAAATGTTCATATATTGATTTGTATTGATAGCAAGTGATCTTCTTTTAAATTGTACGCTGGCAGTAGTACTGACAGCCCATTTGATTCTTGCTTATCCGCTTGTAATAGTTGTCACTCTCAGTTTCTGATATTGTGATTAATTTATCTCCGCCCTATGGTCGCTACTATCCCATTCTGGGTTAGAAAGCACATTCTGGGTGTTGAGTGTTTTAGCTTTCAGTCATTTTCTTTCAAGCATTAGATTCTGTAATCACTCCGTCATATGGTCGCCCCTCACTCCGCATTGGATTGGGTAGCACATACTTGACGTTGAGTTCCCTTCTGCAAATAGATTAGAAGACCCTCTGACCAATGCTCACCCTCAGCGGTGCCATTCTGGTTAGGGTTGCTTTCTTGCACGTTTCGGTTTATCTATCTAACCTTAACGGGTGCATGCTTGTAATTTGTAATCTGAATCATTGAGAAAAAACAAAAAATTTGGCTCGGTATATTTCAGTCCTTTCCTAACATATCAAAGCATCCTCTAAAACAATGTCTTTTCCAAAAAAAAAATGCAAAATACAGGGGATGGTGTGGAAATGGGGTGGGGATGTTTCCTACCCATCCTCATGTCCCAAACGTCCCCTATAGGGGACAACATCATATTTAGCAAGGGAAGCGTCTTTTGGGAGCATAGACTTAAGGATTCATAAACAAGTAAGAGGAACCCAACTAGGATAAAAGAAGAGTTTTCGGGGGAGTTAATTATAAGAGAAAATTAGTGTAATGTCCCCTTCTCAGCAATAGCATGACAATTAGCCTATCCTGGAGAATTGTAGGCTAGTTGGAAGTGGAAATTAGGGTTTCTTCTGAGCTTTCAGGGGTTTGCATGCAGGAGTATTGCAAAGTGGTTTTTGGGTCTTTCTGGATTTTGATAGGGCTTCAAAATGGTGTAACATGCATGTGCATCAAGTGACTTTTTCGGACTTGCTATTTTTAGTAAGTTGCGACGGCTGCCTGGTTTGTGCTTAAAATGTGTTTGGAGTCACTTACTATTTTAGCAATATGCTATTTTTAGTAAGTGTTATTTTTGGCAGTGCTATTCTTAGCAACAATTCAACAGTTTAGGGCAATGTCCATTTCTGGAGGGCAGTGTGGGGTGATTTGGTCTCCAACATTCTTGGAGCTTGTTTTGGCAAGTTCAATGCTTCATGAGTTTTCATATTTGGACGCCTTTTGGTGAGTATAATATTTTAAGTGAAATATTTACTAAGGAAAAAGTGGATGCCTAGCTTGGGAAATATTTGAGTTTTATAATGACATTTCACTTAAGTTATTTTGGACGCCTAGTTTCATGAAATCAAATGCAAATTAAAGTGTAATGTGAATCCTCATATGGGTGCCCTATTTGGAGAGAAAAGGTTTCGAATTTGGGGTTGGAAAAGCTATTGCTCTCTCATTTCTTCATCCAATTGCTTATCATAACAAAGTGCTGCCAAAATTGCTATAGAACGCATACCTCCTAGCCCTTTCAGTTTCGTACTTGCAAGATAGTACCTAGTTGACTCAGTGATTGCTCTTTACTCAAAAGTGCAGATTGAGCTTATTGGAGATGGATTGCTTTGATGTTTTATGATTTTGGAGTGTTTTTTATCAATTTTGAAGTTGTTGGTTTGGTGCTAGCTGAAGCACGTTTTGACTCATATCTCCTTGGAGGATTTTTTGTTGGTTTTGGGTATTGATGATATGAGTACACCTATCTTGGGCACCTCATTCTTCCAAGTTGCAGATTTTTTGGTAGAGTTTTAGATTTTCTAGACTTGGTCACCCTAGTCAAGGAGGTTGTACCATTTCCAGAAGTGCATTGGAAAGTTGCAAAATAATTTAGAGTTGTTTTGTGTTGTTTCTCAATTTGTTCTTGGTCACCCTAATCATAGGCTTCATTTGCACTCAATTTGAAGTCATTCAGAGGTGTTTTGATGAAGTTGTGAGCATTTTGGTGATATTTGAGCTTGCTAGCTGATTTTCTATACGCTGCAATTTCATATCAGACTTGGTAAATCCTTCCATTTTGCCATATTTCATAAGTTTGATATCTTGTACTTGTTTGGAGATTGTTCCCTAACATTTGGAGATCACTGGATATGTATATCTCATTGTAGTGCAGTTGGAGTTCATATTGTAATGCTGAAACAGTAGTACTGATCAGCCTTCTTTACATTTCTGCACTTTGCATTTTTGTTATACCCGCTGAAAAGTGGAAGGGTTTGGCTTGCCGCCAAGACATTTCATTTTAGTACTTGTATTTCCACTCCCACTGAATAAGTGGTCGAGTTGCTTTTCATTTCAGTACTTTACTTTCATTGTAGCCCATTGAAAAGTGGAAGAGGTCAGCTTGCCGCCTAACTAGTTTCATTTTCTAGTTGGTCGGTTGAGCCGTCAACACTTTGTATTTCCAACTTTCAATATTTCAATTAACGAGATCCCCTTTCCACCATATGCTCTCACCTTACCCACACTGGGATTTGGGTGATCAGAAAGCGAAGGGTTGCATTTCAATATCGTACTTCAGTTTTCAAATTCCATCTAACGATCCCCTTGCACCGTATGCTCTCACCTTGCCCTCACTAGGATCTAGGTGATCAAAAAGGGTTTCATTCCAATTGGATTATCTCTCATTTATCTAACGTTAATGGGTGAAGTTCTTGTGTTCAAATTGAAAAAAAAGTATGGGGGATATTTCAATGGTATCAAAGCTAGTTTTCCTGCCAATCTCTGTGATTTTAGAGTTTCAGTTGTCAAATGAGTGGCATAGAAACAAGATACTACAACAGAGAGTTGAAAAGACAGCAGTATCAAATTCCACAAGTTCCTGAAGGGGACACTTATTGAGAGGTTCTAAGGAACCGTGAGCCTGCAGTTGAGACAATGGTTCTAACTTCTAACATTGAACCAAGAGGCAGAACTGTGGGTCAACATGTCACAAACACAAGGGGATCAGCCCCTCGACCGCTTCTTCCTACCTTTACTCAAAGGTAGGAACCACCAGCTAAGGCGAACCACCAGCTAAGGCCAAAGTACCTATGGTAGATGAAGTAAGACAAAGCTACATGGAGTATGCTTCTCTACCTGCTGAAATCCGTGAGATTTTGACTTTTGACCAATACATGAACCAAAAGAAAAGAAGACGAAGCGAAAGAACTAATAATCGTGCTCCTAAGGGTCCTAGAATGGATTATCAACAAGCTCTTGGAAAGGTTACTTTGGTTCACTTCAATGGAAGTGACAAATGCACTACAAGATTGTGGGTCCAAAAGTTGGATAACTACCTCTCGCTAAGACCGATGCCTGAAGGAGATGCCATCAAGTTTGCTACATTGCACTTAGATGGGGCTGCCCATGAGTGGTGGTATCATTGTTTGGTCACCCTTGGCAATAGCCTTATTCACACATATGAGGATTTTACAAACAAGTTGATTGAAAAATTTGACACTAAGGATCCTGAAGTCAAGTTTCATGAGCTTGCACAGCCGAAGCAACATGGCTCACTTGACTCCTATATTGCACAGTTTCAAAGACTTTCTATGATGGTGCCCAACATCACTAAAAGGAGACTTGTTTTGTTTTTAGAAGGATTAATGGAACCCTTTAAGTGGTGGGTTAAAGCATTTGATCCACCAAGTCTTGATTAAGCTATCAAGAAAGTGAAAAGTACGGAGTTGGCTGCCCAAAGGCCTAAATTTCAGTCCAAACCCTTTGCACATAAGAAAGAAAGAAACATCCTTCTCATCCTTCCAAAAAATTTCACTCTAAGTTAGATGATGAGCTTCGTGAAAAGCTTAGAAAGGATGGTTTATGTTACACATGCAGAGAACCATGGGTTAAAGGCCGTAGATGCTATGGAAAGGGTCATTCTCACCACATGGAGGCCTATTTTGATTATGGATCAGAATCTGATTATTCAGAACAGCGGTCTGCTTTTGCGGACAGCGATGAAAAAAGAGGCCCAGAAGAGTCTGATAAAGAGCAAGGAGGTGGGGGTGCATTTGCCCAACTTTCTAGTTTCCAAAAGAATGAGTCTTTCAGGGTTCCTAGAGTGCTTGGAGGGCAGCGTATTGTTGCTCTAATTGACACGGGAGCAACTCATAATTTCATTGACGAAGGTTTGGTTGCAAAGAGAGGGCTCAAAACGGAAGAGTCTGAAGGTTTCAAAGTAATGGTAGTTGATGGTTTTACTATATCTTGCAACCAAAAAATCTCTAACATGTCTATGCAATTGGGTAATTTTGAAGTCAAAGATGATTTCTATGTTGTTGGCATTAGAGATACTGATGCAATGCTTGGCATTTAGTGGCTGCAATCTCTTGGAGAGATCACTCTAAATCTGCAAACCATGGAGTTGAAGTTTCAATCAGATGGGAAGAAGGTAGTGCTAAGAGGGATGTCTAATGGAGGCCCTTGCATTGTGTCATTCAAGAGGATGGAGAGGTTGATTCGTGATGACCAAGTTGAGTGGGCAGCGGAGTGTTTGATCATGCCATCCGATTCAATGGAAGATAAGAGACACTACCATCCTGATATTCAGTCATTGATCACCAAGAAGAGTAAAGTATTTGGTAGCAAACCTCTTGGGAGACCTGTAATGTCCCATTTTTTATTACACGGTGAAATATAATATTATTTTAATTATTTAATATTTTACTCCAAATGTTAATTCAAAAAAGAAATATTATTAATTAAATAATATTATATTTCAGTGACTTATTAAATGTAAAATCAAAATTAAGTCACAAATTGGAAATTAAGAGAAAACAAAGAAAATTGAAGAGTCAGCCACGTAGAAGGTCAAAGGTCAGGGAAAACGTGAATAAAAGAATTGAGGAGAGCTAATTGCAAGGTTGGTTTTTTATTATGGTTGATTTTGGTTTGGAGAGTTTGGCTCTTTTCCGTAACTTGAGGACAAAAACCCTCATGTTTCAAAATTGGACAAGAACCCAATTCTTTATGGGTAGAATCAATTCAGATTTCGCAATTGGGCATATATTGTTATCAGAATTTGAAAAAAACCTATGAGGTCTCTTGTAGAGACAATTTTCGAAGTGAAAGAATTCTTAGTTTAAAAGTTGCTTTCTTTACTACCAGTTGTACTATTCCTGATTCTAA
This sequence comes from Sequoia sempervirens, assembly GCA_007258455.2. Classification (NCBI taxonomy): domain Eukaryota; kingdom Viridiplantae; phylum Streptophyta; class Pinopsida; order Cupressales; family Cupressaceae; genus Sequoia; species Sequoia sempervirens. The sequence continues at coordinate 149,178,755 of VDFB02000013.1, read as the reverse complement.
AGATTTGAATTGTTAAGGTTTAAAGACGCCCATCCAATACAGGGAATAAGCATCAAGTTGGATTCAATTGAATTATCTAAATTGCCTGAATCTCCTTGCCATTACATATAAAGAATTGTCTAAGATTTAATTATCTATTGTTCCCCAACATTTTTGGGAAGTGTCGTTATAAAGGAGAAAGTAAGAGTCGGGAAAATTCACGAAAGCCTCTAGGCACCAAATACTTAATTTCCAATTTGTTTGGGATAGCAAGGTCGTCAAGTCAGCCACAATGAATTAAAGGACTAATGCAATAACACTATTTACGGGAGATTTGAGGAAGAAGGCATGAAGAAGCAGGGAATCCACAATAAATTGAATCCTTGTAAGCCAGCCATTGTCTCTAGAGAATTTGTATTTGACATCTCTTGAAGCTGTCGTTTGTATTCAAGGAATTGTCTTGAAGTTTCGAGGAATTACGAGTCTCTACTGAAGCTGTAGTTGAAGTGAACCATTGTATGAAGGAATCGTCCAATCAGGAAATGTGGGATAACAAAGATTTGCGATTTCCAACTCTCATCTGAGTTGGGCGCAAATTGATTGAGAGGAGACTGTCGTTTAATGAAGACCGTATCCACGTGCCTGTCACATTTTTTACAATCACAGTTTTGTTGAAGGAAATAAGACAAGGCCATCAGGTATTTGCATTAATATCAAATCAACAACATCATTGCTATTGTGATTATGTGTTGTTGTGGGAATCACCATCAACAATGAGGTATCGAAGCAGCTGAGACATTCAATAGTTTCCATCCCTGGTTATGTTGAAGTTTGTAGAAACCGAAGGAAAGAAAGAAACTAAGAACAGGGGAAGCAATTGAAAAAGCCAGTTTGGAGAAACCGACGCATATTTAATCTAGTTGTCACTTATTCCTTTTGAGGGAGTTGTGGCTAATCTTGTGACAAGGCATCGACTCTTTTCTTGGAAGTTCGCAATGACGTGGCCAGAATAGGAGTCGTGGAGTCTCAATTCACCTTTTAAATATATCGCTGCCAACTGCCATATGCCTTAGCCAAGAAATATCAAGCTTGGAGTTTGAAATCAATGAATTGCCAGGAACTTCTTTGAAAGACTCTGTCACCCTTGAGCACTTAATATTAAAAAATCACCGCCACTCATCCTAGAAGAATTACCAGCTGGCGATATATGCACCTTTTTCATTGCCATCGTATTTCTTAAGCTACAATTATCTTCTATGATGAACTGTTGTGGACTTTGGAGGCTCACAAAGAGTTTACACTATAGTGTCGGTTGGAAGGAATACAATTGTTTCAATCTTTGTGGTGTATCAAGTTTGTGGAGAATATTATCGAATTAATTATCTATTTCCAGTCAAGCATAGAGGTGTTGCTAGCTTCATAATTGCATTTATATTAATCCTGAAGTTGGTCTTCCAAATTGTTCACGGGTTTTATACATTAAAACAAGGTTGCTTCAAATCCAAGGTCAGGAATTAATATTGGTTCCCTATAATATTCTTTGTAATCAGTTGAAATTCCCAATGCTAACATTTAATTCAGTTGTGTAATCTAATAATCTGGGAATTTGTATATGAATATTGCCTTTCTTCAATTTATCATCTGGTACTGGCTATAAATATATGTTATGTTTTGAATCTTCGAAAAATTGTGAGTAGCTTATGTGATGAATACATCATTAAAAATTGCCAACAATATAGCCAATTGGGAAGCAAATATCAGAGCAGCAGTAGAACAATTGTTTGATGAAATGCCTCTTCGCATGAAGGGTGTTCTCCATTAAACCCAACTTCTCTCTCAATAGTTAAAAAATTCTCCTTTGACAAGGGCTTTGTCAAAATGCCTACAGCCTGCTCACCTAAAGATACATGCTAAAAAATGACTACTTCGTTGTGAACTCTATCTCTAAGAAAATAATAGTGAATATCAATGTGCTTGGAGTGATTATGAAACACTAGATTTTAAAATAGCTTAATGCAACTCTTATTCACATATTTAGACTATGGTTGGCTCCAGCATATGATCAGTAAGCTCTACAATCAATTTGCAAAGAAAAAAGCCTCACAACTAGCAAAATAGGTTGCCTTGTACTCTGGTTCAGTTGAACTTAATGCAATTACAACTTGTTTCTTGTCCGATCCAAAATATTATTCCTAACTCCAAGCTGAAACAAGACCCTAAAGTGCTCTTCCCAGCACTAGCATCACTTGCCTAGTCTAGATCTACAAAAAAGTGCAACATTAACTATCCATTTCCAACGTACTTCAACCCACAGCAAACTGTGCCTTTTGAGTATCTAGGCATATGTTTTGCAGCAATCCAATGAACTTGACTTGTCTCAACCATAAAGTGACTTAAGGTGTTCACTGCAAAACAAATATCAAGTCTAGTATTTACCAAGTTAGAGAGTCAATCAACTACATCTAGACAAAAAGATCCACCAAATCAGATTCTAAATCAGCAATTGACTTCAAATTTAGAATTATTGGAGTAGCAATGGGCTTACAATTAAACTTATGTCGTGTACTTCCATTGACTTAGGAAAACTTCTCTTGTACTTTGCCACACTTCAAGACCCAACAACTAATGCACAAGGCCTATAAATTTCATATCAAATTCAAAGGCCATCTAACTCTTACACCATCCTATGAGCTTCTCACTACTACTTGTAAGAATAAAATCATCCCCACATAAGACTAAAACCAGCAAATCAGATTTATCAAAAAAAAATACAAATTAGGATTTGCAGTAGCTCTAGTGAAGCCCAAACTCGATAAGTACTCATCAATCCGAGATTACCACATGTAAGTATCCCACCCATGCATCTCAAACCCTCTAGGTTGATTTATGTAAACCTCTCCTTCTATTTTGTCATTTGGAAATTTTGTTTTTACATCCATCTAATATAAATACAGACTATGATCTATAGCAGTTTTAGTGAAGCCCAAACTTAATAAGTACTCATCGATTCAAGAGTGCAGGGCACAAGGTGCTTGCTTCAACCCATATACGGTGTTTTTGGATATCACACCCATGCACCTTGAATCCTCTAGGATGATTTATGTAAACCTCTTCTTTTATGTTGCCATTTAAAAATGTTGTTGTTACATCCATCTAATATAAAGACCAACCAAAATGATAAGCAAAAGACATAATTACTCATATAGAGTATATCTAGCAACTTGAACAAAAGTCTCATCACAATCAACTCCTTCCTTCTAAGAGAACCCATGTGAAACAAATCTAACCTTTAATTTCTCTATACTCCCATCTATTGTATGCTTCACCTTGTACAACCACTTTAAATCAATCATTGATTTCTCTTCAATCTTGGAACAATCTCCCAAACATCATTCTAAATAATTGAGCTATACTTCCTTGTCATGACATCTCACCAAACCTATTATGCATAAACTCCTCAAAACATTAAAGAAACATAATTAGGACACTTCTTAGATGGATGACTCACCCTAAAAGAAGTTTTCATTGCTTCAACTCGCTCTTGTACCTCCAACAAATTTTGGGTACACCATTCAGGCTTCCTAGCTAATTAAGATGAGGCTGAGGTATCTTCTTCCTCACAAGAATTTTGCTGATCAGCAATAGGGATTTTTGTACTTTAATGATCAAAACTTGGATCAGCAACCTGTCCATTGTCATTAGCCACTCTTGAGGCTTAGAAGACTATGCCTCCTCATCAAACTTAACATCTTTGCTCACTACAATTTTTCTTTGTGGTAAAAGTAAAACACAACTTTTATAAGACATAAAGGACTTGTTGTAAGACACAAAGACACTCTTCAAGTTGGAGGAACTTGGTTTCCTTCTCTTTTAAAAAATGAATATAAACAAGACTTCCAAACAACCGGAGAAACATCAAGTTTCTCTCAAGTTAGGGCTTCTTTTGGAGTCTTGTCCTTCAATACCTTATGAGTACACTTGTTTGACAACTGCATGCTTCAGCCCAAAGAAGCATTGGCAATTTCTACAATGGGACCTATTCTTCCTCTACAAAACCCCATTATATTGAGAGTTGTATGGCACAATCAACTCCCCCTTGATCCCTACATCTCTACAAAAAGTATCAAATAATTTAGAGATATAATCTCCGATATTTTAATACCATAACACCTTGCTTGTTTGATTTTCCACAAGAGTTTTGGACTTTTGAAATTTTTCAAAGACATCTTTGGTCTTACTAAAATAAATCCAACTATTTCTTGAAGAATAAAAAATTAAATTGTTGATATAGGTCCATAAACATTTGAATAGGTCAGATCTAGGATTACTTTTGAGTTGTGCTCAATACTGGGAAAAGTAGTCTTGATATGTTTGCCAAGTGCACATGCCTTGCATACAACAATTTTTTCTTCCTGAAAATTAGGTAGTCCATGCACCATATTCTGCAAAAGAAATAGAGCTCCGTAGTGCAAGTGGCCAAATCTCTTGTGCCAAAGCTCAAAAAACTTGTCACTATCATGTGCTTGATTGGATCAGCATCCAACCCATAAAGGCCTCTGACATGAACACCTTTGGAGAATATTTGGCCCAAATCTTGCATGTGATCTCTGATGACAACTTGTTGATCACCAAATTCAGCCATACACCTTAAACTTATCATGGCTGAAACTAATAACAAATTCCAACTCTTCTAACTAATATCACAAAACAGTATGTGGAAGGAGATAGTTCCAACTCTTCTAACAAGATAAGTAGCATCATCACCAAGCTCAACCTATTTGCCAAAGTTCTGCTCCTGAAGTCTGCTAAAAGCCTTCTTATTGAATGTCAAGTGTCTAGATGTTCCCTTGTCCACACACCACCAACCTACCTGATTTCTCCTCCTAAAGTGTGCTAAAAGCCTTCTTATAGAAGGCCATGTGTCTAAATGCTCTACATTCCACATCCCATTTTACTCTAGAAATGATGTTACTGGATAAATATGAAACCATGGGTAAGCAGTCTCAAGCCTAAATGAAAGATCATCCACTGTTGAAGCTTCTACAGGCCTTGCAAACTATTTTGGTTGTCGCTACTTGCCCTTTCCTTCTTAGGGCACTACTAAGAGGCATAGGGACCAAACTTTTGGCACTTGAAACATTGGATATAGCTCAAATATTTCTTCCCTTCTTGAGAAGAATTTGCATCCTTTTGCTTTCCTTTCTGACCCTTCCTAGATCTTTTCTTGCCACTTTTCTTCATCTTCCCAATTGAAGCTTGGTTTTGATTATCTTTCAATCTGATTGAAATAGTTTCAAGTCTAGTTTCTTCCTGAATAAAAACATCCCAAGTTTTTCATGAGCACAATCACCTCAAACAAACAATTTCCAGGATGGAGAGAACCCATTTAATGTTGTTGGAACCAACTACATCCTCCATCTTAACCCCAATTGCTACAAGCAGATCACATTGCTATATTATCCTCCTTAGGTAGGTGGCTATTGTGTTTGTGTCACTCATGCATATGACACTGAGTTTGTTCTTCAACATCATCTTCTATGGTCAAGGCCTCAAACATCTCCTTTGCTGATTTCCTTTTAGCAATGTGCGGAATCAAATGATCCTTCACAAAATCTGAGATGATACACTTTGCCTTAGCTATGTTCTTGTTATGATCAGCTACCTAAACAAGATCAGTTGGAGGTGTCAACATAGTTTCCACAAACATGCAAAGATCTACTTCTAGCAACATGTACAACTTACACTTTGAAGAAGTTAAATCCTCTACACATTTATACTCTCTAAGACCAAAAGTAGTCACTAGGGCATCACACCCTACAACCTTTCATAGATCCCAGATACTTCAATAACTGAAGTAAAGCGCTGAAATCTTCCTACAACTTCCTATAACAAGGAACAACAAATTCAATTCAAATCTAGAAAATTTTAGTAATAGTGCTTTGAGACCATGTTAAATGTCAACTAAGTCTAGACTCTAGGGTTTTAATTGAATATGACTATCTAAACCTTCAAGAAAACCCACAACTGAAGTGCTCTAACCTACATACACATAAAACTGAAAGAAAAAAAGAAAAAAAAATGAAATCAAAATAAGTCTGAAATATGAAAAAATATTTATTATTCTAGAAAGAATTCTGAGCACAAATAATATGGACACCACAAGGTCATAAATAACCAATGAACTAGACACTCCAAAATAGAAAAAAGCAACCCTAAATTTAGATTGTCTTTCTTCACCCAAACACAAAAACACACTTCTAAAAAAAGTCAGCTTCACAGAATAAAAATAAAAGCATGCAGCACCTAAATAAAGTATGCAGTCAACCCAGAATAAAGCAGAAAAGGAATAAGGTAGAAAATTAGTCCATCAAAAAAACTAAAATTAGTTCTTAACAAAAGCAGCTTTGACTTCTAATATTAGCACCAAACATCAGAAAAAAAACTGCTCTCCACACAAACGTTCTGCTGCTGCAACACAACAAAAATCAAGCACACGAGGCATCAAAGCAAACATTTTCTACTAATTTGATGACACTGCAACAAGAGAAATTTGGTCATCATAATTATATGGCATGTCTATCTCAATATATCACAGAATAAAAACATTGAAATGTGATCTAACCAATATTGGTGAAGAGTATCGCTTATGTGAAGCATGAGAGAAAGTACTTGGTTAATTCTATTTATAGTTATTCCAAAAAAATTAGAGGACAAGCATTTGAATATGTTCAAATCTTTAAATCTTAAGTTGAAAACTTAATGAGATGTAAATTTAAAACAAATAAAGGACATGTATGTCGAATTTTGAAGGTTTTTTCAGCAAGATGCCAGGTATAACAGATTACAACCTCCTACATAACACAAGAAAAATATGTAACAAAGAAGAAGAATGGGGCAATAATGGAGATAGTATGATGTAAATTTAAAATTGGCAACAAATTTAAAAAAGAATATGACAACAAATTTCCCCTCATAATCAAGTTGGTGGTCTCATCTCACTTGCAAAGCTGGCCGCTATCTCCCATTATTAATGGCTTTAACTTTTAAGAGGTAAAACAAAATCATGTGAAACATCAGGATTTGAATCCCTTTGTGTTCTTTAAGAGAGCTTAAACATCATAGCAAGGAGCAATTTCTAGCAGCTTTGGGCGGGTCTCCATTTTTATAAACATGGATTTGGTAATCTAGAGAGACACAAATGTTAGGTTGTTTGCAAAAACAGAGCCAAATAACCTTCTTGGGAGGGATGATCTTAGATCAAAAAGAATTTTCAAGACCAATGCAGTAATAATAATCCATACTATCAAAATCACATTGGGAGAACAATTCATGCTTACAAACCACCACTACAAGGTGAGATCTGATATAGCCTCAATGCTCATGGAAGCTCTCCTAGAAGCTACAGAGTCAAAGGAAATAGTTTGAGCAGTCGTTGTCTACCTCATTCAGCCACAATGGAGTGTGGGTTTAAATTCCATTTTGGATGAAGTGGTGCTAGGATTAGGTCTTCTCCCAAGAGATAGTGTGTGGAAAAAGTATGGCAATGTGATAGCAAGCCACTGGATCCATTTCATTGTTCCGGCAGTTGGTTTCAACAAGGCTACCAGGAAGGCACAAGCAAAGCTCAAGATACATTTTTTAAAGAGCACAACAAGTGCAACTCCAACAAGCCTCAATTGATCTTTTGTTGTCCTAGAGGAAGAAGGTGATAACAATAAGGAAAATGAGTAAGGTTACTGCAGCTCCTTTTATTTCTCTCTAGCTATAATTTCATGAAAGCCGCAATATATGTATTGATGGAAATAGTACAGGTTACCTAATAGCATTTTTACTTCTCTACAAGTTTTTTGATTAATCACTCTCTGTTAAAGATTGTGACACCATGGCTCTCCTACCTAAAGCAGCTGTTCTTTCTTTGTAATTTTTGATACTTCTAATATAAAGGGCATGGCCCCGACAACCATTTTCACCAACCAAAAAAAAAGATTGAAGAAGAGTATGGCCTGCATGAAGCATGTCTTCAAAGAAAGCGATGCTGATCAAATGTGAAGATAATGTTATTGGGGTCAATCAAAGACTATCTTCATTGTGATCTTTGTGGTCCAATAACAACTTTAGGTGGAGGAAAGTACTTAATTAATTCTATTTATAGTTACTCCAAAAAACATTTAGATGTAATTTTTGAAATTCAAAGGACAAGCATTTGAATATGCTCAAATCTTTAAATCTTAAGTTGAAAATTTAGTGGGATGTAAATTTAAAACAAATCTGGGATATATATGTCAAATTAAGACCTCCTACATAACACAAGAAAAATATGTAGAAGAAGAATAGGATAATAATGGAGATGGCATGAAGTAGTTTAAAATGGTTACCTATATATTAGTTTAATTCTCATGTTAATTAATTTGAACATTACAACAACACAGTAGAATTGGCTCAGTCAAGAGACATAAAAGCCATTTCACATAAGGTCATACTAGTTAATGATTGTTAATATTTGTCCTACTCCTAACACTACTCTGTGCCCATACAGCAGGGATTCTACTGAATTCCCATATAGGGTGATTAAAAGGGAGAGTAAAATTGAAGAACTGTGCTCAATAGCAATGTTCCCATTCAATGGATAGACATGGAAACCATAGCAATATTTAGCTGGAAACCAGTAGTCATGGAAATATTCCTTGATAATTGGATAAAATGATTGAAAAAGTATAGAGGCTAGCTCATACATAGGACTGGGTATAGTTATAGAGCCATAAAAGCAGCTATCCAGCCAATCATGTAAACGAACCATTGAATTTTTCCTACCACTTGCCTATAATGGATGTCTAATAGCTGTATTTGCATTATTGATTTAGATGTTTCAACGGTAATTTCATCCTAATCATAATCCAATTCTCTAATGAGTATCCGTCAAACTCTTAAGTGGATATAGATTGCAGTAAATTAGATTCTGATTAATCAAACAGACAGACATTACTACTCTCATGCTAATTGAAATAAAAGTATTGAAGGATATCCTCTTTAACAAGCATTTTACAAGTAAACAGTTTCCAAAATTAATTAAGCATAGAAATGTTACTTGAAATCAAGAAATTAAATGCTGAATAAAATCATCAAATGACCACAGAATAAATAAAATAAGACAAAGAACACCTCTAGCATCCTGAAAAATCTACAAACATTTTTCTTAAATCAGAATTTTAAGAAAAGCAAGGAAGCAAGATGACAATTAACAAGCAGCATATAACCATCATACAAAACAAGATAATAACACCTTGTATATCTTCCAACTTATCACCTGAGCAACAAATACATACATGTTTTAAACCTGACTTAGCATTCCCTCTGATTATTGCATCTCTGTCAATCTGTCTACTGTCAGGTTCACTGCTACCAATGACTCCAATATCTTCAAATTTCATATTATTTGTATCCTCAAGAGCATAGACTAATTGCTTCTCCTTGAACTTTGCAGCTTCTGTAGTTTTTTGTTTTATAGAATATGGTGGGGAGACAGTAATTGCTTTTCTATTTACAGGGAGCAAAGTGTCATCTTCCGCAGAGCATATTTGAAAATCTGCAGTAGAAGCATCCAGCAATGCACTATCCTTTTTCTCTAATAAACATGGAGAAAGAAGAGATCCAAAATCTATTTCACTTGCCACTCTTTTATCATTGTGGTTTTCCTGTAACAGATTTGAACTTTCACGTTGTCGTTTCCTCAATATGGAAGGTGTACTTCTAAAGGTCTTAGCAGCACTCTTTAATAAAGCCTCTGGGCTTTCATCACAGAAAGGGGAACCCCATGGTGTGAATGGAATAGAACAGTTAACTGATGACATTATCATTTGGCGGACACCAAGTGGACTGTATGCCTGCTGAATAAAGTTGCATGAATTAATAAGATCACAGTTAACAAATGGGTTATCCAAGCTAGGAAGGCGTGGGGGCTCATAGAACAAAGTGCCCAAATCGGGATCATCTGATTGTACATAGGAAATCTCCTCTTTCGTATTCATTTGACTACCTTCAGTATCATTTGGTGCCAAGGAAACAACAACTGGAACAGAACTATCAATGTGAGAGTCAATATGAAGATTCCAAACATTAGACAGGTGATCTGGAAATTGCTGATAACTGTGATGAATATCTGAGGCAGACTGAGAGCAAACATCATGACACACAGTGCCATTTGAAGTTGGAGGAGGCATTTCCATTGAGCATGCTCTGTCTCCAAGACCAACACTACTGCTCAACACTATATCAGAGTAACCTGAACAAACTGGAGGCAAAGAAAGAGGGAAAGCTGATTCACATAGGCTATGTGGCATACCAACTATACTACTAGTATTTTCAAGCTGACTTGTGTAAAAATTTGAAGATAAGATCTTATCTTCTCCAGAAGAAGCAGACTTTACCACCTCAGAGGCAAAAGATACATGATCTCCTAAAGGCCCAGTTGCAAAAACATTTATTGTTTCAGAGACTTCTTTGGGACTACCTAGAGAACAGCTACTTCCTGTTATAACAGACTCAGCAAGCTCATTTGTTTCAAACGACGATACAAGCAACCTTGGTGCAGATACAGGAGCATGAAAATGTGTAGGATCTCCACTTTGAATCAGACTCATATTTCCTGAACATTGTGATAAAAGAGGTCCAACCAAGCTGTGTGATTCATTATCTGAACTTGTCTTGTCTGTTGCCTTTTGCGATTCTGATCTTTCACATTCCATTTGCATTGATGCTGTAGCAGGCACCTCTAATGAATCAGTATGACAACAGAGCGTAGATATTGATTCTTGACTACATTCAGATATATCTTCCATTTCACCACCTCCATTGACATTATTGAATTCTCCTACTTTTGATGATGAAGGCATTATCAAAGGATTGACAATAGGCAAATCTGGAAACTGTGTCCCCGAACAAGATGCCAAATATGAATCAAGCTTCTTTTTAATTGAACTGTTCCAATGATTTTTTATCGCATTGTCTGTCCTGATCACATTGACAATTCAAGACTTTCAGACAGCATTATTTGTGCTAGTATAAATCTTCTAAAACAATCATTTACTGTATATAGAAATCACAAACTGCCCTAAAGAACACAATTTTACAGGATTCATACAAAAAACATATATGCAAGTAATATAAGGCCAGCAGACTTTATTGGACAAGTTTTCCAGTGAAGTATATTTGAAAATTATTTCACCTGCAACTTAAAATCCATACCATCTATTTAACTCAATGAATTTCCTGCCTTCTTTGTAAAACAGTAAACTAAAGGTAAACTTGCTGAGCTATGCAGGTTTCATTTAAAATGTTAATCATTCAAGAAAACCACTTGAGACTTGCATATATAAAACCCACTATAACCTACTACATTGTAGGGTGTGTTTATTTAATCTACACAGTAGCTTCAATATATACACTTTCCAGAAACAACAATTTGTCTGAGTTTTCATTACATTGTGATTGATAACATGCATCAGGTCTAATTTGCAACCTTAACAGCTTGTTAGAATTACTCTGTACAGGGTATAACAAATTCACAGAAGTATATTACAGCAAACAATAAATAGCAATTCGAAAGCAAATAAAATGTTTTGCTTGCATATAGTGGATTGCTTTTCATTTCAGACATTCCCATAACAATAAAATTGAAGGATTATCACAAAAAGCTGTTCCTTAAATGATACCATTTCAAACTGTAAAGTTGTAAACATGATACCCAATAGCATATAATTGTCCAGAAGCCTTAAAAATTAAGTTAGTTGGTGCCAATATTTATTTTTCTAATACATATATTTTCTGCCCTCTTGGAGGAGTTCTTATCATAGATTTACAACCTCTTTTGAGAAAATCAAGCATTCACTGACACTCCTTAACCTTTGCGACTCTTTCCTGAACTAATAAATTATATTGAAACTCTTCACATCATTTTGGCAACCTTGCAAATGCATTAGATAACTTATTTTTGTTGTCTTGCTCCAGACTAATGATTTTTTTGTTTATTCACTGGACTTTTGAAACCAATGCCACTCATCAAGCAACACTCATCATCTATGACCATTGCCTGCTTACTTACTACCCAAAGAGTTCTTCTTTCACCAAAGACTGCTTGAAACCATCACATTGGTTGACACATGGCATCTAATCATAGGCATCAGCAATTGCTGTTGGGACTCAAAGTATCCAATCCCTGTGTGGATATTACATTTTCTATTTGCCGCCCATCATTCCATTTCACTATGATGTAAACCTAAAAATATCACATACTTGGACCTCATCAAGTAATGTGTAACACATGTGAGCTTCTACAGACCCCTAGGCATATAATATTATGATATGTATGGGGTGGTGGGCTTACCAAAATGTGGCATGCATTCCCCCTAGTTATATTAGTTCAAATAAATTAGGTCAAATGGGTGCCTTGTGGAATTTGTTAGATTGAGGAACTATGGGCTTACCCTCCCATTATCATTCATGGGAAGTCTATACATAGGAGGGAAATATCATTGTATATGGCAAGTCAAGTATATGGACAGTATTTTATTTGGTTGAGATCTCAACATGGAGATATGACTCTGAGTGGCTTCTTCTCTAAGGAATTTTGAATGGTGTTTGACTTCCTAAAATGTAATTATTCTATTTCTCAATATACTGGTTATTAGGGCATATTGGCCCATAAACATCTCTTGTGATGTGTGATATCAATTTCATTTTTGTATATTGATGTTATTATCTGGCATATTGATAATTGGCTTATTCAACGTTTGGACCTTATCAAGTGTTGTGCGCCACATGCTGGTTACAATGTCATTGAGATTTTTGGCTCTGCTATCTTTCCGCAATCACCTCTCAAAACTATCATATCAATTGACACATGCGCACTAGCAATTGTTGTGTGTTAAATACATACTCCTTGTTCCGTCATAGGTGGACAGCAGCTTCTATGATTCTATCTCTTTCCATTCATTATGTGTTGAAATCCATTTGTCTTTGGCTAACCATGTTTTCACAAACAGCAAATAAATATGGCGGGATTTTTGTGGTCTTTCATGTATTTCAGTATTCACTTTCATGCTTTTTGAAAGTGTATGATTGTCAAATGGCAAACTAAGTACACAATCAGTTGGCAATGATAAATGATCTTCTTGGTTGCACTTTTGAGTCTACCATATTTCAAATACCATCACTATCATTTTCTTCTGATTCATTCATCTCCCATCTGGCTAGGAAAACCTGAATGAAAGCTACATTTTTTTATTTTCATGCCTAGAAATTTCGCTAGAAATCAATTTCACAAATAGATTACAAAGTCATATCTAGCACGAGATTTCCTAAAGCTTTTAATGTTTCCACTTCTCAAAAACCTCTCAAAAAGTTATTCCCAATGATACTGAAATTATATGAATATAAAAATATGGCAAGGTAAACAAGGCTTCTCAAGGTGAATGATTTTGCCCTGATTTTGTGCCAAAATCACATTCACATTTCAATTTGACACAATCATGCCTACATTAATACAACCAAGAATCTTTACTGTGACTAGGTTTTGACAAGCTCTTGAACAATACTTTCACACTAAGAAAGCTCTTTATTAACACAAGAATCACCCCAATTTGACACTTGTGAAAGAAGACCCACCCCTTTCCATGGTAGACCTTATTTCTCAAAATAAAATCAACAAAAATATCTCAATCTACCACTAAGTTTCTCCCACTCTACCCAAACTGTTGTACCACTTGATAAGATATATACATCCAATTCCAAAAACATGTCATATATTAAAACTATATGCAAAAATCGAATAGAAATCAAACAACACGAGATCTATGTTGCACCAAGTTTCCATGGTACTTATGGCTGGAGGCAATTTTAGGGCATGGCAAGGGATGAATATTAAAAACATAGGGAAAAATTTTAAAATATAGGGAAATTTCAAATATGAATTTGATTAAATTGACAAGGCATTCATCCATACATTATAGATCCTTGTTACATAACATTGGAGTTGAATTGAGAGTGCACACGACAATTGAACAAATTAACAAAATTTAATTGTTTTATCAATTCATTGTCAATGTGCATATGATATATATTATATAAAATTAAAAAAATATAACAAAATTCCCAAAGGCTGCAAGTTTCAACTACAAAATGTCAAAAAACAATGAAAATATGCTGCTGCCCCTAATCTTGCAAAGAACCTATGCATTCAATGATCTTATCTCCCTTGTCTCAAGGTTGTAGTGAAAGACACAATGACAACAAGTTCTTGACTTTGTATTGAGATTGGAAAGGAAGCTGCCTCAATAAAACCACTATCCCAAGGTCTTCTCACATCCTTATTCCCTTTCCAAATTTGTTCTTCCAACTCTTTCTCAAACATTAAGACATCCCAAATCAGTATACTTGATCTAAGGATATTCAAACACTAGTTTGGAAAGAGATTCCATCATTTGGAAATGATGCTGCAATTTGATGAGAAAGGTGAATCTCTTCACTAATTTTACACTTTGAAAATTTGTTGCCCTTAAAATCTGATAGAAAACTTGTTTTTTAGGACCAAACCAGCACCCTTTATGACTGAAAACTAATGTTTTTCACTGAAATATTAACTGTTCTGTCATTGGAAACTGCTGCCTTATGTTCAAAAATCAGTTGATTGTCAGAGCTTTAAAAGGGAGCTCAAAATGTGTGTATAAGAATTTGAAGATCCACTCTCCTTTGACTGAAATCTCTGTCATTATATGCTGCAAACCTACAATTTTAACTGCAAAAATAACAAAAAACTGTTGTTTTCAGTGATAGAAAACCACCATCTCAGAGCTGAAACACTACCTTGAAGGTACAAATGTAACTTGAAATCTTGGGTAATTGTTTTGCCAAATTTCACCTTGAAAATCTTTCTTTTTGCCCACTGAAATGACTAAAAACTGCTTTAAAAGCTTGCAAAGTCTGTTCATTAAAACCCTAACAAGATGTAACTGTCATACACCATAAATGAGCCTGAAAATATGTATTTTCACAGACCAAAATCTCTCATTTAGGGCTGAGTGTGGTGTAGGAGCCCACAAAAGAAAACAATAAAATAAGTTTTAATCATAATTCCACAAAGTTTCCTAATGCAGAGGTTCGGGGATGACGGGACAAGGGAACCAAGGGCCTAAGTTTGGGGATGGCAAGGGAACGGTGACAAGGTTGCAACGGGGGGCGGTGCAAGAAAACATATAGTACTTGAAAGAATAGTTATAAAAAGATGTATAAGTATAAGAATTACGAATGAAACTTTGGCAAACTAGTTTTAAACATTTGAATTTTGAAATGAACATTAACTTGGTGTCACTCCTCTTCTCGCTCTTCTTCTTGTTCCTCCTCAACCCTCTTGCTCTTCATTCTCACTCTTTCATCTTACACTTACAACTCTCACTATCACACTCACACTGTTAGATTCTTGTTGATTTGTTTTTGAGAATTAAAATGAGGATAAGACGCAATTTTATAGAGTTTGTGGAGTTTGGGTGGAGCCCATAGGCAGTCAAGGTTCAACATTGGGCACGAAATTCAAAGAAAATTTTCTAAAGTTCATTGTAACTCAGGAGTACATCATTGACAAACCTAGCCGTCTTGGGGATGGCTAGCATTTCTGTAAGAGACCAGGTGTCTCTCAACCCAAACTTCTGACGGTGAATGCAATATTTTGTTTGTTTTGTTGTTTTTTGACTTTTTGAGGGTTTTTGATAAAATAAGAGAAAGTGCAATTTTGAAATAAAATACAATAAATTGGTAAAATGCCAGAACAACAATGAATCTATGTTTTTGAATTGAGAATGCTTTCCTTATTCAAATCCAACTATTACAATCTGAAAGGGAATACATGCAAATAAAAAGGCAGCTGGTAATTAATTAAAGAGAACCTGATTTTATTGGAGCCAGGCGCACAGATTGAAGAACATCAAGATAACATGTAATGCGTTCTTTCCCTCAACCAAGATGACGCCAAATACCACTGGGGAGCTAGGCGCCTAATCTGGAGTGGACAGAGACCAAAGAACAAAGACGCTTTTCTTATTCCTTTCACACGCCAATCTGCTGGTACAGTACGGCCTTTAGCAGCAATAATGAATGTACGGCTGAGAAGTATGAAGCCAAACAACTGGAAATGAGCCTCAGTCAAGTCGCCCCTGATATCTGATGAAAACAATTCAAGCCCTTACTGAATCCTTCCTCTGTAAGCACAAATATGACTTCTGAATAAAGTCATCCAACAAACAAGCTTCAACTGGTATCTCACAATCTCAGTATGTCTGACTCTGAAGAGGGAACGTTCTTCAAAATCCAATGATTTGCGGAAACCCTCATTTCACAAACCCCAATGTTCTCAGAGAGAAAAATAGACAAATTAGAATAATTCACAATGAAGTTCGATTTGCCTTGAGATGAAATATAAACCTTCTCTCAATAAGTCGACCCAAAAAAGCAAGTGAATGAGCATTTAAAATATTATAAAATTCGCCCCTTCAAACTTAGGAGAAATAATTAAAATATGGCGTCCCCATTTAATAAATGACTATTGAATAAATAAGTCATTAATAATCGACCTTTTAATATAAAGTATAAAATACTTTATATTATTCCATTGATATTTTAATATTTAATTAATTGACTTTATATTATAAAGTCACAACTTAAATATTTCTCCCAATATCATTAAATGCTTTGATATTCACTATCTGTTCACCAGACTGTCAAACTGGGTCAAAATTGAACTGGCCAACTGAACCAGGTGCCCTACCAAAAATAGAAACCCCTGTCTGCTTGACTTACTATAAATAGTATCTAAAAATCACTCTATAAGTGCCTGCCAAGGCCCAAACCTGAATCAACTGCTGGAGTAATGTTCCCAAACGCTGGATAACTACCTCAAGTGATCCTCTAAACACATCTGTCAGCCTACGAGGATCTGAATGATAGGCTAACCCCTGAAACAACTGTACTGCCTAGGAAGGGGAAATTACAATTTCCCATTAAGTCCCCACATTTTCGAGACATTAGGGACAAAAAAAATTGATCAAATACAATAGAGAGATGTTTCTAAGGCATCCCCATGTCCCAAAAACATGTTAAAAAATGTTTGGTGATGCATCCTTGGGGATGCATATTGTGGGCCTAAATGTCCTTATATCCAATATACACAGAAATAGAGTAATTAGCCTTAAGGTGAGGGGACAACATATAATACTCCTTAGGGATGAAGACATTTCATGCAATATCTCCAACCTAACCTAAATTGAATACATCATATGCTTGATGTGTCTTTCACACTGATAATCACATACTATATATAGCTTTCCACCAATGATAATGGTAGGGTAAACTCATAATCCACAAATAAGACAACCCAATGCCAAATAAAACTAGATTCACAAGCTACTACACCACCATATAAAAAATATAAACTCATATGCCTAAGTACATCACACACTATGCAACAAAAAAAAAACAAATATCTACAACATCATTTCATCGATGGTGTTTAAACCATCTCACATAGTCTATAACACATTTGTCAAAAAAAAAAGTTGTGCCATAGTCACATTCAATGGTTGGAAACCAAGTTGAAAGGCATTCCTATTCTTTGGCATGAGACATAAATTTACCCATTTTGACAATCTCTCTATGTTATTGGCCACAATATGTTTTGATTAGACTAGAACGAGAAGGGCCACAATATGTTTCTTCTTCTAGATTATAAGCTTATATTTCCACATGCATCTCCTCAATGTAGTTTTAAAATAGGTTCCATCTCCTCTTCCAAATTATTTTAAAATTATTTTTTTCTTTGTGTTGGTAACATTTTCATTGTGAAACTCTTGGTTGATAAGTATTAACTATCTCTTTACACAATTTAAATGTGAATAATCATTGTTCACTCTAACTGTTGATTCACCACTTATATCCTAGACAAGTGATTTACAATCTCATACCTCTTTCTCTCGATCCACTATCAAAAAGGCATATTCTTGTAACAACAATAGGTATATTCTTCTAACAACAATAGCCAACATGAAATTATGCCATGGAAGATTAGAGTTCTAATATAGAATAAGAATGTATGGTAATTCAATATAAATGGTTTTGCTAAGAGATAGACTGTCATAATTTTTGCACCAAATATATCATTCTCAACACTTCTCTCACCAATATAACTTTTTTCTCTTGCACAAAAATCAACCTGTTGTCACTCCATTTTATTGTGTCTCTTTTACTCTATTTTGTCTTTCTGTTGCTAATGCTTTATGTTAGCACCTTCTATAACCAATTTGAAATAGTATGACTGGATTTTTCAGAAGTCAAACTGTTGTTTAAGTCGCTGCCCTGTGTCATCCATTGTATGCTCATTATGTGTCCAAGATTGCAAAATTTCCAAAAGTTTCTAAGTTTTGGGCATGTTTGTGTCATTTTTATATATTTTGGATGTTGTCGGAGATTTAGAGCTTCATTGTCACTTGATACCCTTCCCCTCAATCCCAACAATCTAGTCTAAGGCCTTGTAAAATTGTCGATCTATTGGACTTGTCAAAATTGTCATGCTAGAGGTAGAAACTCTAAAATGTATTAACGCCTTAGAAAATTTCATGTCGTCAGGCTTTCGTGCATCCCTTACCCACTTACCATCTCCATTGTAATCCCTCGCCCTCCAAAAGTGTCCTAAAGCCTATTTTTTATCACTTACCATCTCCATTATAATCCTCCGCCCTCCAAAAGTTTCGTAAAGCCTATTTTTTAGGCTTTCAAACACGATCATGCTTCCCTACCTTCTCTGCATCTACCAATTGATCAAAGATAGCTCTAATACTATATACTAGCTCAATCTACATTTAAAATATATACAAAGATATGCATAACATGACAAGCATCTTTATTGTATAGATGATAGTGTGCTTATAATTTTAAACCATATAGGGGAATCCAATCATCATGTGTCACCTTTGACCTTTTCTTTGGATCAAATCCATAACATTATCTAGTTATTTCTTCTTGGATTTTGTGACTACCAATAAATAGTTATCTTCATTTTCTTTTTTGACCATGTAAGCCACTTGCATATCTAAAATTTCACCATCATGGTCCCTCAAACCACATTTCATACATAAATTAGATACTTGTGTTATCACAAGGGGAGAATCTTTCACTAAGAAAACCTTTCACCTATTTATTAAAATTTTTGCATTAAATTATAATTCTCCCTTTCCTATTTCTCGTGATCGAATTTCCTTGGACCTCTACTAATACTTTACGATCATTAATTTCTTTGATTGGGATACCCTCAATACCTTCCGCTTGATGATTTTTTTCATGCAATCATGCATTGTTGTCCAATTCATGTTTTATGCTAAGCAAATAGTTGCTACTATCATATTTCTTCACTTTGCAGATCATGTAGTATTGTATGAGTAATGGCATTCTTCTTTCCTTAGCCTTTAACTTATCAAACTACTTAATTGCAAAATATTGTAATGTTCCTAGAAAGTACTTTGGTCACTTTTTGTCAACATAGTTACCTAAGGCATTCTAACAATGCTCCTAGTTCAACAATGCATGGTTGGATATTGGTTCCAGCTTTGTCTCCATTCGTTTTCTTGTTACTAGTGTGATATTGAGTTCTATTGCTTTTTTCATTTGCAAACAGCTGACTATGCCAAGTGATCTTTTGTTATTCCCCTTTAAATACTCTACTGGTGGATTTTCCAACCTATGGAGTGGATCCAACATCCTTGGCTTAGAATCTTTAATTAATTACTTCTTCCCTTGTTCTAGGCTAGAAAATTCAATAAAATGTGGTTCTACTTCCTTCTTAAATGAAACCTTCATTTTGGCCTGATTATCTTTCTCCTCAACCTTTAATTGATCATACTACTTAAATACATAATATTGCAATGTTCCTAGAAAGCACTGTAGTCAATATTTGTCATTGGTTTTGCCACTAACTTTCTAACAATACTCCTAGACTCCTAGTTCAAACAATGCATGGTTGGACCTCAGTTCCATCTACCATTGAACCTTGCTAATTTTGAGATGATCAAAGGCTTTTTCTTTGTTCCTTTTTATCATTGTGATATTGAGTTATATTGGTTTTTGCTTTTGTGGACAGCAAAATGACCCAAGTGGTCTCTTGTTATTCTACTTCAAGGTGTAGATTCTCAGTCTTGTACCCTTCATGGCAACAGTAGTCTCTTCTAAGTTCTAACCCACTGAATGGGCTATTCTTTCTTCACACCCTTGCAGACCTTTGTACTTATCTAATTTGTTGATTGTTTCTTTTCCCCTTGGTTTGTGGGATTGAATGTCAATTACTAACATAAGAACTTTGTCACGTTGCTATGCCATGTTCACCAATGGTAGCTTGCATGAGGCCTCTTTTGTGATCACAACACTTCATGAGAATTACAACCTATAACAGAAATCACCATTGTGTATAACTATTAAAAACAAATGATAGATGAAATATGAAAACAAATATATCGATGTGCAATGATTGATGATTTAATGACTTCAGCTTGTCCATGTAAATACAACTAAAGCATTAACATTTTGTGCTACTCTTTCTAAATGCACATAATAAACAAAAAAATGGCCATTAGCATAATTACCAAAGTTACTTGATGCTAATAATTAGGAAGAAAAGCCAAACAAACAATAGAAAGGAAGCATAGTCCTATCAAGCCAATAAAATGTCAAAGAGTTAACAAATCTAAGTCAACCTTCAAGCTTGAATGTAAACCTAACAGTTTACCAAGCCAAGGTAGACCCAAGGGCCCAAACCCTGCATCAATTAAAAAGGCCTCTTAAAAATGGCCCTCCAAGATCAGTGTCCAATAAAGGGTTATTGCTATGCATTATACAAAATTTATATTTTACTAAAGAGATTCAAGAAGATGTCCAAGACATCCATCTATAATTTCCACAAACAATACTGAAAATTAAAAACATTAGTTTAACAAAAAGAAACAATAGTGCAAAGGAGACCACATTCCATAGTTGGAGAAAGTAAATTCGTCCTTCACTTAAAGAATTTTCAAATGTTAAATAGCTTGTAGAATATCTTTCAATCTTTCAACTATAATTTTCATCTCTACTTTCCAAGAAAGGTTAAAGATTTTACCTCCCTGGTAAAAACTTTGCTAATTCTGCCCATTTGTTCCCATATATTCGGTGAGCATGAATGAGTGCCAGCTCTTCCTCTCGGGTCCATGCATCTTTGTTTATTGCTGGATTTAAATGATTGTGCCACCTGCAAAGCATCCATTAGAAATAGGAAAATCCAAATAAAAATATAAGCATCTGCAAGATTACAGAAATATTGAACATCTTACATGTTAAAATTAAATGATACAAAGATAGAAACATAAATAATAATGTCCAAGAGTGACCAAAAAGAGTTAATGGAGTAAACAAGCATGTCGTTGTCCATGACAATGTTCTTTTAGGTTAGAAATGAGTGCCTCAAGAATCTAGTGAAAACACACAATAGACAAAGGAACTAGAAAACATGGACAATCTATATGAAAACTGACAACATTCAAATACAAAAGAAATAGTAATACTCAAAAACAATAACCTTAAGTGCAGAAAAGGAAATACTACCTCACAACGACCTCACTCACAAAATTTTGAATGTACAGTACACCCTATGTTAAGCATGTAGCCGCAAAACATATAAGAATAATAAGCATGTACCATGTGAGAAAGATATTGAGTTATCATACTAACAATAAGCTTTGCTCAAGAATATTTCAGAAAGTGACCTTATGAAACATTCATTGTAATCATAATGATATTTAAATTTGGGAATTGGGTCATTTTAGAAAATAAACAAAATATAATTTAGCAATTTTACCTAGTGCCATTAATAACACTCGTGGCTTTTGTAAAACGAGCATGAATTCTATTAGCTAGAGATTTTAATAAGAAATATATGGCTTTAATAAGACTTTAGGATTCACCAACTTTTTCTCAACTTTTCTCACATTTATTAAGAATTTTCTGAAAATATTCTCTCATCTCAAAACTCTTTATGTTATTCTTTCAGGAACCATATGCTTTTTTGGCCAAGTGCAGCACCCATGCTACTTTTGGAAATTGTAATCCCAATCCAATGTTTTTGATTCCATATAAATTTAAATTTCAAAAGACTATATTAAGGTTATGTTTTGGTTCTAATTTTTCTCCCAATTCCATATAAATTCAGGTTTCAAAAGATTATATTAAGGTATGTTGTGTTTCTAATTTTTCTCCCGATTCTATATAAATTCATTTGCATTCCCTCCAGTTTTTAAACTTCTTTGTTCGCATATTATTTTTTAAATTCTCAGCTTAGAAAAAATTAAAAGCATAGAAGATTCTAGAATTTTTGTAATATCTCAGAAAACTTCCAGAAGTTATAAGATTCAGGTTCTTGTTCAGTTTGCAATTGCTTGGAGAACAGGGGTACCAAATGATTTTCTAAAAACAATGGTAATCTCAACTTCCACTTAATACAAGGAGCTCCTTCTTCCCACATTCATACCAAGCAAAGAGGTCTGCTCACTCCGCAGCAAGATACACAAAGAAGTTGATATTTCCTCAGGCTCCAAACCTCAATCTTGCATCATGCTTTCAAATGCACAATGTGGAGATCTAATAATGTCATATTTGGAGAAACAACACCATGAAGAGACAAGATAATGAGGTTTATTTATTGACTATGAATTTCATATTTATACATCCTTACATGTTAGGTATATTATCAAAGATTTAATTATTATACCAAATATAGTTAGCAAACAATTCAAGAATTCTTACAATAACTCAACTTTAGTTATTTACAAGTAAATAGTATAGATATAAACAATGTATCATAAAATGTCCATTCTTAATTTATAGTATTTCTAGTAAGTAGTCCCTGCACCCCTGCAAATCTTCAGTTTATGCATAGGAATCCATGACACAAGAGGATTCACTGAGAGAATACTGACAAGAGCTCTGAACAATTTACTCGAAGCATGATCAGGTGAAATGAGAAACCTCAAGAAAATGGAAAACACTTGAAGCTTATGAACAAACAGATAAAGCATTAGCTTTCTACAGCAATTTGTGAACTGAAGATGCAACTCAATCACAATTTGAGCATGATAGTAAAGCAGCAACATGGTTTTCCAGCTGCAGTACCACAACCACAAAAATAATAGAAATTCAAAAAAAAAATTGTCTTGTTTAGTAACATTATCAATTTAAATCACATTGTCCAAGGGAAAATTTACTTTGAGCCTCCATTTCAATGATAAATCTTCTATATTGATTCTAACAAGAACCAATATTCCATCAAACTAGACTGTAATTAAAATGAAATACCTCCCATGACATTATAAAAAGGATACCTCTCTCGGCATTGCTTTCCAATGCGCCCCGGCAAATGTTTTGCAATAGCAGACCATTTTTTGGCACCATGCCTATTTACAAGTTCTATTATCTTTTCATCTTCCTACACAAAAGCATAGACAGAACAATAAATCAGCAAGAAAACTAATGATATCTCAGCAAAGATTTCTGCACTCCTATGTAACAATGAGATTTCAAGAAAACAACACCTCTTTTGTCCAAGGTCCCTTTACAAGTTCTGGATTAAGAACCTTCTGCCAACGATGCAAGCACTGAACGTCCGTGCGATCAGGAAAAAATTCAGCTGCAAAGACAATAACTGTATATTTCAGTATACTGATTTAAAAAATAAATTGTCATCAACATATCCATACAATATTTAGCTACACAGAAATACCTTACAAATATCAATACAAATAGAAACCAATCATTAATTGACATCAAAGAAAAGTTGCTAACAAAAGTGCCACTGCTAAGAGTTCTTCTATTCATCAGTTTCATAATTTAAGAAAAATTGAACAGAGCAGAGTAGCTTGATGACCATGATGTTCAACTCCAAAAAATAATTTAATTTAATGCTTTAATTGGTATGTGATTAACAGAAGGAGAATATAGTAGCTTAACAACAATGTAGACATATCAAGACATTAATCAATTGCTACCGTGACATCAGATCCCAACTATTGTCAGTTTTCATATAGATTGTCCATGTTTTCTAATTCCTTTGTCTATTGTGTGTTTTCACTAGATTCTCAAGGTACTCATTTCTAACCTTTCAATGTCATTTTTCCAGCAAATAACTTATCCATGTGATAATGATAAGAAAGAAATGTAGTTATTGAGAATATTATGATAATATCAATTAGTATTTTACATATACTTGTGTTTTCTGATATTTTGTTGTATATTAGTTACCATGTGAGTGAAGAACAGATTTATACATTGCCAAACAAGACCATCACACAAGTGCTTTTGACCCTACGCAAAGGTGGCTCATTAGGTCAAGTGATGAGTTCGTAACATTGTTACTAGCATAAAAAGGCTAGTACCAGTATGCCATTTTTCATTAAATGGGAAGCAGTTACTTGTAGGTGACACATATTAAAAATAAATATTTTAAATATTTAAATTTAGAAAAAATACACAATAGCTAGCTGCTATACAACTTCAAAAAATATGCTTAAAATTTAAAAAACTAGCATTTTACAGTACAAATATTAATATCAATGAAAGTGTTTAGAGCAGTAAGCTACAAGATAGATTCCACTTTCAGCCCTACAAAAAATCCTAAAACATTTGCTATTATGAATATAGACTCTAGAACTATGGCAGTGTATGCAATTCTTGGAGGCTCTGAGCTAACCATGGTGGTCGTGGCCCCTGAAACACTAGGCTGGCTGGGCCTGCATATGAAAAGATCTATGGTAGTGGGTGGCCCTCATGAGGATTCTAAACATTTTTATTGTACAAGGCCGTCTCTATAGCTTTTTCAGCAATCATACAATATCCGAATGGCAATTATGGCAATTATGCGTCCTAATATGGGCTAGGTTTGCCCCTATCAAAACCTATTGCCAACTCTAGACGTGAATGGGATATCAAATCATGGAAACCCTATTATCTAAAGATTCAATGTTTATTTACCCCTTTGCCCAAGATTTTTTCATAGTGATATGTGGGACACAGGAAGATCAGTAGTCCCCTCTAGAGACAAAATTAAGATTCTAGGGCTCAACACTCCTATTCATGAAGACATGGCATCTAAAGGTTTCCCCCCCTCTGCTTACTTCATGTGAGCCCCTATATGTGAGCTCCAATTTTGGCAATATTCAAGTTTGAGTACCATTGGGAACATCTTGGGTAAGCTTGTTTCAGTTGCCCCTAAAACTAAAATGCATTCTCTTTTGAGTTATGCTCATTTGCTTCTTGTGATAGATCTATCTAGAATTTTTCTAGCAAAGATCAAATTACAAGTTGGTGAGAGTATTTGGGAACAACCCCTTCATTACGAAAGATTAGACTTCCAATGTAGATTTTGTTTTTCCTATGGACATTTGACTAAAGATTAATCTTGGAAAAAGGGGAAAATAGGTGATCCTTCTTCCAAATCCCCTTTTCATTTGGTTGCTAGACAAGATTTGCATTTTCGTTTCTTTTCTCAAATGTAGTTTGTTCTTCTCCTTGCATGGCTAGGATTTCTCCAATTTTTCGAATTCTCATTTCCCTCCACCAAGAGTGTTGGCTTGTGTTACTCAATCCTACTCTAGCAAAACTATGACACTGAGTTCTACAAAAGTGTTAGCTCCAATGCTTTAGCCCTCCTTTGCCAATATTGTGGTGCTAAATGCTATGAAAAAGTGGGGTATCAAGGTAAATATTCCCTAATTCTTTGTTAGCAATTCTATCTAAATCATTGTTTACTTCTCCTAACTCCTCAAATTGTGACAACAAAGATGATAATGTTGGTTGCACCCCTATTTCTAACAAGAAGACAACTCATAAGAAGAGATCTCTTGGTCATATGGTTATTCAATCTCACTCTAATAATGGGTTGGTTTGATGGAACTAGCTCATGTAGCCTATTCCCCTCTATGGATTGTTCATCCAAGTGTTTAATATGTGGTGTTGTTTGCTTCTATGCGTTTGTTTTGGGCTGGAGCTCCATAATAGATCCCCGAATTTAAAACCAAAAAAATATATTAGTGTCATGCCCCCACCATAAACCACTGACCAAAGAAATATTAATCGCAACCAGTCTTAATAAATCGCTGACCAAAAAATATTAATTGCAGCCTATACAAAGAAATATTAAAGTGGCGATTCAAAGGGGTCGGTGGGAATTAATAAAGGAGGATTGTTAATGTAATGACTCCACAAGAAAGTTAAAAACAAATAATTAATAATTAAAAGAGTTTAAGGGGGCAGCACTTGGTTATAAAGGGATGTATCCCTTACCTACCAAGGTAAGGATATTAAGGAAAAGATGTGACTATTCACCCCCCTCTATGAAGGATATATAAAGGAAACCCATTGGAACAAATATTATTTACTAGCAAGAGTATTATTGTAAGTTTTTAATATATATATATATATATTTATATATACGATCATGCAATAATAATGCTTGCAACAATTATTGATCCTTATACATAGTTGTGATTCTTCCTTTATTATAAATATGGATAATAGATTCGTATAATAATCTATTTTGAATTTAGAGTAATGCTTGTAGCAATTATTGATCCTTATACGTAGTTGTGATTCTTCCTTTATTATAAATATGGATAATAGATTCGTATAATAATCTATTTTGAATTTAGAGAAATGATTGCAAAACAGGAAGGCCGATCAACCTTTCAAGTTCACCCATAAGGGGTTAAGCCTCGTGGGCCGAGAGGCAAATGTGAGCTATGGGCTTGGTAGAAGGGAGGTAGTCTTCATGCTCTTATCAAGCGCGCCACCCATAGGGGGTTAAGCCTCATGGGCTAGGAGGCTTATTAGTGCTCTTGGGCTTGATCAAGGAGGATGGCTAGCCTCTGAGGTGGACTAAGGAATGGAAGGGCAGCCCACCTTCTATGCTCTCGCAATACAAGGGCGACCAACCTTGAGACTGTGGTTTGCAAACATTTCAACAAATTCCTAATAAGATTATTATGGGAATTCATATTGGAATGGCTATTGCAATAATTAGAATTTTGATGTGACTAATGTGCATGGATATCATGATGTTTACTAATGACTAATAATATATATATATATATATATATTGTCATGGCTTATGAGCTAATGTCAATTTCTATTGACTAGTATTGTGTGCAGGACCTAAACCAGGATTTATATCTTATAAATGGCATTTCAATTGGTAAATTTATAATCTTAAATGTATTACATTTCTTATTTTGGTTCAAATTGTGGTTTTAGGGCAAAATCTAGGAATATCCCAAATAGGGGACATTACAATCAGCAAAAGCAAAGATGAATTAAACTAATATTTAATAATCATCCTCATAACATAAATAGTTAAATTTTAAACCATAATAACCTAGAGCTACCACATGTGAACTAGAACGTAATGAGGGGGGGGAAGAGATAGAGGGGGAAGAGCGAGAGAGAGAGGGGGGGGTAAGGACATAGAGTTAGAAATGGAGATGGATCTAAGAAGAGGGATATGGAGAGAAGGATAGGGAGAGATAAAGAGAGGGGAGAGAGGGAATGATAGAGATGGAAGAGATAAATATATAGAGAGGGGGAGAGATGGAGAGATAGAAAGATAGAGATAAAGATAGGAAGTGATATATAGAGAGGGGTAGAGAGGGGCAAATGGAAGAAGAAATATGGAGAGATAGAGATAGAGAGGCAAAGAGATATAGATATAGAGGTATACGAAGAGGGAGAGGGAGAGAGTGGGGTGAGAAAGATGAATGGATAGAGAGAGGACATGTCTAGAGATAGAGGGGGAGAGAGGAAGATAGCTTGGTAGAGATGAATATAGAATGAGAGAGGAACAAAGAGACAAATAGATAAAGAGATATAGAGAGGTAGAGGGAGAGGGAGAGATAAATATAGAGAGAGAAAGGGAGATAGATAGGAAGAGATAGAGAGATATAGAGGGAGAGGGAGATATAGAGATAAAGAGATGGACATATAAAGAGATATAGAGAGGGGGAGAGATATAAAGAGATGGATAAACATAGAGAAGTAGAGAGACAAATAGAGATGGAGAGGGGGAGATAGAGAGGGAGAGATAGAGATATATTGGAAGAGAGAGAGGGAGAGAGACAGGTCAAGGAGGATCAATAGAGGGAGGGAGAGAGAGAGGGGGGGGGGGAGAGGGAGAGATAGCTCAATGTATAGAGGGAAATGGAGGAGATAAGGAGAGATATAGATAGAAGGAAATATAGAGAGATAGAGAGATAAGGAGAGATATAGATAAAAGGTGATATAGAGAGATAGAGAGGGATAGGAATAGAGATAGAGAGATAGGTAGATAGGGAGAAAAATAGAGATTGAGATATAGAGTAGGAGAGATGGAGGGAGAGATGAAGTGAATGAGAGAGAGAGAGAGAGAGATCAATAGATAGAGAGGGAGAGAGGGAGTGATATAGATAGAGATATAGAGAGATGGAGAGTGACAGTGAGAGAGATAGAGAGATAGAGAGATGTACAGGTAATGAGATATAGATAGAGAAGGAGGCGGAGAGATAGCGAGATAGAGATAGAGGGAAAGTAATAGAGAGAACGTCGTAGAGAGAGGGAGAGAGATGGATGGGGGGGGAATAGAGAGATAGACATAGATAGAGATAGGGAGGGAGAAACATGAGTTGTGTGCGTATATGAGTGAGAGAGATACATAGAGAGATAGAGAGGGAGATATATATGTATAAATAGATAGAGAAGGGGGAGAGAAATAGAGAGGAGAGAGGAGAAGTAGAAGGGGGCAAGAATGAGAGATAAAGGAGGTGATAGAGACAAGTAATATAGAGAGGAAAGAGAGAGATAGAGATAGAGATAAGGAGGGAGAAACAGGGAGTGTGTGTATGAGTAAGAGAGATATAGAGATAGAGATAGGGAGGGAGAAACAGGGAGTGTGTGTATGAGTAAGAGAGAATAGAGATAGAGATAGGGAGGGAGAAACAAGGAGTGTGTGTGTGTGTGTTAGTGAGAGATATGGAAATAGAGATATAGAGGGAGAGAGATATAAATAGATAGAGAGGGATGGATGGAGAGGGATAGAAATAGAGAAAGGATAGAGAGGAAGATAGAGATAGAGATTGAGAGAGAGAGAGGAGGAGGAATAAAAAGATAGAGATAGAAAGTTATATATATTTATAGTGGTGAAGAAAGGGATATGTATATAGAGAGATAGAGATAAAGAGATGTGAAGAGAAAGAGAGAGCTCTTTATATCTCTGTCTCGGGATCTTTATCTCTATGTTTCTCATTATTTCTCATTCTCCCTCTACCTCTCTCCCTTATTTCTCTTTATATTTGTCTTCCCTTGTCTCTTCCTCTATGTATCTCTGTTTTCCTCTCTCTTACTCTATCTATCTCTCTCGCTCTCTCACTCTACAACTTTGAATATAGGTTGTTATTAATACTATTATTAAAAATATTAAATTTATTTAAACCATATTATTATATAAATATATTTTAAAGTTAAATAATAATATTATTTAAATTTTCATATAATATATATGATAATCAATTATTTGTATATTATATATGTTATAGTATAATAATTATTAAAATAAATTAAAATTAAAAATTAAAAAAAAAAAAATTTACAAACTTATTAATAAAATTATTTTGTAGTAGTAGCTCGCGAAGATGTGTGAAGGCAGCCCTGGCGCTACTACTGTTCGCAAGAATGGTGACGGCGTTGCTTTGGCCGCGAGGGAGAAGATTCGATGTTCGCAGCACCTCAAACCCAAAGCTAAAGGCACGGCTAAGAGTAAGAAAATCGCTGGGGGTACCAAGGATGGCTCCTGTGCGGAAGGAACTATGGCGAGGAAGAGGTATGCACTTCATTCAGGTTCTTTGATGGAGTTTTTGGATCCGCCGAGGCCCCCTTCTCCCTCCCTAGCCTTTAATCCTCTCAACTTGACTCTAGATGGACCACTGGTTGCGGAACCCATTAATGCTTCTACTACAGCTTGCAAAAACAAGTCAAACCCTTATCATGTGTGTGGCGCTTTCTATTTGGAGCAGGGTTGCAAGGCTGCCTCCAATCCCAATCTTCCAGTCCTGCCACCCTCTGCTTCATCTCCTCCCTCTTGTGATTTGGCTTTACCAGCTGCAAATTGCGAGGGTGCGGCTTCTGGTGTTGTGCCCTCGGTTTTTGTGGATAGTTGCAAAAATAGATCTAACCCCTTCCATGTTTGCTCTGATTATTGCCACAAGCATGCTCAGCCCTCGAAACCTTGTTTTGTCAACCATGTGGCTTCTCCTATTCCACCTCCACCCTCGAATGCGGCTAACAACGTTCAGCCTAGCAACGCTCATTTTTCCTTTGGGGATTCTGATGTGATTTTCTCTAAAGAGCCTATGGAGTTTTGCATTTCCAACAACAGTATTAATGTTGTTGTTGGGGACTGTGGTATTCATTCTGTGATTTTGCGTTGCTTGCATAGGCGTTCGATAGTGGCCTCCGTTCTGGATTGGATCAATAGCTCTTGGAGTAATCTGGCTTCCCCTATTGTTGAATCTCTTGACTTTGGTTTTTTCTGATTACTTTCAAGTTCATGGAGGATTGTAATTTTGTGTTGCAGAATGGACCATGGTTTTTTGGTCGCTCTGGCCTTTTTATTTCACCACGGTCTCCTTTTTTTTATCCAACCACAGCCAAAATCACTTGCATTCCTGTGTGGATTAGGCTTTACAATTTGCCCCTAGTTTTGCGCAATGTGGATATGCTTAGCAATTTGATTAATCAAGTGGGGACCTGGTGCAGGAGCACCTGGGCTGACCTCCATTTTGTTTGTCATCAATTTTGGCTTGTACCTAATTTTAGCCAAATCAAGGTATCAGTGTGTTTGCTTTGGACCTTAGAAGGTCTTGGTTGTGTGTGGTGAGTTAGTCACTAGGACTAAAGTCATCATTAGTTAATCATTGTTGTTAAATGTTTCTTTATTTAGCTCTAGACAGCTTATGTTAGAATGTAGGGTATTAAATGTGTTATAACCACATGGTCGTTGTTAGAAGATGCCAAGAGACAATTAAGGGAGTTGTTGGCTCGAGATCAAGGTGTTAGAGGTCCTAAGATTTAGGATCATGACATAGTGATAAGTTGCAAAATGTTGTTGAAAAGTTGCATGACAACAATTGTGGAATTGCATGCAACTTAGTTATATTGGATTCCCTTGAAATCAGGGATGTGGAGTCGAGCAACTTCCCTTGAAACATGGTAAAGGCTTCAAAATAGGTGTGGTGGCTCGTAGAGAGCAGTTAGATTGTATTGTAAACAAATTTTGGTTTGAAGGAATAGAGTAGTTTCTGCATTTCCTATGTTTACCCGTGCATCTTGAGAAACAGAGATATCAAAGGAGTTGTATATACTGAATCAACATTGTATTTGTGTTTATAGAGTAGTTTTGAGTATCTTTCTTTGTATAAACAAGTTGCTTTGAGTAGATTTAGTGCTTTGAATCAATAGATTAGAGTGTAAGGGATTTGTAATTTCAGTTTTGAGCAGTCAATCCTTAAATGGCTCCCCCATGAAATCTAACCACGGGGTTTCCCAGAGATTGGATGGAAATGATAGGGGAGCCAACCTTTTGTACATATTTAGAAGTAGGAGTTCCAAAGAGCCAAGAGAGTATTTTTAAACTCAAACCCTAGGCGAGCTAGGACAGTCCGGTTAGAGGTTTGAGAGGTAAAAGTTGAAGAACTTAGGCAGGGGAAGGCACTACTGTACGGAAAAAATACAATTCCAGGTGGGATATGACCTAACACAAGGAAACTAGAAAGATTGAGACTTGACCAATCCACTGGTGTGAGAAATTAGCAAGAAATTCTTGAAACCCTAGGAATTAGGCCTAATTAGCCTTTTTGCCCTTGAAAGTAGGAATCCACTGTACGGATGAGCTAGGGGTCTGAAACCCTGTGAATGTTTTAAAGGACTGAAAAGGGTGTCAGGAAGTGCCATTTAATTGTTAGGTTGTTTGGAGAGTTTAACCATGAAAGGCAGAAAAGTGACTGGTAAGGGCTACAAGGATTAGGTCTCTCCAAAGGCAAAATCTTGAGATCGGGTAGATTGAAGATTGAAGACCCTCCAAGATGCATTCAATTGGATGTGAAATGCAAGAAATCAGTGTCTCCAGCTCCCCTGCAAGCAGTTCAAGCAAGATGATGAAGTTGGCACTTAGATCCTTCTAGGTGTTGGAAGAAGATTGCAAGTTCAAATGGTGTTGAGTCCTTCAAGGTTAAGCACAAGCAGTGGAACTCTTGTAACAGAGTTGAAGCAAGGCTTAGTTAATGATCTAAGTCTAGTCAGAGCCTAGAAATTGGCAGGTTCTTGGTTGAAGACAGAGAGAAGTCTTCTAGCAGATTGGTGCAAGCAAACCTTGGAGTCTCATACATCAGGGACCCTCGTCAAGCTTGATCCGAACACAGTGGCTTCTGATCGCAGATTCTACAAGGTTTGAGCTATGGTGGATATCTCGAAACCCCTCTCTCACTCTATCCAGATCCATTCCTCTCACAATGTGTGGACTCAGTTTTTAAACTATGAGGGTTTGCCTTTTTGTTGCTTTCGTTGTAACATGTTAGGCCACAGAATTGATGCTTGCTCCCTGCAACGTTTGGCTGGGGCAAGAAATGTGTGTTTGAAGAAATGGGTTAAGAAGGATGGGCCTCCAGATACTGAGTTTATCTAGCGAAATCATGGAAGGTTTTTTTGAAACCCCTCAGGTCTCTAAGTTGGTTTCGGAACAGCATGTGGATACCTCTTCTCCCTCGTTCATCCTTGCTCATGCTAGTTCACCTAACACTCCTAGGTCAGAGGATGAGGGCTTTGAATCTGATGGCACCTTCCCTTTCATGTATGACTTGGAAGATCAAAATCATGATTATTTTGATGACTATACTTTGGATCCGCTGCGAAAACTTGGGATTTCTAAGACTAATAGTGACAAATTAAAACCTGACTGTGGCTCAAAACATAAGGATGGGAGGAAGTCTGATGCTGAAAAGCTTCGCATTGAAGGTCTAGAAGCGGTGGAGGTCGGTTCCCAACGGACTTTGGAAGCTCTCTTTCTCTAGAAAAATTGAAGGGATTAGCCTTTATGGCATCTGTGCTTCTCTTTTTTCTCCTTGGGTGAAATTGTATCGTGACTGAAAAATTTGCTACAGTTCTCTCTTCCTCTGTAGGTTTCTTAGATCTCTTTTCACATAAGTTCTTGGCTTCTCAATGCCTTCTTATCTGCATGGCAGAATTTTGTAATTCTTTCTTTCTTTATAATAAAGGGAGTGGGCCCCTCGTCCCACAACTTACATACCAAAAAAAAAAGTTTTAAAAATATAATTTACTATTTATATATTATATTTATTATATATTAGAATATAATCATTGTTAAAATCTTAAAAATATATAATAAATATAATATATAAATTATTTATATATTAAAATGAGTTATTTATATATTACAATATTATAATTATTAAAATAATCAAAAATTTAAACATAATTTATTATTAAAAAACTATGAAACCCTACCACAAAAAAAAGAAATGAGAAGAACCAATCTCCATTGTTTCAATCTATTCAATTTAATTGAAAATTTAATCTGAATATATTTTATTCGCTGAAATCATAATATAGTTGTTCATATGTCAGCCTTTCCAGTCTTGACAGATGTTGCACGGAACCCATGATGTTGCTCCCCACCCCCCAGATCTCGCCCATCTCACTCATTCAAATCTATAAGTGTGAAAACCAAGTGTTTTTGTAAGGGTAGTAGTCTTGGAGCTTGGTTAAAAGTGATAAAATTATGAAAAATGGCATGTGCCATGAAGTTTTGTGGAGTCTCAAAGACCTTTAATTTTGGCACCATGAAGGATACTACCCCCATACACTCACTCTAGTTTTAAAAAGAAAAAAGAAAAAAGAAAAATTATTTTGGGCCATATCAAACAGAAAAGCAACCATTTTTCACTCTTTCAACTTTTTTTCAATTAAATACCAAGTAATTGAATTTCATTTTGTGATTGGCTTGTCAAGTCAATCCCTATCTTGAGTAATGTTCTTTTGGCTACAGCTAAATATGTAGACTTGTCTAAGATACAGGCACAAGACTACACATAGAGCAAGCGATGCTAGGCCAAGTGATACAATTCTACAAATTGGTGTACACCTAAAACACTTTATATTTAAAACTGATGTTTCCTTCAACTCAAATCCAATTTTGTACTCATTTGATTCACGTATACTTGTGTACTGATCAAGGTGTGATTCATGTATACTTTTTCAATTTGGTAAGTTTGAGTCCGAGTAAAAAAGTAGCTTGTTGAGTCCAAGCTAAGTCTGAGTCTTGTAACTATGATAATTTGCTAAATGATGTGCATTAACTAGCATTGGACCTTCCATAACAATAACCATTTTTCATTCTTTCAACTTTTTTTCAATTAAATACCAAGTAATCTCAGATTATATTCAATTTGAGTAAGTGTGCATAAATAGAAGAATGAAGAAAACAAATTACAAACTGCATAATCAAGTAAAAATTGAAATTTTAACATGAATATTAAAGACAAAATAAAGAATAAAAACCTATTTTCTTCCAATGTTTTCCCTTGAAACACTGAACAGCTCTTCTCAATGTGTCATCCTGGAAAAGGTATTCAGTAAATTATGTCAGAACTTGAATATCTGGATAAACATACTTTAAACTTTAAAGCGGGTCCCAAAGAGTAATGATAAAGCAATATTCAATCTAATGCTAATAACAACATTCAGTAAGTCTGAAGCATAAATTGACATAGGAAATTAGTATTTGCATTTCCATTTAGGCTTCTAACTCTTGTAAAGAGCTCTTTCAAACACGCATGCTCCTCTAATTTCACACTAAAAAATCATAATTCAGATCATCACACCACCTGTATCCTATAACATCCAATAGTCTTATTTATACAATTTTGATTTACTTAAAAAACTTTGGAAGAAGGAAAGATTCCTAAGATTGAGTAATATGTACAATGTGAGCTTAAAACCTTAGAATTCCTAACAGTTTCATTAACTGCTCCATGATAAGTCAACCTTTATCATTTTTTTTTATGACATTTTCCCCACAGAGTACTTAATTATATAAAGAATAATTAATGCTATTGAGGAGAAAAACTAACCTCTTCAGGTGTCCATCCACCCTTGGATGATCGTCTTGTAGGGCCTCCTATCCTCCTAAAAATTCAAATTTCCATTGGAATTAGTTTGAAAAACATATACAAAAAAGGAAAAAGAAAATAGTATCTCACTGCAACTATGCCCTAACATTGCTTCTAACTTTACACTTCTTCAATATTATATTAAGAAACATGACAAATAAAATATTCATCTCAGTTATTGATACAGAAATCACTCATTTATGTACATCATTAAGCTCTATCCACTGAATGGGCAATCTCCAACTTGTTACATTACATAGGAATTTTCACAAAAACCGTCGCACCACCCATATATCCTAAGCCTAGGAACATGGTATGAAAGAATTTTATGAAGAATAAAGGACATGTTTTTCTTTAACTTACATACGACAATAAATTAATCCAATAATTAGTTCATCCTTTTGAGCAATAAGCAAAACATCATATAACATGCAATCAAACTATGCCAAGCAAAAGCATAAACGAGTAAGTCAATCCTAAGGAAGATAGCAAAATCAGTAGCTAATTAAGAAGAAAAAACACACAATGAATGAATCTACTTATTTACTGGTCAAAGTAAAAAACCATCCACTAGTAATAAAATATTGTTTTGAAGTAAATAACATATAAAAAGGTTTTTCTTTCAAGAGAAAAAGAAGAACATAAAATGTGATGGACTCAACAAACCGATATTAGCTAGTGAATTCAAATAATACAGAATTTATTTTTAAACTTTGTGGGACATATTAACAAACAGAAAAGTGAAGAACCTAGACTCAAAAATTAAGATGGTTAAAGGATCAAGAAAAATTATAAGACAGAAAAGTCAAGCTCGAATAAGTTCTCGCACAAGGAATCCAATATATACTACAGAATTCTTTTAAAGGGTGTATTACAAATAAACAAACATACTGAAGTGGAGATAAAGCATCAGCAATGCACAACAGATGCAGTTGTTCTTTCCTGTCTAATTGCTCTGCCGAAAAGCCATGGGAATAGTTCATGCAGATACACTGTGAAAGAAGACATTCATTGCATTGTCAAAGCCATCACAAATATAACACATGATAATGGTTCTATCAAAATTCTTGCCAGGACAAAGGGCAGAATTCCTGCTCTGGTTAAATTGCTTTAATTAACTTACCCTTAGTTGCAGCAAGCAACTATTAGATATAAAGACACACATTAATTAGCATTACTTTCACATTGGTGGTTTTAATTCAATTAGGAATATTATAAAAACTTTATTGAGCTTTCTTTTGTTTGCTTCAAAGGTTATTTCACAGATATCCAACTTGTCCTTCTGTAAGCCTATTTAATAGGCACAATTATGATAAATTTGTACTGTCAACTTGTGACTTTTATTGCTAAAACCTATCGCCCTAATAAGGTATCAGAGTCAAGTTCTTGAATGTCATCATTGAAGAAGATTCTGAATTTTGCTTGGATTGGATATTGCTCTATTGTTGAATATTCTACGCCAAATATTCCATTTAAAATGCACATTTTTCATTGCTGATTTTTAAGATAATACGTAGATAATACAGGCAAGATAAATCAGATGTGGCACCATGGCAGTTGTTTTCTATTTTATTTTGTCATCTTCACAAGACCATTATCATTTTATTACAGATTTGCTTTTCCTGGATGCCAGCCCACTTTAGGCTGTGTGCCAAGCAGCAATCTATATAGAGAAGAGTCAGGCATTTGAGGAAGCACTGCAGGTCGGCCCGGTGGGTAGGCACGGTGTTTGCTGAGTAGTGGAAGAAAGAAGTGTGTAGGTGTGAAGCGAGAGTGTGCAGTAGGAGTATGCAACAAAGCTATAAAACATCCTGCTTTCTCTCTCTCTCCAATCCTACTGCTGCTTATCATCAGTTGAATCTCTTTAGTCACTTGTTTGCTGAATAAATGTTATGACAACACAGCAGAAGCCCGTGGATGTGATAACTGGGTGCTGTATTATGGAAGCTGATCAGACTCGATGGTTTAATTTTCCCCAAATTATTCACCATTATTTTAATAAATAATTTTCTGCACTTTTGTATTTAAAAATACAGTTACAAACAGTCAATAAAATGTTGGAAATGAACAGTTATAAATGGTTGAAAAACAGTTAAAAGAATGGTTGGATAACCACCAAAAATGAAGAGTTATCGGTTGCACAAAGGAAACCAACAGTCACGTTTGGATTCCAAGCAACTATATGTGCATGGGAAGGTGAATAGCCACATGGTTTTGAGTTTTCATTGTTGTTGGGCGTGAAAAATGTGAATAGAAGGTCGTAGGTTAGTGGCTGGA
Source organism: Sequoia sempervirens (assembly GCA_007258455.2). Taxonomy (NCBI): domain Eukaryota; kingdom Viridiplantae; phylum Streptophyta; class Pinopsida; order Cupressales; family Cupressaceae; genus Sequoia; species Sequoia sempervirens. Next base: position 149,141,187 of record VDFB02000013.1, on the reverse strand, counting down.
AAAATGCAGGTTAAGCTGTGGGTACACGCAGCAAAGCACTGGTAAAAATCAGCAGTGGTAAAACATTGCTGCAAATTACATATATATTGGACTCTCTGTTGGTGGATCTAGCCCAAATTTGGGTGAACCACGTTAAATTTCGTGTTGTCTTATCGCTGCAATTTATTTTCGTGTTTAATTGTTGCTGTACATTCTTCATTAATCTGCATTTAATTGGTTTAGTTCTACCTGCAAACTCTAAACATTGGTTGTTTTTCAACTTTGCTAAGGGAGGCCATGAAGATTGGTGGTTCACATGATAAGTGTTCTAATTTTTTTTAAATAAAAGTTGGGAAGAATAGGATATTATTTAAATCCAAGGATGTAAAAACTTGTATTTAAATAATATTATTTGTAAATGTCCAAGGGTTGTTAAAATTTGATGTTTAAGTGAATATCTTAATTTGATTTGTTAATCAATAAGGAAAGACAGCTTATTTCTTGATTTGATAAAAAGTAAATGCATTTGACCACATAGGAGGCTAAAGGCTAGTACATATCGATATTATATATTTCAACTAAAATTTGTTTTTTAGATTAAATTATATGAATTTATTGTATAAAGGGAGTGTCTAAGTCTTCAAGTGGTCCTAAGGTGTGGTTTATTGTTGTTATTTACAAGATTTACTCTTGCCTAGGTCTTAAAAGTTGATGGGAAAAACTAGGGGAGAGGACCCAATACCTAAGCATGTTCCAATAGTTGTTATAGCATTTGTTGATTTAATGGCCAATAATTTTAACAATATTGGATCAATAGTTGTGAATTTAAAGTTGCTAGTGTTGATGATGACTACCCATAATTGAATGAAATGTATTCCTTAGATCTAAAAGCAACAAATCATGTGACGCCACATTAGCGCACCAATAAAACATGATATAGTGCACAAGTATTGGTCTCACTTTTTTTTGCCCTTTTTGGACACCTCGACAAAAAGGCATGCTGATGTGATATCATATTTGATGATGTGGCCCTGAAACCTTAGTTATAAGCAAGGGACTTGCCAAGTAAGCTGTTGTAAAAAATTGGGAGTGATTTGAAATTTTCACATAGGATTTTGAGAAGTGGAAGTTAGGGTGCTCAACTATCAGGTCCTCTCCCCTACTGCCTCTAAATTCATAAGATACTCATCATTTGTGAGATCGTGCATTTGATCAGTTCATGCTAAAGAAGGAAAGAGCTGAAGAAATTGCCTTAAGATAAAAAGTAACCAAAAGATATTAAAGCATGCAAATGCTGCTGAAAGTGAGAAGCATTATGTGAATGAGCCAAATGTACAAGATGGATTCACATTTGTCACATCACATAAATAATAATCGAGTCTAGAACTCGGTAATTTGATTAATGTGCATCTAGACACTATACATGCCACAAAGACTAGCATGTATCTTTTACTGAGCATAAAAGTGAAAGTGAATGTCATTTTCAGAATGGGTGGATGAAAAGAAATAATAACATTCCTTCACCAACTATTAGTATTTCCATGATTAACTTCAGGGAAGAAGTTATGCTAACAAAATACTGAATTTGAAATGCAACAAAAAGCAAAATAATGGCTCACTTAAAGATGACACAAGATTTACCTTGTTGGTTCTGATTCAGGTACCAATTTGAGCTCAAGACGTCCTAAGGTTCACTCAGGGCCTCCCCAAGCACCCTAATGGATCCAACTGAAGGACCCACATGGTACTTGGGGTGCCCGAGGAGGACTTGGGCAAACCATAGGCAAGACCCACAACAAAACACATTTTTTCTAGATTCATTTAAAACAAAAAAAACATTTACAAGACAAGAATTTACAAAAATTTAATGTAAAGCAAAAAAATTCACAAGAGCAGCAACTTAAATGATGATGAATTAATTTAGAATAAAATTTGTAACTAAAATTGCTATTTACTAAAGTAATGTTCCCAAAAACCTACTTAGAGTCAATCGTATTATACTATAAAAGATTATAGGCATAGCATGCCAAAATGAAAACATAAGAAATAAAAAGCAAACAATACCAATTTGGATTTTGTATTGACATTTGACAAATCAATGAATTATTAATTTATAAATATTATCCTTTTTGCAAATTACGAGGCATTTTGTTTATTTGTAATTATGAGTATTAGTGCTTTTATATAAAAAATTAATATATATAAAATTATAAATTATACTTATATTGAGTATTACTGTTTAATAAACAATAACACTCAACATATATAAAATTATAAATTATACTAGTATTATTGTTTAATAAATAGTTATATTCAATATAAGAGTAATATATAATTTTATATAAATATATATATGAACCCACACCCATACCCAAGCGAAAAAAATGTCATACTAGCAAACCAAAACCCTTAACCCATACTTGTTCTTACACCAAGATTGACAACTTAGCTTTTGGGAAAAAAAAACCCAACAAAACAGTACCATTCTCTATATCAACAAATTATGTTAACAATAAATGGGATTCCTCATGCACTAATCCTATAGCACCAACACCACTCACTATGTTAACAAATAATGATCACAACACAATAAGATTGATCTTGTGATATCCTACTTACACCAAAAACCACCAATCAAGCCTATTATGTTTGTGCTAATCTTATATATCTTGCAATATTCACTATATTAAAAAAAGAATGCTCGCAATATCTTGAGATTTCCTCTTTTTACAGCATGCATTAGTAATTTGTTAGTAGTAGATTTGATACAATACAATTTGCATTAGTAAATTCATACATTTCATAATGAGCAAAATTCTATGTTAAATGATAAGTAATTAGCTTGTTGTAATTACATTGGATAAATATTTTGCTAACTATCATATTCCAAAAGTTCTTGACCCTTGCATAGATAGGAACCTTGAAAAATTGCAAGGTTCTTAAAATACCAAAAAGGGACATTACAACCCTTGTCTCAACCACAACATGTCTCTTCCTCTTCTCCCCACCATTGAGGAAATTCACCCCTTCCCATCAGTGACAACCAATACGACCATGACAAGGTGACAAGGTAATTCTAAACTGTCACTGCATTGCCTCCCTCCAAATTATTCGTGACAAGGTGTGAACCTTTGAGAATGGCAACAATCCTTCTTCCCCTCCTTACCATGCTTGTCTCCCATTCTTCAAGCCTTAAGAGCCTCTAGTTTATTAGCCACATAGTTCATGTAACTGCTCCTACTCATTCCTCTACTACTCCTCTATTTTCCTCTACACCCCTTCTTTCACTATTTTCTCCCCTACCCATTCACTTTCCCAACCACAATTATCCCTTCCCTTATCTAATTCTTCTTCCCACATTTCTTCTACAATAGATGCCACCATCACTCAGTACATCCCCATCAATCCCCTAACCTTCTTGTTGTTAGTTATTCTACTTGCCTCACTCCCTATACTCCTTTGACCCATATCCCCACCAATCCCCTAACCCTCTTGTTGTTATTTATTCAACTTGCCTCCCTCCTTATACTCCTTCACCCTTGCCATTGAAAGTTAACTTCACTCATCTAGCACAAGGAAAACAAGTGCCCACTAATCAAGTTAATGATTTTGTCATACATTTCCAATTCTTGCTTGCCTGGATAAATTATCATCTTCTTGAAAATGAGATACACTCTTTGTCAATAATTTGATTGTTATAAAGGACAAACTCCTCCTTTAATAGCTATGCTTCTTTTATGGACATTTATACCAGCTCGAGAAATTACAAGACTAAGATTCTAGTTACTAACCCCTCTTTTTCTTTGCTTCTCCAACTACTTCTTCCTCCCCATATACCTGCAAATTTTCTATACCATGTTACCTCCACTGCGCCCCACTCTTTCAATGTTGTCACTTTCAAACATGAACATACGTGCAAGTTCACTCATATCATTGATTAACTTCTTTCTATTCTTAATAAACTTAATGCAAGTAGACTTATTACCTTAACTCCTCTTCATCCTTTCAACATTTCCCTTCCCCTCCCATGTGGAAATGATTCCAAGGCTTTATGCCAATATCACCCTATTCCCAGCCATGACACTAAAAAGCATAGTTCCATGGAGTTTCCTGATGGGGGGATGCGAAGACGTGAGGACGGGTTTCGGGGATGGGGGGACCAAGGGCCTAAGTTTGGGGACACCGGGGGGACGAAGGAGGGACAACGGCGTAGAGGCAACAAGGCACTGAAATACATATAATACTTGAAAAAACAGTTATAAAAAGATGTATAAGTATAAGAATTATACATCTTGGAGACAATAGGAGTCCCCTAGACATCTTGAGGACACCCCAACATTCTCAAAGTCCTAGCGGCGTCTTGGAGACAGCGACGCTGGTGGTGGGATGGTGGTGCTGGTGGTGGGCTTATGGGGGAACCTCCCCCCCAAGTCCACAAGTCTCCAAGACGGAGACATCTAGGAAATGCAAGGTTTTTTGGGGGGACGAATCCCCGTGGAACAATACTACTAAAAATTTAATGCGCCTTCATCATGAGATTCACAACATAATTGACAAGAATATTATACATGTTGAGGTTTATAATGATAATGGAAAGAAAATTATAGCCCCACCTAATTGAAACATAATCAATCAAATAATGTTGATTTGGCTCTTGACTCTTCTCCTTCCATTCTCATGACCTTGTTACCACTTCTACTTTGTTTTCCTTTCATGACTTTGTTGGTGACCTTGACGCACAACCTTCTTCCTCTCTCCTCCTCTTATCATATTCTCTTTTTCTAAGATGCTTATTAATGGTTTATCAAATCCCTTTCCACAGTGAAGGATGCTTGATTATGAGAGTAGTCTCAGATACTCTCAATGATCTTACTTGTTCATTTAATATATATAGAGGAATTCCTATTCAACAAGACCTTTGTGTAGCTTAGATAGTTGCACTTAAATGCTCCAATGGCACTTTTTTTATACCCTCGATTACAAAATCCTCCCTCTACAAATCAATCCCAAGGAGTTTCTCAATTTATGTCACATCATTCTAACTTTTGATGATTTGGTATTCTTATAGACCATTCTTGAGTTGACCAAGCCCAAGAGGTCACTTCTCTTGTCCACAAATGTGTCAAGTTTACTCATAATAATAAGGTGGTGGCAACTTTACCATAGAAACCTTATGAGAGACATGATACCCTCTTTGGCTTGTACAAATGCTTCAAGCAACAACAAGCCCAAATTCATTTCTAGCAACCCTAACTTAACAGTTCATTCTCATGATCCTCTTCTTCCTCACCCCCATTTTCTTTGTGGCTATTACACTCTTGCTCTTACAATTTTCCTATAATTTTCTATTTCTCTCCTTTCACAACTCTCTATTTGCATGTATTCTAAAGGCAAACCTCCCATTATCAAAGCTCTATAAGAAATCCATTGACACATCATACTAGAACATCCCCATCACCTTTGCATCTCCTCCATCACACTACACACACCACAAACATCTAGCGAGCCATTAGGGTTTCCATACACTCTTGTGCACATCTCACTTTAACACTACACACATACAAATTCCTCCATACTTAAAGGTTAAAACAAGACAATTGGGGGCTAGACTAAGGTAGGCTCTTAAACCAACACACTGTAATGTCCCATTTTGGAAAATTCCAAATTTTAGGCCTACAAAACAATATTATTCACTAAGAACCGATATTAGTAATATTAGATAGCAAGAAAGTATGATAATATAAAAATTCATACACAAAACAACATGAGATTTAGATCAATAAATCATAGCATTATTAATATTTGAATCAACACATCATACCATATTCCTTATAGCAAATCACATTGTGAATTTATTGGAAATGCTTGCAAACAACAATCTCAAGGATGGTCATCCTTGTATTGTGAGAGCATGGAAGGTGGGTCGCCCTTCCATCCCTCAATCCACCTTGGAGGTTGGTCATCCTCCTTGATCAAGCCCAAGAGCATGGAGGTTGGCCATTCCAGGTCCTGGCCCACAAGCATCGAAGGTTGGCCATCCATTCCATTTCTGGGTAGCATACCCAATAAGAGCATGAAGGTTGGTCGTCCTTTCATGTCTCGTGAACTCAAAAGGTTCCTTGTCCTTCCTTTTTGCAAAACAGTTCCTCAAATTCAAAACTGATTTCTCAAGGAATTTGCTAGATTATATCTAAATAAATACCTCTTAATGAATGATAGATTTATTCTTAAATGGCTACCACCAATTATATTTCTAAATATTATTACTTGCTCTTCTCAATTTCTATTCCAGATTTATGTCTTAGATTTCTTTTCTTATTTTTGTTGTTATTCCACTTGATCTCCTCTCCACAAGGAAATAATTTCCCCTTTATATCTTATTATTGAGAGAGTCACCATCTTTCGTATTGAAGGAGTCACAACCTTTCATATTAGGAGTCACATAATATTTATTCTTAATTGATCCATTGAATGATGTTATGGGTTCTTTTTCCCAAATGAAATGCTTTCCCTTTTACATCTCAAGTTTGAGGGAGTCACACCTCTTCACCTCAATTGCTTTTGCAATAGTTACAGCTCTTCATCGCTGCATTTGGAGAATAATAATTTAATTTTAAATAAGTTGTTTTGCTAGTGTTGTTGTCTATTACTTGTAATCAGTCATAATAATTCTTCACAATTTTCCTTTTCTTCTAGATTTACCTTCCTTATATACCTTATCTTGCTCAAGGGACAGAACCCTTCATATGTTGGTTGACCATTCTCAACAACTTAATCTTTATTTAATGCCAGTTTGGTGTAATATCAATTATCTTTATTGATTTCTTTTCAAACATAGACTGCAAACATTTAGGAATAAAATGGGACATTACATACACCATTTTTCTTCTCCCCTCAAACTTTTGGAAGTTGGTTCTAATTCCTACATGCATATTTATCAATTTTGCATGCACCATGGGGAAGCCTGATTTTAAGCAGACAACTCCAAAGAATTTCAAATCATCACAATTAGTAGTCACTACCACCTACACAGGGTCATGAAAACACTATCAGACGCAAGCACAAGATTGGAGTCACCATCACCAAGTCCAAGTTAGTAGCCAAAGGGTGAAAACAACCACCTAGGTTGGGTCGTTAGCATGCTTCACTAGTCACTAGTGTTCCTTTAGGTCTTTAGCACACTATTCTGAAAACCTATTTTCATCTCTAGAGCATTTCTTGATTCTTTCTTCAGCCTTTTGCACACTATTAGGTTTTTTTCCAACAAACATAGTTCTGAAAACCTATTTTCATCTCTAGAGCATTTCTTGATTCTTTCTTCAGCCTTTTGCCACATCCAAATTTGCATGACATGTCAAAACAAACACTCTTTTATTCCTAGTATCTTTCATTTCTAGTTCCACATCTAGTATATAGAAATTAATCGACACCTTTGAGATTTGAATTCAAGAGTCACACTTATCCAAATCTCTATATAAACATTATCGGTGATGACATTATGCTACTGGTTGTTTATTATGATAATCTTGCCATCACCAGTAGCAAAGCCAAGTCAATTCAAAAGGTGAAGTCTATTGGAATTCAGACTGCAAATTGTTACACACAAATAATATTATATTCTTATTCCACATATTTGTTCAATAAGCTATTACATATTTATAGGAGTGTTATCTTCTAAATTATAGGAGTAGTCTAACCTCCCCTAACCATTTCTTTCTATAGACAATTTGTTCTAACAACTCGAATATTACAATCTCCTACAATATGTCTTCACACATATATTCTAATATTTAAACTAACAAACCATAACAAATATAATATTTCTAACACCCACAATAATTACGTAATCTCACACATTAGTATTCTAATACATGTGAGCACTAACATTAAATCCTAACACCCCTCCTTAGTGTGAACATGGTAAAAACTCACCCTTCAATTGCGGTAAGCCCAACTCTTGTGGCTCATGATCTTGATTGAAATGAAAGACACCTCTCATCAACCTTTCATGGTTTTCACATAGGTTTACCACAATCCTAGACACGAACAAGAACACACTCATCTGTTCTCCTCATATGGTTTTCTGGATCACCACTAACCCTTTCAAGATCCATGAACTACATTACACTAGTGCTTTTGTTTACTACAGTAGTTTACACCAAGAGGAAATACATCACATGAATTGGAAACAAAATCATATGCCTATGCATACTTTTAGGTTTGCATACTGCTATCTGGATCTTGCTGCACATGATCACCTACATAAATGAACTTATCTCACTTTCAATTTCAGTGAACTCATCACCAGCCAACCACACTTCCAAGAAGTCTGACAATCAGAGGATCTTTGTTTCCTCCTTTCAATCTTATCAAGGGAATGTTTACAATGTTTTATTTTACAACAACAATGAAATGAAATGCCACTAATACAATTTTGCGGCCCCATCATTAGTGACTAATGAGAGGACGCAAATTGTCCTCCTCCCTCCATTGCCTCCTACCTCCAATTATACCACAGAATGCTCTTCCTAATTAGATGGATCGACATAGAGGTAGAGGTGAACAGCAAACGGATGAATGGAAGGCTAACTAGCAAGATGACGGGAAGATTTTTGAGCAATTACAATAAAAGGCAAAGAAGGTGGGACTTGCTCACAATTTTTTTTGCCAATGCTCTTGCTTGCTTCTTCCTCACAACCCATTTTCAATGGTGCTCTAATACCATATTGGAATTCAAACTGCAAATTGTTACACACGAATAATATTATTTCTTATTCCACATATTCGTTCAATAAGCTATTACATATTTATAGGAGTGTTATCTCCTAAATTATAGGAGTAGTATTATAAACTCCCCTAACCATTTCTTTCTATAGACAAGTTGTTCTAACAACTTGAATATTACAATCCCGTACAATATTTCTTCACACATTATTCTAATATTTAAACTAACAAACCATCACAAATATAATATTCTTGACACCCACAAGAATTACATGACCTCACACATTATTATTCTAATACATGTGAGCACTAGCATTAAATCCTAACAAAATCTGATCTCTCTTCCAATTTTAAAATGATCAATCTTGGGCTCATATATTATTGTTTAGGTTGTTTAGGTCTAGAATTTTGGTGACTTAAGAGTGCTATATTTCAATCAAAAATTAAGTATGTCAAGGTTGTTCTAGAAAGATTCAAATATGCAACTAAAATACGTCATCTACACGCATGAAAGTTGGAATAAACCTATCAACTAACATTGATTGAGTTAGTGTACCATCAACTAGATTTGTGTTTTGAAGTAAGTTGCCCTTTTAGATTCATGTCAAAGCCTCACGAAGAAGATTAGCAAACTACGAAATGTGTTCTTTGATATGTCAAAGGAACACTCAACTTTGGCATACTTTATCAACACTCTACCAATTTCATGCTATTTTAGTGTATTGACAAGTTAATCTTCTTGCTCTATAACTAGATGCATCTTTATTCTCAAATCAATATTAAGTAATTGTTGATACATGATGTATAGCAATGTCATTGCAATAGATCTTTGTCAATCTTCAAATTAGTCCCACTAAATCGACTTCACTCTTTTTTTATAATCAAGGAGTCCTCAAAATGTTGAAAAAACTATTCTATCATGCCAAAACCAAGCATATTGAAATTTATCACCATTACATCTGCCAATTGGTTGATAATGAACTTGGTTTTCTTTATGATTGTCCTTCAAAGAAGCACATTGCAGACATAATGAGGTTAATTTTTGTTTTCATAGCAGGTAAATGCATTCCAAAAACATAACAGGCCAATAGGTTGAGTACATTGATATTATATTATTGTCCTACATAGGAGCAGATCGCAAACATAATGACAAAACCACTTAGTAGAGATAAATTTGTCAAATTTAGAGATAAGCTTGGACCTTGTATCTAGTTTAGTCATTAAGGGCAGGTGTTCAATGTATTATAGACATATTGTAATGTCCCCGTTTTCCGGCCCACTTAAGGAATAATCATTATTTTAATTATTTAATGTTACCAGGCAAAAAGTGCAAAGTTAAAAGGGTAATGTTAAATAATTATATTAAAAGGTTATAAAGTGACATACTTTAATGATAAATTAATAAAGTCACTTTATTAATACTTTTAAAAAAGTGACATAAGTGAAAAATAAAACATCAAGGGGTCACATCAAGGAATATCAAAATATTCTTCTAAAAGCTTGTTGAACATTCTTCTTGGATCTTACTAGATGTTCAAGAAGTTCTTTAAAAGGGGTAAAAGGGGTAAAAGGGGAAAGAAGGAACTCATTTCTCCCATGCTTGAAGTTATTTTCTCATTTCTTTTGGAGAGTTTTTTGAAGCTTCCTTGGTCTGTGGGTTTGAAGACCCTAGGGCACCAATTTCAATAGTGAAACTATCTACCCTAACTAGAGATTGTTGAGGAATCCATTCAGGGTTTCTATAGGTGCTTCAATGCAAATTTATTGGTCACTTTCAGCAACCAAATTTGGAGATTCACAATGAAATCTGCTTGTCTGAGAAGCAAAGTTTCTGAGGTTCCAATTCAAGGGATTGGGTATTATTCATATTTATGCCTATGAGTAATATTGCAAATCAGGAGTTTTAATTCTGCTGCTACATTGCCGCTACAGTGACTCAAACAGTGATTCATCTTTCTAAGTGTTGGGTCTGCTGTGCAAGTTTCTATGCTTGAGGACATCATTCCTTGAAGTTTTTGAATAACCAGGTATTTATTACTGAAAGTGTATTTTTGTTCATTATCTACTGCAACATTCAAATACCTGTACGTGGAGATAAGGAGCATACAGTCTGGGCGCATCAACTGCAAACTTCAAGCCATTGGAGAGTCAAGAGGGCAATTTCCAGGTCTGGGCGTTTATGTTAATGTTTTTATTGAGAGTATTGTACAAGAATCGCCTTAGGTCTTTGCATCTGCTGTTAGAGACAGCCATTATGTTAAGAATGTAATCGTGGCATCAATCTACATTGCTGCTGTTAGTTCTGTGCACTGTTTCAGTCAGTTTTCAATAGTTACATTTGAGAAATCAGTCATATACAGTCACTCTGTATTGCTAAATCTGTTATATGTTGTCATAAACCTCTGATTTGGTTGTCTCTGTGAGTCTATGTGTAGTCAAATAAGATTGTAATCTGGTTACAGTCTGAAATCAGACTTTACTTTAGTTGCTGTTAATTTCTGAGCATCACTTCCTTCAAAGCAGCCATACTTATTACTCAGAAAAAGTCTTATTTAGAAGTCTGAAACGCATTTTTGAGTATGTTCTTCCATAAATATTGTGTAAGGCTTGTCTAGGTCTGAGCTTGGAATCTGCTGTATAAATCTGAGTCATAGTTCAAGATAATCAGACTTATTAATGCTCAGAAATCAAGTAAAAAGGAATTGTTGCATTGCTTCTGTCTTGTAATACCTCTGGCATACTCAATCAGCTTTAACAGTTCATATTCTTGGAACACATGTAATGTTTGTAATGCTACTACAGTCATTGGTTAATAGTAATAATGCTTAAATGTATTGTTGTTATTGAAATACAAGAGAATCCATGAAGTGTCTAGCAACTGTTCATGCTCATATGTTCTTCCTGTTGAATACCAATACTTTCATGCATTGTATTTCACTTATTTGATAAAACGAAGTCTATCAAATCAAAAGCAATCGGAAAAATTATTGCTCAAATTGGCAAGGGACATTACACATATAAATTAGCACTATTTTCACACTGGTAATTCTAACTGAATTAGGAATACTGTTAAGACTTTGTTGAGATTTCATTTTGTTTGCTTGTATGGTTGTTTCATGGATAGCCAACTTGGCTTCCTTTTGTAATCCTATTTCATAGGCACGATTACAATGAAACTGTACTCCTGTTTGTGGCTTTAATTGCTGAAACCATTGCTCTAATAGCAACAGTGTGTGATGTGCATACTCTCAAATTCAAAAATGGGCCAAACAAGGATCCTATTGTGGACTAAAATCCTCTTCATCAATTAATTGGAATGCTATGATCCAAATTGGCTACAACCACTCTAAAGCAGGTGTACTTGGAAGTTTGGTGCATTTCTCTGCCAACACACAGAAATTTAATGCAGAAAAAATTCTGGTTTACATTCGCTGCATTGTCATGGACAGCAGGATGTTGTTTTCCTAAATGCATGTTGGAATTGTTAGTTGTGAGGTGCAAATATTGCTGAAGTTTTATTGATCATAGGTGTACACTGATCATCAGCAATATTTGCACCTCACAGCTAATATTTGTGCAATGATTATTTGTACACTGATCATGTACAGAAAATATAGAGAATAATCATTTGCTAGGCAAGGGTGATGTTTTAATGTAGTGGTGTTTGATCTAAAAAATAAAATGCCTTTGATATTTGAAATTTGGTACTATAAAATTTTCATGTAAATGTTAAATGAAAAAAAGTTTCAAGTAAGCCAAGGGTTCTCAATAGAGTCTCAACTAAGGCTGTTGTTTTAAAGGGAAAAGTAATTTGACAATTATTTTACATGAGATAACAAATGTCCAAAATTCAAGCCAATTGCTTTTGATTGATAAATTCTTTTCCATATAGGAAACCTCATCCTTGCATCTAACCTGTACATAAAATAAACTGCAAGCATCATCTAGCACTCACATCTTTCAAACTTGACCTTTATCAGAAAAAAAAGAACTGATTAAATTGAAACTTATTATTTCTTCCCCTACCAAAACAACTCCCACCATTCCCATCCCTCTTCACTTTGGACAGCAGAATCACTATTCATTGCCCAATTCCTCTTAGACTTGAAGCATTATATGCTTGCTAATAAAGCTGAAAACCCTGAGGAAAAAGATACCCTGTTGAAGATAATTTAGCACATCCCCATATATCTCAAAAATCCCAGGAGACCATTATTCAGATTGCTTTAGCCAACATTAATGATGCCCTTAGAAGTCTTTAAAACACAACTGAGCTTCAAACTTATCACTTAAATCTGCTTCTAAACAAACTGCATTTCATCAAAGACAACCAAGAGGCCATCACTAGATGTCCTAATAAGCACAAAGAAGACTGGTCATTCTGAGGCAATGCTACAAAAATCATCTCAACAAAATGGAGGCCACTAAGAGAATTCTAAGTGTTATTCCAACAACAATTTCTGTATGTGAAGGAGCATGTCAAGAGGAGCCATGGAACATATAGATGGATGTTCAGGAGAAGGAGTTATACGTTGGAACTGAAACACTTAAGGCGGCACAACACCTCAATCTCAAACAGGGCAGAACACTGCAACACAAAAATTTGCACAGGGTATAAGTGTAAAAAGACTAAAGAGATGAAAAAAATTTCCTTTATCTCTGCTGATTAGCACACACTCGCACAGTTTCAGTAGTACCAAACTTAGGTTGTTCTCTTTCTGTGTTAAATTCTTCTGAATATTTTTCTTTGTGTAAATGATGCTTTATCTACAGATACTAAGTAATTCTAATATCTCAGCTTGAATATCAAACCAACTAGTGCTTGTAATCTTCCTTTCTAAGCTTAATTCCTTTTTAAGGAGTTTTGTAACCTTTAACACCTTTTTGAATATAAATATATATTTTCTTTATAAAAAAACAATTGCAACCTGTTAGAATTACCATAGATCTACCATGAAAATATGATTATGGCATGTTGTTAGCTAAGATTGAGCAATGGTTTTTGTTGTTGGGTTTGAGGAACAAAGGAACACACTCCAAGGCTCAAGGAAAGTAATCTGCAAAGGATCAACAATCAAAGTAAGAAACAATTCACCTACGTTTGATGAGGAAGACACAAGTGGCAATGCAATGACCCAGTGAAAATAAAACAGCAGTAGCAGCAGGGGCAGAAGATAATGGAACCATATAATATTCAATGTTCAATGGGTACGCTCCTCCAATGGTCCAGGTAATGCCCCAAATGTCACAGGGACTTGGGGAGTTCAATGGAATGTCCCCCTTTCAAGAACTGGACAGCTGCTCCACTTGGTGCATAAATATAGGAAAAATTAACTTAAAGGGAAAAAATGCTAAAACCACCTAAAAAGGAAAAAGAGAGAATTATCATTGCAAATACAGCTGTATTTACTTTTATATGGAATATGATAGAACCATATAATATAATATTCATACTGTGTCAAAATGGGCTGAAAATTTATGGCTATGTTCCCAACATGTTATCCAAATTCTGATCAAGTTTCAAGTCATGATCATCAATTCACCCCTCAAATGGGCAAGAAACACCAGTAAACTGGCAATACTTGGTTAAATGAGGTCCTAACAACCTGAAATTTTAACTGAAGCATCTTGAAATATTCCATGTTTCCATAAAAGATCAGATTAAAATTTGTCAGAAATTTTAATTGAAATTTACCGACTTCAGAAACTGTGTTTTACCCATAACTTGGCCATGTGATGTCAAATTCAACTAAATTTTGGTGTGTTGCATGTGGACGCATTTCCATGTGCCTATCAAAATATCAGTTCAAAGTCCATTTTTTGATAATCCGGGCCTGCATTTCTGCATGCCTAGATAGTCCAAATCTACATGTTCCCAAGAACAGAAGAAAACTTGCAGAAAGAAATATTTGAAGCTCGACCAACATCAAAAAGCATGGAAAGCACATCTGACTAGCAGTATTGAGGAGGAAGAAGCAGTAGGAGATTTTAGGACATCTGACTCATCAACACACAATGGTCCATTGAGCTCCACTATAGAAAAAAATCAGTATAAATTATTGTAAGTATGGAGTGGTAAAAGGATTTTGCCACATTGGGTTTTCCTCTTGGTGAATTTCTTGTATCCTAATGTGCTGGAGTATTTCCTTTGTGTATAAATTTCATTTGTTTTCCATACACTTGCTGTTATTTGAATTTTAAACAGTGGAAGAAGGAAACTGCAAATTTCGAACATACTTCAGAAAGTACAATTTGATCTGAGTTGACAAATTGTCCATTAGAATATCAAAGACAATCACAGATCAGCAAAGATTTATATGCACTGGTCAACCATAGAAAGCCATTGGTATCAAGATGGAACAACCATAATTAAACATCCTTCCTGCTTTGAGATGATTATTGAAAGACTAACCTCTCCCTTTATCTAAAAGAACTCCATAGGAATGCTGCTACCTTTCCCACTTGGCTCTCTTTATTGTCTGTCCTGACTAAGGTTCTTCCCCATCCCGTCCTGTGATGGCTGCCTTGGTGTGATGGCACTGCTCTAGCCTTTCTGAGTGCAGCTTATCCTTCTATGGATTGCAATTTTCAGTTTCTGGTTCCTTCTCCCTAATGATTCTGCAATTTTGCAATGTGTTCCTCTCAAGGTGGCATGGTGGTGTTATCTGTCTAGTGTTAGTGAAGTTTAAAAAAAAATTGTATTTAAGTACAGTTGGGTGGTTGGCAAACAGGTTATAGCTTTTGCTTCAGATTGTTGGATGGGGTTTTGAGTAAGCCAGTTCCTCTGGCCCTTTCCCCTCTAAGGGCAGTTTGGTTTTCTTTATTTTCTCAGCTTTCTGTCATTTGGCTTTACATGTTTTGAGAGTTTGTAATTTTATTGATGCGATTTCCCAGAACTCTTACTTTTTCTCACACACTGAAAATGTCTCACTATGGCCAAAAACATCCCTAGTAAAACTGGCCCATCACCCCTTTCCAGTACCATGATCTCTCTGTTGTGCTGATAGTGTTTTCTGAGAAGAAGTCAAGGATTTGGACAACGTCAACCCATTATTTCTGTTACCTTTGTAGAATCTTCCCTGCCACATGACACCTTGCCAACTTCTCAACCCATTACTTCTGAGAGGAATGTGGTGGTTGTAAATGAGTTTAATAAAGTTTTAATTACTGATGACATGAGACTCACCCTGCAAACTGTAAGGAAGCTGTCTGTGATAAATCCAATCCTCTGAATGCTGATGCAGCTAATACCTAAGAGCAGATTGCTTTTGTTTATTACTCTTGAAATGGGAACAGTATGCGTTTCTCCTCACAGGAGCGTACTCCCACAATATTTGCCAACATTAATGTTGGTACCTTTGCCCTCAGGTAAAGAATTGACTGTATCTCGGCATGACAAAATGGAGACTTTGATTGTACAGCAGAATTAATATATGGAGTGTACAAACAAACAAAGAAGGATTCTGACGCTCTATATGCATCTCACAGATGATGACCTCTGTCATATAAAGAAAGAACTTTGTGGCAACTGAATGTCAGAGATATAGCCTAGTTAGGAATGACCCTTACAACTAAGCTACCACATGGATGTTGCAAAGAGGTTGGCTGAAATCTGAGATACCTGACAGGTGCACTCTACAAATTTTCTCAGCCAACTGACAGGCCTACAAACAGCAATTTTGGGGGGTCATCTTGCAGGTGCATTTTTTAATTAGTTATTTTATATAAGCGGCAGTCAATAACTGTTTTATGCAACATTAAAAGGGTAGTATTCTCTACAATTTTGGGAATTCTCGAGATATCAAATATTTAGAATGATGAAAACAGAAAAGAATTTTGTGAGCTTACAAAATTCGTTCTACTTTTCAGATTTTGGTGCTCAGTCACTGAGTAAATGGGTTATAATATTTTCCAGTAAGTTGCAAATGGTACTTAACCTGATCTACATGCAGCCAGATCCCCAGAGGTAAGTTGTGTAATATTTTACTCAATAAACAAGTGTATCTTATTTGGTTCTTCTATATTTAGGAACATTGTTAGTTAATTAATGAATGGTGTTTCTTTCATTAATTTTTCCACATTTCCTAGATACTGATTCTAGTTGAGTAGTTCAGACTTTGTTTAAAGACACGACCTCTGTAAGGTGTTCAAATGTGTTCTTGAATTGCAGCAAAGTTTATTTCAGTGACAATGTTGCTGAGAGCAGGGACTGCTTTAGAGGAGCTAAAGAACAGAACAGGGGGATATTTCAGCATTGATTTGATAGGAAGGAAAAGAACACTCAGCAAAAATTCATTACAAAACAAATAAGCAGGCAAGATAAGTTTAAATGAAATTCAGATTGCATTGATATTTGGTGAAGTGAAGAGGGTAGCTGTAAGTTTGTCAGCGATACTTAAAAGCAAATCAGACCCATTTTTCAGAATGGAATATCTCGACACTTGAAAGTCTTGACATGAATCTTTCATTTTTTAAGATGGCCCAAGGCCAATTTTACATGGTTAAGATCTGAAGCACATGAGGATTTCTAATTACAAATGCAAGAAGGATCACGGATTTATGATGATAAGCAAACCTTTTGATTTTCACAATTTCTGGATTGTCCATTTAAAATGCATATGCCAAGAGTCTTGTATATCCTAAGCTAGTTAGAGACAAATCCTGTCAGTTCAAAGATAGTCCATAAAGTTAAACTATATAAAGTTTCAATAGCATAAAACATTGGCCATGGGCTTCTGGTGTAATAAAAATGTGTCGCAATTGTAAGGATGCAACCTAGTTTCAAATTGAACCTCGCCACAATAATGCGGCCCATAACTCCAGTGAACATGTGGCTTGAATCATAAGAGTTTGGCCTAGGTTCAAATCTGCCTCACAATATAAGGCAGCTCATCATCCCCGCAAACATACAAACATGTGGGAAGGTTGGCCTCACGATATAAGGTAGACTGAGTCATAAGAGTGTACCCTAGGTTCAAAATTGCCTCACCATATAAGCCGGCCCAAATTTCCAACAGAGCATCTAAAACACAGCTCACATACCCGCGAACAGGAGGCAATTCGCCCAAAGCGTCATCCTCTTCACTGGCAAGAGTCTCAGCTTTAGCTCTGCTATTTGTATTCTCCGCAATGTCTTCGCTACCTGTTCTATCGCCTGCCATTTCCTGCAAAGACGAGCATTTTCAGAAACCTCGCCAGAGCCAAGAATCATAGACAGAAAAATAAAATATAATGGCAACTCAGCTAACAAGACAAGCCTTGGCACCTAGAATGGAAGCACACCGGCCATAAATTAAGAATGCCTGAGCAATAAATAAACTGCATGAAGCAAGAACCGCATGACAACAGATCCCGCGAACGCCGGAAGGATTATAATTAAACAGGATCCCCACTGCGCCCTTCAAAACCCTAGGGTTTAACAGCTCGACACTGTAACTTGAGGCCACCGAGCTGTCAAAATTTAGCGCAGAGAGTTTAACAGGAGTTCCTGCGCTACATCTGACGAATCTCAACCGTCCAGTATCATAGGAGCTGCAGAGGCCTTAAACTAAAAATATTCTGAGCTCCATGAACACAATAAATTATGCATTCCTTCTCAAAAACTTCTTTCACTCTTCTGCAATTATTACCATTATTCATCCCGTGGGCATATCACTGTATAACATTAAACCTTAATCTTTCAAATCTTCACAGGCGCCCAACCCGGTGCCTTAAATATCCGCCCACTCCAGGAAAATCTATGCTCATAAATTCGTCAATCCTGAGCTTTATTCCTAGTCATCCGATTCTAGCCTTCCAAATCACCTCCTCCGAGTAAAGGTTTGTTCACAAGTTTGAATCTAAAACGGCCATTTACCGGCCGCTCTCAGTTTTGTGCTACGTAACCGGCTTGGCCAGTGACCTTTTGCTCACGTGTCAATTTACTGCTGTCGTGCCCGTTGAACCCGTGCCTTCGGAGAAGTGTTTGTATTGACCACCTCATTTTACCTTATAGTAATCTTGACTTTTTGTGAGTGTCGTGTAAAAAGGGTAAAAGCTTGAATATTTGTAGGGCCCAGTTAACAATAGGGTTGGCAGCATTTTTTAAAATTTATAAGGCTTTCGAGTTATTTGAGAAAATCAACTTGACTTTTTGAATGAGTAGGTTAAAAATTTTGAATATAATATTTTTTTAAATGAAAACAACTAGATTATTTGTCATTATATTAAGTAGAAGTATATATTTGTCATTATATTAAGCAAATTATAATATGATGAGGAAGTATATATTTAGCTTAGAAGTCTTCCTTCATCTAAGTTATTATGAGTAGGGGAACTAATCTATCAAAGGTACTAGGGTCAAACTTGTTTCAATTGTAATTCGAGGAGTTTGAACCATTGTAGGTAAGTTAATTAAGGAACATATCATCATCCTCACCAATTGATCCATAAACACATAGGTTTGTCTTTAGAAATAGTAATTATAAATTTTGTGGTCTATTTTTTAATTTAAGCTTGTATGAAATAAATGTGTCGACCTAATTTATCCGAACAAATAACTATTGTAACAATTAAATAAATAAATAAAATATGATAGGCTCTTAATTTGATGAAGAAAAAGTTGCCATAGATGTTACAAACTAAATCATCATTGTACCAAAAAACTAAATATATCAAACAATCTATGAATCATTAAAATTTATAAACTGAATATTAGGTTCAATGTTGTGCTTGAGGATCTAATATATGTGCTCATCAACCTGAACTTTGTCCCAATGAATTTGATCTATGTGCATACAAAAGTGAACTTTGCATCTAGAAAAGTAAACCTAATGAACATGTCTAAATTTAACTTGCAAAAATGATCTGACAAAATGTTGTTAATTAATGATATCAAGTTTCCACAATCCATATCATTTGTTGTTGTAGCGATTTCTAGATTAGATTGTGTGAGAGTTTTTTGTATCAACTTTTCAGATCACACTTCATGATCCATCATCAGGACAAAAGAGCTCAAGTAGAAAAATATTGTTAGATGCAGACCAAGAACAACCTAAATAGAAAAAGGGAGGGGGGAAGGGGAGGAGGGGAGAGAAGGCTACACAACCCAAGAAGACAAGACAATTAAGAATTAAAAATTAAAGAATGTTGAACTAAAAAACAACAATTTAATGAGATCAACAAAAAGAAAGAATGCAAATAAAAAATTGCACTACAAGACTAGAAAAAACTAAATTGACGAGAAATTGGTAAAATAGAAGAGGAGATTAAACAAGAGAGCGACAAAAAAAATAAAGATTATAAGAATAAAAGAATATAAATACACATATACATGTATATATGTAAATATGATGAAGGGTACTTCCCTTACAGATATAAACTCACAACAACACACAGGTTTGCATAGCAAGAATATGCAAGAAAATGCAAGGGATTGTATTACTCAGAAATGGAAATACATATTGCAGTCTTACATGCCTTCTTATGGGCAGCTTATTCCATTCATCTATTGAATTGCAGATTTGAGTATTCACCATCGATTCTTCATTCACCATCAAGCAATTGACCTTCACTTTCCACCACCTTCCTATCTCTTCATTGTATGGGACCGTATATCTTCTCTGGCGCCCCTCTCTTGTTTCCCTTCAGCATTTATATATATCACTAATCTTCCAAGTCGACCTTGACATTCTTTTCTCCTGGTGTCGTAGAACCACTTTGCACCCAATGGACATTGGAAATTCAATTGCAGTTATCATCACCCTCCAACCATTGGCTCATGTGAAAATCGTTAACCAATCGCGTCGTTTTACAACAACAATGTAAAAATGAGTAACCTTTTTCCATGTGTCACCACCCTACTCGCCAACCACCTCCTTAGTTCTCCTCACGCTTCCGCCATCTCCTGCCATCAGAATGTCACTAGGACTTTAAACCTTCTTGCTCTGAAACCACCAGGTCCCAACAATGAACTTCCACCAGAATATCAGACGGACTCCATAAGACTCCCCACCGAAACACTCAAGTCTCCTCTTTATCATCATCACATCGTTGCCCAATCGAAGGGACCAGGATTCATGTCAACCTGAGGTATCAATGTCACTTTGATATGCCATATCACCCCATCGAAGGGACTCACGAATGGCTCCCACCAGAAAGCTCAAATTCTCCTCAACCACATGTCGGATGTCTACAGTTTGTTGGAAGTTAGAGTTTGTTCCTCCTTCAAGCTGCTTACCATCTTTTGTCCTTTCGGGTGTCAAGATTCGTAGTTCCCAAATACATCATACATCTTTAGCAATTAAGTTGAGGTGTAAGGCTTAACGTCGAAGCTTGAAGTTTGAAGTCCGATAAGACTTTGCAGAAAATGACTAAGTCTAACTTCACTAGAAAGTGATAAGAGATATGCTTGAGGCTCAACACCCGAACTGCTGGAAATCTCCTTATTTAGCAACTCAATCCAATTTAGCCCTTATTTAAAAGATACATTATAGATCTTTTTTTTTGGTTGATGCAAGATTGCTCTTACACCCTAGATGCTCCTACATCAGACACCCAGACTAGTTTGAAAAGTGACCCTGTCACTCATTCCAGAACCAGAAGTTAGAAGAAAGCCAAGATGGCTAACCTCCAATTCAAAAAACCATGTTGAATCTTCAACAAATCTCCCTTTCCACTTCACCAGGTATTCCCTATAGTGTTGGTTCCTCGTGCTTTTTCCCACATGACTATCCAAAATTTCTTCAATTTCTTCTTTCTCTGTTGTAGGTGTTGGAATGCTCCATTGTGCTACTATCAATTCATTCTCCTTATCCCCATCATGATATTATGCCAAATCAAAAAAATTAAACACAGGTGAGACATGAATCTCACTCGGCAACTCCACCTCATATGCATTTCCTAAATCATGCTTAATCAGAATCATGCATGGTCTGAATTTCTTCATCTTCAGATTATTGTATGTGCCAATCGAAAACCTCTCCTTCCGCAAATGAACCATGACTTCATTGCCTACCTAGAACTCCTTATTCCTTCTTTTTTTATCTTCATTAGCCTTATATTGCGTGTCCATCTTATTGATATGCTTCTTAACTTCATGCACATTCTTCATATGTTCAGCAAAATCTTTGACTTTAGCACTACGCTCTTCTCCCCTACCCATCTTTCTCAATTCAGTAGTTGTTCTAGGACTACTACCATACACAATTTAGAATGGTGATTTACTAGTGCTCCTATTGACTGATTTGTTGTACGCAAATTCTGCCTGTGGTAAAATCAAATCCCATCCCTTGGTTTTGTCACCTACTAAAAATCTCAGCAAATTACCCAGACTTCTATTTACTACCTTTGTTTGTCCATCCGTCTGTGGATGATGTGCTGAGCTAAACTTTAAATCTTTTTCATCTTTTTTCTGCAACGTCCTCTAGAAGTACCCTACGAACACTAGTAGAATTTGGCAAATAAATGACTAGGTGACTAAAACTTTTAGTCATGTGACTACAAAATTTTAGTCACGTGACTAACACTAGTAAAATATTACAAATAAATGACTAATTTGGTCATTTATAAGTGACTAATTTGGTCATCGGGTAAAATCACAACTAAATGACTAAATAAATGACTAATATCAGACAAATAAAAATGACTCAATAAATGACTTACTCCTCTATTCATTTTTCTTTTGAATTTGATCATAATCCATAAAGCTTAAGCCCCCCTCGTGCGACCCCTACCTAAGCAGGCTATTTGGCCACCTAGGTTGCTTGGTGCACCAAAAATACCTATTGCATGGAAGGCATTGCCTCTCGATGCAGTCTTAAGGCCTTCACATACTTTATAAAAAAAATAGCATTTCTCTACTAAATGGTAATCATTCCTACATCCATGTGTCACTATTATACAAAGGGAGGATTTCAAACATTAATTTAAGACAAATATTAATTTTGTCTTAAATATATATTTTACACTGAAGGCGTATCCTACTTCAACAAGACAGCTAAAAAGTACAATCAAATGGTTGTTATCATCTGTCGACCATTGGAATTCTTTCAACCATTGATTGAAACCATCCTCGATAACGAAAAAATATTGAAATATGTACACCGCCGATTGCATAGTGGTCATGGTTTTATTGCTCTTTATTTGAGAAGATGCAGAGCCATATCCCTCACATTATATCACTAAAGCAATTGCAACATGATGTCTTTGCAATTCTTGGACGACATGTTCAATGAATCATGCGTTTAAACCAACTTGGAAGGAGGAAATATTTATTATGGCCGTAGGAAAATCCTGAATAACAGCTGTTTATTTTTTTTGGTATGAAATTTTTGATTGACGTGACTTTGGAGGGGCTTTGAATGTTGCATTGTTGCTTTCCCCGCCGCTTTTTTGTTGCTTTCCCCGACGCTCCTCCAAACTCTTCCTCGCTGGTATTGAGCTTTCACTTCTCCAATTTGGCAAGCTACAGCCTGAAAATAAGGCTTTGACGAGGGTTTTAGAGTATGTCTATTAAAATGAAAATTACCACCAGATCCTAATATTAAACGCATTTAGGTTTTAACATTACGACATTCTATTTTATTTTTTTTATTTTTAAATAATTATTTTTCATTTGAAAGAATTATTTTATATTTTATTTAATATAATATTTGATTTATAATTTGTTTAAGGTAAAATTTAATTTATATATATATATATATTTAATATAAAATTTGATTTATAAGTTTATTATATGAAATGTGGATTATATTTTAATAATAAAAAATAAACTATAAATAATTTAATTATACGTATTATTATATATTATATTTAAAAATAAAACTATTAATTACATAAAATGATTAAAATTTATAATTAATAATTATTATAGTTCTATATAGTACAAAAAAAGATTAGAATTTATCCTAATTGACTTTCCACACTTCTTCCGCGTACCCATTGCACACTAGGTGCAGTTGCTAGTTTATGATTAAATTATATTTCTAATTTTTTAATTGTCTTAAATTAAGACAATAAAAAAAACTTTTTCTAAAATAATTTTTTTATTTCCCTCTCCTCATTCATTTTCCGTCCCTCATTTGAGATGCATTTTCCTTTTCCCTCTATGTATCATGAAGAAAATAAAACAAGAGGAGGCACAAGGCAAGCAAAGTGAAGATACTGCAGATACGGTTGAACAGGGGAAGTGGAGCGAAGGAGGGAGAAGGCAGTAGAGCCCCTTGTACCGATAATGTCACTGTCTCTGCCCCGACCACCTTGTGCTGGCGAACCTACTTGTGGCCAAAGGCCTTGGTCTCTCCTCCCTCTCCAATGTCAAGCTTTTCAATACAATCGACCACAAGCATAGGAGGCGCCCTGGAGACAAGATCCACATTTGTATTTGTTGTGATTTCCCTATCGATATCTATGGCCGACTTGTAAGTTTTTCATTGCCTAACTGCCTCTTACTACTGACTACCACTTTTTCAATGGAAAATAAATCAATCATTAAGATTTTTCAGAAACCTAAATATATATTGTGCCTTGAAAGTGATTAGGAACCCATCCAATTTAAGGTAAATTGGAAAAATAAGTTGTGTTGTCATTCAAATCTCGATTCATCCAATATTTATAACCTGGTCTCCTATAAACGTTGGCTAGTAAAGTGTTACAATTCAAACCCTTATTTGCCCAACACTGAAAATTCTTAAGGCCCAGTCGCTTGGAGATGTGGGGCATGGAAACGAGGATGTCATGTTGAAATAGGATATGGGAGTTTATAAATAAGGGGATGATTATATTAGAATTAAAAACAATTAGCATGAGATGGTGTGGGTATGGCCACTAGGACCAATCTCCATTCCTCAACTTTTGATTCACAGTGACTATGGTTTTAGGGTTTTCGTGATAGAGAAGTCCAAACTTTATTATGTTTTTAGGGTTTAGAGAGACTGGGTATTTGGAAAGTATTTTGTTGCCAATCTAGATGTGTTCTTTGTCAAAAACAAGTCTTGGAACAAGTGTTTAGTCAATCTGTAGGCAATTTTAGATCTTCTTTGGATACATCATGGTCAATCTAGTATGAAGAAGTCCTCTTTTGGTGAATCCCTAACTAAGTAGTTGGGATTCTTGATTAATGAGCATTGGCTACGTGGGGATCTAGATAAAGTAAAGGTCCCCCAGGAGTGGCCTACACCATCCAATATTTTGAGATCTGAGCATTTTTTGGGGGGTTATGAACTCCTATAGAAAGTTAATTCATAACTACTTGCACATAGTCTATTTTCATCATTGGCTCACTAGTTAGAAGGATCTTTATTGGAACACCTAGACTATTGAAGCATGTTATTGTTTGGAAAAAGGCTCTTTGCTATGTTGTAGTGTTTTTTTGTCTCAGACTTCTAATAACCATCTAAACTTGAGAGGAGAGCTTGCCAATACACCATAGGCGTGATACTTAAACAAGGATATCTAGTGTCTTATCATTCTGAAGCATTTTCTTAAACGAAGCTCAATTATGGCACCTATGAGAATGAATTCTATGCCTTTGTTCAAGTGCTAAAGTAATGGCACTATTATCTTCTTGGTAAGATGGTAATTCTATATGCTGATCACCAGCCACTTTGGTTCTTGAACTCTTAGTTGGAGATTGAAGAACATCAACATTTGAAGTGTGTATCTTACATTAAACAATTTTGTTTGGTAATAAAGGAGAGGATGGGCTTCACCAACAAAGTGGTAGATCTTCGTATTCGTCCTCCTCAGGTGCTTATATTTTTGGATACATAATGTGCAGCCTATGATAAGTAGAAAGGTCTCTACTTCATAGATACTTAGTTTAGTTCAATTGTTGAAGCTTTGTGACAATCATTGGTGGTGAACTAGACACCTTTTGTTGACCATAATTTATGGGTGGGTTATTGTATATGTTATCTCAATTTTCAATTTCCATGGGCCCTTCTTGCTAATATTTGCTCAAGAAAGCTCATTCTTCCTCGCATGATGGACATTTTGGCATATAAGATTTCATGACACCTCCAATGGTACTTTTATTGACCTGCTTTGCATAAACAAGTTAGTGATCGGCCCAACACTTAGCACCTTCATGGCTACATCTTTGGTTGTGGTTTGTCAGTTTTCCAAATTGTTAGCTTTATGCTATGTTCGAAGACTATTGATGCTCTACAAGGTCTTGATTTTTTCTTCAAGTATGTTAAGAGCAGTTTCATCATTTTAGATCATGACTGATGCTTCTTGAGTCAATTTTAGGAATCACTGTGGAATCTTTTATGTTTTAAGCTGCACTTTTTACTTCACTTCATTTGTCGACTGAAGTCTACGAAATTGTCAATCAAACTTTAGTCCAAGCTCTTTCCATTGTCATTAGAAGAGTAGGTAGCAAGACATCTATTTTCATCTCATTCAACATATCTATGATTAGGCTAGCCATGTTTCTATAGGGCCTTGTCCTTTTTAGGTTTGTTGTGACCTCTAATCTTTGGCGCTTATGAGATTTCCTTTGTGCTTCCAACTCTAAATACATCTCACCAGCTGAAGGATCAAGATAAAGCTTCCTCATTTGTGAAGAGTTTGGATAAGATTCACGGGAAAAATTAGGACATTCTACATCAAACTTAGTCCGAGTTCCAGGGATTTCATGATTGATAATGACATCTGATTCTTCTCAATTTAGTGATCATGTTTGGCTTCACTTGGATGAACAAAAGTTTCCCAACAAACAATATCACTAGTTTAAGTGTGTTGGATACAGACTTTACATTTTTTCTCTAAGTAGATTGCTCTAATACCTTTTGAATCGATCTTTCAGCTCTACTTGGAATCCACAATGTTATTCTCAAGTTGTATGAGCTATCTTAACTTGGAGGAAGAAACTTCTAATGCTCACCCTGACTTCCAAATTTACCTTTCTTGATGTTTGGTCTGGCACCAACTACAAGAGAAAAGGCATTACATACTTTATTGGTTGGAACTCATATCAATACAAACCAAGTGGTTCTCAGATACATCTTTTCCAAAGGATTATCCAAGTCTGATTTATTAACTGGGGACAATTTCCTCATAAGCAGGGAGGAAATGATGAGGAAATCTATTGTTAGCTAGTAAGCTATAGTTTTTCATCTATCCAATCCTAATGTAAATGACTCGTTGGAACTATTCGAAAGGTAGTTAGAAATAAAGGTGGAGAGATAGAATTTGTTAGGCAAAAGTTGGAAACATTAAATGTCTTTGTGAGTCCAAGCCTATAAATTTAGGCTTCTTGTATGTAAATAGGCATCTAGAAATAAATCAATAGGAAGTTATAATGAGGATGATTGTACAAACAAGATAGGATAATAATACTCACGACGATATAATACTCCAAGGTTCAAGAATATTGTGCAATTTATGACAATCATCTTATAGCAACTCTACAGTCATAATAATAGATGACAGTCCAGTGAAAGTTCAAATGACAGAAGGTCATAATAAATATGATGCTCACATGGAAAAAGGAACAAATATGATAGTCGCCATACATTAAAAGGGGCAAATAGAGTAGTAGCTTTAGCATTTAAGCACAGTCACCAAGCAAAGGGATGATGGAAGTACTAAGTATCAACAATAGTGCCATGAAAGGAGCAGCAATAATACCATAAAGAGAGTAGCAATAAAGACAGTCATAATTGCAGACTTGAAGTGCCATCATGATGCATAAAAGTGCAGAAATAATGACAATGAAAAGAGCAGCAATAGTGTCGTGAAAGGAGCAGCAGTAATACCATAAAATGAGCAGCAATAAAGATAGTCATAATTGCAGACTTGAAGTGCCATCATGACACATAAAAGTTTAGAAATAATGACAGTGAAAAGAGCAGCAAATAATGCTTGCAAAGGACAAAAATTAATCTCCAAATAAGTGCAACAAATAATGGTCAATAAGGACAAAAATTAATGCACAAATGATGACAGCAATTAAGTTTATCATCTAGGACACTCAAGACAAGAAAGGGCAGCAGTATCACTATGAAGGTGCACACATGAGGGCAGAGTTTCAAAGTCTTCAAAAGGCATATGGCAATTATATGACTATCTTAGAAGTCAAAATGATAATGATTTGTAGAGGGGTGAATGAGGACAGTCATAAATGATTAAAGACAGTGTATTCAAACATAATGAATAAGAACAGTCCTTTTGCAAGTAGAAACACAGTAACTTCAAGAAGCATATGAATCATCAAGGTAGAAGAAGCAAGATCTTTGTTAATGGAAGGTGGTTTATGTTATAGCAACCTTATGAAGGGAAGCATTTTTTGAGGACAATAGGACTGTGCAAAGACATTGAAAGAGTAGAGTTTCAAAGTTAAACTATGAACTAACCTATGCAAACTTTTGAAGGCCTAGTTATATGCAAGTAACTCACAGAACCATCATCATGCATTAGTTTTCTCAAACTGAGGGGATTTAAGTGACCTATTTATGCTCAATGTTGGTGTACTTAGGGATAATTTAAGCCTTTTTTAGAAACCCATGTGGTCACAACTCAAGTTAGGGGGAGTTTGAGCCTAAAATCATGCAAATTGGGGCAGTTTGAGGCCCTAAAAAAGAGGCTTTTTTGCCTTATACGTCCAGCAGCTTGAAGACCTCATGCAAAGAGTGTAAACTCAAATTTTTCAATTATTTCATGCAATTTTGGAGTGCAGTTCAAGTTTAGATTGGAGGTGGAGTTACATAGAGTTAAACAAAAGTCAAAGAGGCAGCAATTCAAGTCAATTCCTTTTCACCAAAGGTTGCATGAGTTCACTTTCAATTCAACTCTTCTTGCACATTCAATGTCTTCCATGAGGTGCAACTTCTTTTAGTTGAAGATTTGTTTTATAAGAATTTTTTTAACTCTTTCCAGCTAGTTCTTCCTTTCTTCTTTTTCCTTGTGCAAAAGGATATTGATTGTAACTCGTCTTTGAGAGATATTCCTCAATTTATAGTAGTAGTTTCAAGTAGAACATTCAAATTTGTATGAAGCTTTTGAAGCACCTTGTGATCAATAAAATATAGTGATTTTACCTTCTCAATATCTGTTATATTGTGTGTGTATGGGTGATTGATGCATATTTTCTGTGATTAATGATTAGTCCTCAAATATGTTGTCTCATTCCAATACCTTTGAGCAGAAGATATATGTTATATGCAAGTCATAAATTGTGCTATGAATGCCAAAATTTTGGTTGTGAGAACATTTTGGTTTTCCTTCTAAATAAGCAATTGACCTTCTTATGAAATGATGTGTGAGCATGTAGAGAATTGAGTTGTGTGAAGACTTGTTGAGATTTTGGGAGAGTTTATGTGTTGAGGCTGCAATACAGATTTTAATCATTTGGTGCATCGCCTCCTAGGGTTAGTATTCTTTTGATTTGAGTTCTTCTATCCCTTTTCTTGATCAAGTAGTAGTTTTAGGAGGTCCATCTAGGGAACCAACCCACTCTGGAAGTTCATCTTCACCATAGATAACCCACAGTCTGAAGATGATCCAATGTTTCACAAGATAGCTAAGTTTCACACTTGGCTAAAGGTGTTATCCTTGTGACAACAGTTTTTGGCACATTCAGTACAAAAAATAAAGGTGGAGAGATAGAATTTGTTAGGCAAAAGTTGGAAACATTAAATGTCTTTGTGAGTCATAGCCTATAAATTTAGGCTTCTTGTATGTAAATAGGCATCTAGAAATAAATCATATCGGGGGGAAGTGAAACATAAAGAGAAGATGGAACCGCCATTTACATAGAATTTTTTTGGTATTATGATCTAAAATTAAACTTGTACTAGTCTGAAAGTTCTGTACATGGAAAATCTCCGAGAAGAGATGGAAACATATGTCCACTTATCATCCATAACATTAGAACACTCAATATCTTGATTAGAATACATATTTAATGCATAAGTGCAATATCAAAGCTCGAAAGGCCTCAGGGGAAGATGAAACAGTTTATGTTTCATAATTTACTAAGACAGTGGTGCCTAGTTCAGGCTATTGGTGCCGAGTTAGCATCATGAAAGTTGGCTTCACACTTATCTGGTGCTGGTGCTGAGGTGAACAATGGAAATTGGTGCTAAGTGGATAGATGTTGTAGGAATACTATTGTTAGTGCTGAAATTAATGATGTCAATGTGATGGCTCAAGGACTTCTGCTCCTTGACAATACAAAGAGATCAAGGGAAATAATGAATGCTTTAGGCTACCAAATGTTAACTAATATGTTATTTAGAAGCTTTTGCACCTAGATGCTACTTGAATCACCCTCTCTTGGTGTAAACAAGGAAAGTTGGTCTGTTAGCTTTAGTATCTATATCTAAAGAATTCAATATATTTTTTAGAACATATGTCTACATATTTTAGATTGTGACTCAATTTAGGGCTAACAACAACTAGCTAACTCACAACTTGAACAATACCCAAGCTTTTCAAATGGTCTAATAGTATTTTACGGTACTGGTACATATGTATATAGATTGTATATGGCCTTCCATGGATGTTTTTCTTGTGTGTTCATTGTGTAATAACATCATAATTATATTCAATTGCGAATTGTACATATGCTCTATTTGGTGTGGGATTAAGGCAAGCATGATGCAAATGTTTTATAGATACTGTTTGACAATGCTATTAATATTAGATAACTTTAAAGCATAGAAAATACAAAATTTGTTGCTTGCCATGTGAAAAGTGATCAGCTAGCACATGGCAGTCACAAGTTGGCCTTAATGAGTTAAACCAGCCCCTTGGCACATACATATCTATGCCCCCCATATCAAAAACAGGCTTCATAATCCAATTGTCTCTCTGATGGAAACAACTAGCTGAATCATAGTGACAATCATTGTCCACAAATATGAAGTATATAAATATGCTGAAAGTAGCTATGTCAATCTGCCATCACCATGGCAAGCTTTACAATGCCCCACTACAATGGGTACCCTGCATCCAACATTTAAAACCTGCCTTTTCTAGGAATGACCCCATCGAGGAGCTAGTATAACTCAATCTTGTTTCAAACTCCCACAATGTTGTTGCAGGGTCATTATGGTTTCAATTAGAATAATTTGAAATATTTGCTATAGAAGAGTATTTTTCTTACATTGTTGTCAAATCCCTACATTTCAATAACTATGGGCCATGGCCTCCTATAGCTTGTTAACTGAGGTATTTTTCTTACAAACAATATTTGCGCTTCCAATATTGAATCCGGCTTGTAAAGAAAACCCAGTTTCCAACCAATTGAAGTTGGCATATGTGACCAAATCCTTCATGACCACCAGCACCTTCTGTAGACTCCTCTAAACAAGCCTTAATTCCGACAACTCAACATGGGAAAAAATTAAATGGAAACCATGAATCAAAATAAAATATATATACCCAACGGCATAAGAGAACTTGGGAGAATGCTCCACAAAGTATGGACAAACGATTTTATGAGGGTGGGAAAGTATTTAGAGTGATCCAAATGTTTGGAAGAATAAAAAAAGGTTGTGGAAAAATAGGAGGAATGATAATTGAATGAGGCTTTCAAATATTATTAAGCAATTGAAAAAATGTAGCAAATGAAACTTTCTACTAATTTATTTTTTGTGAATAGAAATTAGGATCAAATTTAGAGAAATACTTAAAAACAACAGGATCGTTACTTATAGGTTTTTTTTTTTTGTACAGGTCTTAGGATCTTTGAAGAGCTTTTGGAAGCTGACTACTTGGTATATCACTTGTTACTTTTCAATACAATTAGAAAAGTGTTTTAACTTCTCAATTCAATTAAAAGAATTTTATTATTGTTGTGTTCATAGAAAGAGTTATAGAGTAAGTGGTGTGTGCAGCCATGAAGTTGCAGTAGAGCAATGAAGGTAGTAGGTGTTGTGGATGCTACATGTGAAGCAAATTTTGAGCTTACAATGGGGATGGATGAAACTCAATACAAGTAAGTTTTGTTTGTAGTATGTGTTCCATTGGACTCTATTAACAATATGTTTGGCTCTTCTTCCCACAATATGTTTTATTGTCTCTTTATAATTGTTTTCATCTTCTTTTGTTGTAGGTGGGATTGTAGTTTTCAATATGGAAGCTTGGTAGAAGAGGTCAATGGGCATATTTCCATTCTTTACCATAGATCGCAGCTAGACTGGTTTCCAACATAATAATTATTAACTTGTTTCACATTATGCTTTGATAATGAAGATGTTGGTTTGGATGCTATTTGCTCTTCAAATCACATTCTTTCTATTTTTAAATATTTATGAATATGGTTTGTACTATTGTCATAAACTATATCTCCACATTAATGGAATGATATACATTTTTACCTTCTATTGATGTGAAAATATTCCTCACAAAAGGGAAAATTTGAGTTACAAGTTATGCATTTCCCTCTCTACTTATAAAAGGATAGAGTAGAGAAATTTTGTAACTTTCATTTCACTTGTGCAGTTACTCAATGAATATTGACTCGAAAATTGTGACTTATGGGAATATTTATATTCCCATAAATTTATGGTGTTCATATGTAGGTAAACTTACATATGATTTAAAATTGCATTGATTGTTCCTTTATAGAAACTTGGCCACTCTTGTGCACTTGTAATTAGTTGTTTTTTAAATTTATTTTCATGGTGCAGGTCACAACCCAAGTATTTTGCTTGTACAATATTATATGTGGCGGGATTTTTTAGTTCTTTTTATGAGGAGAAAATAAATAAGTGCCATTATGACCTGTTTCTAATAAATCTCATTATGTTCAATGTTTCTCATGCCAAAGCAACATGAATTTTTGAGATTATCGGTGACCATGTTTGAATTCTAAGATTCACTTCTCCTCTAGCAAAAAAGTGAACAAGGAAGCAAGATGGCATGTAAAATTCTCTTTAAACAGGAAATGAATCACCAGCCTTAATAACATATTTCCACGAAGGCCTCTTTTGTTCATATTTTTCAACAAGCTTAAGTTGCCTTGAATTTCTGAATTTCTCTGTGGTGTACTTTAAATGCTGCAATCCTACTTTTATCTTTCAGATGGTAAAGGGATAGGGAGAAAATAACGATGGTTTTCTTAGTCCTCTAATAAAGGTTCTATAGTCAAATGAGTCACTTAGAATAAAAGGTTGTTTTGTCAATCTCTCACATTAGTGAAAGTAACAAGTTTCTGAGATAACTAATGACATAGTTTGACTGTACCAATTGGTGGTACAATCCCATTTCTCTTGCTTGAATAATTAAGAGTGGAACTTTGTTTTTTAAAAGGGTGTCAACGAATAAGTAGCCTTTATAAACCACTTCTAAGAAAAGGCTATATTGTTTATTTTCACACAAGCCAAAGTAACCTTGGATTTCTGAGATGGTTTCAGTGCTTGATCCCATTTCCATCTAGTAAATGGAAAACAGGAATAAGACAGAAATTATTTAATTGATGACTAGCCCTACTCTTATAATGAGATCAAATAATTGAGTCAATATCTCTATAATCTCTTTTTTTGGTTGAGAATCTGAATATTTTTTAATTACTTTGTCATGTTAATATTCTTGATATTTATTATCATTATTATTAGCAACTTGTAAAGCAATTGTTTTTCCTGATTTGCTTCTGTTCTGCAGAATGCTTTTGTATTATGCCATGTTCTCAAAAAGAATGAGCTTCCAACAAAAAGTGGAGGATTGCAAAATGCAGAAATTGAGAAGTGCAATTCATCTCCTAAAAATAGAAATCCCTCCTGTGACGAAGACAAGTCTGGAGACAGGTCAAAACAACTAGAAGAGGTTCAAGCATATATTCAAGTTTACCACAGATGACAAAAGATACTGTTGAACGTAATATGTGGTTAGATATGTGGCTGGATGATACTAGTTCAGGCTCTCTGTCTGTAGGACCTGGCGAGGACACAGTTAGTCAACAGGTTTGTTGTGGGTTCAAAGCTTCTACATTAATTGTTCAAAATTTGATTCTTCAGTTTGTTTTTCAGTAACTTCTAGTAACTTACCAACTCCATTCAACATGTTGATAAATCCATCTTTGTCTTCTTTGGACATTAAAATTTTGCAATACTTATATTGTTGAGCTCAAATGGCCTGATAATCTTGTACTTCACATATGGATCAGACTCATTCTTCATATGAGTAGGGTTTTGAGGAGCTTCATCAAACTTACAACATCAAATTTCTATTTTTATATAATACTCTTTTTGTGTTTGGTCGTGCCTATTTTTTTATGATGTCATGAATAACTTGCGTTGCATAGTCATATCTTGTGTGGATGTATTGACTTCTCTGAGGTTGTAAGTGTTATTACTATTTGTATTTAGTGTCATAAGCCAAAATGGGTTATGAGTAATATAATTTATAATTTTATATAAATGGCATGGTAGAGTCGTTTGAAGTGAAGGGGCCACAAAGTTTTATGTAAAAGGTACAGTCTATAGTATATACATTAGAGTTTGAGGAGCAGCAACTACGGTTTTGTGTCCACCATCCTTCAAGGGTAGTAATATAAGATAGACCCTTTCAAATAATGATGTCCATGTTATATCAATATGTTGCTTCATTTGACGTATTACTGATTTGCTGATTTTATCAATTCTGATTTGTCAATATAAGATTTCTCCCTTTCAAATAATGATGTCCATGTTATATCAATATGTTGCTTCATTTGACGTATTACTGATTTGCTGATTTTATCAATTCTGATTTGTCAATGGTTTGCTATAAGGTAATGTGTCTTCCAGGTTTTAACACTCTCTTCATCCTTCATTTGTTTTACCTTTGAAACAACATTCAACTAACAACTAGTATAAGTTCCAATTTGTTTTCTTTTCAAGCACGTATTGAACATGCACATTTCTTACCTCTTACTTTCCTGTTTCTGGTATATCAGTTTGTCTATAAATTCTTACATGTTAGAACTTGAAATATTATCTTTCATGATTTTCAAGTTGATTCGATGCCAAATGGTTCAGGATCACATTGTGAGTTTGCATGGCTTCCATCAAACAATGATTTTCCTCAAGTTCCAAGTGATATAAGCTTTACTAGGCCTAAAGCTACAAATGGATATTTGAGTGGTGGAGAAATGGGTGACTATTTTGATGAAACAAACCTCTTAGAGGATATGCTACATGCATGTCAGGGTTCCTAGAATTCTAATGTGGGTCATTCTTTCCCCCAGGATAGCTATGTTGACATCTTGAATGGTGATTTTTTAGAGCTTAATGATATTGAGAATGGTGATTCTTCTCTATCCTTTGAGAGTGCATTCAATAATGAAGGTGTTGGAATCCAATTATGACCTCGCAGTCCAACATTGCATAGTTATCAACAAGACATGTCATCTGAAGGTACATCCAAAAGAAGAATTTGTATGCAGCTGCATAAGATGGAAGCTTCAGCAGGTCCAAATTAAAAATATGTAACAACCACAGACATCCATTATGCATCAAGTTGTTCGGGTGAGAATCAAATTGGTTCCATGTATGATCCACAAATTCAACAAGTGTTGCTAGATAGTTGTGGTGAGCATAGACGCAATTTAGAGGTGAGAACAAACTTCAAAGTTGTGATGATGATGTGCATGCCTTTTGTATTGATGTTTAAATAGTATTAGACCAATGCTTCTGAATCCTGATTATAGAAGAGTTCAATAATCTTCTAGCTAATAGATGATTATGTGCTATTCCTATGAGGGCCATGTTATTGTTCTTGGGAAGCTTCTGCTCTAAATTTTATGGCAATAGTAATTGATGCACATTGTGTTTCCCCTTGTTCTAGTGGTTTATCAATATGTTTGATTGTGTGCTTGTACTTTTCATAGTTGCAACACTTGAATATAATAGAGTGTGGAGGTTTAAATAAGCTCCTTGATTCCATTGGCAAGCTGTCACAGCTGCAACACTTGAGCATTGAAGGGTGTAAAAGTTTAAATAACCTCCTTGATTCTATTGGCAACCTGTCACAGCTGCAACACTTGATCATAGAAGATTGTAGAGGTTTAAATAACCTTCTTTATTCCACTGGCAACCTGTCACATCTGCAGTACTTGAAAATAGTAAGTTGTAGAGGTTTAAAATTTAAATAACCTCCCTGATTCCATTGTCAACCTATCACAAATGTAGCACTTGAACATACTAGGAAGTTTCAAAGGTTTAAATAACCTCCTTGATTCTATTGACAATCTATTGCAGCTGCAACATTCGAAACTAAAATATTGTCATGGTTTAAATAACCTCCTTGATTCCATTGGCAACCTGTCACAGCTGCAACCTTGAACATATAAGGGTGTGAACGTTTAAATAACCTTCCTGATTCCATTGGAAACCTGTCACAACTGCAACACTTGAACATGGTAGGGTGTATAGATTTAAATAACCTCCCTCATTCCATTGGCAACCTGTCACAGCTGTAGCACTTGAACATAGAAATGTGTAAGAGTTTAAATAACCCCCCTGATTCTATTGGCAACCTATCACAGCTACAACACTTGAACATAGAAGACTATAGAGGTTTAAATAACCTTCCTGATTCCATTGGCAACCTGTCACATCTGCAACACTTGAAAATAGAAAGTTGCAGAGGTATCCAACTTTATATCCTTTCCAAGTTTCCATATCAATGTTTGGATCCTTGAAAATTGTATATATATGCCTGGTAGGTTAGCTTGCATCTACATTCAAAATAATTTGAAATTACCATTATCTTTCCCTTTCTCAAGAATTCAAAGGGTGGAGTGAAATACTTCTAAACTGCTCTAGCTTTGAAACAATAGTGTGTCCTCAATCATAATTATCATGAAATCAGACAGTTTACTGAGACTTTATATACCGTACAGAATGTTTAAATACATCTCTATATACCATGTTTAAATAATTTTCATGAAAAGACCTGCCAAAATGTCTCGTGAATGAATCTACTTAGTTACAATCTCAGCATGTAAGTACTACTAGTTGAGAACTGAGAAAATTTTAAATTGAATGCTACAGTGGGCAAGTTTTATTGTATTGGACCAGAAAACTACAACGAAACAGAGCTCTGTAATATAAACCTGCTTGTGGTGTTGCTAATATTGCACTATAAAGACAATTAGATCTTACAACTTTCCAGGTCACCTCCCGATATGCATTCAAGTACAAAGTCTAGGCTGACCATGTAATACAATCCAAAAGCTCCAAATATCTATATTTGAATTTTGAATTTTAGATTTCTACTTCTGAGGTCCAAAATTAAATACAGTTTATGTGAAGAAAGAAGAAAATAAATTAAGGAATTTGATTCTCACTTCCCACAACCAGGATTGGGTCAAGCATTTTTTTGGTTTTTCATTCAATTTTGCTTATACTGAATTGATTAATAGCTCAATTAAATGGGCTCTTTGGGCACCTAGGGACGTTCAAGTAAACCAAGTCTTGCCTCTTAGACACACACACCCAAGGGATCAAGAAAATTCTACACTTAACCAGGTGTCACCATCCTTCCTGGGAAAGAAAGAAATACTATGCTTCCCTTTTATTATCTACATGCTATATGAACGTAAATAATGGTCTACATAACTTGAGCCAAATCTCATCCCAATGCCTTTTAACTGGCTGTAATACCTTATCTTCACTGACTCCGAACTCATGCAAATTCCTTCTAAAATACCTTCTTCCTCATCAACAACAAGAATTTGTGTATGTAGATCATTCTCTAAGGTGTCCTACACTGATGCAAATCAACCTCTGCTCTGGAAAATTTTCCTCAGGAAAACATATACTTTCCTGCAAGTTAAGCTCAAAAAACTATATTATAATCTTGCAAATAAACTCCAACAGAATACCCTATTCCTGAAATTCATGCTCAAGACTGAAAACATTAACCAATAAATGCAGAAAAAAAATGAGGAAGAATCTTGAATGCATTTTAATGTCTTTAGATTTGATTTCTCCCTTCACAATATTTTTTCATTAATGCATGCATTACTATTTGTAACCATGATTTATCTATCATTATTGTTAGTCATTGTCCAAATTATAGATAAACACACTGGGATCCTAATATGTATTGATCAATCCATCAATGAGATTTAGAGTAGAATACCTATGGAATTAGGACATCTGCATTGCAATCACAAACCATTAGTACTTTCTTTTAAGAGGCAACAAAAGCTATGGTTTTTTAACTTAATTTCCCTATTGGATCTTCAATTACATTATATCTTTAATTTCCTATTGGCATATCCCTTAAACCTCTTATGGGTACTATTAACTGAATTCCGACAAGTCTCCTGCATAGGGATTGCAGCTTGTTGTTCATGACTGACATTTTTTTTTTGTGTAGCACATCACAAATATGATATGTACTCTCTTTGTAACCTTCCATTTTAATTGAGATGCTATCATGGGACTTAGCTTCATTTATAAATGTGCAGATTGTCTCTAGAATGTCTTTGAGTCACATTTTTATCTTCGAGTTTTATTGATGATTTTGGAAAATCATAGGAAAATGCCATTTTGACTGATCAATTGGACACAAACTCTTTTATAGTTTAGACACCCATGTTCCTCATCAATAATCTCTTGACCTCAAATTCCTCCTCCATAATGAAGATCTCCATTACAACATAAAAAGTCACTTTCTTGAACACTTGATCCATGCTCATCGAATCCTCTATTCTCTCTACAGAGTCACTATCACAAATGACAAATTTTCTCTCTCTATCAGTCATGCTTTTTATGCCATTCCTACTGCTACCAAATACCTCCTCCAGCATATGTTCTTAGTTGTGGTATTCGTTGGCAAGTATGAGTTTAAGATGTGATCTTTAGCTATATATATTTTTACTTCTTTGAAGTTTGTTGTCTTTCATACATGAATGGAATAATGTTTTATACTATGGCTTCTAACAGGGCATTGGGATACTCCTGGATGGTCTTTTTGGAACAGGAACCGGTTCAACAGTTTTAGTGTAAGAAGGATAATGCCTTCATTTTTAATCCAGACATAGTTGCAATTCTTTTAGATTCTAGAACCTGTTGTTTTTTCTAGGGCTTATGACTGGCAATCAAAATTTATAGCCTGAGACCATCCCATCTTGTTTCAGTATGGATAAATTTTAATATGTACAAACACCCAACTATCTACATTCTTGCTTTTCTAAAGCAAAATGGATGCCAAATAGTTGATATCTTTTTTTAATTGTGTTCTTTTTTTCTTCCCTCTTTTTCCCCATTGTTGATTTTGAGCTATCTCATCCTCAATGTTTGTTACACATAACTTATTTGAATGTCCATCATCTTTCTTTTTTCCTTTGACTCTTCATGAAGGTTTTAAAACTTTAAACTGTCGATCTTTCTCAATTTCTACACTCAAGTGCTCCTTTTAGGTGTTCTCTCTCATGATTCCTGCACCATAGGGAAGATCTCTACTAGAACATAAAAAATCACTTCCCTAAACATTCAATATGTGATCTTTTGATGTAATGGATTCTATCACAATACATTGATCAAGAATAAAACCTTTTTGTTGCTTCTCGTTACTCTTTTTTTGACAAACAAGAAATTTAGCCCGCTGTGATTTCCCACTATCACTAATCCTTCTTGGTTTTTATCTTTTTACATCACCCCCTCTTGGTTTCCCTCTATAATTCTGATGAACAACACCCTCAATATTTGTTTTACATGACTCATTCAAATGTCCATGAGATGCATTGTGCTCTTCTACCTTTCTCAGAGATTTTGTAACTTCATGTGGAAAATAACATTTTAATTGATCAATAGAACATCAATCTCTCTCAATAACATCAATAGGACATCCATCTCCATGGGGAGAATCAACCTCAATATTCATTCTACCTAGCTCATTAAAATCTCCATGAGATGTACTTCATCTGCACATCCAAGTGATCTTGAAACTGCACATTGCAAATAGCATTTTGATTGATCAGTAGAACATCTATCTCTCTCTATTCCTAGACATTTATTCTCCTCTTCTAGATGTTCCTATGTGTCAAAGTTTCTCCTCAAAAATTAAGGTCTTCATTAAAGTTTAACAATACACCTCTCTAAGTGTTTAACATGACTTCATTTCATCCTCTAAATTCTACTAAAAATCCTGGACCCTGCAGACCTTCTCTTTCTGGCTCATCATTGTTCTCTTTTATAAAATTCCTGCAACTACCAATTGTGGAAGATCTCACCTGTTCTGATTGGTGATGTTCTAGATTTGTCTTAGGGCCTTTCCATCTCACACCACTCCCTCTTTTTGTCACCTTTTGATTGTGGATTACCTCAGCAACAATTTTTTTTTCACCAAATTTAGTATCTAAACATGATAGTCAAATTTAAATGAAATTTATTTTTTCTTTAGACCTTCACTTAAGTTTTCACCCACCATATAGTGGATCTTACTGTCATACATAACATACTATGCTTTCCTATCATCTTATTAGCAAATATTGGATTGTGTTTGTCTAACAGTGAATCATGAACAAGAGTTCTCATGCAAACCTTCCTATGAGCTCTGCTTCTAGTGATTCTCCCTATGGTTTTATCTGCAACGTTGCTATTTGAAGAAAGCCCAACATCTTTGTCAATAATTTTTCAACTTGCTAAACTTTTTTTATTTATTTCATTTGTGCTATCATTTGTTTCTTCTATAGAAGACACTACACTATTGGATTGTAATGGTATATCAATGGTGGAAATTTTGGGATTGTTAATGCATCCAACCCTTAAGAATTGTTTAAATCTAAAAGATCAATTATTCCATCTACAGAGGGAACAAAACTTTCTGCCTTATGAGAAGAAATTTTGCTGGATATATGGGCAATGATTGTAGTACTTCATTTAATGTAATATTAAAACACATTTAAATTTTACCTTTAACTTCCTATTGGCTTATCCTTGAACCTTCTATGGGTGCAAGTGCTAGTTTTAAATATTTTTATTTGTTCTCATAAAAACTAATTTATTTTTTTTTGACACAACTTTAGCATAGAATGAAAATTGTTGAACTTAAGCAACTGTGCTCTAGGCCAGATGTTGTTGAGGTATATGGCGGCTTGTTTCTCTTCTTATGGTATATAGGAAAATGTTATATGCAATTTTTAGTTGCATCTTATATATTGTCAGATTATTAATTGTTGTTTTTGTTCAAATGTCAAGGATAAAGAGAATTGTATTCTAGTTATTTGTCACTTACATCATCTTTTTATATAGTAGGAAACTTGTGTGTTTTAGTACCTTACTTTTAATACCAAATAAGATATGGTTTCTGTTATGCCTTGAATAACCACCCCATTTTATTCTGGAACAAAACGGGTCCCCCCCCTTTTCTTTTGCTTTTCTTTGTCTTTGGTTGTTTGCTTTGGCCTTTGGAATTCTTTCATTTTCCTCCTTGGTCTGTATTTTGTTTTGCCATATTTTGGTTCTTCCCCAGCTTGAGTTGGTTTTCTTCTTGCTAGAAATTCAATGAAATCATAAATAATATATTTTATATGCTTTTGAGGACTAATGGAGGCATTTTTTTTGCAGGATTGAATCACTCATTTGAAGATATCTCTCAGGAAGTCGATTAGAGAGCATGCCTCAATCTAGTTTAGCATAAAACCCCTGAGGAAGAAAGTTGTTAAGACCTTTCAAATGTCTTGCCAACTGGTAGTGTGTTATTCATTTGGGATCTACCGGTCGTTGTGACATCTCAGTTGCCGTGAGGTTTTATATGTCTCTCCGCTTGGGAGAATGTCTCGCCGACCATTACGCATGAGGCTAGTCTCGCTGACACTAAATGATATCGGCATAAGGTCTCGCCGATCCGTGGAAGTCTCAGCGATAGGGGGTAACATCAGCGTGAAGTCTCACCGACAGGGTGGACTCTTGCCGAAATAGAACGGCGTCGGGGAGAGTGGTTTACTTTCGCCATGGTGTCTTGCCGACATGGGAAGGTTTCGTCGGGAGAGATTGCCTTCGACATAAGGTCTTGCCGATCGATAAAGGGTCTCAGCAATAGGTTTTGAGTTCGACAAAAGGTCTCGCCAACCTAGCGGGAGTCTCACCGAAAGAAAGGAGTTGGATTGAGGGGAATGGAAAAGTTTGGCATGATATCTTGCCGACTAGCAGTAGTCTCGCCGACATACTTTCTCCCTTCGGTGTAATGTTTGAAGCTCACCGTAATGTCTTGCCGACCGTGGGGAGTCTTACCGAAATGAAGTTTGAGCTCGGGAAGAATTGTGGCCTCGCTAAAAGGTCTGGCCGGCTATGGAATGTCTTGGCAAAAGGGGGCATGACTTCAGTGTAATGTCTCGGCGAAGGAAGCTAGTCTCACTGACATGGAATGATATCGGCATAAGGTCTCGTCGATCCGTGGAAGTCTCGGCGAAAAGGGTTGCTTGGGGAGAAGTCTTCCCGACTCGATGGAGTCTCGCCGAAAGGTGAGGGCTTCGCTATAACGTCTCGCCGACTCGATGGTGTCTCGTCGAAGGAAGAGGGGGGGCTCGACATGGTGTCATACCAAGGGAATAAATTCTTTCTGATAGCGATGGATTTGCAAATGGAAAAGGGATATCGGTGTGACCGATGGGAACTTGCCATGAACCCTGGCCGATAACAATTGTCTTGCCGACGATTTTTTTGTGGTACGATATAACTTGTGCACCTCAATATAAGGTCTTATCGACCATCGTATGCTACGTCGATGGCTACTATGAGGTATAATCACATTGGGGAGACACGATTAGTGTCTCACCGACATGCGATTCGGTGTGAACCACTTTTGACTACCCGGGAATCTTACATGGAGTGTGTTCGCTCAATCAGAGGGAACTAAAGGCGAACCATTAACTGATTGACTACCTCTATGAGGAGGATCAACAGAATGCAACCAGTGTGGATTTTCTCTATGAATGAGCCCATGGAGCAGCTCGGTGAACAATGGTGCAGAGATCTGATGGAAAATCTAATGCTACTTCCAGAGGACGGTCCACTTGCAGAAAGATCTGGAGCGAGAATCAGGTAGAAAGGAGGAAGAAACTGTGAGTCACAATGACAGCTGGGATCGCTACTGGCAAAGGTAGATCGACATTTATGACAATGTTGCATTTAAAGCAGCTCTGTAAGGGAGTTCGAGGATGGACACGAAGGCAGAGAGTTAATGTTGTGATTGTAAAGGATCTGAAGGCTTCCCCTGAGGGTGATCCTTCACCGACATGGACAACAGGGATTCACATTGAATGCAACATTAACTCTATTCAAAAATATCTGGAAGCCGACCCTTTTGAAAGGAGATATTTTTTGTAAACCCTAAAATAGGGGCCAACTCATTCTTTTGGGTACATTTTGTATATATGGCATTTTGGCCTCTTTTAGTAAGGGTATGAGTTTTGGTAGAAGTTTTCGAATACATAGAGATAGAAGGAGATTTTTTTTCAAAAACCAGTAGCAGTAGAGAAACTCAAGAGTAGTAGTAGAAGAGGAGTTAGATTCGACAGAAGGCAGTAATGTATCCTTCTAGTTCTCTTAGAATAGATGGAAACAATCTGAAGACATAGATTTTCTGTACACTGGTGATTGTGCCAGAGTTGTAAAAGTTGCTTATTTGTTGTACTAACAGTAGAAGCAACCAGATTTAAATCTACTTCATGTTGTGTTCCTAAATGGTATTCATCTTCAGTTAATCATTCGATTTGAGAAGCTTTCAAGGAATGAAATCTTATTTTATGTTTTGTTTAAATGGTTAGTTACAATTTGTTGTTGAAGTTAGCACTGTGAATGAATGAAGTTGTGTGTTAATCACAAGTTGATTTTGTTCTCCAGTTTTAGTTAGTAATTCCTTGAAAGATAACAAGTCTGGTTAAGTTGGATGTATTATCATTCTCTTCGGTTCCAAAGCTTTGATCTATCTTTTTCTGTTTCTTTAAAAACCCCAGTTAAAGTAGGTTTGAATTTATGTTTGATTCTAGAACAATCCAGAAGCTCAACACCAGTAGGCCCCTTGAACATTATAGTTCACATCAACCATTGAGTGAAATTAGCACAGTCGAGAACCGATTACAAAGACCTTGGGAGTTAAGATATCCATGTGTCATTCTTTCTCTTTCAGAAGAGCAGAATAGTGATATTCTATTTAACTGTTGCTATGCTCATCCAAACCATCAACAGGGAACTGGC
Source organism: Sequoia sempervirens (assembly GCA_007258455.2). NCBI lineage: Eukaryota > Viridiplantae > Streptophyta > Pinopsida > Cupressales > Cupressaceae > Sequoia > Sequoia sempervirens. Next base: position 149,097,364 of record VDFB02000013.1, on the reverse strand, counting down.
GCTAGAAAGAGGGCCAAAAGAGAAAACTGGATAATACTGGGTTTTTCTCACCAAAAAGGTCCCATAGAGTTCTTCGATCAGCTGAAAATCCACCACCTTTGATAGAACTCAAGACCCCAATAAGACACAAGAGTCACAAGACTAGGGCAACCATAATACCACCTTTGTCAGCTCCACCCACTCCACCAGGCTTTTCACCAATACCCCAGTGGATACCTATCAATCACCACCGAATCCATCTCAAGTGCCATCACAGCTGGTTCAAACCATCCAACAACTGGCTCAACCACCACCACCACCACCACCACCAATGGCATTTTTTCAGAATAATCCCTCTCCATTAGGGACTATTCTAGGGGGCTTTCATGATATGCCTAAGAATCCTGAGAAATTATGTCCCAAATACATTCATGGTGAATCAAGGAGTGTTGAAGATCACATACAAGCTTTTAAGGATGCTTGTACCAGAGCTCAGATAGCTCACCATGATGTAGTTTGTAGGTTGTTCCCTTATTCCTTAGGGGATATGGTGTACAACTAGTACCTAAATCTTCCTCATCGCTTTATTCTAAGCTGGACAGACCTGGAGAATGCTTTTATCAATCAGTTTAGGATTTACGTGGATCCAACCATTTTGTTCCACCAATTTGCTACCATTAGGAAGGATCCAGGTGAACCTTTGCCCTTGTTTAATACCAGGTTTCAACGAATGTATAGGAGACTACAGGACCCTTATCTAGTTGCTGAGAATAGTGCCATCCAAGTTTACTTTAGAGTTATAGATCCTTTGCTTGGTTTGTTCCTACAAAGGACTTATCAGTCGACAGATATTGATTCCCTATCTAAGGTTTATCATTTGGCTATCAAGCTGCAACAACAAATTAGTTCTCAACAAGGAAGTTTGGGAGGAGGTTTTCCTTCAATGGGGTATCAGATGCATAGCCCAAACCCTTTATTCAATACTGTCCTAGGAATGTCTCCTTCCCATTATGGACCTATGTTTGAATTGTAGACTCAACCTCCTGTTCCATTCTTTGCCAATGGAGCTCTTGACTTCTTTCAACAATCACAGGCTCATCATAGTCTGCATAGTCATCATAATCAAACCAGAACACCAAATCATGGTGATCAGCCACCTGTTGCTAAGAGTGTTGAAAGTGAAAAGACAGTTCAACTCACAAACGAGGTAGAGACTTTAAAGAAAACACTGTCTCAAGTCACAAATGACATGGCTCAGCTTAGATTGAACCCCTCTCAAAACCAAGGTAATTATCCTAATCAGAGCAATAACAACCAGGGTAATTATCAGAATAGCTACAATCACAACAAAAGGGGTTATCAAGGCCAAAATTCCCCTAACCAAGGTTATCAAAATTAAAATAGAGGATATAACCAAAGGCCAAACAATAATCGACAATGGAATACAGGGCCAAATAATGGTGGAGTTCCTCACAATTATCAAGCTAATGAGAAAGGTCACATACTGCAAATGTGGTTGACCTTAATTTTATGACTAACTAGTGTAGGCTGCATGATACTGCAACCCATTTTGAGGTAAACTGCCCTAAAATGGAGAAGGTTGTCAATATGGCACAGGCAGATGCCCAAACCTTCCAAGGGAATTCAAACAAAGAGGGTGGCTCAGTAGATACATCAATGACTTGTGACCTCTTTGAGGAGGAACCTTCATTCCCAAGGAAAGATGAGAATGAACCAGAGGAAGATTCATATGATGCCCAAGCTTTTTAGACAAAGGGACGACACTTCCTAAGAAATCAGAATAAAGGTTCGTTCACTACATCAGCACCACCTAATCACATGGTGCCTTCAAATCAAAGTGTTGATAACAACCCTCCTCCACCAAAAGGGCCACCTGACTTCCATAATAAAGGTAATTCACTTGGGGTTGTCAAAATTAACGCAGAGTTTGATATTGTTTATGAGTTGTAGAGACAGAAAACCTCTTTATCATACTTTGACATTCTAAAGTGGTGCCCTACTCAACAAGAGATAGTACTGAAAGCTTTGGAGCAAGCTAATAAATCAAAAGGGAAAAACAAGGTGGCACCTGCTACATAAATGAATGCAGCTTTGTACAGAAGCAAGGTAGGTACCCCACCATTTCTTCTAAGTTTACGAATCTGTGGGAAGAATCTACATAATTTCCTGCTAGATTCAGGGGTTTCTGACAATGTTATGCCATTTTCTGTATGCAAGGAATTGGGATTGAACCCTATCCAAACAAACAAGCTTGAAAAAACAGAGGTTAATGTAGTTGGAGAATTGAGAAATATACACGTGCAAGTAGGGTCTAACCCTAGGATTTTAACCAACATAGATATTCAAGTAGCAGATATTCCTGAGACTTATGGTATGCTGTTGAGAAGAGATTTGATGAAAAGTATAGGGGGATATCTCTCCCTCGACTTTTCACATATGTGGCTACCCTGGAGGGGAGTGCCTACACAGATTAGGATTGAAAGTGAACCTCACCTCAAACATGTCATCACTGAATATGATTGTCCCAATGAGGTAGCTTATTTTGAAACCGGGATAGGGGTTTACAAGGGAGAGGAAATTTTGACTTTTTCAGTTCTTGATCCTGAAGAATTATCAACACAAAAGTTCCATGATCCAATGATTAATGAAAATCAACATGCATTGATCAAGAAGCTGTAGCAGGATCAGTTGGTCTTAGGGGAAGATATCGATTTGCAAAGTCTTTTACTCCCTAATTGGTGTAGGATACACTACCAAAATCATTCAGAATTGACCTGCCAACCCTGCATCAGCAATTTAAATCAAGTTTCCCAAGCTGAGGAAACTAGCCTAAGTCACCCTGAGACCGTTGCAGATCACTTCTCATTTGAAGCCAAAGAAGCAATAATGTTAATCAGGGATAAGATATCTTCAAAGGAAGTTCCTTCTCAAATTGAACTTACCCCAGTCACAATACCAGACCAACATGTTTATGAGGAACCTATTGAACACCTCTTGCCAATATTTGATGCAAAGGATCAAGAGCCCCCACCTATGGCTCATCTTATCCAAACGCCCACAATAACCTCAAAGGAATCAACCCCATCTCATGATCAGCTGTGGACCCTCATGTTTGGTGGATCCAAATCCAAAACAGGTTGTGGTGTTGGGATTGAATTAACCAGCTCGAAATGGAAAACTTTCTTTGCTTCTTACAGGTTGCAGTTTGGATGCACTAACAACGTAGCGGAATATGAAACTCTAGCTCGGGGGCTGATGTTCGGGCATAAGAAGAAAGTCACTACCTTGATAGTCAAAGGGGATTCAGAAGTAGTTGTCAAGCAAGTGCACAGCCAATACACATGCCACAATAAAAGGCTAGCAACATATAGGAATCGGGTATGGAACTTGATTGAAGACTTCGATGCTTTTGGGATCAGTTTAATCCCTAGAGAGGAGAATCAAATAGCTGATTCATTAGATGTTGCTGCAAGTACCCTGGAACCCATGCAAGGCTCCAGGCTTAAGATATTCTCAGTGGAATTGATATCCACCCCTGTTGTTCCTAATAATGTCAGGAACTTTCAAGTCTTTGATGATGATCGACATATCCTTGCTTTTCTAGAAAGTTCAGATGTTTTTGAAGGGCAGATCATTGATGAGTCCAACAGGGATCAAGGAGATTGGAACCCTAAAGATTGTGATATGGAGGGGGTCCTCAATTTAAAGAGTAATAGCATTCCCAAGGGAATGGTGGCTTTAGAAAGAATTTTTGATTCAGACCCAAGGGCTCGAGAAAATATATCAGCTGAAGATAAAGGAGGTGAATACCAAACTGTTAACCTAGCTGATTCTGGCCCAGAAAGGAATGTTTACATAGGGAAAGCTTGCCTTGAAGCAATCAGAAAAGATATACTGAGGGCATTGAAGAAGGACATTGTTGCAATAGCCTGGGGGTATGAGGATTTAAAAACATTTGATGCTTATGTAATGACTCATACCATTCCTCTGAAGCCTGAAGCTAAACCATTTCAACAAAAACAATGCCCTATCAACGCCCTGATTGAACCACCGATCTTCAAAGAAGCTCAGAAATTACTTTCTACAAGAATAATCTTCCCTGTACGACATTCGACATGGGTGGCTAACTTGGTTCTAGTCCGCAAGAAAAATGGGGAGATCAGGCTATGTGTAGACTTCAGAAATCTAAACATAGCTTCAGAAAAGGACAGTTACCCACTCTGTTAATTGGACGAAGTCTTGCAAACTTTCAACGAGTCTTAGATGATATCATTCCTAGATGGTTATTCTGGATAAAATCAGGTAATGGTTAACTATCAAGACAGAATGAAGACAACCTTCACTACTAAGTGGGGAACATTTGCTTACAGAAGGATGCCATTTGGTCTAATAAATGCTCAAGCAACCTTTCAACGCGCCATGGATGTAGCCTTCAAAGATATGATTGGCAAATGCATCATCGTTTACATGGATGACCTGACAGTATTCTCCAAGGATAGACTGAACCACGCTGCAGACTTAGCTAAAGTTCTTGAAAGATGTATCCAGGATGGCGTCTCCTTGAATCCTAAAAAGTGTGTGTTTGGGGTTTCTGAAGGGAAAATTTTGGGACACATAATCTCAGAAAGAGGAATATCGAACGATCCAGGCCGAGTTGAGTCCATTCTGAGGATAGCCATGCTAGGAAGTAAGAAGGAGATGAGATCCTTCTTTGGAAATATTAACATCGTGAGGAAGTTCATCACAGGCTTTGCAGAAATTGTTAAACCATTGAATCAAATGATGAAGAAAGAGGCCAAAATAGAGTGGAGTAGTGAGGCAAAGGCCGTGTTTTCACAGGTCAAGCGATCCATTTCGGAAGCGCCTGTTCTTACTAGCCCTGACTACTTAAATCTGTTCTATATTTATTCTTTTGCCTCTGAACACTCGTGTGCAACTGTCCTAACTCAACGAAGAGAAGAGGGAGAGGAGAGGCCAATCGCCTTCATGAGCTCTTCGTTCAAGAATGCTAAAATTAAGTACCCACCTCTTGAAAAACAAGCTTTTGTGCTAGTTAGGGCTGTCAAGAAGTTCAGACATGACATTCTCTAAAGTCAAATCATTGTTGTAGTTCCTCATGCTACTGTGAAATCTCTACTTATGCAGAGCGAGCTAGGAGAACGAAGAGGGAAATGGATGGCCATTTTGCAGGAGTTCGATCTGGAGATTCGCCCTATGAAATTTGTCTGAGGTCTAGGCCTATCTAAGTCTATGAAAAATACTGGTGACAACATCATTTGTCAGCAATACACAACTCATTCCTTTTCCAACGACCCTTGGTATGCCGATATCATCTATTTCATGCTTAATAATTGGTGCCCAGAGGGAATGAATACAACTCAGAGGAGAGCACTGAGAATGAAAAGCTCTCATTATATGCTCAAAGGAGGATTGCTATACAGGAATAATTTTGAGGGAGTTTACCTACGATGCCTTGATCAACAAGAGGCTAAGCATGTAATCGTTGAATTTCATGGGAAACATGGCACAGGTCATGGTTCTACGGACTCATTAGCACATTAGATCCTCAAATTTGGTTATTATTGGCCGTGTGTGTTCAAAGATGCCCATCAACATGTAAGAACATGTCACATATGTCAGGTTTCTGCAGCAAAAGAACGCCATTCAGCCATGCCATTGCAGCCTGTTTATGAGGTAAGGCCATTTGCCCAATGGGCACTGGATTTTATTGAGGTAATTAATCCAAATTCTTCTACAGAACACAAATTTATTTTGACTGCCACTGATTACTGCACAAGATGGATAGAAGTTATACCTTGCAAAAATAGCACAACAGAGGTAGTGATCAAGTTCCTCACCGAATGCATCACCACTAGGTTTGGAGTACCCTTTGCATTGGTATGTGATAATGGCTCTTCCTTCTCTTCTGCTAAGTTCATTTCATGGGCTTACGATCACAAAATTGTCTTAAAATATTCTTCAAAGTATTGCCCACAAGGCAATGGAGTTGCAAAATCAACCAATAAGAATCTCTTAGGGGTAATTAAAAAATTGTTAGAAAACAATCCTAGGGACTGGCATACCCAACTAAGGTTCGCATTATGGGCAGATAGAACTAGGATCAAGGCTGCTTTAAAGACTTTACCATTTAAACTAGTGTATGACCAAGAGCCTATGTTCCCTATTCATTTGCAAATACCTATCCTTGAGTTCATGCATAAATTCTACTCTAGTGATGATAGGATAGAGGTAAGATTAGCTGCCTTGTTGAAATTAGAAGAACAGAGAGATGTCACCTTGCAACAATTCTTTAGACACCAGGCTGTTGTCAAACGTTGGTTTGACAAAAGAGCCAAAATCAAGGCTTTCAGAATATCAGACCTTGTGCTGCTGTGGGATAAAGCTAATGAAAAGAAGGGCAGTCACCAGAAATTTGATAAACTTTGGTTAGGTCCCTATCAAATTGCAGAGATCCTAGGAGAAAATGCTTTCTGGCTGAGTAGTTTAACGGGAGAACCTGTTCCATTGCCTGTCAATGGACAATTTCTTAAACATTATTTTGAGTCATGAAGTTTGTTTTATTTTTTTGGGTTGTGCATTTATGTAAATAGTTTCTGCATTTCTGCTTGTAAATAACCTCTGTAAATATTTTTTTGTTCTGTCTGTGAATAGTCTATTTGTTTTTCTGTTTGTAAATAGTTTTGTTGTTTGTTTGTTTGTCCTTTCTTTCTGACCTTTCGTTTCCTTTGCTATTTGGTTTTTGTCTTGTTTGTTCTTTGGGGTTTTCTTTGTCCTTTCCATCTTTAAAATGGTGGGTTGTTATCTGAAGTATACTTTGGTTATTAGGAGAGAAGTGGTTTAGATATTTTTAGGTTTTCTGATTCGGTGATTTTGTCCTGAATTTGTTGTTTTATGCCCATCGTTAATAAGTGTTGTGGAAAGTCTTGAAAGCAAGGTGCGAAGTAAATAACCTTCATTAGCTGCTCTGAATCTGTCACAATTTATCAAAGCATCTCCTTTGTAATGGTATATTTTTCCTAGGATGATAGTGTTGTAAGATTTGAGTGAAAAATCCAATTCCCGGATGCTGTTATGAGGTCCATGGAAGTTTTTAACCCATAACAGATGTTAGACATCTGACATATTGAAAAAAAAATTGAATGAAATATCTAAAACTCCAAAAAAAAGAAAGAAATATCTAAGAGAAAAGAGGACTCAATATGAATGGGTGATTCCAGTATCTCTACCAGGGCTATGGACGCCTGGCTGGCAGTAAAGCAATGCTGTGAGAAAACTAGAGGTATCTCTATCGGGGCTATGGACACCTGATTGGCAGTGGAGCAATGCCCAGGATATCATTGCACAACAGCTAAGGGGAATCAACTCATGTAGTTCAAATATTTTACATTATTGTTCAAGAGATGAGGAAAACTTTATAGAGGGATGATACATAATCAAGCACACACATAGATTCAGGGGTGGCCATTGTTGATTTACATTTGAGATCCTAGCTCAGCCTTGGTTGTTAAAACTAACCCAACTAGAGTTGTGATGTTCATAAACCAAGAGTTCTGGGTAGCTAAATCCTTCAGTTTCTTGAAAATGGTTAAACCATTTTCCTAGCCAAGTCGCCATTTGTTATGTCTTGCATAACCACCCCATTTTATTCTAGAACAAAATGGGTCCCCCCCTTTTCTTTTGCTTTTCTTCACCTTTGGTTGTTTGCTTTGCCCTTTGGAATTCTTTCGTTTTCCTCCTTGGTCTGTATTTTGTTTTGTTAGATTTTGGTTCTGCCCCAGCTTGAGTTGGTTTTCTTCTTGCTAGAAATTGAATGAAATCATAAATAATATATTTTATTTGCTTTTGAGGACTAATGGAGGCATTTTTTTGCAGGATTGAATCACTCATCTGAAGATATCTTTCAGGAAGTCGATTGGAGAGCATGCCTCAATCCAGTTTAGCATAAAACCCTTGAGGAAGAAAGTCGTTGAGACCTTTCAAATGTCTTTCTGACTGGCAGTGTGTTATTTATTTGGGATCTATCGGTCACCGTGAGGTTTTATATGTCTCTCCGCTTGGGAGGATGTCTCGCCGACCGTTACGTATGAGGCTAGTCTCGCCAACACAGAATGATATCGACATAAGGTCTCGCTGATCTGTGGAAGTCTCACCGACAGGGTGGACTCTTGCCGAAATGGAACGACATTGGGGAGAGTGGTTTACTTTCGCCATGGTGTCCTGCCGACACAGGAAGGTTTCGCCAGGAGAGATTGCCTTCGACATAAGGTCCTGCCGATCGATGAAGGGTCTCGGTGATAGGTTTTGAGTTTGACAAAAGGTCTCGCCGACCTAGCGGGAGTCTCACCAAAAGAAAGGAGTTGGCTCGAGGGGAATGGAAAAGTTCGGCACGATATCTTGCCGACTAGCGGTAGTCTCACCGACATACTTTCTCCCTTCGGTGTAATGTTTGAAGCTCACTGTAATGTCTTGCCAACCGTGGGAGTCTTACCGAAATGAAGTTTGAGCTCGGGAAGGATTGTGGCCTCGTTGAAAGTTCTAGCCGGCTATGGAATGTCTTGGCGAAAGGGGCATGACTTCAGTGTAATGTCTCGGCGAAGGAAGCTAGTCTCACCGACATGGAATGATATCGACATAAGGTCTCGCCGATTCGTGGAAGTCTCGGTGAAAAGGGTTGCTCGAGGAGAAGTCTTCCCAACCCAACGGAGTCTTGTCGAAAGGTAAGGGCTTCGCTATAACATCTCGCCGACCCGATGGTGTCTCATAGAAGGAAGAGGGGGGGCTTGACATGGTGTCATACCAAGGGAATAAAGTCTTTCCGATAGCGATGGATTTGCAAATAGAAAAGGGATATCGGTGTGACCGATGGGAACTCGCCATGACCCCTGGCCGATAACGATTGTCTTGCCGACAATTTTTTTTGTGGTATCGATATAACTTGTGCACCTCAATATAAGGTCTTGCCGACTGTCGTATGCTACGCCAATGATTGCTATGAGGTATAATCGCATCGGGGAGACACGATTAGTGTCTCACCGACATGCGATTCGATGTGAACCACTTTTGACTGCCCGAGAATCTTACATGGAGTGTGTTCGCCCAATCAGAGGGAACTAAAGGCGAACCATTGACTGATTGACTACCTCTGTGAAGAGGATCAACAGAATGCAACCGGTGTGGATCTGCTTTGTGAATGAGCCGATGGAGTAGCTCGGTGAACAATGGTGTGGAGATTTGATGGAAAATATAATGCTGCTTCCAGAGGACGGTCCACTTGCAAAAAGATCTGGATCGAGAATCAGGAAAAAAGGAGGAAGAAACCGTGAGTCACAATGACAGCTGGGATTGCTACTGGCAAAGGTAGATTGGCATTTATGATAATGCTGCATTCAAAGCAGCTCTGCAAGGGAGTTCAAGGATGGACACGAAGGCATAGAGTTAATGTTGTGATTCAAGGGATAGAAGGGATTCACATTGAATGCAACATTAACTCTATTCAAAAAGATCTGGAAGCTGACCCTTCTGAAAGGAGATATTTTTTGTAAACCATAAAACAGGGGCCAACCCATTCTTTTGGGTACATTTTGTATATATGGAATTTTGGCCTCTTTTAGTAAGGGTATGAGTTTTGGTAGAAGTTTTAGAATACATAGAGATAGAAGGAGATTTTTTTTCAAAAACCAGTAGCAGTAGAGAAACTCAAGAGTAGCAGTAGAAGAGGAGTTAGATTCAACAGAAGGCAGTAATGTATCCTTCTAGTTCTCTTAGAATAGATGGAAACAATCTGAAGGCATAGATTTTATGTACACTGGTGATTGTGCTAGAGTTGTAAAAGTTGCTTATCTGTTGCACTAACAGTAGAAGCAACTAGATTTAAATCTACTTCATGTTGTGTTCCTGAATGGTATTCATCTTCAGTTAATCATCCGATTTGAGAAGCTTTCAAGGAATAAAATCTTATTTTATGTTTTGTTTAAATGGTTAGTTACAATCTATTGTTGAAGTTAGCACTGTGAATGAATGAAGTTGTGTGTTAATCACAAGTTGATTTTGTTCTCCAATTTTAGTTAGTAATTCCTTGAAAGATAACAAGTCTGGTTAAGTTGGATGTATTATCATTCTCTTCAATTCCAAAGCTTTGATCTATCTTTTTCTGTTTCTTTAAAAACCCCAGTTAAAGTAGGTTTGAATTTATGTTTGATTCTAGAACAATCCAGAAGCTCAACACCAGCAAGCCCCTTGAACATTATAGTTCACATCAACCATTGAGTGAAATCAACATAGTCGAGAACCGATTACAAAGACCTTGGGAGTTAAGATATCCATGTGTTATTCTTTCTCTTTTAGGAGAGTAGAATAGTGATATTCTGTTTAACTATTGTTGTGCTCATCCGAACCATCAACATTTTCTTTATAAAGTAATTTTTGTTGGGCTTGGGGGATCAAGTAATGCTCTAACTGGACATCGTCTTTTTATATAATAGGAAACTTGTGTGCTTTAGTACGATGCTTCTACTATCAAATAAGATATGATTTCTTTATAAACTAATTTTGGTTTCCCTTGGGAGATAAGGTAATGATCTAATTGATCATTGCTCACCTTTTTAGTGGCAGATTTTTGGATTAATCAATATTGTTGCTCTTTGTTGGGTGTTTTACTGCCTCTTTTTCACTTTTTCTTCTATGTTGGGTTCTTGTAATTGAAATTTCTATTGATTCTTGCACTCACACTTGCAGGTATGGGATGCAATAGTAATAGATCCAAAGTTGCTTGTGTATTTGAAATCTTATCGTAACACTATTCCTGTTCCAATAAATTGGTGTCAGAAACAAAAATTCTTATAGGTTTGTGCCTTTTTAGCCTTGGTAGATGTGATGTGCATGATTGCATGAGGGTTGCACGATGAAAAAATATGGGAAGGGTGAGTAAGGTGGATTAGGTGTCACCCCTCTTATTTGTATATGTGGTTCTTGCAGGGGGCGGTTCACCCACAATTATAACAATCATGGAGTATTGGTATGTAGGTGGATGCAAAAGGAGAATTTTGACATGGGTTCTGATTGATAAATAGATAGATTAAGGGGGATGCGACTATTTGAATAATATCAATTTCATAGTCTATGCTTATGCATTTTTGGATCAATAGCTAGCATGACTAGAGAATTGATTTTAGGTCACACTGTCTTTTTCTTGTTTCTGTCAAAAATAGTTTGCTATACTTATTACCTTGACTGAAGCTATTGGTTTTGACAATGTAGAGCTCATCAGCTATTTCAGATCCTCTCTTTGATTTTTCTCTAGCTTTTTTTTGGTTTCAAATTTTCGTTGGGATTTTTGTCAGCCCAGCCGTGAATAGAATTTCTTAGCGTTGGAAATTATTTATCGCCGATGACCGGCGGCAAGTTTCCCGAGATTGTTTATGATGACATGCAGTGGACTCCTATCCGTTGATTGTTGCATTCCTGTGTATGCGACTGCTAGTGTATACATAGCAGGAGGTGTTTTTGTGGCCAGATGGATTGGTAAGCTGCTTCCTTTTTACAATATAGATTACATGTTCATTTATTTTGATTGGGGTCCAGTAAAGCATGATGATTTTTTTTTGCCTGGGTTGTTTCAACTATATTGAAACTCAATCCTGTCCTTTATTTTTTGTTTTCTTATAATATGCATGTGGTTTGGGTATTAGGGTGCATTTAACTTTTTGTTCCATGTTATTACTGATATGAATTCTGTGAAATATTCTTCACAGAGGTTTCATGTTGGATTCTTACTGGAGAGAGACAAGTGACAGTTATCAAGTCCAAATATGTTATAGTATTGATGAACTAGGACATGAGTTTTTTTGACACATATGGAAATAATGGAGATATTGCGAGTCAAGTGTTAAGTGATGTGCTTATTCAATTTTCTTTGAGTGAGAAAGTATGTTCCCATAACTCTTATATTCTTGAAAAGAAAAAAGGTCTTTAATACATAATTTATTATCTTTATTTTTATTGACGAACCAATGAGTCTGTTTCCTAGGTAAAAATTATATTGTATGTCACTTGAGGTCAGCTTGATAAGAGGTCAAAATATTGACAAATTGAAGTGTTGATGAACTAGGTGGGAAATTATGTCCATAACATGGCAACAATTTTTTGAGGGCTTGTTGTGGGATTCTTAAACAGTTGGCAAGTTTCCCTTGTAACTCTAGCTACTGGTCTCTTATATCTTATGTTAGAGATCCCATCTGTTTTTTAAACTAACTATTCTTCACTTTTTGTCTCTTATTTGTTTTCTATCAAAGTACTCTCTTTCTAATCTAATAATAGTATATTTCTAAATTTATGCTTGCGAATGTAGTTCGAGAAGTGTTCTTGTTTAGTATTTACTTTTGTTGTTGTCAACATATGAAGTTTTTTGTCCTTTATGCTTATGTGAGGATTCTAACTTGGTTCACATGCTTTTTGTTTTGGACCAGGTGGACAGAGTTGAGGCTATATAGAAAATGCAGGTGTCAACTACAGCTGAATGTCTTCAGCATCCTTTCTTCCAGGTTCATTTTTTAATTTTTTTTAGTACTATGCAGTTCTATATTTTTCTTGTTTCTATTTTATGACTACATGGTAAATGGAAGTCTCTGGGACATCCTACATGTTGAGCAAATGATGTTATGTAGAAACATGATAGATTTATGAAATACGAGTCCAATCATTATTTCTACCATTTGATCAAAATAGATTGAGGAGAACCTAACAAACATTTTAAATTTTTGTATAGGAACATCAAAGAATATTAAATTAGACTGGGATACTCATCTAAAGATAGCCTATGGTGCTACAAAAGGATTAGAATATCTTCATCATGACTGTAACCCATGCATTGTTCACAAGGATGTAAAGATATCTAACATTCTTTTAGATGACAACTTCGAAGCACATTTGTCAGAATTTGGCATTGCCAAGTGCATTTCCTCGGCCAAAACTCACACATCCACCTATGTTATGGGTACTATTGGTTATATTGACCCTGAATATGCAAGAACCTCAAGGCTTAATGAGAAATCTAATGTTTACAGCTATGGTATTGTTCTTCTGGAGTTGTTGATAGGAAGGAAAGTTGTGGAAAATGACTCAAATTTACTTCAGTTGGTAGGATTCATGATTAGGGATAAAGAAACTAGCAAGATATAAAGATGAAGAGGTAAATGATCAAATTTTTTAAGGGATAGTTCAATGGTAAGAGAAACAATTAAGTAACAATTAACATGGTCATAAGATGATAGTAATCAGAATGAGAGCAGCCTACAGATGATTGGAGCTTTATCACAATCATAGAATGCAAGTTCCTTTGCAAATATGTACCATGCACTTATGCATTACAAGGGTAAGGGACTGTAGGTTATGATGAACAATCATGCACAAATGACAGTTAAAGGATCAACAAGTATTACAAGGGTAAGGGACTGTAGGTTATGATATAAAAGAATATTCATGTTCCTATTCTTTTGTAAGTTGTTGAACAACATAAAGGAAAGGTTTTGGAGCATATTTCAGCTAGTTTTTTTTCCCTTTCAGAAATTTATTGTAATCTTTTCAAGTTCTTTCATGTTGGGACAACAAATTGTAACTCCATTTTCAAGCTTACACAATTGTATGTAACATCTTTTTGATTAATAAAATAAGTTATTTTTACCTTCTCATTGTTGCTTTATTGTGCAAATCTTTTAGATAGTTGATAAGTAATCTTTTTGATTAATAAAATAAATATTAAACTACCAAATGATGCAATTAAAAATGCACTAAATATACTACCAAATCAATGAATAAAGTTATGACTAAAGTTATGACTAAAGTTATGACTAAATATATGACTAAATAAATGACCAGTTTACAACAATCAATGACTAAATTAATGACTAAATATATGACTAAATAAGTCACTATCATGACTAAATAAATGACTAGTTAATAACAATCAATGACTAAATTAACGACTAAATCAATGACTAAATCAATGACCAAATTAATGACCAAATCAATGACTAAATCAATGACTAAATCAATGACTAAATAAATGACTAAAATAATTTAGTCATAAATTTGGTCGCATTATAAATGACCGGCAATAAATTGCTAATGATCATGTGACCAAAATTAGTCATTTATATGCAATTTTTAGTAGTTTATTTAGTCATATATTGTTGTTTTTGTACTAGTGGAACTTGGTATCTTAATTTGAAACTATGCTCTTGGGTAGACCATGTAGTCTCACCACCTCTCTGAAAAATAATTCTGCAATATGTACAACATCACTAGTTTTATGACACGGAATGAAGTGTTCCATCTTTGAAAATCTGTCCACCACCACAAATATGGAGTCATGACCTCTCTGCGTCCTTGGGAAACCAAGAACAAAATCCATGTTGATGTCTTCCCATGACTTCTCTGGTAGAGGTAACAGTTGATAGAGTCCAGTATTTTGACTAGTAACTTTCATCGTTTGGCATACCCTACAACCCTATACAAATTTCTTCACGTCCTACTACAACTGCGGCCAATAGTAATGCTCACTCACAACAACAATTGTCTTATACCAACCAAAATATCCTACTAATCTACCACTGTGCTTCTCCTTGATCAAATTCTCCCTCATGGAACTCCTTGGAATACACAACTGATTCCTTCTAAACAGCATATCGTCTTGGATTGTAAAATCCAACCATCTCATCCTATCCAATGTGACAGGCTCCACACAAGCTTTCCAAACTTCTATGAAATTTGGATCTTCTGGATACAAACTCTTGAGTTCATCGAACCCAACCACCTCGATCTACATTTCAATTAACAAGTTCTACCTCCTGCTTAAGGCGCCTGCAACTCTATTTGATCTTCCACTCCTGTGCTTCAAAATAAATGTATAACTTTGCAAAAATTTGACCCATTTCATATGCCTTTGGTTCAATTTTCCTCGACTGTTCAAATATTGTAGAGCTTGATGATTAGTAAATAAAACAAATTCTTTTGGAAGCAAGTAATGTCGCCATTTCTTCAAAGCCTGAACTATGGCATAAAACTCTTGATCATAAATAGAGTACCTTTTCTTTGCATCATTCAAATTTTCACTAAAGTAGGCAACAGGTCTACCTTCCTGACTCAAAACAACTCCAATGGTGTTGCCACTAGCATCACAATCTACCTGAAAATACTTTGTTGAAATCTGGGAGTTCCAAAACAGGCTACTCCATGACTTCCTTCTTCAACAAATTGAAACTCTTTGTTGCTCTTATTCTCCATTTTAATTCTTTTCTATCCCCTTTCATTGTTTCAATTAGGGGTGCACAAATACTATTGAAATCTTTAATGAACTTCCTATAAAAACTTGTTAGACCATGAAAATATCGTACCTTAGTAGAGCTTCTTGGTGTAGGCCATTCAACAATATCTCTCACCTTCTCTGAATCCATCTTAAGATCCTCTACTAAGATCACAAATCCCAGGTATACTAGCTCATGTTTCACAAAAGTGCACTTCTTCAAGTTGATTAACAAATTTTTCTCTCTCATCTTCTCAAAAACTTCTCTAATATGCATCAAGTGCTCCTCCAATGTCTTACTGAAAATCAAAATGTCATCCAAATAAACAATGAAAAACTTACCAAAAAATTCTTTCAATACCTCATTCATGAGCCGCATGAATGTGCTCAGTGCAATGGTTAGCCCAAAAGGCATAACTAACCACTTGTACAAACCTTCCTTGGTTTTGAAAGTTATCTTTCATTCGTCTCTTCTAATTTGAATATGGTGGTAACCACTCTTCAAATCTATCTTCGTGAAGTATTCAACTCCACTCAAACAATCCATGATGTTGTCCATCCTTGGAAAGGGAAATCAATACTTTATAGTAATCTTGTTGATGGCTCTAGAATCGGTACACGTTCGCCATTCACCATCCTTCTTATGTGCCAATACCATAGGTACTACACATGGACTGAAGCTTTCCTTGATCAATCCTTTTCGCAATAGTTCTTGCACGTGTCGATTCAGCTCTTCATTCTCTGTTGGAGTCATTTGATGTGCTACCTTATTGGGAAAACTGGCTCCAGGAATTAAGTCCATTTGATGACTGATTTTCATTACTAGCGGTAATCCTTCAGGTACATTATCATAAATAATACTTTGGAATTCATCTAGTAAACCACGCACTTCTACAGGTACTTCGCTACTAGCTTATTTTTTAGCTATGGGAATTAATACAAAACATATATGTCCGTGCCTCATACCTTCTAGGAATTTCCTTCCATCTACCAAACAAATTTGTGCATTGTTGCATACATTTTCTCCTGCATCCTTCAAAGGATTTAGCTTATGTCGAACACCATCCTTTATCAATGAATAGGTGTTAGCATGTCCATCATGCACTTCTCATTGATCAAACTGCCATGGTCATCCTAACAACATGTGACAAGCATCCATTAGTATTATATCAGATAAAACTTCATCCTTGTAGTTACCGATCTTGAACTTTATCAAGAATTGCTCATTGACCAAAACCCTTTGGTCCTTTTGCAACCATGCAATCCAATATGGACTAGGATGTCTCCTCCTTTCCAACCGTAACTTAGTAAACATTTCATCTGACACAAGACTGTCAGTACTACCTCCATCAATGATAACATTGCAGACCTTATCTTCACACTTGCAGTGAGTGTGAAACAATTTTTTTTGTTGGTTTGGCTCCTTCTCTTCACTCAGCAAGGCTTTTCTACCCATAAGGGACTTGCCCCTTTCAACATCTTCATACTGTGAAGATCGAGCTTCTTCATCCACATGAGCAACTCGTGCATTGCCTTCTGGTCTCTTATTTGTCTTCCCATGGTATTGTAGGCACTCGTATGCTCGATGCCCTTCTTCACCACATTGGAAACATGTTCCTCTAAAACCTCCTATTCTCAAGATTGAGCGTCTTCATCCACATGAGAAAATTGTGCATTGCCTTCTGGTCTCCTATTTGTCTTCCTATGGTATTGCAAGCACTCGTATTTTATTCCCTTCTTCACCGCATTGGAAACATGTTCCTCTAAAACCTCCTCTTCTCGGTCCACATCTAGACCTACCTCTGCCTCGACGGTCTCCATTGTTCTGATCACGAGGCTAATATGAATCATCAGGTTTTTGCTCATGATTGGTGTTAGTCCCTTCACCCTTTCTTTGGTCACCACTTCAACCTCCATATGGTCGTCTGTCAGGCCTTCCACCATAGCCACCACCTCTTTGTTTGTTCTCAAGCCTCTTGTTCGGTCGTTCTTCAACCTTTAGAAAGAACTGATAAGCGTCTTCAATGGTATTCATTCTTACCAGTGCCAATTCTTCTTGTATGCTAGGCTTCATCCCGTTAATATATTGAGCAAATTTCTCCTTATTTTCCTCAGAATGGCCTATTCAAATTAAGACCTTGTGAAATTCCTCGGTGTATTCTTTCACCATCCTCATTCCTTGTCTCAGGCTTTGCATCTTCTTGTGCAATTCCAATTCATAATCAACTGGAATAAATTTTTTCTCCAATTTTGACACCATTATGTCCCATCTAGAAATTATATCTTTCCCTTTTCTTCCTCTTTCTAGCTGGACCTCTTCCACCATATACTTGGATTCCCTTTTGTAATATAGGGGGATTCGCTACTCACGAGTTCTCTTCGTTCAGAGAGTCTCATGGGGAAAACTGCCCTATACTACCTCAATGGAACAATGGTGAGATTTTCAGAATCTGAAAGAGCAAGTCACAAAGATTTTCTGGAAAAACTGACAAGCTCTGGTCCAAAGGACGACAGTGTAGAATATGGATGAGAACGCAGCGCGCTGGCATCCCAAAGGCGCGCTGGCATCTCGTATGGACCAGAGAGCGAGAATGTCTCAGAAAATGGCTAAGTGATGACTTACACTCTGATTACTGGGAACTTCTAGAATTCCAAAATGCAACAGGAAGTAATAAGACTGAAATGAAGTGAAATAGAGATGATAAAGACAAGGAGAAGAAAGGAAATACTTACAATCGTGCAGTGATGAAGCTTTTAGCTCGTGAGTTTCTTCAATACTTGCACACAAGAGAGAGAGAGAAATGGTTGGGTGGCTGTATAGGGGCCTGCCTCAGTCATACCCCCTTTTCGTGTTCCCACCTCCACGGATAGCCAGATGGATGGAGAGAAAAGTAGAAAGGAAATAAAGAGCACTAAAGCACTACAAAACAGTGTTATGCTACTCAACCAAGTAATAGAGGAGAGGAGTGAAAGATTACCACCTCCACCAAGAGCACTCAAGGATTCTTGGGGGAGAAATTAAGAGGAACTCAAGCCTTTGCTACAATGGTGTTATGTTCCACACTTGCTCTACTGAAGTGGTGGAGTGTTGATGTTGTTGTTGTGAAGTGTAAAGTGTTTGGAGATTGAAGAGATGGTGAAGAAGCTTCTTACAGCTTGAGAAGAGCTTGTAAAGCTCGTGGATGAAGTCCAAAAGTGGTGAAGAAGATGGTAGAAGATGGAAGAAGTTGGAAGATGATGGAATGCCCGTTCAAGGGATGAATTTGAAGAAGAGATGAAGAAAACGACCATATTCGAGTCGGTCGGCCGAGGAGGGTGTTACAAATTGACCCCCAATGAGAAGTGTAATGCCTCTGTAGGCTCTAGATGCAAAAATCTGTCAGGGATGTAAGCACGTTGCACAGACATCTACACACCACATGGGTGTCCCTAATAGAAACGCCTCCACCAACACTCAAAACACGTGCCAAGTGTGATGTGAGCAACATGCTTAGGTGGAATTAAGCCTTTGATCTTGGTTTTCTAAAGTGGATAAAGGAAAAAATGGGATTTGCACATGGGATGGAAATTTTCTCTTATACACCTTTTAGCTTTGTTTTTGGAAATCTTACTCTATGAGGATCTTCAATTTCCTCAAATTTGAAAAATTCTTCCATGTCTTTGATCCAATCGATCAATTCTTCAGGATTCAGACTTCCGCTGAAAGTTGAAACCTCCATTTTGGGCCTTTTCCCAATGCTTGATATCGCTCTCAACAATCTCCTTTCCCCAGGATCCATTTGATCCTGATATTCTTCTTCCATTTCCTCTTCAGTGTCATCTTCACTATCATCTATTTCTCGATGCACTTCTCTCCTACGAACCTCTTCATGCAAGGTCACCATCTGCCTTCTGAGGGATTTCATTTCATCTCTAGGTGGATCTCTTCCTCCACCACCTTGGTCCCTACCTCTACCATGTTGGGAAAGTCTTGGAGGCATCTTGATCTCAACCCACACTCACAAGTCCTGCTGCAACTACCTCATGTTGGGTGCTCTGTTACAAACTCAAGAACTTCGACTCTGATACCACTTGATGAAGGGTACTCCCCTTAAAGATACAAACTCACAATAACACACAGGTTTGCACAACAAGAATATGCAAGAAAATGCAAGGGATTTTATTACTCATAAATGGAAATACATATTACAGTCTTACATGCCTTCTTATGGGTGGCTTATTACATTCATTTGCCACATTGCAAATATGAGTATTCACCCTCGGTTCTTCATTCACCATCAAGCAATTGACCTTCACTTTCTACCACCTTCCTATCTCTTCACCATATGTCCCTTTATCTCTTCTTCGGCCCCCCTCTCATGTTTCCCTTCAACATTTATATATATCTTTGATCTTCCAGGTTGGCCTTGACATTCTTTTCTCCTGGTATCATAGTACCGCTTTGTACCCAGTGGACCTCGAGAATTCACTGGTAGTTATCATCACCCTCCAACCATTGGCTCTTGTGGAAATCATTAACCAATTGCGTTGCTTTACAACAATGATGTAAAAATAGTGAGTAACCTTTCACCACGGATCACCACCCTACTCGCCAACCACCGCCTTAGTTTTCCTCACGCTTCTGCCATCTCTCATCATTGGAATATCTCTAGGACATTAAACCTTCTTGCTCTGAAACCACCAGGTCCTAATAATGAACTTTTTTTGAAATATCGAACGGTCTCCATAAGACTCCCCATTGAAACACTCATGTCTCCTTGATGGCTCTTTATCATCATCGCATCATCGATCAATCAAAGGGACCAAGATTCATGTCAACCTGAGGTATCAATGTCACTCTGACATGCCATATCGCCTCGTCAAAGGGACTCACGAATGGATCCCACTGAAAGCTCAAAGTCTCCTCGACCACATGTCAGATGTCTATAGTTCATCAGAAGTCAGAGTATGTTCCTCCTTCAAGTTGCTTACCATCTTTCGTCCTTTTGGGTGTCGGGGTTCACAATTCTCAAATACATCATACATCTTTAGTAGTTAAGTCGAGGCATAAGGCTTAACACTAAAGCCCGAAGTCCGAAGTCCGATAAGACTATGCAAAAAATGACTAAGTCCAACTTCACTAGCAAGTGATAAGAGATACGCCCGAGGCCCGAACTACTGGAAATCTTCTTATTTAGCAACTCAATCCAATTCAACCCTTATTCAAAAGAAACATTACATATCTTTTTTTTAGTATTACTATTGATATAAGCAAATATAATAATATTAATAATAATAAAATTATATATCTAGATATATAGAAAAATAATAAAAGACAAAGAATATAAAAATAGAATTTATTAGTATTGTTACAGTATTTATAGTATTTATAGTATGAGTAGTATAATTAGTATTTATAGTATTAATACCATATTATGTATTTGTACTAAATATAAAAATAGAAAAATAGAAATTATAAAGATATATAAAGAATTTAAAAAATTAATATTATATATAGTAAATAAATATATTAATATAGAGCATATAAATATTAATATATATTAATATATATAAAAATATACAAGACTAGTAGCTATAGCAATTATAATGATAAGAATATATATAATTTACTAGCAAAAAGGTTAATAAAGACATTTAAATAACCTTGCAAAAAGTATATATATATATATACATACATATTACACAAACAAATATATTCAAACACATACTTATATATGAACCATGAAAAAATAAAAGGCTTGAAGAAAAATAAATCAGAAACACGCAAAAATGAGAAAACACAACAATACATAAATACACAAACAAATGCCAATAGTGGCATGGTGTGATGGTTAAGTTGTTGTGTTGTTATTCTTGTCATCAAGGTTCAAACCCCATTGGGGTGTAATTATTGAGAATTTATATTGGGGATGAGGTCCCCCATTTGTGACCTCACTAGTTCATAGCTCCGGGTCAAAAGCATTTACCCCTTGAAAAAAAATACACAAACAAACAAATAAATCAAACTGATATATATATATATATGAAGCAAGTAGAACAAAAAACCAAGGAAGGAGAAGGGAAACAAAGAGAAACAATAAAACCTAAGAGTTAAAGACTTGAAAGGACGAGCCTTAAAACAAGAACCAAGCACGGCCAAATAATGACTTGAAGAGGCAACAATTGAGAAAAGGGGGGTTATTGCAAAGAGAAACAAAAAAGATAGAGGAATCCAAAAAAAAAGAACAAGAATAAGAAAGAAGAAGAAGAAAACTAAGGATAAAAAGACGAGGTGATGAGAAAAGAAATTTTAATAACGAAGGAAATTTTTTTTGGAGTGATTAAGGCAAGAAAATAGGAAAATGCATGTAAAAACCTACAAGGAAAGGGAAGAAAATGAGGAATAAAAGGAGAAGGACAAGGAGAGAAAAGAACAAACCACGAGAAAATTATAAGTAGTATTAAAACAATATTCGTAGTATTTACACTATGAATAGTATAATTAGTATTTATATTATTAATACCATATAAGTTATTTGTACTAAATATAAAAAGAGAAAAAAATGGAAATTATAAAATTATAAAGATTTATAAAGAATTTAAAGAATATATATATATATATTAATATAGAGCATATAAATAAAAATATATCTCAATATATATTAATATTGTTACCTATTTTCTCTAATAGCTCAATCAGGTAGAGCTTTTGTGATCTTCAAATGAAAAGAAAGGTACATTTTTTATTTTTGCTACATTACATTCATATGCATAAAAAAAATCAAAAGATTACATTACTAGATTGCATTTATGCAGATGCATACAATATAGGAAAGATTGCACAATCTTTTCAAGAAAAGTAATCTTTATTGATAATGTAAATGGATAACGTCTCACACAAGCCGCGAGGCTAACTCTTTTAGTGCATATGAAAGAAAAGAATATACATTTATAGATTTAAAAGAAAAGAATGCACATATAAGGAAAGAAGACCCTTCATTGCTTGAATGACTAGTCCCAGCTAAGTTGCCTTGTATCATCTCTAGTCTTCTGCTTGTCTTGCATCCAATTGTTTCTCCCTTGTTGTTCCTAGTTTCCTGCATCTGAGAAAGAGAGTGTTGTTAGAGCAATGAAGGATCACCTATCAGTATATCTACAAACATCTATAAACATATAGCTTGACCTTCATCTACATTAAGATAGCTAGCATACTACAAATGTTCAGGAAAATGAGAGCGTAATCAAACAAATCTATCATATGCTTGTTTTTATCTAACATGTTTGCTTCTTGTGTAGGTATAGGTGAAATCCTTGTTTCTATTTTGATTCATCTAATTAAAGTGTGTGGGATAAAATGTGGCTCCCATAAGGGTTGATCCCAGCATACAACCCTCTGGTTTTATTCAGAGAGGGATAGTCATCATTTATATTGCCAATGTAATCCTTGAAAGCAAGTTTCATTAACATGGTGGTATTGATTTAAAATGAATACCTTATTAGTAAGAGTTCTCTCCTATTAATAAGGTTAGTATCAACCAATAGGAACATGGTATAAAAGTTGGCTTTCAAAGATTCCATGTTTCCAGTTTGAAATTTATAGGCTTAAGGACATGTGTATTAAAAGGTGTTGATTCTACACAAAGGCTCCATAAATACAACCTATTTTGTTATGGCTGCAAGTGATCAAACATAAAGGGATAATGATTCCATAAGCACAAAGCAGTCAAGCAGTAAGCTGCCATCACAAGAAAGGAGGAACAATATAGTGCAAAAATATGGTGTTGAAGGCATATACACTAAGCTTGACAGTAAGTAAAAGTTGAAGAACAAGGTTTCAATGGCAAGCTTGGTATCATGAGGACAGTTTTAGGCATGCTTTTAATTGCAAAGGAAGAGGTTTAGTAATTGAAGGGTGTTGAGGTCTATAAATGCACAGTGATAGAACACATAAAGTGACATTTCAAGGATAAACTTCATGAATACCATATGCTCAATGGAGTAAGAATGAATCACGATAGTCAAATGAATAGATTTCAGAGTTCAAGTGCAAGTGAATGAGTGTCTTGCAAGTTTACACTACTCAAGAAGTTTAGTACTTCATTATGGTCTACAGTAGTCAATTATCACAAAGATCTAAACATTGAGGTACAATCTGTTCACAAGCAGTTTTAAGTGAGCAAATAATGTCAAGAGCCATAAAGCTTTTCTCTCAAGCACAGAAGGACAAAAAAACATTCACATCATCAGGGTGGCAGTGAAGAGGTTCAAGGGCAATAGACACTATGAGATTTGGAATATGATCATATTCCTTGGTCCCTTTGATATAAGCTACAAGTCATATTGCAGACTGCACTTCTCATGGGCCTTTAATAACTGATTGGTATCTTTTATGTGGATGAAATTGAGGTTTCCAAGCTTTCATAGGGGAGAACTATATGCTCAGTCTATGTCCAGATGATCCAAAGTTTATTAGAGATCTCACAAAAACACTAAGGAGTGGATATCCTGCATCAGTACATGTTTGAAAGGGAAATGACAATTAGAATGGAAAGAAATATTTTTGATGACAATCATGTGAAGGAAGATTATTATGAATGTGGTGATCATGTTAATCTATTTATTTATTCAACAAGTAAAGAAAATAATTTTCATGAATGGTTTTTGCAATTTGGTTGCATCTAGAATGTTGATCTCATCATAGAAAGAGTGGAAGGTGGGAAAGTCATTTATGATTTTGTGGATAGGGAAATGTTAGAAAACAATGATAGTGAACCAGTGGACTACATGGATTATAAGACTTTTGTAATGCTAGGGTAGTCATCAATAAAGTCTGTATTTATAGTCCTTCATGAGAATCGTTGCCATATTGATGAATGGGGCAACATATATATGCATTTCCAAAGATGTTTGCATAACAGTGACAAGAGAATATGGGCACTGTCAAAGTAGATGGATGAGTTGAGGGATCAAAGGAAATAATGTAAAATCTAGAAACAAAGCAATAGAGAAGTGTGGATTATCATAAGAATCAAAGAGCAAGTCATCTATTATAGGAATGATATTTTTTTAATCCTGGTGAACAAGTGTTACTTGTAGAGATACAAATAAAATTACAAATTTCCTGTTATCTAATTCTATTGAAGGCTTTGGCTCAAAACCAACATCGGGTTTAGTTTGAAACCCTCAAGAGAACCAAATAGATACCAACTAAAGACTCATGGTCGTGGCCATTAGAAAAGAATTGATTTATAGTCTACAAAAGAGAGAGATACCCAAATGGAAAAAAGGGATAGGCCGCGACCTTTATGAACAAAGGTCCTCAAGTCAACAAAGGCAGCCCTGAGAAATTGAAAAATTTAACCCTTGGTCATTATACCTACATAAAATTACATAGCCTCGACCTTGTATTTTGAAATCCTAGATTGAGCCATGAGTAAATGAAAACAAAGCCGAATACAAAAATGTAGGTAACATTTTTTCCTTTTCATTTATAAAATCTAAAGGAAAATCCTGTGCAAAGCTGTGTTTCCAGTTTTCTACTGAAAGCAAAAGAATTTCATCATTTTTGGCATAAATGGAGCTTGTAATGAGCATTTTTTCTATAAGTGTTGAAGAAAAGTAATGCAAAGTTTTCATACAAGACTTACCCAGTGCAACCTCAATCTCTGCGAAGGAGAGATACAAAAAACTCCATGGAAATTCCTAGATTTTGCAAAGCTCTAGAGTAACCCTATGGCGACGCCTTTAATAGACAAAGGAAAATGAGAATACATTGTGTGAGTTTGCCTTGTTTTGTGTTTAGGGTTTCAAAACCCTATTTTATGCCACCAAGCATAAGGTGTTTTTCACCTTTTTGTTTTAAAAATATATGCAACAAGCTAATGTATGTCATGGCCTTTGGTGCCTTAGTAAATTTTCAAGAATTTGGGAGTCCTTAAAATTTTCTTTTGACTCATATATAATCAAGTAAGGCTAATGTAATTTTGCATTCATTTCAATTTGTAAAGCAATTTATTTAAATGATATTGTTATAAATCATTAAATCAATTTGCTATTTTAAATGCAAAATGGAGAAACATGCTTTGTAAACGTATTGAGAGCATATAGTTGAAAGTTTATGAGGTGCCAAGCATATAGGAGGGGTTGAATCAATTGATCAAAAAAAGGAGAGCATATAGGGAGCTTTTATTTGCTTTGTTGGAAAGTTGGCTAGTATTTAGGCATCATTTTCATGTGCCTTTATGTTTGGCTTGGTCAAGTTTGAATTTTTCCACACATTAGAGCTCTTTTAGAGAGGTTTCAGTTGCTACTTTATAGGCTTTTTGGAGGCATCCGACCCAAGGAAGCTTCTAGCTCCTAGTTTGGTGGATCTTAGTTGGAGATGGATATAATCACTTGTGTGACTCATTTGGAGTCAGTTCTTACTTGTTATTTTTCTACTTTGTGACTTTTGTGAGTCCTTTGGAGAAAACACAGTGTTTTGTAACTCTTTTCACATGTATGACAGTGGATGCTTTGAAAATCAATGAAGTAAAGTATTTTTCCTTCTCATTTTTTCTATTCTACTGTGTGCAAGTATTTGATTGATGAGATTACTTGTAAATTTTTCTAATTCCTTGTAGTTTTTGTCTCAATGTTAGCACCTTTTGCAAAAAGATATGTATGTTGTAGGTCATAAGTTGTATTAAAAGATGCAAATGCTTCTAGTTGTGAAAATTATCTTTCCCTCTAAGAGTTTGGCATTAAAATTCTTCTTATGAAACACTTATGCAAGAAGCATATGAAATTAAGTTGTGTGCTCGTTGAGCTTTGTCATTTGATTGGATTGTGTATGTAAGTTGTTTACAGTCAGGTTAATGTTCAGGTGCATCACCGTATGAGTAGTTTTTGCAGTTTATGTTATCTCCTTCTACCTTTTTTCCTCTGCAAGTTTAGTAGATTAGTTTTAGGTGAGTACTAAAGGAAGTCATCCTTCTCCAGAGGTTTGATCTCATATAAGAAACCCACACCTTGATATCATTCCCATGTTTTCACCGGATTGTTGAATTTCAGATTCAACAGGGTGCAAATTCAGGTGATAACAAATATATTAATATATATATATATATATTAATATATATATATATATAATATATATATATATAATTAATATATATATATATATATATATATAAATGTACAAGACTAGTAGCTATAACAATTATAATTATAAGAATATATAGAATTTACTAGAAAAAAGGTTAATAAAAACTTTTAAATAACCTTGCAAAAAGTATATATGTGAGTATATCTATACATGTAAATGTCTATACACATACTTATACCTAAACCATGAAAAAATAAAAGGCTTGAAGAAAAATAAATCGGAAACATGCAAAAATGAGAAAACACAACAATACATAAATACACAAACAAATGTCAATAGTGACATGGTATGATGGTTGAGTTGTGTTGTTATTCTTTCCATCAAGGTTCAAAACCCATTGGGGTGTAATTTTTGAAAATTTATATTGGGGACAAGGTCCCCCATTTATGACCTCACCGATTCATAGCTCTAGGTCAAAAGCGTTTACCCCTTTAAAAAAAAAACACAAACAAATAAATCAATCAAATTGATATATATATATATATATATCAAAATGAAGCAACTAGAACGAAAAACCAAGGAGAAGGGAAATAAAGAGAAACAATAAAAGCTTAAAAGGCTTAAAAGGATGAGCCTCAAAACAAGAACCAAGCAAGGCCAAATAATGACTTGAAGAGGCAACAAATGAGAAAAAGGGGGGTGGGGTTATTGCAAAGAGAAACACAAAAGACAAAGGAAACCAAAAAAACAAGAACAAGAATAAGAAAGAAGAAGAAGAAAACCAAGGATATAAAGACAAGGCAATGAGAAAAGAAACTTTAATAATGGAGGAAAAAAATTGGAGTGATTAAGGAAAGAAAATAGGAAAATACACGTAAATACCTACAAGGAAAGGGAAGAAAACGAGGAAGAAAAGGAGAGGGTTAGGGAGAGAAAAGAACAAACCACAACAAAATTACCCGAAACTAACAAAGGACCCCAAAAGGAAAAAGACCACCTACAATCCTAGGAGACCAAAGGCTAGAAGTAAGGAAAGATCCATAAATAAAAAGGGAAGGAAGGCAAGGAAAGAGGAGAATGGAGGTGAAAGAAGAATTAACGCAAGGAAGGGAGATGGTGGGTTCTAAGGTTGGTTAACAAGGGATGCCAAGCTTGACTCACTCTTTTAAATGTCTCCTATAAAGTCCTAGCCAAGGCTATTGCCAAATGGATAGATAATGTTCTCCCTAAAATAATCAACAACACTCAGACATGATTCATAAAGGGGAGGTATGTCCTGAAAAAATTAATTACCAGTTGGGAGGCTATGGAATGGGCTAGAGTCTCCAATTAAGATGTTGGAATGCTACTCTTGGATTTTGAAAAAGCCTACGATAGAATTGAGTGGCCTTTTATTTTAATGGTACTAGAGGCCTTTGGGTTTCTAGAGCTCTTCTGCAAGATTATTAGAACTTTGTTAAAGGATGCCACATCACAAGTGGATGTTAATGGGTAGCTAACTAAGGAATTCCAACTGCAAAGATCTATTAGACAAGGGTGCCCACTTTCCCCCTCTCTGTGTTTAATAGTAGTTGATGCTTTGCATTATATCTTAAGAGACTCCTCCTTGAGTCTAAGAGTGCAAGGAATCTCACTGCCAAATAGAGAAGAACTTATAAATATCCAATTTGATGATGACACAATCTTGTTTGTAAAGTTGAATCAAGATAATTTTGAGTGCCTAATGAGAAAAATGGAAATCTTCAATCAAGCAATAGGGGCTAAAATTTGTAAGGCAAAGTCAATAATGTTGGCTTGGAGCAAACAACAACTAGATTGGATGCAAGGGTATGAGTTCCAATGGAGAGGTCCCAATAAAATTGTCAGATACTTGGGGATCCCTTTTGTTGTGGACCTAAACCTGAAAGACATGTGGAACTGACTAGAAAACAAAATTGAAAAGAAATTTAATGCATGGAATAGGAAATACCCCACCATTGCAGGGAGAGCATAGGTGTGTCAAAAAATCCTCTCATCTTAATATATATATTATGCATTGGTTTAGATGTTCAACAACTATCAAATCTAGACTATACAATAGAAGATAAGTTAATTCCTTTGGTCAGATGGTAAAGGGAAAATAAGAAACATTCTCTGAAATGGGAGATTTTTTGTAATGAAAAGAAAAAAAGGGGGCTTAGGCCTGAAGGATCTCAGGCTACAAGGCATACCTCTAGTAGTAAAATGGATCTACAAAAGCCTCAAGGGAAATGAACCATGGAAGGTCTTGATCAGAAATAATATTAAGAATGTTGTTCCTAAAAAATGCAAAAGCCTGGAGAATCTTGCCTCTTTGTGATCTAATCTTTAGCAACTTCGATGTCTCCCCTGTTAAGTCCAGTGTTTTTAAAATTATTTAGAATGCCTGGGAGCTTAGCAAAAAGGCTATCCTAAGCAAATGCTCAATGGAAAAAGATCTGAACAATACTTTCCTAATTAAATCCATTTGGTGGAATACATTTCACAATGGGAAACCCCTTGCTCTTCTCCAAGGATGCTCTGCAAGGGAGTGGAACAGGAAAGGGGTTTCAAATTTTCAAATTTAATAAAGAATGGTAAGTTCATCTATTAGGACCAACCTAGCAATGATTTTGGCATCCCTCTACATAGAAAAGGACTTATGAAAGAACAAAAATGCAAAAAGAAAATGTTGAAAAAGCTAAAAAAGCAAGTAGGGATAAATCTGACTAGCTTGAGTGGTTCAATAATGAAAATCTAATCAAGATTTAAGATAAATAATTTTATCTATTGGTGGCACCCTCCATTAATCTAGATGAATAGCTAAATAAAAACTAGAAGACTAATCATAGTTAGAAAGAATGGAACAAGGTTTTCACTAACCTATGGAATAATGTGATTGAACCAAAAAAAGCAGGTTTTAAATGGATGATGCTTCTTCAGAAACTACTTAATTTGATTCAAAAGGAAATACCAATATGTGTGAAATATGTAAGAAAAATGAATCTATCTCTCATCTCTTCTTTGATTGTTATTTTACAAAAGAAATTTGGAATCCTTTTCTAATTGATGTATCATTACCTAAAAGAAAATAGGAAATTCTTATTGGAAAAGTTGCAGACATTGGAAAAGGAAATAATATATATTGGATAATCCTTACTACTGAAATTTTATGGTTTCTATGGAAAGCTAGGAATAGTGAAAAATACCAAGGCATTAGGAGGGCACATACTAATTCCAATTGTAGACTCACTGCTTATAATGTTTTTATGCAGGTGTCCATAATTGTGGAAGTCACCAAAGAAAAAATAAAAATCTCATAAGAAAAGGAAAAACAAAAATAACCAAAGAGGAGCTCCTATATGTTAATCAATGGATCTACTTCAAACCTGACCTTGAGAAGACTATGGATAGAAGAACTTAAGCAAGCACAGATGCTACTAAAGACAAAGGGAAAATAAAGGACTAGTAGAAGCACCTATAGCACCATAAATATGTAATAAATATGTATGTAATAGATATATTGCAACATAAATACAAATACTCTAGACTATGTAAAGGTGGTGAATGTTAAATAACTACCCAGCGAGGCAAAATTTGAAGGATAACAGTTGTGAAGAATTCCATCAACAATTTTGTAATCTGATATAATCATGAACATTGGTTTGGTGGACCCATTTTTTGTATATTATATAATAAATACAAAAAAAATCAACCCTGAAATGTAGTCATAATCAATTAAAATCAAAGGAATGTCTTCAAATCTTTCATCTTCATCTTCATTGTATGTCTTAGTAACAACTAGTGGTACCAAATTTCATTCACTAACATATCCACGTTGTTGGTTGTTTTAATTATCATAATCTCACAAAATGCATTCATAACAAAAACAAGAGTAATCTCTAGTATACAATGTCCATGTGTGTCTATCTTTACTCATCACACAATGCAAAGATCTTATTTTCTCTACCTTCTTGCATCCATACATTATTCTTCTATCCACTCCTACAAAATATATATATATATATATATATATATAAATCAAAATAAAATATATATTTAGGTTTTTAAACTTAGTTTTTTTTTTAAAAGTTCAAAACTTTTTTCAAACAACAAATTTAAACATACCTAATATCTCCCAAAACACTCTATTTGGACACGGGTTCCTCCCTGAAGATGTGCCAACATCACTTGCAAAGTGCTTCTTACACCATTCAACAACATCATGTGCATCATTTATATGATCTCCCTCATAATTCATTTGATGTTTTCTTAGAGTGTGTTTAATGCAAGCTCCTGCATTGTCACATTCACCCTTTCCATGCCCACTCTCAAAGAAAATCCAAACATGTGGTATATTATCGTGTCAATGATATCTACATAGTGCATAAAATGGCATTGATGATTTGAATTGTGACACACACCCATCAAACCATACAAAATGTTTTTCAACATTCACACCTCTTCTTGCCAAATCTTCAAAAAAATTCTTAAAGAAATGTTGGACAAAAAGTGTGTCATGCTCTTTATCATCACTAATATAAGTGATATTATTTCTTAATGACTCATTTTTCATATGTACTGTCAACACCATCAAAATCTAATTGTGCCTTTCAATAACACATGCACCATAATAGTGACCTGCTCTGAATAGTAATATTTTGCTTGAATCTCCTTTTGATGGGTAAAAGAGTAATTTTCTATAAAGTCAACTACTGACAAAATTGTTCCAAGTGGGAAAGTATCTCTTAACCACTGAAATTGTTTTGCTTGCCACTTAGCATAAAATGCATGATGTATGTATGACTGTATCAATTTATGAAATTTTCCATAAATGTTCCAATACGTACCTCTTCTTCTACATGTAGACACATGAAATTGACATCATGCATTCCTCATATTTAATTAAATCATATTCGCCTGATCAATTAAATAAATCAAGTTTAATTGATTAATCTCCTAAGGTCATCCATTTAAATTAAATAAATCCATCTTTATTTGATTTAACACTAACATCATTCTCTTTGATTAAATAAATCAAATCTTTTTTTAATTAAATCTAAAATCATTTTCCATCTCCTTTTGATTTATTTTAATCCATAAATCTAAATCAAATAGGTCGAATCACCTAATCCCTCATTAAATTAATTAAACCTTGATTAATTTAATCCTAATCTCCAAAATTCTCTAGATTTTGCCACTTGCACATGAAAATGCATTTAAATGATTTATTAAAATCTTTATTTATTTTCAACTTGGCATCTTTGGGGAATATTCCTCCAAGTTTGAAAATCCCTCCAAAAGGGATTTGTCCTTCCAACAAAGCATTTAAGAGCTCTTACATATCTCTTACATGTCTCTTGCACAAGTCAAACTTAGCATTTAACTCATCTTTTCATCAAATTCAAATTTCAAATCTCCCCCTCTTTGGCACATTGACCAAAATGTGCTCATTTCTCAACCTCTCACATGTTGACAAGTGGCGCTTTATCATTGGCTTATCTTTTGTCCCACATCCTCTATATCTTTCAATCCTCCATCATCCTTTCTTATAAATAGAGAGTTCCTCTATTGTTTTAATCCTCCACAATCTTAGGAAACTTGATCACTTATCATCTTGTTCATCATATCATCTAGGAGCTTATCAAGGATTGGGAAAGGGATTCTTTCCACATCAAAGAAGCACCAATCCACTATGAGATAGGATTTACTTCATGTTTTGTATGCTTTAGTTATCTTGTCATTTGTTTACATTTTGAAGCATGAGGTATTATTTCATAGGGATGTTGAAGGTTTATTTTGTTTTAAAATGCTAATCATGCTAATGTATTGTTTAGAGTTTTAGCCATTTGCAGATTTTCACATCCACATAATGGTGCTAGAAGGAGGGCTTTACTTTTTATAGAAATGTTATTGTTTCTTCTATGCACCTTTTTTAGAATTCCATCTAGAAGTGTTGCTTTTTACAGATATTGTATCATTTCTGCTATGTACTTTTTTTTGAATTCAATCTAGAAGTGTTACTTTTTACAAATATTGTGTCATTTCTTTTACGAACTCCAATGGATTGTTACTTAGGATTTTCCATTGAACTCAGCCATCATTTGGTTGGGTTTATCCTTTGACTGCGTTTATGCTATTGCGTTTATCATTTAAGCTATAGTCCTCAGGTGTCCACACCAATAGACTACAAAAGACTAATCCATAGTCTTCCTGTAGGAATAACGGTGTGACCATTTGCTAATTTGTATAAGTCATTGCCATTTGCATATCATTTATCAAATCAAAGAAGCTCAAGGTCGCTGCCATTCGTATATCCTAATCGCTGCCCTTAGCATTGCCATCTGCATTTTGGCACCATAGCAAGCGCCCTCCCCATACATGACCCAGATCCCTAAAGTCAATATTGCCACAAAGAAAATCATTGTAAACGTGCTCAAATCCAAACAATGTCAGCTCATTACTTTTTTTTACCCAATCTAGAGACCACAACAACGAGGTTATCAATATCTTCCAGCTTTTTTCCATACGGGAAAACCGCTATCAAATAACCCTCATCATCAGACACCGAATACTTTATTCCCACAGACGTGACAACCTAAATTCACTGTCTATGGACCTTTCAAGCTCAACATAACAGTCTAAAAAGATTTTTGCTCGCAAAATTTCTTAATATTGGGTACATTTATCTCGCACACGTAGGTTGCTTGTGTTGCCATATTCATTTTTGACCTACGCGTATAAGCTTTATGATTTTCACAATCTAGAGTTCCATAGTAGGCGCCAACATACTGGAGGAAATCACATTACTATTAATGAATATAATTTTTTAGTGGCGTTGGTTTAATCTTATCAGGCAATCATCATCGTTGGTTCTTACAGGTTGCTGTGAATTGTAAGTTGAACTTACACTGTATATCAAAGACTCTCGTACATTGTGAGAGCATATTGTGCAATTATAAGTGGAGAAGTTTCATTTTTCAGCTATTAATGTGGGTTTGTTGACAAATTTGTATTTTCCATATGTGTTTCCAGACGTGGAGTTGTAATTAAATTTTTCCAACTCTTCTTGAATGCATTGATCATTTCTATTAGCCAAACTTAAGTTACCATAGCGAACCCAACCTCCGCCTTTAGTCCCCTGTCATGCCTATTGTTTGAGGCATCATATCAAACAACTCCATTCCTTTCTAAGGCATCATGTCACATAGTTCATGTAACTTCCTCATTCTTGCTTTGATTAACGTCTGTACCCTGCTCCAAAGCTTTCATTTTGTAGGCAGTGAGGATGCTGGTAAAGGCATTCTATCAAACATTCTGTGCACCCTCTCTATGCTTTCAGTCAACATTGATCAAGGTTGTGGAACTTGGTTGTACACCTACAGTTTGCATTAGCTTAAAAGTTCTAGAAATCTCTTTATTCGCTGAAGGAGCTAGAAACCACCATAGCAACAGGTAATGCTTTTTCAAAGAGTTCATTAACAATGTTTACCTACTATTGACTTTAATCAATACCCGGTGATTCTGTTCTGACAAGTAATTTATTGAAAGTTGACATTTCATTGAATGGATGCATTTTATTATATGGAAATAATCAAACTTGATACGCATTTAAAGCTTTGATATTGCATATTATATTAACATTTCACTTTGACCAATATTGTAACTTCCGATGAAATCAAATTTTAATGTTAGATATGCACCAATGGCTGGGAACACGGCCTCACTAATATAGTAGATGAAAATTGAAAGTGCTTGGATATGTTCATTAACTTCAAGCTGCGTAATCATGTGATATCTACAATCTCTATATTATCACATGGTGTCGAATCTTAAATTTATAGGCATATGGGAAATTGGCTTACCTGTGTCAAACTTATTACACTCAACTTTGAAGAAATCCACACTATCATTGAATATTTCCACATAGAGTTGACTAAGTATGCTATCACGATGCCCACCACACAATCTTCAAGCACCTTGTTGATTGACGTTGCCGATTTATGACATTCTGCAGAATGAATGATAAATGAATATGTGCCATAAAATTATGTAAAAGAGTAAAGTCATAGATATTGCATTAAATACCAAGGCATTTATATCTTGAAATCACTTTTTTTTTGTTTTTATGGGCATTTTGTTGATTGATTTATGACATTCTATAGGCTTAAGTAAATAAGAATCAAAATCTTTACTGGTCAAGATTTGTTGGTTTTAATGAGGATTGCATTGATCTTTGTCATATGATTGAATATTTTAAAGGCTTTAATATGGTGAAAAGATTGTGGAAAGCAAGATTCCTTTTAGTGATTCATTTATTAGTTAAAATCATTAAGTCTTTTTCATTTGAAATCATTCTTTTGTTTGAAATCAATGATTAAAACAAACTTAATTAAATAATTGGATCCTCACATAATTGTCTTTTTCTTTATAGGAAGGAAGAAGGAGGGATTGCATTTGTACAAAGGACTTGCAACATTGGAAGATAAGAGGCGATCTTAGACGAATCTTGGAGTTGAAGAAAATCGGGCATTAAAACTTGAAATCAACAAAGCATTTTTAAATGTTTAGGGCTTCCATTCTATGCCCTAGTTTTCTATTTTAGATCAACTCACATCTTTTTGGGCTCTTAAAAAGAACATCTCAATTTTCATGACAAAAGGCTTAAAAAGAACTTTAGAACAAACTTACTAGAGTTGGTTTTTGGATTTACCAATTGAACAAGGCAACTTTCATATCTCGCTTTGGTGCTTTAAAACGAATCAAAATCATTGCATTGTGGGATTAAAAAGAACATGTGCTACTTTGTTTTGTAATTGCTTACTCAAACTAACACCATTGAAAAGACGTATGCACTTCTCTCGTGCCTCATGACGATCTTGAGAATCAAAAGGATTTTTGGTGGTCTTAGGGTGGGATAAAGTGATCACCTCCACATTTCATTTTGGGATTAAAATTGAACAAAACATTGTACGAGTGTGAGTAAACCTATTTCATGTGTTCTCCCTTTGTTTCTAAACGAAGGTTGATCGAACTATGAATACATTTACTCGCTATTGTTTTACTTAGAGGGCCTTCCTTGTGGAAAAAGTACTCACCCAAGGGAACGACTCAACCGACAACACTCTAAAACCAAGAGTATTTCCAGTCGGGATATAAATGTGGGTATTGGAATAAACGCCAGTATCACGTAGTTGGCACCGATGAGAAGGGAAACAATGGTCTCTCACCACGTTGGGTCAACTCCTACGAATGAAAAGTCCAAATTAAAACCCTTGTTGTAGAAAGGCCAAGATCCCTATCTATTTGTTGGTGCAAGAACGGTCGTTCTGAAGCTACCCCACACTTTTACGGTCTTTAGTAGAAATGGAAAGCATGCCATGGGAGTTTCATGGGTGTTGATGCTTGGCTGCCCCGTATAAGTGAGTGTCGTGGAGGGAAGCTAGTGGGGTCAAGCATCTAATCATTCACTAAGAGTAGGCGTAGCTGGACTTGTCTAAGTG
The DNA here is from genome assembly GCA_007258455.2 of Sequoia sempervirens. Lineage (NCBI taxonomy): Eukaryota > Viridiplantae > Streptophyta > Pinopsida > Cupressales > Cupressaceae > Sequoia > Sequoia sempervirens. The sequence continues at coordinate 149,061,480 of VDFB02000013.1, read as the reverse complement.
GGAACTCAACAAGTAAAGTCTTTAGGGTTGTGCATGTTCTTGGTATCAAAACACTTGCTTGTTCGAAAACATTGGGAAACACACATTCAACAAGAAAATACAAATTTCAAACCCCTTAGTTAGAGAAAATAACTTTGACAAAACCCAAGAACTATTGCTTACCATGGGGATTATGTCCTTAGAGGTTTATGAGTAATTGGGTTTACATCTTAATTTGCTTCTACCAAGGTAAACATTAGGTAACCATTGCCTTGATTTCCTTGAATTCCACATAGCACTTTGTGGGATGAAAAGAAGTTGGGACATTGGATGTTTAGTTTGAAAATCTACTCAAGAAAGTGTGTGGTAAAAGCAATTCACTAATCAAGATGAAATCAATTGAACCCCACACATGTGCTTGTGTATCTTTTGTCTTATGGTCTTTTGAGGAAACATTGATCTTTTGGTTTGAAGAGAAAAGCATGTTGTTCAAAACCTTGGCCTTGTAAACGAGTCCTTCTTAGGTTCATTTAGGATCAAAATCAAACACTTCATCCATTTAAAACATTTATCATCCCATCCCATAAGCAACTTTAGAGCTTTGGAAACATCATTATCTATACTTGGTTACATCCTTAAACCAAATCAAAATCACCTTATTTAATTAGGAGTATGGGAATGCATCCTTTCTCATACCTCTAGTTAAATCAACACACCTTTGAACAAGTTTATCCTAAAGATCACATCCAACATCTTAGGGTTTACAAGTTCATTATCCAATAAAAACCAATCAAAATAAAATCCTAAAGTCTAGTATTGATCCAAAATTACTAAAAAATCAACATCCATATCATTCAACCCTTTCATCCTTCATCTCATCATTGGTCCTAAACACCTTAGAGGTCACTTTTACAACAAGGTCAAAACACAAGAGGAACATGGAATATAAACTTAATTCATACATCAAGAGTAAAGCAAGTCAACCAAACTATCAAAGCCTTACAATTCCAATTGATTTTCAAAACTCGCATTTATACAATCCATACATGGGATCATTATATCCTACAAACCTCAATGGTACAACAAATGTGAGTATACCCAATCTAAATCTTGGAACACCTTTTCCGATGGTAGATTTAAATCCAAGTCCAAACTTAAAAATATATCAATCAAATACTCAATGCATGAGTCTTCAACAAAACAACATTATCCCACCAAATCCATACATGCCAAATGAGAATATACTAAGTACAAATATCCCAAACATGAACATTTCGAATCCACACTTGGTAAACTTTTGGATAGATATGTTTGCAAATCACATGCATGTTGTTCAAAATCCATCACAACCATATGTCCCCCTCACCTTTAATAATCCTAATGACCCATCATCATCATTTCATGCAACCCCTCAAACCTCTCTCCCTACGACCTCACAAGGAGAAGGTGACTTATTTGGACCAAGGGGCATTTTTGATCAAACATCATCATTTCCCCAAGGGAGCATGCCACTCACTTTCCCACCACTCCCACCCTTGCCATTAACATCCATATCACCTCTTGGTTTGGGGCTACCATTGCTACCACCGCTCATACAAAACATCCCCCCAACCATCAATCAAGGCATCATACCAAATCCTCCCCCCTTTCCATCGATATCAAAACAATAGATGCAACCATCCCCATAGCACAAGCAACCAACACATCGTCTATCATCCCTCAAAACATGGTCTCTCAAGGACTAACCATATCGATCGTACCATCCACCACTCAAATCCCAATCATCAATACTCTTAGATGAGAAAAGCATGTTCTTCACTATCTTGGTCTTGTAAACGAGGTTCTCCTTAGGTTCATTTAGGATCAAATCAAACACTTCATCCATCCCAAACATCTATCAAAATCCATCCCACCAAACAACTTTAGAGCTTTGGAAACATCATTGTCTAGACTTGGGTACATCCTTAAACCAAATCAAAATCATTTGTTTAGTTAGGTGTGTGGGAATACATCCTTTCTCATACATTTAATTAAATTAGAAATCCTTTGAAAAAATTCATCCTAATATCACATCTAACATCTTAGGGTTTACAAGTTCATTATCCAATCAAACTAATCAAAATCAAACCCTAAGTCTAGCATTGATCCAAAGTTCCTAAAAAGTTCAACACCCATATCATTCATCCCATTCATCCTTCATCTCATCATTGGTCCTAAACACTTTAGAGGTCACTTTGCAACAAGGTCAAAACACAAGAAGAACATGGAATATAAACTTGATCCATACATCATGAGTGATCCAAATCAATTGAAATTTCAAAGCCTTACAATGCTGATTGATTGTCAAAACTCACATTTATACAACCCACACATGGGATCATTACCTCTTACAAACCTCAATGGTACAACAAATGTGAGTATGCCTAGTCAAAATTTTGGAACACCTTTCCCGATGATAGATTTAAATCTGAGACCAAACCTACCAATCTATCAATCAAACACTAAATGCATGAGTCTTCCACAAAACAACATTATCCCACCAAATCCATGCATGCCAAGTACAAGTTTTCTAAACATGAACATTTCAAATCCACACTTGATAAACTTTGGGATAGATATGCTTGTGAATCATACAAATGTTCAAAATCCAAACAATCTATTGACGACTCCATGTATTGATCCAATTCAAGGTAACACCATGCAAAATCAAAGTTACCTAAATCAAGGAAATGTGATTCCCAACCACAAAAATGTTCAAATTCAATCCATAATTCCAAATCTGAACATCATCCCAAATCAAAACATTGTCCAAAATCAATTTGTCGATGATCTCATGCAGACACCAGAAATGTGCATTCCAAATCTGCTTGAACAAAAGCCAAATCAACTATATCGAGGGTGTCAAGATCAAAATCAAGATCAAATTTTGCGAGACCAAATTACTTCACTTGCCAAAATAATTGACTCATTTCACCAAGACACATCTTCACTCCAAAATCAAGACACTCTTCCATTGGTTCAAAGCATTGAGTTGTGTTTGCAACCACATCAAGAAGAATATCTCCAATGTCAAGAAGTTATATATCAAGATCGGCCACATCAACAAATCCAACCCCCACATCTCGAAGATCAATCACCACATCTCAAAGATCAGTCATCACATCTCCAAGATCAATCATGACAAGAATCATCTCAACAAAAAGAAATCTCACAAGGTAACAAACAAAAATACACACCACTTGGGAGACCAATTGAATCAGTCTTGCAACAATTGGTACAAGAAAATCTCATCAAGCTCCCCGTCTATGGGAACTATCAAGAACCCTAAGTTAAACCACCAGGGTATAATGAGGAGCACCATTGTGATTTTCACAAAACAAAGGGACACACAACATCAAATTGTATTTGACTCAAAAATCTCATCCAAGACCTTATTAATCAAAAGATAATCACTATTGGGGACAATGATCAGGATTCAACTACTAGCGATAGCATTGACAATCTCTCCACTACAATTGGTGAAAACAATGATCAAAATCTATCAATCAATGAGCATATTGAAGATGTTTCTACCTCATTTGAAGGTCAAGTTAATATAGATCAAGAGTCACTTTTCAATCATGATCAAAATACACCAACAATACCCAACAATGATCCAATTCAAGAAATGTCAACATCACTTGACCCTATGGTTGAAGACATTGACAATTTCTTTGCCACAATTGTTGAAAACAAGGTTCAAAATCTCTCAATTGATGAGCACATTGAAGATGTTTCTACCCCATCTGATGATCAACTCACCATACATCAAGAGCCACTTTTTAGTGATCTATTTCAAGGAGTTAGAGTTATTTGATCTTATTGACATAATCCATGATCCATCGACCAATGAGCATGTTGAAAATGTCTCTACATTGCCTTATGAGTTAGAGGACATATCTCAAGAATTTATTCCAAAGCAAGATCAAAATATTTCACCAAGGTCTAGCAATGGTCCTTTCCAAGACATATTGACCCCCTTTGACCTCATGGTTACAGATATTGAAGGAATCCTCAACTCGACACTTGATCCAAGTCCACTCAAAGATCAAGAGGATATTGAGCCATTTCCCATGCCTAACAAAGACATCCAAGAACCCTTTGTGAGCGATCCATCCTTTGAAACTGATCCATGTCAGGAACTTGATCCAAAGCATGTCAAAAGCAATTCTGAAATCATTCAAGATCAAGAATTAGTATCTTCGAGCTACTATAATGATCTAATGGACACTCTCCTTTCTATACAAGATGTCACAAATGATGATCATAGCCACATAGCATATACTCCTCCATCTACCCATGAGATGCTTTCTTTGGATGGACACGTAGATGATCTTCATTCACAACAAGATTTCTTTACTCTTGACATTATTACACAAAAGAGGAGGTTATCGATTCCTACAGTCAAACTGAGTTGTCAACATCAGGATCAGATATATCCCAAATTTAGACTAAGGACATCATGAATAAAGATATCCAACATTATCCACTCAAGGAAATAGGTTAGACAAAACAAGATATTTCAAAGTCAGCAAAGCATCAAATTTCAATAACATCATCTGCGGTGGTCATTTATCAGAGCATGCTTACTGAACAAGACATTCCAAAACAAGCAGAATCAAGGAACAAAGGTGCCACTACCACCATACTGGGGGCAACTATGTCTCAAGAAAACATCAACATAGAGAGCACAAAGAATCCTTATGATGAAATTGATGCCAATACTACAACCAACCACGTCATGAATCTTCATCCACCCATCACCCCATCCATGAATTGGGACCAACATCAGAAGAAATATTTGAATCAAAGCACAAAGAACATTATCAAAGAAAAAGAAGCTAAGAAGCATATAGGACAAATCAAATACACATGGATACCAAAGAATACAAAGAAAGATTATCCCTATTAAATTCCATCAGTCAAAGAAACTATGGGGAAAAATAAAAGAGGGAAAAGTATCCATCAAAGATGTCCACAAAGGAAAAAGTAGGCTTTGCAAGCGATGTACAAAGTGTATCAAATAGTTGGTCCTAATTCCACACACACTTTCGTATCCACCCATCATTGCTCATCTTCCCAAGTTTGGAGAGTCAAAGGTTCCAAACTATCAACCAATCTATCTTTTATCCCTAAACACACTCCATCCATGCCTCCACACATGATATCCAATTCTCACATTGACCATGTATTGGAAGCGACCCTTCATTATAAGGATTTAGAAGGCACTCTATCGCGATGTGCACACATAGACAAAGTTAACTCTGGTATCAATAAAGCAGATCAGAAATCTCAAAAATTGAATTCAAGTGCATGTATCTTAGCAAAGAAACTTCTTCAAGTAGGATATCGATGGCATATTATGACAGGGGCATCTACATCAACACCACAAGGTGATTCAACATGAGCTTAAAATCTTTCAAAAAATAAAAAAAATAAAAAATATGAAAATCCAAAAAAAAAAAATCCAAAAAAAGATTGAAAATAGTGAAGAAAAAAATTGTCCTCTAGTGAAAACCACATGGGCGGTGCTTTGGATAGGTACCATGATGAAAACCTGGCAAACAGACATCATGTGTAGAATCGAGCATCTGCATGCGCCATTTTAGGTGGAAGCATCTCATCCCATCCATAATAAATTCTAGCATTTCATCCATCTTATCCATAATAAATCCATTCATCCATGAACCCTTTATCCAATCCATGTGCATATATCTGCATCCATCATCGGAGTTATCTTGATCTTGATAAAATTTTGGTGCACACTTTACACTTGCTTATGGTAGACATCTTGACATCGGTCATTTTCATTGATCCTATCCTACCCAACATTATCTGATCCATGAAGCATTATCCAAATGAACATCCTCTGTTCGAACACCTTATCTTATTGCAAGATAATCCATATCCCTCCATCCATACATCTATCCAGGCATCCACCCATGGCATTCATACATTGCTGGACATTGGGGGCGGATATTTACATATTGCTTTGGGAATAAATCTTGATCTATATATTCCAACTTATGTGGTGATCCGAACATTGGAAAACATGAAATCAAATTGGTCAAACCACTTGTGAGCAAAAAATCCAAATCATTATCCCATGGCATATTTTGACGAGAAGAAATTCCTTATCAATCTTCATCTTTCAGTAAACATCAATCCAAACAATCATTATCAGTTGCATCTAATGTGTGCTTTAACGTCACATCAAACAACTTTTGTTCCAAACCAAGCTTCATCAATCTTGATCAAATCAAATCCAATCAATCCATCATCATCTTGAGATATCCTTCCCAATCCTTGTGTTGCTTAACACTATCCTTGCATTGTTGTATCAATGCAAGGATAATTTTTTCTATCAAATCTCAGACTATCCTTCTTGTATGTCGACATCCCGAATCACCTCAACCTGTTAAACTTCTTCCAAGGAACCTGCTCTAATACGGTTCCATAGAGAATAATTTGTTCTATCAAATCTCAGACTATCCTTCTTGTATGTCGACATCCCAAACCAATTTGTTCTATCAAATCTCAGACTATCCTTCTTGTATGGAAAATGGGTTTACCACTTGTTGAAAACCAAGCTTCATCAATCTTGATCAAATCAAATCCAATCAATCCATCATCATCTTGAGATATCCTTCCCAATCCTTGTGTTGCTTAACACTATCCTTGCATTGTTGTGTATCCTCAATAATGTTATCATCATCAATCTCTCATCATCTCATGATATCATTCCCACTCTTTGTGTTGCTTAACACTATCCTTGCATTGTTGTGTATCCTCAACAATGTTATGATCATCAATCCGTCAATCCGATCAATCAACCTTAGCTTGGTTTTCAACAAAATCCCAAAACATAGCACTGAAAGCACCAGACACATCCATATCCAAATCATCAAAATCATGTGAAAATCCAAAAACATCCAAAGCATATAAAAAATCCAAAAACACTCAAAAAGTCAGAAAAACGTCAAAAACTTGGTCATCTGAACTACGTCATCTCGAGCTTAAATGTAGGCAAGGCTAATCTTTGATCAGCCCCCGAGACATCAAAATCCAAAAACATTAAAAAAAAAATCAAAATCCAAAAATATTCAAAAAACATTAAAATCCAAAAATATTCAAAAACTTCAAAATCCAAAAACATTCATAAAATCTTAGAAAACCCCAAAAACATTAGAAAATCCAAAAATCAAAAACATTTGTAAAACATCTTGAAAATACCAAAAATAGCCTCAAAACATTTCAAAAAACATCCAAATATTTGAAAAAATCCATCCGTCTCATCTCGCTTTCACTCACAATAATCTCATCCATAATAAAAAAATCGTCACCTTCATCCTTTGGCAAAACAAACAGAAACAACCATAGCAATCAGCAAAAGCAAACTTCAAACGTAAAATCAAAAATAAAAAAAACAAACTTTTATACGCAAAATCAAACTCTTGATCATTCACAAATATGTCAATCAACCATATATCAACAACCTATCAATCAACTTATCAACCCATCATCATCCTATAAAATGCATGTCCTAGGATATATTGTTCTAACAATGGGCATCATTTTGGATATCACTTTGGATTCTTATCCTATCAAAACACATCCCTTTGGCTAAAGGTATGAAGAACATTGACTTGTTTGTGTGCTTGATCTTTTCCTTGTGATTTATCTTATTGCGCTCATTCCAATGACCTCTTGATGATGTCTAATCAAAGCAATTTAGAGAGATAGGAATGGGGCAACGATCATTATCTTTTGTCTGTTGTGCTTGTTGGATGTTCTTGTAATATAACTTGGCGAATACTTGCTTTGTTAGATATGTATGGAGGGTGTTTTGGGCAGCTTGTTGACTATTACATTGATAGGTTATACCTTTCCATGTTTTGGTCTGAGATGTTTGAAACTTCTGAAGTGCATCCTAGCAAGGTTTTTGTATGTCAGGTGTGAACAAGAATACTCCTATCTATTTGTCAGTCAAAGACCATCACACTAAGTGCAACACCATCCTGGTTCTTTATACCTTGATGCATCGTGCTTATGCGCGTTATCAAACATAATGTAAGCGGCCCTTTAAAATCCCAATTCTTGATAAGAAAATCATCCATTTCTCATCATCATCTCTCATAAAGTTGTCTTGTTGGATCCTCTTGTCATCATCTCATTTCTCATTTCTTCTTTTCCACACTAACATCATGTTAGGATAGTTAATCATCATCGCCAGTGCATCCATGTTGCATCCACAAATCATTAGCATACATAAATCTCATAATCATAGCATATCACATCATTCATCTCATCCATCTCACATGCATCATAACATCATTTAAGTTGTTTAGGATAATATAGATTGATTATTCTAAGCATCTTAAAACCATCTCATTTGCATCATCATCATAACCATCCATATGTCCATCTTGAACCTCTTTGTCTCGAGATCGACCCTCAAATTGAATCTTTTCGCTTGATCTCTTGAGGGGGAAATGTACTAGTGTACTTTCCACTGGGGCATCTAAAAAAAACATTTTTTTTTTAAAATTTGATTGCGGAAAGTTTATTCTTTGAACCAACGCAACAAGTACATTGCTTGAAAGAGGGGAAAAATGTAGACACGTGAAATTGAAATAATGCATTCCTCATATTTAATTAAATCATATTCACCTGATCAATTAAATAAATCAAGTTTAATTGATTAATCTCCTAAGGTCATCCATTTAAATTAAATAAATCCATCTTTATTTGATTTAACACTAACATTATTCTCTTTGATTAAATAAATCAAATCTTTATTTAATTAAATCTAAAATCATTTTCCATCTCCTTTTGATTTATTTAAATGATTTATTAAAATCTTTATTTATTTTCAACTTGGCATCTTTGGGGAATATTCCTCCAAGTTTGAAAATCCCTCCAAAAGGGATTTGTCCTTCCAACAAAGCATTTAAGAGCTCTTACATATCTCTTACATGTCTCTTGCACAAGTCAAACTTAGAATTTAACTCATCTTTTCATCAAATTCAAATTTCAAATCTCTCCCTCTTTGGCACATTGACCAAAATGTGCTCATTCCTCAACCTCTCACATGTTGACAAGTGGCGCTTTATCATTGGCTTATCTTTTGTCCCACATCCTCTATATCTTTCAATCCTCCATCATCCTTTCTTATAAATAGAGAGTTCCTCTATTGTATTAATCCTCCACAATCTTAGGAAACTTGATCACTTATCATCTTGTTCATCATATCATCTAGGAGCTTATCAAGGATTGGGAAAGGGATTCTTTCCACATCAAAGAAGCACCAATCCACTATGAGATAGGATTTACTTCATGTTTTGTATGCTTTAGTTATCTTGTCATTTGTTTACATTTTGAAGCATGAGGTATTATTTCATAGGGATGTTGAAGGTTTATTTTGTTTTAAAACGCTAATCATGCTAATGTATTGTTTAGAGTTTTAGCCATTTGTAGATTTTCACATCCACACTACATAATCTAACCTTGTGGGTTCTTTCCCAAATATTTTTCAAACTTTATGTACTTGTAACTCTTACAATTTACCATCTTCAACATGTCAGTATCTTCATTTCTTAAAGAAATTTTAGCCAGATTTCCACATGTTTCACAATCCTTTTATGCATTTCATTTGACCATCTACATCATCATTAGATTTATCACATAAGGTGGATGCTATGAATTGACTAACCCATTTAGGAGGTGCATTTGAGAACCATCACTTTCTTCTATAATCTTTCAAAACACTTGATAGTAAAGATCAAATTCAATATGATAACAACAACAAGTTTAAAAATCCTTGTTTGCCTTTACATAATGTGGCCTTAACATTTGAAACATTGTTTGTCTAGTCTTTATATGAGGATTTGCATCACAAAACAACAACTACATCTCATGTTATGTTATGTCTAACCAATGTTTTGTATGCAATTGAAAATATTTTGGTTTGATCCTATGTTTTAGAACATCTCTTTTATTTGATGAGGGATGAGTATGATCATGCCAAAAAATTGAGATCAAGTTCCTAACACCATCTTCATTCTTGTAAGAATGAGGAGCCCTACACATCAATGCCCAATTACCTTTTATAGTACTATCATCCAAAACTTTTCTCCTCTTCACATATCTTGTTAGTGTCTTTCTACTTAAGCCAATTTCACTTGAAAGTGAAGATATTTGATGCTTTATTGTTATTTGTGGACTTACAATAGATGTTAACATCACTCTTCTTGAAATGCTCTTATCTGTTGATCGATATTGTTTCCTAATGGAATCCAAACCTTTTTTAACATTTTCAACAATATTTTTTCTAGGCCTTATCTTTTCCTCTTTTTGTGAAATCTACACCTATCAATTGTAATGGCTCTTTTAGGTCATCATGAAGAAGCAATGTTGATAACAGTTGGGCTTGACCAAGTGTATAATGAATTTTGAAATAAGCCTCAATTATTTCCTTTGAAGTTCTTGCGAATGCCCTCTTATTAGTTTGAGTAGGTTGTTCAACATAAAATTTCAATTTCTCTATATCCATTTCAACTAAATGATCTATATTTTTGTAAGAAAAATTTCTCTTCACCTCTTTAATTAGATTCATAGTATCATGAACATCGGTAGAAGGAAGCGATCCTAACCCTTGTCCAATATAAAAGTGTGTATGGGCCTCCTCTCTAACATCAATTGTTTGTGCTTGGATATTCTCCCTAACATCAACCATGTGTGCTTAAGCCTCCTTTGCTCTAGTAACTAAATTAGGTTGGACCTCTACTCTAGTTTCCACATGTTGAGTCACTACACATATCATACAAAAGAGAAGATTTTAGAATATACAAAACTTAGATTATTAAACTATGGATAAAGTTACTTTATTGTGGAATATTTATACAAATTAATTATTAAAAAATATACAAGTATCATATAATTGAAATCTTAAATACTTGCTCATTAACAACTACTTGCAACTAATTTGTCAAATGATGACATGTGAACTTGATCCTTCATATGAAAAAGATAAATTATATTTCTTAAAAATACTCAAAATGGATAGGTCAATTACTGTGGACACCTCCATTTAGAACAAAGTTCCTAAAAAGTGATTAATTTAAAATAATGGAACATGGTTAAAGCAACCAACGGACCAACAAGAGGTGACAAAACCAAGAAGAAAAAACCAAAGAAAGTATATTCCAAGAATCCTTCAACCAAAATATAAATGAGTAATCACCTCTATCTTTGACCAATCAAGCATTAAATATTGAAGAAGAATAGGAAGCATCAAAATATTGCATGCTTGTATTCTAATTTGTGGCCATAAAAATGATTTAAACTAAAATATGTGTGCCAATAGATCAAAATCAAGATTATGAATGACAAGACATGGATATCAAATCTAGACTCAAGGATGAGTGATAATGGGGCTAAGCTAGGATAAGTTAGTTTATAACTTACATGTAAATTTACCATCTTACATGAAAGAATGCATAAAATATTGTTGTACAATGAAAATGTACGGGAAAAGAATGTGTGTAATTTTCACCATTACAAAGGTACAATAATTGTTAAATGGATGAAGTGGTTTGGTAAGATTGGGTTGTATTTTAAGGATCATGTTCCAATAGAGATATAGAGAGGTCATGACCTAAATTTGATGGTCATATGACTTTATTTAGATATTTTCCAGGCATAAAATACAATCAAAACTTTAGTGCATGGATTAATTGTTTTCCCATGTTGATAAATATATTTTTAAAAATAAATATTGAAAGTTGTGAGTATTGAAAATATAATTGTTTTGATGGAATGCAAATTTTTGTCTTAACTTTTTATCAAAAATGGAAAAAAATTATATCATCCTAACAAAAAATATTTTCTCTAGTTCATCATATTTTTTCAAATTTTATAATAAACTTAGGTATTTTTTTAGAATACAATCAACCTTCTATTTTTGTTGTTGACAACCTACTTTTAGTAAATAAATAAAAAATATATAAACGCTAATGAAAATATTAAAAAAAACTATTATCTTAAAAACTACACTTAAAATCGACAGAAGGAAAATTTAAAATTTTATTTATGTGAGAATTAGTTGTGAGAACATCAAATTTTTTAAATTCTTTCTTTTTTTGTAAATTTACCCCAAAGTGATGCTACATATGTATTTAGAGGATACTTCAAGTTAGAAAATTTTTGGCCCAGATTTAATTTAGCTAAAATGAAATCTAGTTAGAATATATATTTAACCAAAGTTGACTTTTAGTTGGAAATACTTAAATTCAATTATGTTGGTAAGTTGGCTTGAAGTGAGACACAACTTTGAAATTTCACCTAACATCAAGGAAACAATTTCCCAACTTCAAAGATCTATCTAGATGTTCTCTCTCACATAATCAAAGTAACAACACAATGTTTCAATCAATCAAGATGGATCATCCAAGCCAACCAATATAGATCCAAATGTTAACAATTTATGGTATATGTGCAAGTTTGATGGCAAGAATCCATTAACTTGGATATAGATCGAATAGATACTTTTTATGTACATCAAATTTCAAGTGAGAAAAAAGTGGCAATGAGTTCCTTATAGGGTAAACCCACAATAGTGAGTACAAACCTAAGACATATTTTTCAATTTGGATTGGGGTGAAAAGAAGGAAACACCTTCATATCAAGGTATTTATTTGAAGGAAGGTGCCTTTATTCAAATATTTTACATAAAACACATTCAAATGAAGGTTTTCTTAATTTGAAGGTATTATTTATTGTTTCTAAATCAATACAATAATACCTTCAAATGAAGGTGTTATTTTATCATTAAAATTTTATAAAATGTAATGAAATGACTTTGTTTCTTGTCATTTCACTTTCACTCTTGCAAAATGATCCATTACTTTCAACAAGCATGGGAAATTGATGATGATTCTCTAGGAATATACTAACAAAATTATCCCCCCATTGTGACACATGGCTATGAATCTAGAGGTCTCCAAGTGTTATCCACATTTGCAAGCCAAACTTATAAATGATCAATTTGTCATATTTTACCAAGTATTTTTCAATACTAGATATGGCTTTTGATTTGTATTATGAATTTTTTTATACTAATGTCCATGGTTTATCCTAAAATGTCAAATTGAAACCATCCTAAACAGTTATTTTGAAACCCTAAGATATGGATGTGAAACCTTAAATTCTAAATTGTAAATCCTAAAATGACTTTCAAACCCTAGTTCCTAGATTGTAAACCCTAAAATGTCTATTTCAAACCCTAATTTTAAAATTATAAACTCTAGAATATCTATTTAAAACCATAATTTCTAATTTGAAATATTTATTTTAAACCCTAGTTTCTAGATTATAAATCCTAAAATGTTTATTTCAAATCCTAATTTCTAAATTATAAACCCAAAAATATATATTTCAAACCCTCCTTTCTAATTAGAGTTATCTATTTGAAACCCTAGTTACTGGATTATAAATCCTAAAATATCTATTTCAAACCTTAATTTTTAAATTATAAAACCATAATTTCTAATTTAGAAATTATCTTTTTGGTGCATCTTTGAAATATTTACCTTTAACTTAGACAAATAACCTCTACCCATGGTGTATTTCTTTAGTGTTCATTGAATGGGTTCTACTAAATATCCTTGTTTTAAATCTAAGCCTTTTCATTTATATCTCAATTTCTATTTAATATAGCAAATCCTTTAGCATATTTATTAATTAATGTAGAAAATAATAAATTGGGAATCGATTCAACACTAGTTTGGGAACCATGAGTAGACACACCTAAATTGTGAGTATCTTGATGAAAAGCCAAAGGTGGTTGTTCATGTGTAGCAAGTTCTATGTATGAAGGAGTAATTGTAGAATGTTTATCAACTCTATCATATTCTTGCTTACATGATGTTATGAAACCTAAGGATCTCTAATCATCTTCAAGATTAGTGTGAGTCAAGTGAATGAGCTCAGAATAGTATCACTATTCTTAACCATATGAAAACTTGAGCATAACGACATATATAGAAGGAATAATATAATTAGTCTTAACCTATTACATGTATCATATGCAATAATGGTAGGAGCAACCTCATGATGGATCTAACCATGAATCTTGTTATCTATTGTATAAGAGTGAATTTGCACCCCATGTGCAAATCCCCCTTTTGCCTTTATCCACCTTAGAAAACCAAGTTCAGAGGCTTAATTCCACCTAAGTTCGCTACTTGCATCCCACTTGACGCCTGTTTTGAGCGTTGGTGGAGGCATTTCTGTCGGGGACGCCCGCGCAGCGCACAGACGTTTGCACGGCGCGCTTACATCCCTGGCAGGTTCCTGCGGCTGAACCTGCAAAGCCATTACTCTTCTCATTGGAGGTGAAGTTGTAATGCCCCCTTCGGATGACCGACCTGAATATGGCCATTTTTCTCCATTCCTCCTTCAAATTCATCCCTTCAACATGCATTCAAACTTCTTCTGATCTTCTACACTCCATAAGCTTCAACACACTCTTTTGTATCCACTTCAAGCTTCAAGCAACATTCCAAGCATTCCATTGCAACCAAAGCAACACTCCATCACTTCGGTAGAGAAATTTTGGGACCACACCATTGCAGTAGAGGCTCGAGTACTCTTATATTCTCTTCCAAGCAACCTTGAGTGATCTTGGTGGAGGTGGTAAGCTTCCCTCTCCTCTCCTCTATCACTTGGTTGAGTAGCATAACACTATTTTGTAGTGCTTCTTTTCTCTTTACTACATTATTTCCCTTATCTCGTTTCCTTGGCTGTCCGTGGAGGTGGAAACACCTAAACGGGGTCTGACTAAGGTAGACCCCTATACAGCCACCCAACATTCTCCTCTCTTTCTATGTGTAGGAGTACGTGCTTCTCGAGGGATCAGCTGGCGAACGAATTCCTTGGTGAGATCCTCCTTACTCTCTTCACTCTTGCATAGTTGCTTTATAATATTAGAGAGTATTTCATTTACTTAATCACATCATTTTGGCCCTTTAGTTAGTCCACTGGGCCGTTAGCTAGTTTTATTAGTTTGACCTCGTCCTTCTATTTTCTGGCTGTACGGACGTCAACACACTTTTGAGACACCAACGCGCCACACTGACATCCAAAGACTGTGCTTCCATCCTTAGACATGGAGCTTCCTGAGGCATAGTGTTAGACATAAAAAATGACTCACCTAGCCCCTTCTTACATTTCGGGCCTGCAGACTGATTGAGAGGCCTCACGGTCCTTGTCACTCTTGCCTTGCATTTCCTAACATTACACTTAGTTGAGGTAAGTTAGGGCAGCCTCTCGCATCTTGACCCTACGTGACCTGGGGTCTTGCACAAGTGATCCCCCTCTCTTACACTTTTGGTGAACTCGACGTGAACCAACATCCGTTCATCCGTTGGTGTTAAGATCTCTCTTGTGTACTTTGTGGCTGTTGTGTTCCTGAGTGTTGTGAAAGTTTATGAGCATCACAACCCAGTCCACAACTTCCAGGTATATCGTTAGGAGAAGTATACGACACCTCCTAATGGAAAGGATGAAGATCTCGATTGGTCTCTCTATGGGCCTTTTCTTTGCCCCCACCGTTAGCTTGGTTGCGTAGGAGTAGTTGTCAAGGAACGAGATGGGATTTGCTAATGAAATCGATCATGTTCCCACTCTCCCTGCGTCTCATATGCCATCATCAATGGATGAGCATGAAGCCGTTCAAATTCTTGAAAAATACATTTCCACCCTTACTAAGGGGTTAGGAAACTTAGAAAACCACTTGGAAAGAAACCCTCAAATGGCTAGAGCCACTCAGGTTATTAGTGAATTAAAACATATGATGAGTAAAGATCGAACAAGCATTAAACTTCTAACTAGTCTCCTTGGTCTCGCCGAAGCATGTGCTCCTTCGAACAACCCTAGCTTCGCACAAGGAGTCACTTTCAAAGAATGTGAAGGAAAGTTAGGAGTATCAATGCCTCCCACATCCATTTATATGGCTGATGTGGTCCCTTCTATCAGTATCCCTTCTTCCTTTGAACAACTAGAAACTATCAAAGTTAACAGGGTACCCTTGGGCTTTAGCTTCACCCCTCCTGTCACCTCTAGTGGTGGAGGCTTTGGAAGGATGAGTGGTGGAGGCTTTGGTAGTGGTGGTGGATTTAGTAGTGGAGGTGGTGCCGGTGGAGGTGGGTTTGGTAGAGGTCACGGTAGTGGTTCCGATAGAGGCCCTACTGGTGGTAGTGGCTCTGGTAGTGGTTCTGGCAGAGGTCACACCAATGGTGGCTCTGGAGGAGGCTTTGGCGGTGGTTCTGGAGGAGGTCCCTCTGGCCCTCTATCTTCTAATGACCCTATTATGAACACTCTCCTTCATAATATGGGTAAAATGCAGAGCCAATTGGTGAGTCTTTCCCAAGCCTCTGCTTAGCCTATTTTCCAACCCTTCTTTTGACATAGCCCATTGTCAGTTGCAATATTAAACACTCCCTTCCCCCAAGGAATGGAGATACCTAAATTTGAGAAGTATGGTGGTAAGGGAGATCCGTAGACACATGTGTCTACCTTTAACGCCCTGTGCACCAACTTCTTCCATCACGATGCGTTGATGGCTAAACCGTTTCCCCAATCCCTCAAGGAAACAATGCTCAAGTGGTATTGTTGCTTTCCTGACAACTCTATTTTCTCATTTGATCAACTCGTAAATCAATTTATCAGACAGTTTCAAGCAAACATTGGGCTGAAGATGACCTTTTCGGATCTCGTCCGGTGTAAACAAGGGGATAATGAAAAAATCACTGATTTCATAGCACGTTACCAAGCGCTCTTTTCACAAATCTCATATTAGCTGTCTGATTCTGACGTACAAAAGGTATTCATAGGGAACTTACAAAGGCCTTGGCAAGAGAAGTTTGCCATTATGAAATACCCTTCTTTCGCGCACTTATGTGCAACCTTACGAGAGTACCAACAGACAATTGTTTAGTTTGGGGATCCTCCTTATGCTCTCGTTTTGAGGGAAAGTCCACTGTATCAATCTCTGGGAAAGGTAAGGCCGTTGCGAATGTAGTAGTCGTTGTTGATGACAACGGCCTCAAACGCAACCGAAAGTTCACAAAGTTATCATAATCTTATACCTCCATCTTACAGAAGTTGTTGAAGGATAAGATCATAACTTTGTCGGCTCCTAAGCTTATTAAAGAACCCTACCCTAATTGGTATGATGGGAGCACTTACTGATAGTACCATCGTGTTAATGGACATGATACCGAACACTGTATGCGGTTGCGTCATGAGATACAAGATTGCATCGAGGACGATACCATTCGTCTTGATGGGAATAAATAGAATGCTAACAAATCAGTGGCGAAAGCTAATAGTGAACTGCAGATATACATGGATCCATTTCCATCACACTCGGCTAACATGATTATTGATCCCACTAATTCTGTTACCCAACCCGAGGCCTATGTCAATATGGTCACGGTAACTTCCAATGTTCCATCCGCACCCGGTTCACCGGACATTACATTTACATCATAGGATTTACCCTTAAACAACAAACCTTCGCCTCTCTACATTCCCGCTTGTGTCAATGGTAACATTGTGGTAGGAGTCTTGATAGACCCCATGAGCCATGTGAATGTTATCACTGAGGAGACATTAACATTAAATTCATTACAAAAGGAAAAATATGAAGAGACAAAATCTACCATACGTACACAGGATGGTATGTGCCTTAAACCTTACGGCTCGATCACTTCATCTTTCTTGGTTGGACCTAGGGCTATCAACACAGTCTTCAATGTTATCTCGGAGTCAAATCTGTTTAGGTTGAAGCTAGGCATACCCTGGATTGCCTCCATGAATGGAATCACCTCTGTTATTCACAAGTGTTTAAAGTTCTCCCATGAGGGTGTCGTGCATGTAGTGCATGACACTAGATACTAGCCCTTGGTGTCCCATGGTGGATACTCGTTGGATCACTTTTGGCCCTCCCCGGTCAATCTGCTTCCTCCAAGAATGGACCTACTTTACAAGAACTATGTGAAGTATAAAACTAGGGGAAAAGGGGAGCCAAAGCTGATCCTTCCTGTGATAGAACAATCGGTCACCTCCTATTCCCGAGAAGAGAAGAAGAAGCCCGCATTGACTACTCTCCCTTCCTCGAAAGGGAAGGAGAAGTCTACACCGACTCCCTCTCCTTCCCATAAAGGTAAAGAGAAGGCTACCTCCTCCCGGTCTGCCTCATCCTCTCCCCTTCTTGGGAAGAGTATTGTATGAGCCAGCTCGACGGCTACCCATTGAGTCCGATGATTCATCCTTGGCATAGGCCCAAGCTCAAGATCACAAACCTCCCTAATGAATACCCTGGACTGTGGTATTATTTATAAGGAAAAAAGAAAGGTTCTCATAGAGAATTCGATCTATGGCCTCCTACTGCCCCTGCTCCTAAGGCAGTGAGTAGAAAGAGGCCCACTGTCGAGGCTCTCAAGTCGACTCCTCCTATTGCTCCCCTGCTCGTTCCTTCTGCTCCTGTGCAAGAACCTATCCCTTTGCCAAAAACAGTCGTGGTAGACATTCCCAGGGTCGAGCAGGAACCTTTTGTCCCTTCGCAAATCTCGACCTCTAACTCCAAGAGCTGTAGAAACTGCCTTGTGCACGAACGCAAGCGTCGACAAAAGGCTCTCTTGGCTGAATAGGCCGCCTCGCAAAGAAAGGAGGAAGAAACGATTGCCCCTACTTTAGGGCCTCCTGCAACGTCTTCTTCCTCCCTTCTTTCTGCCTCCCTTTAGTTTGGTCCTATACTACTTTTGGCTTCTGTTGAGAGTACAAATGTGCCTAACCCTAAACGGGTACAGGTGTTCATCGCTCCTTCAGTGGAGCTGCCTTTACTAATGTATGTTCCAGATATCCAACCTTTCCTAAAGCAGGTGGATATGATTAATACTTTGGTTGTATTCACTGCAGTTCTTTCTTCCTCTTCCTCCGCACATCTGGCCTTGTCCGTGGGGAGTTCATCTTCTCTAATGAAATAGGAGGTAAAGGATGGTCCCTCCGGCAACGAAGGACGTAGGAAGACCCCACCTTCTCCACACAGTGGCCCCGCGTTGACTTGTTCTATCCTAATAAAAAAACCAGTCCTGACCTCCCTTGAGTTCATCACTGCTCCCAAGTCATTTGGTGAGCTTAGCAGTGAACCTCAGACACAACCTGTCCCGTTTGCTGAAATTAGGCATGGTTCTCCTGTGGGGTGCATGTTTAATTCCGTGGATGAGGTCCCGGCCTTGTCGGCGATCTTCGCGAAATCGCTGACCTTGGCTCCACAAGAGCTTGGTGAAGAAGACCTTTAGGGGGCTTCTTCCTTAGCCCTTGTTGCAGGAGGGCCAGATGCTCCTCCTCTTAACGTCTCACCATTATAGGCTTGTCCTCCTTCCCCTTATGAAGATTTAGATTGGGAAGCAGACGACCTCCTGGCCGATCACGTTAGGAGGAGGACCTTTCTTGATATTGTGTGTGTGTGTGTGTGTGTGTTTGTGATGTGTTCCCCCATGCTCATGTTGTGTGTGCCTGTATGACCCTCATCACCCCCATTGGTGCTTGGATATAGGCATGGTTTTTGTGTTGTAAACCTTCTTCTATTTGTATCATCATTCTTCCATGTTTGTGCTTGATTTTTGATAAATTGGGGATGATGCAAAGCGTTGGGAGCATTTAGGCTTCCCTTCCATGTTGACCCAATTTTTTATTTTTACTTTTTCTTCTCGTGCATTCTTCACATGGCCTGATATAGTAGGGGGTTGATGACAGTTCATTTATATACTATTACTATACATACATACATACATACATACATATATATATATATACATACATATACATATACATATATATATACATATATATATATATATATATATATATATATATATATATATATATATATATATATATATATATATATATATATATATATATATATATATATATATATATATATATATATATATATATATGAGCAGTTCTACCTCGAAATATCAGGCTACCCCTGTGTCCTTTACTTGTATTCTATTTTTTGCTTTTCCTTTACCTTTGCTTGAGTTTTCCCTTTCATGTGTGACAATTCCTTTCTTTAACACTTTGATTTTCAGAAAATGCGTTCGTTGACCAACAAATCTTTTCTTGAAAGTCTTCATAAACTTTTCCTTAGAATCACATTCTCAACTTGGAACCCTAACGAAACGTGTTTCCTTCATCACAAGTTCGTAAAGAAAGGGTTTGAAGACCTTCCTCTGAAGTGGGAGAAACTTTGACCTTCCCCTCATGTGGGGGCATATCCTTCCTTTTGAATTCCTTGATGAAGTGAACATCTTTTGAAAGGATTCCTTGATGGTAGATCACTATGAGAAAAGAACAGTTGCTTTCGAACTGTGTGTCCCTTGAGTGGACCCCTTTTTTTCGTGACGGGTTCCCAAGGGACCCTGCTTTGAAAGTCTTTACTTTGAATGGATTCCTTCACATCTAGCCTGGGGGAAGCCAGACTAGACTTATTCCATTCCCCTTTTCACGTCTAGCTTGGGGGCAACCTGACTAGACCCATTTTATATCTTCACGTCTAGCTTAGGGGCAGCTTGACTAGACCTCACCTTTCAAATAGCACGTCCCTTGAGTGGACCCACTCTCCTTTTGAAGGGTTCCCGAGGGAGCCCTTTGAAAGACTTCCAAATCATCGACAGTCTGCGTGACTATCCGCTTATTTTCCTACTTGGCCACTTCTTGACTCTGCAAAGTCTGCTTCCTTTGGGTTTCCTCCATGCTAGAGTTTTTGGGGGATACCTTACAGGTCTGCGAGCCTGTAAGGTGCTTACTTCACGCAACTTCCTTCATGTGAGAGATCTTGGGGGTTTCCTCCTTGCAAGTCCATGGGCCTGTAAGACGCTTTGTTTTTCCAACTTCATAGTTCTGAGCAGCTATGAAGTCCTTTGCTTTCCCTGCACCTTCAGGCTCACCAAATTACAGTCTGCTTCTTCGACAGTTCAAGTTTAGGTATACATTTCTAACCCTACTCTTTCTTGATCTACTTTACCGAGCACTCATCAATATTCGTGCTCGCTAAAGT
Source organism: Sequoia sempervirens (assembly GCA_007258455.2). Taxonomy (NCBI): domain Eukaryota; kingdom Viridiplantae; phylum Streptophyta; class Pinopsida; order Cupressales; family Cupressaceae; genus Sequoia; species Sequoia sempervirens. Next base: position 149,040,332 of record VDFB02000013.1, on the reverse strand, counting down.
GGGGGAAAAATGTGTAAGAGTGAATTTGCACCCCATGTGCAAATCCCCTTTTTTCCTTTATCCACCTTAGAAAACCAAGTTCAGAGGCTTAATTCCACCTAAGCCCGCTACTTGCATCCCACTTGGTGCCTATTTTGAGCATCAATGGAAGCATTTCTATTAGGGATGCCCGCGCGGTGCGCATACGTCCGCACGATGCACTTACGTCCTTGGTGGATTCCTGCAGCTAAACCTACAGAGGCGTTACTCTTCTCATTGGAGGTGAAGTTGTAACGCCCCCTTTGGCCGATTGACCCGAATATGGCCATTTTTCTCCATTCCTCCTTCAAATTCATCCCTTCAACATGCATTCAAACTTCTTATGATCTTCTATACTCACTCCATAAGCTTCAACACACTCTTTTTCATCCACTTCAAGCTTCAAGCAACATTCCAAGCATTCCATTGCAGCCAAAGCAACACTCCATCACTTTGGTAGAGCAATTTTGGGACCACACCATTGTAGTAGAGGCTCGAGTACTCTCATATTCTCCCCCAAGTAGCCTTGAGTGCTCTTGGTGGAGGTGCTAAGCTTCCCTCTCCTCTCCTCTATCACTTGGTTGAGTAGCATAACATTGGTTTGTAGTGCTTCTTTTGTCTTTACTACATTATTTCCTTTATCTCATTTCCTTGGTTGTCCGTGGAGGTGGAAACACCTAAACGGGGGTCTGACTGAGGCAGACCCTTATATAGCCACCCAAAATTCTCCTCTCTTTCTGTGTGTAGGAGTACATGCTTCTCAAGGGATCAGCTGGCGAATGAATTCCTTGGTGAGATCCTCCTTACTCTCTTCACTCTTGCATATTTTCTTTATAATATTAGAGAGTATTTCATTTACTTAATCACATCATTCTAGCCCTTTAGTTAGTCCGTTGGGTTGTTAGCTAGTTTTATTGGTTTGACCTCATCCTTATTGTTGTCTAGCCGTACGGACGCCAACACCCTCAGACAAGGAGCTTCCTGAGGCATAGTGTTAGACCTAAAAATTGACTCACCTAACCCCTTCCTACATTTCAGGTTTGCAAAGTGATTGAGAGGCCTCACGGTCCTCGTCACTCTCGCCTTGCATTTCCTAACATTACACTTAGTTGAGGTAAGTTAGGGAAGCCTCTCGCATCTTGACCCTCCGTGACCTGGGGTCTTGCACGCGGTGGTCCCCCTCTCTTACATCTATAACCTTTATATCAAAAATATTTACAAGTAATTTTAATTTTTATAAATATTTAATCTAAATTTGTTGTCAACTAGAGCTATATTTTAATTTCAAAGTCACCATATTTAGTTGGCATTTACATGGTTCATGCTCTTGAACAAGTTGGGGAGGAGGTAACTCATTAAATCTGTACAAGAAATTTTAAATCTTTCTTGGTGAATCAATTTAAATCTATATTTTTAACCTCATAGTGAATTACATCAAATGGTACTAATATATTCCATATATTTTGCTAAATCTTGAATTGGAATGTAATACCATATTTAAAACATTTTGTAACTCCAACAATTATTTAAATGTGGAAAGTGTATCATTATCAATAACAATATTCAATGGAAGTTTACAATTTAAGAAAGAATAATCTCTTTTAAAAAAAATCACATAGCCTTAGATTTGTATTTAAAAATTTCCTAATTTACAATCTTCATTTTTAATTTTTCTCTCAATTTTATACCTACACATGAAGTATGTTCTATGAGATTCTACAAATTTCTTTGCATTGATCTATACTTGATATTTTCTACAAGCACTTATAACCTATTCTAAACTTCATAAACCTACCCACAAAATTTAAACTCTTAAATCTTGACAAATGTAACTATATAACTTGAACATTCATGTCTAAGATACTTGTGTAACCTAAGTGATTTTGTACAACTCAAATTATTGAATTTTGAAAGTTTCTAACTAACAATGAACCCTAACCTAAGGTTACCCTATTATATTTTAATATTTCATTAGCCCAAGGCATCATACAAAAACATATTATTCCTTATTTTAAATGTATCCTTAATATCTCCTTGAAATCTCGTAGATAAGCCATTATTCCTTTTTTAATCTTTATATCAACACTCCTCTAAGATGATACTAAGTTTCTATGGCTTTAAATCTAAAAATAATTTATCCTCCAATCACCTTCATCTTCCCATATTTCCTCTTTATCCTATAATACTTAGGTCCTTCTATAACCATCATTCTCTCTCATTTGGGATTTTATTACATTCTATCTAATATGGAAGGATTTTGTTTATAAACCTAGTCTACATCAAACTTGGATCTTCTATGTTATTTGTTAACGTAAACAATTTACATGTATACCATTATCCTTTACTTTTAATATTTAGAAAAAATAATATAACAAAACTACAAAATTTTATATATATATATATATACATACATATATATACATACATATGTACATATATATACATGCACATATATAAACATATATAAATATAATATATGTACATATATACATACAAATATGTACATGTATATATAGATTTATAGGGTTTCAATTTGACATTTTAGGGTTCAAAAATAGATATTGCATATATGTATTATATATGCATGTATATGTAAATATATATACTTACACACACATATATACATACAATAATATAGTAATATAATAGCCTATTTATGTCTCTTAAATATTATATTTATATAAGTTAAAAATATGTATATACATCTAGGATGTATAATGAACTAGCTATTTATTTGCTATTTTTGTGTAGCACAAAAATGGATTCACTTTTCAAACATACAAATAGGGAGATCAATTATAGATTGTGGTCAATTTTATACCTCCCAAAAACCATTGGGGTTTACAGATCAAACTATGAGAAGATATTGCATTGTTTATTTTTCATTCGACATTCATTAGGGAGTGTTAGTGCTTATTCTAGTGAGACTTTAGCAACTAATTTTACCCAAATGTGAGAAATCATTTTGATGATATTTCATTGAGCATAGTAAAAAAAAATATGCCAAAATAATTTATAAAAAGAGAGTGTTTTCCTCATTATGCCCTCAAACCTAGTGTTAGGGAATATTAGTTGATCAAACATGTATTCCCTCATATGGAACCATTGATTTACCCAATATTTCTTATTCCACATGATCATTATCTCAATGACCATATTCCATTATATTTTACACAATAGTTGTACGTTGAGGTTCATTTAGGCCTCAATGTCAACTATTTTAATTACCTCCACATTTGGGCTAGGGGTACAATAGGGTGTGCGATAGGGATACATATCATGGTGCAAAACAATAGCCTCATGCTTATATGGGCTTGGTTGGTGAGAGGCTATTTGTGATATCTTCATCCCTTAACAATAAATTAGCGATCATGTGGCCATTGATAGTATTCACGAGATTGTTATGCATACTTAAATGATATCTATAGATCACGTGTGTCAATACTTGATGATGCATCCACACAAGTCATCTATTCACACAAATCGCTATCATAAAGGATCTAGATCACATTGTAACTCATGGTCAAATTTAGAGGGTGACATGGTTTTTTGTACGAGGACTTGATGAGGGCATATCAAATGATATCATCAACATTGGGGATCCATTTGTCAAATGTTAGTTCATATATGGGTCACATCCTTGCAAACTTAGAGAGTATAAAAATTGACTCATAGTGTTATAACGTAGAACCTAGAGCTATACCCTTTGGTGGGTCATAAGATCCATATACTAAAGAAACACAAGCCACATCTACTAATCATTATGTTGCTTCACAAGATCATTTCTAAGACACTTGATTAACTTGAGCAAGCTATAAGGGTATGGGTTTTGTAGCTTAATTTTTTTCTTTATGATTAATGCCATCACACCTTTGCAATCCCTTGTACACATCATTGCTACAATTACAAGATGAGCTCAAACTTCAGACGAGTTAATGGATTCCAATTTTAGAAAGTTAGAGATGGTGATATTCAAGCTCTTGGTGTAATGACATGAAATTACATAATTTTTAAGCTTTTAAGTTAAATTATACTATAAAATTTAAAACATATGCCTGTAGTCCTACATAATAATTATATTTGAAAGTAATATTTATTTTTACACATGCATGTGTAGCTTGAGCTAGTAGGTGATACCCCTAGTTTAAGGGGTAAAGCATGCACACACACATGCTTCGCTCAATGGCAGTGGACAAGTGAGCTAATTATCATATTGGAATTCATATATATAAAAATTGCATGTCCATGTATATATGTGTTGAAAACATGTGTATACATTTTCTAATGTAATTTTTGTACGGCTATAGATGCATCTATCATAGCAAGCTTCTCACTCTGAGGATCACTTAACTAGCAACTGAGTTGAGGATATGCTTGCATTATTTTTATGTTTATATTTATATTTGGAATGTATGAGAATGCATGCATTTATGAATGGATATGTTTATGTTTGGGATGAATATTTATGTATATATTTGAAATGTATGGATATTTGTGCATCTATGTATGGACATGTTTCTATGTTTAAGATAGACATTTGTGTTTATATTTGATAATGTGGACATTTATGTTTGAGGTATTTGATATATTGACATGTTTATATATTTGATCCATATTTATCTTGAATTCTCTTGGAAAATATTTTCATAAATTTTAATAACAAGCTAAAAAATATTTAATTCTCTTAGATCCACATTTATATGATAACAAAAAATTCTCTTGGATCCTCCTCTTTTAATTTATTTGGTTATTATTCATTTCACAATAATTTAATGATGTTGAATGTCTTAGTTATTGAAATAATATTTGCTCATCTTGTTTGGTATTGAAATTAGTTTTTTGTTGTTCTTATTTTTTATTTATAAATACTTATTTTTATCATATTATTTTTTATTAACTAAAAAAATGAGAAAAAAAATGGTCCTATAATAGTGTAGAGAAAAAAGTGCAGATCCTAACACATTTTCTCTCTTGTTTTACATTGCTTTTGACACACATTTATGTTCTTAAAGTGAACCTTCTACAATTAACTAATTTAAACATGGGTTTCTATTTTTAGGGTGTCCTAGAATTAACTAATGTGTATAAACATTAATATTCTTAAAGGGGTCTTAAAAGGTATTGAGCTATGTATAGGGTCATATTAAAGGGAGTCACCCCTAGGTCATTTAGATATCACATTAGACATCACCACTTTACACAACAAAATATCTCTTAGAATTGAAGGTAAGACAACACATTCACACATTTGTCTCTAAAATAATATAAATTAAACCTTAAAACACTAACTTCTTATTTAGTGTTAATAGATGAACAAAATTAAGAAACTGGGTGTTTTCTTTATTTAAATATGATTATCAATTATTTATATTAAAAATTAAGCATTCCTAACCTAACCTAAACTAACTAACAAAAGAGTTCAGACTAAAAACACAATCTAGAAATAAAATTAGGAAATGAGAAGCAAAAATAAGAAAAACATAACTTATGCACCTAGAAATTGGAAAGTGATGACACAAAAATATTTAGATATACTACAAAGAGGTCCTTGGAAAGTTTTAACGTTGTCTTATGGATGGAGCTAGTTGTGCTAGTGGGCATAGATGTCCTACTAGCTGTATAGGGGACACATATGTCCCAAGGGAAAGTTTAGCATAGTGGTAGAATTGTTTAAATTAAAACACATGACTAGTGGAGTGTTGTGGAGTCTAAAAAGGCTTGTCACTTGGTCTTGCACACAATAGAGATAAAGAAAAAGAAAAAATGTGGTTATTGTATAAAAGTGAATAAAAACAGAGAAATTGAAACATCTACACAGCAAAATAAAATTGAAAATTGATTTGAGTTGAGAAATGTTTAGGGTAGTTTCCATGAAATTTTGGAGGTAAACTCCATAAAGTTGGCCCTCCTAGTCAAGGGAACTAGCCCTAGTAGTAATTTACCATAGGTTACATAGCCAACACAATGGTAGAGATAATTAAAACTTTCATGGAAGGTTTGGTATGTCTTGTGATCCATTTTTCTCGTGTTACTTCTTTTGAATCTACACTAAATCACTTGCAACATGAATTTTTGAAGGGGATGCTACCTTAGTCAATCCCCCTATAAGCAATTTCAATAAAATTGACATTGTCCAAATAATAAAGGATGCATGCAAACCTAGGTGAGGGTTAAAAGTGGAAATAATGATGGACAAGATAAAACCTTTGGGATAAAAGGCTAAACCTCTAGACCTAGTATGTACAAAAAAGGTGATGGACAAGGAGTGGAAAATCACGATAAAAAGGATAATTAAATGGTTTTGAAGGATAGAGGATGGTAAGTTGGGATAATATCTAAGGTGTATGTATATTGGGTATGAAAATGAAGGTTCTAAGGGGTTGGGATGGGTAAGATATGGATGGAAAATAAAATAGGGGGAAAAATAAGAGATAGGCCATTAGAAGGTCCTAAAAAAAGAGAGAAAGAAAAATATTTAGACTAAATTTTTTTAGCCTATTCTTCTTGATGAGAACCTTTAATAATTTATGGATGTAAAGAGTGCTTGCACAACAAATTCATTGTTTCAACACAAAATTCTTGTGGATGCATGATGATGAGAAGTGAAGGAAGAGGGATCTATTTATATGTTTTCTAAGGGTTTTAGGGTAGGTGAACATTGGATTTATGATAAGTGGACCATAAATGAAACACATATTAATTTTGGTGGCTAAAACTCATTAAAATTATCTCCTCTAGTCAAGGAATGTTAGAAGATATGGGGATGTACACTAGGGGTGTGACTAATATTTAATGCTAGGAGGCTTTGTTCTATAAGGAAGTCTAAGGAGATAAAGTTAACATGGCTAAAGGTGAATGCACATATTTTTATTATTAGGTAGAGATTTGTAAGGGGACACAACTCAAATATAAGATGAACAAGGATAAACATGGCTAGATAGGGATAAAACAAGGAAAAACAAGGCTAAAAAAATATACAAAGTGGACATCTAAAATGAGTGTAAAACATAGTAAAAGAAGTTGTGAAAACAATTTAATCTTATTGATCCTAATCTTATCTAGAAGATGACTTAATTGAAAAAATCATAATTTATAATATAAAATATACATCCTTCTTTTTGAGAATAATATCTCTGCATCCATTCTTCACACAATTTTTGTTTCCATTCTTCTAAATGATATCATGCAACCTTATTTTGCCTTGTCCTTGGATTTCTCATCTTCTTATTTGAAAAATATTATCTTGATAATTCTTTGCCAATTTCACATTCCAAATTTGTAAAGAACTTGCAAAAAATAACCTTTTGAACACACCTAATGAATTTTCCTTTTTTGATATTAAAATCACAAAAATCAACCTTGTATATATACATGTAATTCAAATAGACATGTTTTTTTTTAAATTTCGGCTAAATTGGCCTTTGACCACTAAATTTACATAAATATTATTTTATTGAATAACCTTTGTTTGAAGGTAATTTAATAATATTTTTTTCCTCGACCAAAATGCCCTTCGTTTGAAGGCACCTTCGATTGAAGGGCCTTTGAATGAAGGGGCTTAGCTACACAGTTTTGGTTTTTGCTTCAAAATTTCCTCAAAAGATCCAGTTTCAAACCTCAGGTTGGACTTCAGATGTAGTTAACTTGACAAGATAATTTGCAAGATCATAGTCCTAGCTTTCCAACAAGTATAGTTTTGATATGTTTTCATTTTATTATGTATTCAATTTTTAACTTTTACTGAACAAAGGTATTTCATCGAACATCAATTCCTTCATTCTACATAGGTGGAAAAATAGTAAACCATTGTAAAAAAAAAAAAATGCCTTTGCACTAGGTATTGATGTCCTTGTTTCACAAAAAAAAAAAAGAATTTCGATATATACACAAGTTATGCTGGATGACATACACCTATGCCCAAACTATAGTTACAATGACTTCAAAAATTAATTAAAAAAATATGTAACAAAAAATTATGAAAGAGTATCCATGCACTAGATATTGATGTTAAAAGTTTATATTTTAAAAATTAGAATTTTATCCTTTCTAGAAAAAAAGTTATATTGGAAGACATAAACATTATTTTCTAAAAATGTTGTTTACTATTAAAAACTAGTTATTAAAGGAGATGTTGAAAGATTCATGATTTATTAAAAAAAAATTTTAAAATAATATATAATGTCCCTAATAGGAATTATATTACTTTTACTCTAAAGTATCAATTTCCAAGCAAATAACGGATTTAGAGAGTACCTTGGTTCGATTTAATCCCTGCAGACAAGTTAGAAATCAATTACAACAAATGGATAACATGATTTAACATTTGTAACTCTAAAGTAAATTTGTTAATCCAATTATTACTCCTCCTTGAGGATGCTCAATCATGAGGGAGCATGGAAGAGGGTGGTTTGACAGGGTGTCTTAGCCTCCTTGACCTCATGTGGTGCATTCCATTAATTTGAGGTGGCCTAGTGAGGATCCCTCATCCTTCTGTCCTTTTCCATTCCCTCGTGATTGATCTATTTACATTGCTACACCATGATCGGGGAGGTGAGATTACAAAAGGTGTCCTAGTAGCCAACTCTCCTAGGCTCAAGGGCAATACCCTTTGTACAAAGGCAGTACCCCCTTGGCCCTTTGTGGGCTCATTTTGTCCCCCTCAGGTGGCATACCTAGAAGAGACCCACTCGTTGTATTCCCTTAGAAATTCCCCCTTCTCCCATCATAGTGAAAATATGTACATAACAAGTTAATCAAACTCATATATTTGAAAACAATCGCACTAACAAAACATAATGAATTATGAGTGTGCCACCATAAGAAATAATAATATACATGAATTATTGATCCTATTTAACAACATTACTCACAATGTTGCAATCACAACATAATTAATACAACCAAGATTTGTTGATCGATCTCTTTTTCTTTCCTCTCCAAATTGATCTGTTCTTCACAATCAAAAGATATCATTAGTGTCGATCAATGAATAAGAATCTATTATACATACTTATTTAAAGCATCATAATTACTTATAAGGCTCAATAATTGTTGCAAGCACCATTATTGCATAATCGTATATAATTCATATATCTAAACTTACATACATACATACATACATACATACATACATACATACATACATACATACATACATACATACATACATACATATATATATTATATATATATTATATATATAATTTTGATTTTAAGTATATATAACTTACTTCAATATAAATCAGAATTACATTTCATTTTTCTGTTTATACCCTTATATTCTGAGAATATTCATTAAATTTCTTCTTCAATGGATAATGGATGCTTTGATCCTTTTCTTTTATTCTCTCCATGATTTCTCATTAATCATAACGTACTTGTATGATCACACATGCTTAGATGATACTCTTTACTGCATAATCTGTTGGTGTGCATTGATGTATATTCTTCTCCCGCACACTTGCTTCCACTTCTCTCCTTATTTAATCTTCTTATAAACCTGTTTCAAATCAAATAATATTTCATTCTTATTTCTTCATCCCATCCTAAATTGACTCTTTATGTCCTCTTCTTTTAGTTTACATGTTCTATTCCCTATATCCCCCCCTCTCTTTCTTGACAACCTCTCTCCTTAAATATCCACTCCTTGCTAATGGACATGGCCCTTCAGTCCTCAAGGATCGTGCCCCTTGGAAGGATATCAATCGTTGCATTTGAATAGAGTCATGCATCATTTTTCTAACTGTTGTAAATTAGTATTAATAAATACTAACCTCTCATTAGTGAATCGTCACCCTCTTAATGGTATTTATTTTCCTTCACACTTCCTTTAGTCGATAGATGGGGGTACTAAAACTTATAATATATAATATCACTTATGTTATTATTTATTTAATGTAATATTATTTATTAATAAAATATCATCAAATCGGGGTTATGGCAATAACAATGTTTATTTTTATATATTATATCTTCATAATAATACTAAATTATATCATTTTAGTATTTTTGATAATTATAATTATAATATCATCTTACGATAATTATAATTATAGTAAAATTGTTAATATTTATTATATATATATTTTTTATGTGTATTTCTTTATTTATTTTATTTATTTATTTGCATTCTAATGCTTTATATTTTAATGATGTAATTTTGGAGTCATGACAGTCCACCCCGCCAAAGATTGCTTGCCCTCAAGTAATCACAACTCAAGACATCTTTTCATATATCATCTTGTCACAATTCATAGGTAATGTTATACCCTTATATATTTCCCAGATGGTTCCCCAGTGCAAGTTATAAGGCAAAAATATGTACAAGTAATCAATTATCACTCATAATCATTTCATAGGACGATTCAAATTTATAGATTAACATCCAATTCTTATCACACCTTCCAGATCAATTGGATGCTATTACTCTTGACATATCCTCATGTTTAGTACTAAATTTATTTTCATATCTTAGGAAAGTTCCTAATTTATTTAAACAATATCAATTTCTTCCCAGGTTTGAAAGGTGAGGATGATCTTGGGATTTTTGGATTATGGACCCATAAGATAACTTAGCATAGGATTTTGTAATATTTTGTTGTATCTCAATTTTATCTCAGATATGAGAAATATTGTTAGGAGTACATTTACTGAATCTTATCTATTTGTGTGAAAATTGTACCTTGACACAATTTATGATTTCAATATTCATGAAGAGCTTGACATAGTAACCATTGATGTTTGTACTTAGGTTTTAATAACCATTTCAGTCTTGCTTTTGGGTTTACTTACCTCTCTTTGGTATATGTTGGTGGTGGGGTGGATCCTTTTGGATAGATTTATTCCTTTATATCCATTTGAAGGGGTCACTACCCTCCACAATAAATGAGTCACCACCCTTCATGTTTTCCTTTTGAGATTCCAAGTTGAGTGATGAATTTATTCCCCCTATCAATAATTTCTTCCTAAGGAATTGATTCTCTTTTTATATCTTATTGTTGAGAGAGCCATATTTGTGTAAGGAAGCTAAGTTAGCAAAACAACTTCCTACACTAATCTTGAGAGGAGAATAATGCAAAAATTTATAGATCTTTCCAGTTACATAAACTTAAACACAAATAAACATAAATATCATGCATACCACAACACAGTGATTTACATGGGGAAAATCCCTTCAAGAGAAAAACCCCACACTCCAAAAGCTGCCCAATATATTATTTAGAAATCACAAAGATTATAATATGCTTTTAGAGCAAGCTTCTCACAGGAGTATCACCAACCAGAGATCGAAAGGCAACACGACTGTTATTAGACTCTTAGAATACATCAAAATACACCTATCATAATACAATTCCCTCATAAAATAGGGTTTCCTTGTAGGGTATGTCAAGCTAATAAAATATCAATCACCAGATCTAAGACCTAATGATGAGAGGTCTTGATTTACAATAATAAAATATAAATAAAATTTCCCCTTCGGGGGCACTTCCCCTAAGCCCCCACTGGGGCGTGCTGCCCCCGCACCCCTCACACCCCCCATTATCATCATATGAATAGTACCTTATGTAATTGCAAGGTTGACACACATTTTCCCAACAATTTGAAAGGTCACAATTTTTTTACATTTGAAGTTACATCCTTTCACATATCTTAATTTAAAATTCTTGTAAATTTACTTAAGGATCTATTCTAGATGGTATGGATCAAATGCTCCCCCTTTTGCATCACAAGTTTGAGGGAGTCACACCTTCCCATTTCAGTAGTTACAACTCTTCATTATTGCATTTGGATACTAATAATAATTTAGATAAGCTAATTTGTTAGTGTTTCTCAACTCAAACAAAGTTTTAACATTTTCATAAGGTAATCATAAACACCTTTGGTATGAATCAAACACATGGATATACTTGATACATGTAGCATGCATGTAAAAGAAACATAAATACATATAAGATATAAAGCACACACATAAATATACGTAAGTCATGAAGTGTATACCGAAATACATGCGGGTCATGAAGTATACCCATAAGTACACATAAGTTGCAAAGTATGAATGCACACAAGTCACAAGATATACACATGAATACAAGTAAGTCACAAGGTATACACATGAATACACATAAGTCACAAAGTATGAAAGTATTCACATGAACGTATGTTGCAAAATATACACTTGAATACACGTAAGTCACATGGTATACACTTGAATACATATAAGTCACAAAGTATACACTTGAATACACATAAGCCACAAGGTATACACTTGAATACACTAGAATACACATAAATCACAAGGTATACACTTGAATGCACTTGAATACACGTAAGTCACAAGGTATACACTTGAAGACACTTGAATACACATAAATCACAAAGTATACACTTGAATACATGTAATACATAAAGTATACACTAGAAGCATGAACCATACACATGAATGCATGTAATACATGAAGCATACACAAGAAGCATGAATCATACACACAAATACACATAATACATGAAGTATACATATAAATACATGTAAGTCACATGAGTATACATATGAGTACACTCAAGTCACAATATATACTTGAAGTCATAAAGTATATCACTAGTAGAATTTGGCAAATAAATGACTACATGACTAAAACTTTTAGTCATGACAACTAAAAATGACTAAATTCTACTAATTTTTTGTAACACTACTATAAATGACTAAATAAATGACTAATTTGATTTTTGGGTAAAAAACACAAGTAAATAATTACTCACAAAAAAAAAAATGACTAAATAATTAGTCACACAAATAAAAAATAGACAATATGATATTAAAGTAGGTAATTAAAAAAAAAATTGTATTGGGAAATTATTGGCACAAGTAAGTCACATGAGTATACATATGAGTACACTCAAGTCACAATATACACTTGAAGTCATAAAGTATATCACTAGTAGAATTTGGCAAATAAATGACTACGTGACTAAAACTTTTAGTCACAACAACTAAAAATGACTAAATTCTACAAATTTTTTGTAACACAAGTATAAATGACTAAATAAATGACTAATTTGATTTTTGGGTAAAAAACACAAGTAAATAATTACTCACAAAAATAAGAATGACTAAATAATTAGTCACACAAATAAAAAATAGACAATATGATATTAAAGTAGGTAATTAAAAAAAAAAATGTATTGGGAAATTATTGGCACAAGTAAGTCACATGAGTATACATATGAGTACACTCAAGTCACAATATACACTTGAAGTCATAAAGTATATCACTAGTAGAATTTGGCAAATAAATGACTACGTGACTAAAACTTTTAGTCACGACAACTAAAAATGACTAAATTCTACTATTTTTTTGTAACACAAGTATAAATGACTAAATAAATGACTAATTTGATTTTTGGGTAAAAAACACAAGTAAATAATTACTCACAAAAATAAAAATGACTAAATAATTAGTCACACAAATAAAAAATAGACAATATGATATTAAAGTAGGTAATTAAAAAAAAAATTGTATTGGGAAATTATTGGCGGGAGTGGGTTGTATTGTGCGCATGGTTAATAGAAAATTGGGAAATTGTTGGCGGGAGTGGGGAGTATAGTAGAGTGTAGAATTCAATAGAGGTAATTCAATGGGGGGGTAGGGAGTACAATTGGCATTATTTGTGAAATGCACCTCTACAAATAGGAGGGTTTGTTAATTATTAATGGAGCCAGAGCCAACTAGAGAAGGTTTGTGTGTCGATTTGATGGCATGAGGCATTTTGGGTTTTAGCATATAAGTATAGAAGCTACTTGCATGGGTGATAAAACTTGTTTGGAGAGGACCTAGAGACTTTTGAAAAGGCAGGCAAGGAACTAAAAGTTTTCTGCAATGAATTTGAAGTCGGTGAGGCCCTCTATAACGAATTCAGTGGTAATTCGAAACCCTCATTTCATTAAACACAAAATTTATAGATTTATGATTGGAAACTGTATCTAGCTAGGAGAAAAAAATTGGTGTATTATAAGAGATGAGTTACATAAATAGGAGGGTATCTTGTCATAAGACATTGTATACCATGTAACAATTTGGAGTTCTTGAGATTGTGAAAAAATTGGATGCTTTTATTCATTGTATAATCAATACAATGTAGTGACCATATCTTGAAGTTGTCTATTTGTGTTCCATGTTATCATACATGGGTATGTTATTAATTTCTAATTTTGTAACCAATTCACCAACCTAATCCCTGAGGCTCCTTTTCACTAAGTCTTCATTGCATGGGTAGTGCATGTACATCATAATTAGTTTGTTATTGGTTGGTGTAACTTACAGTAGTTACATAGGCAACTGAGTACCAAAATCATATAGGAAATTCTAATTTTAGTAGATTGTTCTTTCATTAGTTTCCTCTATGCATTTTGGAACATATGGGAATTGAACTTGTAACATGCATCCAAATTTCAATTCCTTTAATCACTTTGCCATTAAACCACGAGCTCATTTCCCTATCCTAGACCTCAATGCTTGGGTAACATTGTGTGCAAGCCTAATCTATTAATTGCATGGAATCCTAGAAGATGGTCTCATATGGCATAGTTGAAAGTTATGCTAGTTCATCAAATCAATGTGGCTACCAAGCTATTTTAATTGATACTATATGTCCACACATGAGAGTATATCAATTGTTAGAACAAGTCATCTTATTTTTATTTTTTTTAAAGTGAATTAACATGAAATGTAAAACATAACTAAACATAACATATGAGTTAACTATGTCCTCTAAGGTTCAATGATTGCATTATGAATAAACCTACTTAACAAAATCCAAACATACATCGTGGATTAACATTCTACAAGAGTTTATTTTAAATTTGAGGCATTAAAAGAATAAACACATACAATTCCATATTATAACATTAGATAGATAGCCATCAAGATCATATAACAAGAATCACAAAGTACATATACGAATTCCCTTACATGGGAGTACATCCTTACATTGTTATAAGATTACATCACTGTTTCCCTGAATACAATAGGGAGAATACATCAAGATTACATTACATGATACAAATGATATACAAAAATATTACATAACATGTGCAACTATCTCCTGAACTGGTAAAAGATCCAAAATCTACAACATAAGGTACATCCTCCACACTCGTGAACAACAACAAGGGAAACCCAATGGAGGAAAAAGCACAATCCACCCAACCATGTGGAACCCTAAGGTTCACCCCCTGTGCTAGGAGATAACAATAAGGTCCCACAACAAAAATAGTCAAGAGGATATAAACACAACACCAAAGGGCTAACAAGACTCCAACATACCATGTACAACATAACATCACATAATAGAGACATTGCTTCCAGAGGCATACAACAACAAAGGGAAACACAATACTATGGAATGCTAGATTGCAATAGGGAGGAGTGTCATCACATAGCTTGCTATGGGTTACCCTGGAGAACCTTCCTAGGATCCCAACCCCCATCCTGGGTTACCTTGGCAACCTCTACCGATCCCCAACCCCCATATAAACTCATGTAGGATCAACATACCTTTCAAGAGTACAAGGCAATTGATCTTGCCATTCCAGGCCTTCCCATCTCATCTCAAGCCTAAACAAGCACTTGAGCCATGAGTGAGGTGTTATCTTGATTAATGCGAAAACTACCCAACCCCCTAATTCATTTTAGGTTATCATTGGATTAAAGAAACTCTTAATGAGTTACCCTGGACACCACTTTGGGTTCTGCCCCCCATTGAAAGCCACTCCCCCTACTTACAACTATAAGACCCAATACATAAAATAGGGTAAATCCATCTTGCATGCCGAAATAAACCACAAGCAACACATATCTAGAGCAAGGCTTGGACCCTCTTGCTCAGAAATCACAATCCCAACCATAAAAGTGAAAAAAGCAGTGTAAGGCTAAAGTCCCTCATGTACACAATCCAAGTATAAAATCAACCACTTTCAAAATGACATAATCATGAACCAATAGTTAAAGATATTTTCCCCAAGCCTTTGGAAGACTACCAATAACCACCATACACAAAAGTTTACACTTTTGAACAATAACCAAAAGTACTCAAATTCACTAACCAAATATTTTACTCAATGCAAGCACACAAAACAAAAGTGCGACCATGACATACATTATTTCCACATAGCAAAACTATTATGCATGACACATCACTTAACATCATCCCGCAAGCATACAAGTTCACAAGTTAGGTAACTTCCAATCTACAAAATAACATATATATTTTCAAATCAACATTCCAATCAATTGAAGATAAACAACATTGAGTAGTTGAATGACCAATTCTATAATATATACCCTAAGACATTAATGACAACATTTTTATAATCTTTTCAAAGCATCTATACTTCCCTCAAGTCTAATTATTCAATCTAAGTTCAATTCTGTAGATTATTTACTCCAAATAGTTCTACTTTAAATTACACAACTCTCTTAAATAATTATAAATAATTAATCCCTAAACTTTCACCCTTTTGTAATGTTAACTTTTCCTAACTCTCAATTTTTGAGATATAAAATAGATCAATTCTCTTTAATAATTTACCCAAACCAATTACTTTTAACCATTTAAATATTCTTTAACTTCGTTTTGAACCATTATCTATTATCTCAATGGCTGGTATATCTATTAATAACAAGGATATAGAATTTTCTTAATTCCCTAAATGAAATCTTCTCTTAATAAGTTAGCTAACCAATCAATCTACTCTATAGTTGGTATACCTATGCAAATATTCCCTTATTAAATAAATGTTCAATCCACATTTTTAAATAATTAAACCATGCAAAACAACCCTTATTATGAAGTAACCATTCACTCTTCACTTTAAACGATATTCCTATGTTCCCTTAATTCTCTTCTTGTAATTTAACTCTTAATAAATTTAAAGCTAATTAGTCTTATTGTTAAAAGATATGTACATTCCACATGAAATCAGCTCTTAATCAAGTAATTATTCTTTTTAAATTTATAAAAGAGCCTAACATCTAGGGAAAAGCAACTCAACACAACAAACTAACTGAATTCCAAACTTGGATCATGATTATATGGCACCAAACAGAATCGGTGATCACCAAGCATAATTTACTTTCATCGAATAACATCCATAAAACATTGTCATCGAATCTCAATAAAGGCAAGTAACTATCAAAATAAAGATCAAAACTTCCAGTTAAGGAAATAGGAGACACAAGGAAATGAGGTGAATATAAACCAACAAACATGCATCGAACCCGAGGCAATATAAATATATAATGATCCATCAACTCAAATATATGCAATGAATTCAAGCATGGCGTAAAACCGTCGATTCCCAAGCTCAAGGAAAATTTATTGATAATAATTACTTAGTATTTGATTGCATACTATAGAGGAAGATGCCATGATAATAATCACAAAGCTTTTAAATTGTTTTCAAATCATTATAGGTAGAGAACCTAGGGAAGAGAATTCACTAACGCATTGTTTGCTAACACATACAGTTTCACTAACACACATTTGCTAACACATATCGGTTCGCTAACACACGGTTTTCTAACACATATTAGTTCACTAACACATGGTTTGCTAACATATACTGGTTCGCTAACCCACTGTTCGCTAACACAAACCATTGCTAACACACTGTTCTAAATCTTTTAATTAATAGGCATACTGGAACACATCCTAATATTATAAGCTTTGCTTATGTTCTAGGCACAAACAGGTTTGGAGAATGAGGGCAGCGCATGCGTGGCCTTGGAAAGGCTTAGAAAAATTTCAAGCAAATTCCATGGGAAAGAATATGGCACTAATTTTGGATTAAATACCAACTACAACATTTATATATATATATTTCCCAATCCAAACATGGAGGACTTTTGCCAATTATCATGTAATACATTGAACACAACTACAAAATTGAAATCGTTTGCATGCAATAAAATGCAACAACTACATATCATAAGCATAATTCTAAAGAAACAAATAAAAGAAGATTTGGAAAACTATCTAGAATAAAATCAAATTAAGGAAGCATAGAAAGAATAACAAAATAAGCAAAATATGCACAAACTATTTACAGAAAAGAGCCTTGAAAACTTTAGAGAAAACATTAAAATGATTTCAATTCAAGAATTGAATCAACCAATAGATGTTTCCAAACAACATTATCACTCAAGCATTCATTTTCTAAAAAGAAATTAAAATCCAGAAAAAAATGGAACCTGGATCTAATCACTCGACCGGGTTGAAGATTCGATGCTGATTTCAAAATCTACAACCTGCAATTCCAATTGTTTCAACCATCAAAAACAACTTCTCTAGAATTCCTAAATCTATTTCCAAGATTACCAATTTTTCACCCAAATACTACATCCCCCCAAAAGAAATTATTATTTTTGCAGACAAAGTTCTCTATTTGAAAAAACCCCCAAAAATCCATGAGAATCCCCCACTTCACACCAAAATGATAATTATTTATTATTTTTCCCTCAAAAGAAACTATAAGATTTTTGAACACAAAAATTAGACAAAAATAACAAGTTTCCAAACGGCAAGCAGTTCGAAGTCACGCATGTGCTCTGAACAATTCTTTTTCTATCTTTTTAATTGCCTTTTACAATTTAGCCATGATCTCATTCCATTTAATATTTTAGTTGCATATTATTATATTTTCCACATTTTAATTTATTAAAAATCAACATTAATAATTAATATCTTTATATTTTATTTTTCAAATACTTTATAACTTAATGATTTAATTTAATAAATTAACTAACCAAAATCAACGTATATATTTGTTTATCAACATGATTTATTTAATAATCTATTTAATTCAACAATTAATCCAACAAAATAATTAACAAATTTAATTTAACTAAATATCAACAATCATCGTTGATGCTGTTAACTTTGGCAGATTACTGGGATGGAGTACTAAAGACATTTTATTAGACATAAATCTTTTTGTGTCTAAGTTGAATTTGAAGATTGCTACCCACATTTACCGAGAGGGTAATCAAGTGGTTGATGCTTTAGCTAACTTTGACACACATTGGAAAATCTCTAAGTGTTGGCGTAACTTGGGGAACCTACCGCCAAGTATTCAAGGTTTAATCTTGAAGGAGCAAAGCCCTTGTTTGATCCATGATAATAACTAATTATGCAATTTTATGTGCCTTATGGGGGGTCCACATTCTTGTATTATGGGCTATGTGGACATGTGTGAATGCTGAGGTGGCTTACAAGTGGAAAATTTTGAATAATGGGGCAAAGTCTGTTTTTAAAAAGGCCATTATGAGGAATTATGGAGAGTACTTTATGATTAAGGCCAAGCTGGGCAGTACCTTACATAATCTCCTTTTGGGGATTGCACTAAGCTATCATATATCCATGAAGTTTTTTTATTTTAATTTTGATGTGACTAATAATTAAGAGTTAAAACTTTTAATTGGTTCTATCTATTCCATTATTTTTCCTCCTTTACTAAAAGCCGAGATCTTAGGTGTTTCTAAATTTGGCCCCATGGCCATCTTACTTTGGTTTCTGTGTAATAAAAATGTGGAAGGCAAACCTTCCATTCCCATCATGTCCTACTTACCTAGCCACAAGTGTTTGAAGATTTTCATTAATGAGATCACCAAGATTTCCTTAACTCCTTAAGTGTGTGTTATGCACATTGCTTTGATTGTCCAAGGCTGCATCGTTTGGCTTAAAATCTTAAGTGTGTGGGTGACCTATCACTTAACCAATTCCTCTAATCTTTTGCTCTCACAGGTTTTATGGTTCTTTTGTGTGTAGAGTAGCATAATGGGTGGCGATAGGGTGTGAACGAAGCCTGATAACTATGGTGAATTTCGCAAGGTTCCGTTGGTGTGGCACATTTGTGTTGAAGGCGGTCTGGAACCTCTAATGGAAAGTTTGGTGGGTCATGACCCTAGTTTATCTACGTAGTTTACAAATTCTTGGAAAGATAGAAGGGTTACCATGGGTGGTATTTCCTTCGAAGTGAACGAGGAGGTGATTGTGCAAGTGATGAGGCTGCTATGTACTAGTAAGAAGTACTCGAAGCATACTAAGGCCTAAGATAATGAAAGCCTGAATGCCTTCTTTGTGGGTAATGAGAAACCGGTTCGTAACCAGTGGGGGTTTGAGAGAGAGGCTCTCCCACAGCCTTGGGACTAGGTCTACCTCACCCTAATGAAGTACGTGACCCTTGAAAGTAGATACAAAACCTACTATTTTTATCACTTCCCTCTTTTAAATCATCTCTGGCACAAAATTTTGTTAAGCTTTCCTTTTTTCTTACTTAAAGATTTAGAGAGCTCTATTGAAAAGTGTATTGAGGCTGCTGGCTTAAACCTTGAGGATACTCCTCCCTTGCCACTCCACCAAGGCCTCATTTTGAGGCTCTACCACTTCCATCTTGCGTTATGCCCACCCAAACCCATTTCTACTGTTCGTATTGAGGAAATTGAACCCCCTACTATGGCCAATATCTCTCTGGTTGAGTCCAAAGGTCCCATCAAGAAAACCCCTCCGATTACCACTGAAACTCATAAGCCTAAACCTACTGCCAAGAAGCTTAAGAGGAGTGCAGGGATTGCCCAAACTAGTGTTGCGACTAGTCTCTATGAGCTTAAGTCAGCCCCTGCCAAGTTTATTAGTAAACCTACTTCTAAAAAGAAATCTAAGGACGAGGGGAAGGGTTTGATGGAGCCTCTAGCCATGGACAACAGAAGAAAGAATGTTGTGGGTAGGGACTCTAAGGGGGACATGGTGGTTACTGCTATGGTGGTGGCTGGTGGTGAAAATCCCATCATTAGGAGGTCTGGTAGGCTGGCTAAAAATAACAAGAAAGTGCAGGTTAATGACATGGATATGGATGAGGAGTGGTCTGACAACAAAGGTTGTAGGGATGAGGAGTTTGGGGATGATGAGGAGGAGTATGTTGGAGGGCCCCACACCATTCCTAATTTTAGAAAAGTGAATAAGGAGAACTTGGCCTCCCAATCCCTAGACCCTCTAGATGTGGAGCACAAAATTTTTGAGAAGGAAATGGATTATGGGGAGGAGCTCTGTGTGCTATAGGAAAGAATGGGAAAGATAGACAAGAAATTCAGTGGCTTGACCCATTTCACTATCAAGTTGGTCCACTGTGTTACCAGTACCTTCTCTGCTATGATGAAGGACGAAATGGACAAGAAGAATGTTGAAGAAGGCCCAAAATGGGTTGGGGATGATGTTGTTAATCTCCTTTCTCAGAACTGGGAAAATGCCAGTTAATTTGTTATTACTACGTTGTATGTCTATCGATTGTTGGTCCAATGTGTATGTTTTTTGGCTTAGTTTTTAATGTTTTTTAGACTTGATCTTTTTTGACCGTTGTGGCTGTCCGTGTAAAGGGTACAACACCCTGTAAATGCTACTTACCATATCAAAAACAATCATCACCCAAGCATAAACAAGTTTGAAAACAAAAACAACTGACAGGGTGAAACACAGAGGGGCACTACATCATGTAGTGCCCCTCCATGAGTCACCCTTTCGTGATGTTTGATTTAGTTTAAGTTGTTTAAAGTCATTCTTGGTTAATTAATTCTTTAAATTAAATTATTAAGTTTAAAATCATTTTGATAACTAAAATATATAAATATATCTATTATTAATGACAAGATTATAATAAATTAAAAAGTGTGGTAAAATATTATAATATGGAATAAAATATTAAACAGAAGGAGATAATGTTTAAATAGTAAAAAAAAAGTAAAAAGATAGAAAAAAATTTATTTGAAGCACATGCATTACTTCGAACTACTTGTCATTTGGAAACTTGTTTCTTTGCGAGATTTTTATTTGATTTTTGTGTTCGAAAATCTTATAGCTTCTTTTTGAAAAATAATAATAGTTATCTTTTGGGAGAGATTATGGATGGGGGATTGATTTTTGTTTTCAAGAAGAGAACTTTGTCTTTTAGAATAATCTGTTGAATAATTGTTTTGATTGATTGTTTTCAACAATTGGATTGGGGGCTGTAGATTTTGGGGGTAATTTGGAAATTATTAAAAAGATTGATTGGAGGATTTTTGAAGGGAAGGTTGTTGTAGTAGAGGATTCATCTTGACATTGAATCTCCAACTTTTTTAGGTGATTGAAACTAGGTTCCATTGTTCTTCCAAATTTTATCTCTCTGTTTGAAACGAATGCCTATTTGCATGAAATTGCTTGAAAATTTGGTTTCTAATTATTTTAATTCCATCCAGAAATAAATAAATATAAGTATTTTTATCTAAACATTCTGCAATCATTGCATTCCTATAATTTTTCTCTTCTCTTGTCATTGTATTATGGCAACCTCTTGCAACCATTGTTTCATTTTTTGAAGCCTATTTGTTAAATCCAATTGTATTTGCTTGAATGCTTCTTAAGCCAATATTTTAGCTTGTGCACTCTCTCTCTCTTCTTCTTTCCATCCCTCCTTTCATGCTTTGGTTGTAGGTTCAATTTTCCTTGAAGTCTTCATTTTATATTAGTTATTGCTTCACCCTTGTGTCTTTCGATGGGCACATCATATGTGCTATTCGCTACTATAGGAGGCATTGGTGCTACTTTATATTGGAATTGGTGGGAAATCAAATCCCTTATCCTAGTCATTGTAGCTATACTATCATTGAAATTTCTAGTTTATTACATGATAGGGCTCGATGTATATGCCTTCTCTTGAAACCGATTCAAAAGCTTGTCGCTGTTATTGAAACTTGCAAGTTCTTTAGCCTCCACTATATTTGTTTGGCGCATTAGTTATTGCATCTTAAAGAAGCAGATCTTATGTTGCTTCGAGGGCCGATGGGTGCTTTTCATTTTTCCGCTAGAGAAAGAGCCAGCTATGGTTGACAATTGTTCTTTTGCCTCTCCCCACCTTGGTCGCTTGCATGTGCACCTGGAAATAGTTCACTATGTTTGTTTTAATATGTTTGATATGATTTTTATGATGAATATTGTGGTGGCTACATATTGAATTATATGGTGATTGTATGCCAATTAAATATATAAATACAAGACTATATTTCAATTATATACACCTCAATTTGATTATATCCTGAGATATGCTTGGCATTTTTTATTGATTTTTGTATGATGATTTTCGATAGAAATTCTACATATCGAATTATATGGTGATTGTATGCCAATTAAATATATAAATACAAGACTATATTTCGATTATATACACCTCAATTTGATTATATCCTGAGATATGCTTGGCATTTTTTATTGATTTTTGTATGTTGATTTTCGATAGAAATTTCTTCTTAGCATTTCCAAATTCAAAATTCCCTTCCTTGCGTACCTTAATTTTGGTGGTTTAAAGTTCCATGCCTGGCAACACTGGCTGCATTACCTTCATTTCGATGGGTAGAAGTTATAGGTTAGTTTTGATGCATATGTCTATGATTTGTAATTGAGGTATAATCGTTATGTAAAGAGTTCGATTCACATTGTTTGGTAATTCAATTTTGTATAAAGTTGATGTGTGTGCATTATACTTAGCATTCAATTATATATATATATATATATGTATGTATGTGTAATATATATGTATACATTCATGTATTAATATTTTTTGTTTATTCTTTCATAAACTGATAATTTGTTTATAAACAATGGTTAGAAATATATATATATATGATGCAGGAGCATCCATGGCCTTGCACAATCTTGCATCACCAAAAAAGGAGGTTTGAGTTGGTTTTATTTCATTTTTGGTGTGGAATTTCATATTATTTATGAAATTCAAATTTTGTGTGTGTGGAAATGCAATGACATGTTTTTTAAAAGCAATTTCATTTTTGCTTTCAAAATTTGACCCAATTTGAATTTGGAGATAGTGGTGAATAATTGAAAAAGCCAAAAAACGCAAGAAAAGAAAAACAAAGGTGTGGCTTTCTGGAGAGTTATTTGTTTTGAATTTTTGATTTAAAACTTTATTCCAAGTGTCCTAAAAAATAGGAACCTAGAGGTGGATGCTCAGGAGTGGGAAAAATCAAGATTTGCTTTCATCGGTGAAAGCAGAATATCAATAAAAGCACTCGAATCATCCTAGGAGTGGTGGAGTTAAATTTATTTGTTTTAAATGAATATTTTATTGATTTTTCATTGCAAATTGGTCAAAATTGTTGGGAATGGCAAGAATTGGGTGCAAATGAAATTCTAGAGTTGGAAAAAAAAAAGAAATTCGTTCATTTTGCAGGAAATTTTTCCAGAATATAGGGAGAGGAATGAACTGGCCATAGCATACCTCTTGTAGGGGTTTGCAAGTGTTTGATTGCAGGTGTGATGGTTCTGGAGAATGATTGAGATCTCTAGGTGTTGTAGAGAAAGGTAGTGAGATTGTGTTTTTGCATTTTGCTGTGGTTGCAGGTGTAGAGGGTTGAAGAAATTTTACTGAGAATCATTGTCTGTAGAAATAATTTGTGTTTGAATTTTTGTTGTAATTTGAGGGCATGTAACAATCCATATGCCTAGAGGATTATATGTAATTTTTTTGTTTTCAAGGATTTGAATAAGAAATTTTCATTGGTTGTAAATTGCAAGCTAGTTGTTGAATATGTGTGGGAAAACTGTTTCTAGTTAAAATCATTTTTCCTTTACCTATTAGTGTGTATGTAAAGTTTCTTTGTGAGGGTTTTTAGATTTTTTTAAAGCTCTCATACATTATTGGTATTAGAGTGTAAGAGAGGGGGACCACAGTGTGCAAGACCCTAGGTCACGAAGGGTCAAGATGTGAGAGGCTTCCCTAACTTACCTTAGTTAAGTGTAATGTGAGGGAATGCAAGGCGAAAGTAATGAGGACCATGAGGCCACTCAGTTACTTTGCAGACCTGAAACACATGGAGAGGCTAGGCGAGCCGGTTTCTAGGTCTAACACTACATCTTAGAAAGCTCTCTGTTTGAGGACAGAAGCACGATCTCTAGAGGTCAGCGCAGTGCGTTGGCATCTCAAAAGTGTGTTGTCTGTATGACCAAACAATAGTGGAGATGAGGTCAAACTAATAAAGAAAGCTAATGGCTCAACGAAATAACTAAAGGGATAGAATGATGTGATAAGATAAATGAAGTACTCTCTAATATTATAAAGAAAATATGCAAGAGTGAAGAGAATAAGGAGGATCTCACCAAGGAATTCGTTTGCCAGCTGACCCCTCGAAGAGCACGTACTCCTACAGACAACAAGAAAGGGGAAATGTTGGGTGGCTGTATAGGGGCCTACCTCAGTCATACCTCAGTTTAGGTGTTTCCACCTCCATGGAAAACCAAGGAAACAAGATAAAGGAAATAATAAAGTAAAGAGCAAAGAAGCACTACAAAACAGTGTTATGCTACTCAACCAAGTGATAGAGGAGAGGAGAGGGAAGCTTACCACCTCCACCAAGAGAACTCAAGGCTGCTTGGGGGAGAAAATGAGAGTACTCAAGCCTTTGCTACAATGGTGTGGTCCCAAACTTGCTCTACTAAAGTGATGGAGTGTGGCTTTAGCTGAAATGGAATACTTGAATGCTTGGAGTGAGTGAAAGTGAGTTTGAAAGTGAATGCGAGAGTGCAAGAATGGAATCCTGAAGTGGTGAAGAGTTGGATTGAATGTTGAAGGGATGAATTTGAAGAAATAGTGGAAGAAAATGACCATATTCGGGTCGGTAAGCCGAAGTGGGCGTTACTAATTCACCTCCAATGAGAAGAGTAATGCCTTTGTAGGTTCAATGTAGGAATCTGCCAGGGATGTAAGTGCATCGTGCGGATGTCTTTACGCTGCATGGGCATCCCTGATAGAAACGCCTCCACCAACACTCAAAACAGGCGCCAAGTGGGATGAAAGTTACAGGATTAGGTGGAATTAAGCCTTTGAACTTGGTTTTCTAAGGTGGATAAAGGAAAAAAGGGGATTGAAACATGGGGTGAAAATTCACTCTTATACACAAAGCAAGGTTGATTCTGAGAGTGTGAGTAGACCGCCAAAGAGAGGCAGCTTGCACCAGTGATTGTAAGCTGTGGGTGTGCAACCATGTTTGCTAGAGGAAGAGGAAGAGGAAGAGGAAGAGGAAGAGGAAGAGGAGAGGATTTTGTGAGGAATGATGACTTTAGAGCTTTGAGAAGACAAGTTGAAAATTTGCAAAATGAGATAAGGATCTAGGCTTTGCAAGAATGAGAGATCCAAGAAGTGAAGATGAAGAAGAAAGTACAAAGAATGCTAGTTTAGATACTGAGCAAAGAGAAGAAATTGTAGTAGTTGCAAATGACCCACTACTGAAAGCTTTAACAAAAATGGGAAAGAGATCGAAAATAGATGTACCCACCTTTAATGGAAGCCTAAACCCAAAATAATTAATAGATTGGTTGAATGAGATGGAGGAGTATTTTGAATTTGAAGAGATAGAGGACCCAAACAAAGTAAGATATGCAAAAACAAGGTTGAAAGGACATGCCTCCATATGGTGGAGAGAGATTCAATTAGAAAGGGGGAGAAAAAGAAAAGAAAAGATTACCAAATGGGATAAAATGGTGGAGAAGCTTAAAAGACAATTTATTCTAGTAGACTATGAATTAGATTTGCTTAAAAGAATGCAAGGTCTGAAACAAGGCAGCAAAATAGTTAAAGAGTACATAGAAGAATTTTATAGAATTATTATAAGAAATGACCATTACAAAAATGAAGAGGGAAGCAGTAGGGCAGCAAAGTATGATGAAGGAAAAAATTTCAGAGGTAGAGGTAGAGGGTGTGGCTTTGGTGGAGGCCCATTCAAAGGAACTTGCTTCAAATGTGGAGAAGAGGGACATCAAGCATATGATTTCCCTCACACTGAAGAGAAACCAAGAAGAAGGCAAGAACATCAAGGAAGGGAAACAAATGTCAATGAAGAGGAAGAGGCACCTTCCTCACAATCTGAAGATGCAGAAGAAGGAGAAGTTTTGATGACAAGGAGAGCACTCCTTAATGATGATAGTGAACCAATACAAAGGAAAAAGTTCAAAACAAGGTGCAAATGTGAAGGAAGAGTATGCAACATTATTGTGGATAGTGGAAGCACAAAAAATCTTGTGTCTGAAGAGATGGTGAAGAAGTTGAATCTTGGAAGAAGAAAACATCCTAAACCATACTAGATAGCTTGGGTGCAAGACACTCAAAAGTTACTTGTGAGTGAGCAGTGCAATGTGAAGTTCAAGGTTGGAAACTATAGTGATGAAATTCTTTGTGATATCATCCCTATGGATGCTTGCCACATTTTTCTTGGAAGGCCATGGCAATATGACCAAAAATCCTTACATGATGGGTGTGCTAACACCTACACAATTGTGAAAGATGGAGTGAAGCATAAGTTGAAACCTTTGAAGGAGGAAAATGTTCAAGTTTGTGGTAATGCTAGAGTTTTTTTAGTTGATGCAAAAAGATTTCTTGAAGGTATGAAGCATGAGATTTTTTTTTTCTTCCTATGATTCCTAAAGTTACCAATGAAGTTGTAGATGAAGTTCCTGTAGAGGTTGCTGATTTGCTGCAAGAGTTCAAGATGATTGTTTCAAATAATGTTCCTGAAGGACTCCCACTAGTGAGAAAAATCAGTCATCAAATTGATTTGATTCCAAGGGAAAGTTCTCCAAACAAGGCAGCCTATAGAATGTCACCTACAAAGACTGAAGAGGTAAATAGACAATTTGCTGATTTGTTAAAGAAAGGTTTGATAAGAGAGAGTTTAAGCCCATGTGTAGTTCCTATTGTTTTGTCACCAAAGAAAGGAGGAGAATGGAGGATGTGCACTAATTCAAGGGAAATAAACAAGATTACCATCAAATACAAATTTCCATTACTTCAGATGGATTATATAATGGATTGCTTGAGTGGAGCAGAGTACTTCACCAAAATTGACTTGAAGAGTGGGTATCACCAGATAAGGATACATGAAGGAGATGAATGGAATATGACATTCAAGACAAAAGAAGGTTTGTATGAGTGGTTGGTCATGCCATTTGGGCTAACCAATGCACCCAATACATTTATGAGACTTATGAATGAGGTTTTGAAGGAGTTTCTTGGAAGGTTTGTGATTGTTTATTTAGATGACATTCTTATTTTCAGTAAAACACTTGAGGAACATTTCATGCATATTAGATGTGTTTTTGAGAAGCTTAAAGAAGAGAAATTGCTGATCAATCTTAAGAAGTACAACTTTGTGAAGAAGGAATTAGTATACTTGGGTTTTGTAGTTTCAAGTGAGGGCATCAAGATGGACCCAGAGAAGGTGAAAGCAATCTTGGAGTGGCCTACACCAAAAATAGTGACTAAGGTGAGATCATTTCATGGTTTAGCTAGTTTCTACAGAAAGTTCATAAGAGGATTTAGTAGCATATGTGCCCCACTAACTGAAAGCATGAGAGGAGATAAGAAATATTTCATATGGAATTCAGGGGCAGCGAAGAGTTTTAATGTGTTGAAGGCAAAAATCACTGAGCAACCAGTTCTAGCACTTCCATATTTCAACAAGGTATTCCAAGTTGATTGTGATGCAAGTGGTAGTGCTATTGGAGCTATTTTGAGCCAAGAAGGTAACACCATTGCTTACTTTAGTGAGAAGTTAAATGATGCTAAAAAGAAGTATTTAGTTTATGATCAAGAATTTTATGCTATTGTGCAAGCTTTAAAAAAGTGGAGACACTATTTGTTGGCTAAGGAATTTGTTTTATATACCGATCACTAAGCATTACAATATTTGGGTAGCCAAGGTAAGCTTAGTCAAAGACACATGAAATGGGTTGAGTTCTTGCAATCTTATACTTTTGTTTTGAAGCATAGAAGTGGGAAATCTAACAGACGTTGCAGATGCTTTGAGTAGAAGGAAAAACTTGTTGATTGAGATGTAGGTTGAGGTGGTTGGGTTTGAAGAGTTGAAAGATTTGTACGGAGAGGAACCCGATTTTGGAGAGGCATGGAGAGTTTGTAAAATTCCTATTTTAGCTGATAGGAAAAAGTGGTTAGACTATCTCATTCAAGATGACATGCTATTCAGAGGTAATCAATTATGTATTCCAAGAAGTTCAATGAGATTGAATCTAATCAAAGAAAAACATAGTGGTGGACTTGTAGGGCATTTTGGAATGGATAAGATATTGGAATTTGTAGGTGAGAAGTATTATTGGCCTCAAATGCAACAAGAGGTGAGAAAGTATGTGAAAAATTGTGGGGTTTGTCAAGTACCAAAGGGAGTGAGTCAAAACACAGGTTTATATCAGCCACTACCTATCCCAGAGAGGTCATGGGAGGACATAAGTATGGATTTTGTGCTTGGTTTGCTAAGGACACAAAGAGGGCATGATTCCATGTTTGTTGTGGTTGATAGGTTTTCTAAAATGGCGCACTTTATTCCTTGTCATAAAACTAATGATGTGGTGAATGTTGTAGATTTATTTTTCAAGGAGGTAGTGAGACTTCATGGGCTCCCAAGGAGCATTATTTATGATAGGGATACAAAATTTGTGGGCTACTTTTGGAGGACTTTGTGGAAGAAGCTCAATAATGATTCAATGTTTTTCTTAGCTTACCACCCTCAAAAAAATGGTCAAACAGAGGTGGTGAATAGGAGTTTGGGAAATTTTCTAAGGTGTTTAGTTGGAGACAAATCGAAGGCATGGGATTTGGTCATACCTCAAGCGGAGTTTTCCTATAACAACTCAATCAATAGAAGCACAGGTAAATCCCCTTTTGAAATTGTTTATGGCAGCAAACCCATAGGTGTTTCAGATTTAAATAATATTGACAAAAGTGTGAAGAAGAGTGCAGATGCAGAGGACTTTGCAAAACACATGAAAGGCTTGCACGAAGAAGTGAGAAAACATATCATCAAAATGAACATTTCATACAAGGAAAGTGCTGATAAGAAGAGGAAGCATAAGGAGTTTCAAATTGGGGATGATGTGATGGTGCACTTGAGGAAGGAGAGATTTCTAGTTGGCACTTACAACAAGCTGAAAATGAAGAAGGTTGGACCGTGCAAGGTGTTGAAAAGACATGACTTCGGTAATGCCTATGAAGTTCAATTGCCTAGTGAGCTTAATATTTCTCCAATTTTTAATATTTTTGATCTAACCATGTTCTATGAGAGTGAAAATGGTGAAGGTGCAGCAAAGGGGAAGTAACAAGAAGTCTTACCAAAATATGATCAAGAAAAGATAGAGTCAATTCTTGATAGAAGAGTAAAAAGGAGCACTAGGAAGAAGCAGTACTGGGAGTATCTTGTGAAGTGGTTTGGGAGACCAATGGAGGATGCAACATGGTTATCTGAGGCTGAGATTACTTGCCTTGGATATCCATTGGAGAAGTGATATGACCACTTTCAGTTACCATGGGTGTCTGATGTAGGAGCATCCATGACCTTGCACAATCTTGCATCACCAAAAAAGGAGGTTTGAGTTGGTTTTGTTTCATTTTTGGTATGGATTTTCAAATTATTTATGAAATTCAAATTTTGTGTGTGTGGAAATGCAATGAAATGTTTTGTAAATGCAATTTCAAATTTGCTTTCAAAATTTGACCCAATTTGAACTTGGAGATAGTGGTGAATAATTGAAAAAGCCAAAAAAAGCAAAATAAAGGTGTGGCTTTTTGGAGAGTTATTTGCTTTGAATTTTTGATTTAAAAAATTATTCTAGGTGTCCTAAAAAATAGGAACCCAGAGGTGGATGCCCAGGAGTGGGAAAAATCAAGATTTGTTTTCATTGGTGAAAGCGGAATATCAATAAAAGCACTAGAATCATCCTGGGAGTGGTGGAGTTAAATTTATTTGTTTTAAATGAATATTTTATTGATTTTTCATTGAAAATTGGTAAAAATTGTTGGGAATGGCAAGAGTGATCTAAAAATTAATGAAATTCATCCCAAATTGATGAAAGCTGGGTGCAAATGAAATTCCAAAGTTGGAAAAAAAAAGAAATTCATTCATTTTGCAGGAAATCTTTCCAGAATACAAGGAGAGGAAAGAACTGGGCATAGCATACCTCCTATAGGGGTTTTCAAGTGTTTGATTGCAGGTGTGATGGTTGTGGAGAATTATTGAGATCTCTAGGTGTTGTAGAGAAAGACAGTGAGATTGTGTTGCATTTTTTGTTGTGGTTGCAGGTGTAGAGGGTTGAAGAAATTTTGCTGAGAATCATGTTCTGTAGAAATAATGTGTTTGAATTTTTGCTGTAATTTGAGGGCATGTAACAACCCATAATCCCTAGAGGATTATATGTAATTTCTTTTTTTGCAAGGATTTGAATAAGAAATTTTCATTGGTTGCAAATTGCAAGGGAGTTGTTGAATATGTGTGGGAAAACTGTTGTTGGTTAAAATAATTTTTCCTTTACCTGTTAGTGTGTATGTAAAGTTTATTTGTGAGGGTTTTTTAGTTTTTTTTAAGCTCTCATACATATATATATATATATATATACATACATACATATACATATATATATACATATATATATGTATGTATATGTATATATATATACAATATATATATACCTACATATATATGTATGTATATGTATATATATACATATATATACATTACATATATATATATATGTGTATGTATATATATGTGTATATACATGTGTATGTATATATACATACATATACATACATATATATATATGTATGTATACATACATACATATACATATATATATATATATATGTATGTATATGTACATATATACATACATACATATATATACATACACATATATATATGTATGTATATATACATATATACATATATATATATATATATATGTATATACACACACATACATATACACATACATATATATATATACACATATATACATATATATATTAATGTATGAGAGCTTAAAAATCTACATATATATATATACATGCATATATATATACATACAGTATATATACATAAGATACATATACATATATACATATATATATATATATATATACATATATACATATACATATATACATATATATATATATATATGTATATATATATATACATATATACATATATATTTATTAAGATTGTAACAAAAGAAAGATTATGTCTTGAGAATAAATGTTTTTGTAGAAAAGCAGATTCGAGATTAAGAAAAGATTGTTGATCCAAAAGGAAGATTTATAAATAAGAAAATTAGATTACTTTCCCTTATTAGTAATGAGCTATGATTCCTCTTAAATTACTCAATAGTCAGAAAGTTAATCCACCATGTAATTTATGATTGTGTTAATTATTGGAAATTGGGGTAATTATGGTTTTAATATTTATTTGTGGTTTATGTTGAATAATGTGCTCGACTACTGTATTAGTAGTGATTTTTGTTTGTTGTTCAAAAGTAGAAGTCAATTGTGTAAGGTGGTTATTGGAAGTCTTCTAGAGGCTTGGGGAAAAGTATCATGTATGTGGATTTTATGATTGTTTCATTTTGTAGAATCTTGTATGAGGACTTTATGATTGTTCTCTTGAAAATGGTTGATAATATACGTGAGATGTGTACATGAGGGTCTTTAGCCTTGCACTACTTATTCATTATTATGGTGGGATTTGTGAGCGAGATGGTCCATGCCTTGCTCCATGTGGTTTTGTAATTTGTGCAAGATGGCTTTACCTTGTTTGATGTGTTGGGTCTTCTAGTTGCAAGTATGGGGAGTGGCTCTCAATGGGGGCCGAATCCCAAAGTGGTGACCTGGACAACCCATTGGAGAGTTCTTAATTTAGTGATAACTTAAATAATGAACTGGGGGGAATGGGTAATTTTCACATAAACAAGATAATGGATTCCTCACCCATGCTTGTAGTGCTTGTTTAGGCTAAGGATGGGGTGAGAAGGCCTGGTTGGCAAGATCAACTTCCTTGTCCTCATGAAAGGATTGTTGGTTCCGCATGTGTCACCCTATGGGATTGGGACCTAGTGAAAGGTATGCCAGACAACCATAGATGGGGGTTGGGACCTAGTGAGAGGTATGCGAGAAAACCCATGCCAAGACCATGCGATGACACTCTGCCCTATTACAATCTAGCATACCCTAGTTTTTTGTTCTCCTTTTGTTGCTTGTGTGCCTCTAGAAGTGAAGTCAATGTTGTAAGTGGTGTCTTTGTTAGGTGATGTCATCAATTTTTGTTATGTTAGAGCCATGTTTTGTACTTTTGTGTTAGTTTTTTGTCTTCTTGATTGTTTGTTATATTGGGACCTTATTGTTGTCTCCTAGCATGGGGGTGGACCTTAGGGTTTCACATGGTGGTGTGGATTATGCTTTTTCCTCCATTGGGTTTCCCTTGTTGTTGTTTGTAAGCATGGAGGATGTACCTTATGTAGCAAATTCTAGATCTTGTACCAATTTGAGAGATAGTTGCTTATGTTATGTAATGAACCTGTTTATCATTTGTATCATGTAAAGTAATCTTGATGTTTTCTTTATGTTGTTTTTTAGGAAGGCATTGATGCGATCTTGTGAGAATGTAATGATGTACCCTTATGTGAGGGAAATTCTATATGTATTCATTGGTTCTTATTATATGATCCTTGAAGATTATTTATCTGATGTTATGTATGGAAAGTATGTTGCTTATTCACTTAATGCAATGGATTTAAGTGAACTCTTGCTGTTAGTTAATCCATGATGTGTGTTTAGATCTTGGTAATAGTTGTGTTAGTAATGCAGTCATGGGGCCTTAAAGGACTTAGTCTAGTTTATATGTTATGTTAAGATATGCAAGTTCACGATTATTTCTTATTAAAAAAAATTGTTCTGTTATTTAGCCATGTTTGTGTGTTGTCCTCTAGGGTTCCTTGGCGAAGCATTACACTTGGTATCAGAGCCCAAGTTCTAACACTAGGTACTCTAGTTTAATTTATCCCATTATGTTGTCCTAGTGCTTAGACTCTTGAGCTTATGTTTTCTCCTTTCTATTTTCCTCACTTAGCAACCTGAGACTTGCCCTTTGGAGTGTTTGTCTAATGGTGTAGAAAACTGGTGGAAAGGATAGGACCCTCGGTGTAGTGCGCAATGCACTAATATTCTTTCTATTGGGGATGCATTATGGACCCTTGTGTAGCCTTGTGATGTGACTCCTGGTGATGTGAATGGTGTGTTTATGTGAATAATGTATGTTAAATCTAGAATATTGTGCTTATGAAGTGATTAATTATGTCTCCATGCTTCTAGAAAGGTGTAAAATCATGATCTCGTGTGGCATATGTTATGAGATTTAGTGTTGTAAAATGAATAAAGTGGAATGTATTGCATGTAAATGATGAATATTTAATGAAAAATGTGTGCTTTGTGTGCAAAATTATGCTACGTTTTGTGGAAGTGTAGCATTTTGATGTAATGAATCAGCTTTGATGATTGATATGTAGCAGCTGGTTTACAAGTTGATTTGATTTCTAAGTGTTGTCTTCAGATGTGTCTTGGTGAAAGGGATAGTGTCACATTACTTATTCATGAGTACCTTGCTACGCTGTGATTTCCTTTCATGGTGTGCCTGATTGTATGCTTATATATATATATTTGACTATTTTGTTTGATGTAGGTTGTAGGTACTAGGCATCAACTCTACCTGAATTAGCAGGTTTGAGTGTGCCTCAAAACCAATGGAAATTGTTGAATGGAGATAACATATGGTCCCCTACCTAGCCATCATCCTCGAGGATGATGAGTATCCGGTCCATTACCTCATCAACGTGGTCTGATGTCTATGGTTAGTTGGTCCTGTTCTCAACCTTGATTAAGGTTTAGTTAATTGTTGACATTTAGTTTGCTTGATCATTTGATGTTTCTTGTATTTACATTAAAGGAAAGGTTAACATTGTATTATTTAATAAATTCTAGAACTAATGTGTGTATGTTTTATTCTAACCTTGCGACTTACAGGAGTAAGTTGAACCTTAGTGGGGGAGGATGTAGTGCCCCTCCATGATTCACCCTTTCATGATGTTTGATTTAGTTTAAGTTTTTTTTTGGTCAATAATATGTTTTTATTTTATTGAATTGTCTAAAAAAAAGTTTACACTTATAACAGTAAAACAAAAAACCCATGCACAGAGTATCTGATTAACCGGTGACAAAACTACATTCATCCCCCTTCAGCCAAAAAACTACAATTACCTACACCCTTATACCTATACCAACACCCAAAAATTATATAGCTATTCTAAGCACAAATTCACCTAACACTAACTACCCTAACCATCCACCCTTTTTAAACAATAAAACCAAATTTTTGAAAGAAAAATTACATAGTTTTTTCAGAAATTTCTCCCAGCTCCAGCAGCATGATTTCGTTCAATGACTTTTCTCTCTTCCATGAACGTAAGCCTCTGCTTTCACGCAGTTCCTCTCTTGCAATCTCCTTAAGGTCTGCCAAAGTTATCTCCAAATTTTCCAACTCTGCACATATTTTTAATGCCTTCCATCCTCACTCTGCATCCTCCCTCCAACTATCCTTCGTACGTCCCTCTAGCCATCTTATAAACAAATGATTTAAATTCTCCATTTTCGGGCCACCACCATCCCAACCCCCCTCCTTGATCAACCCAACTCTTGGAATTGCTCATTGTAGGATTGTTTCCATGTCTCCCAAGAAAACCTTTGGCACCAGAGCTTTCATTACCCGCCTTCATTCACTGGCTCCCCTACATCCAACCCCCACGCCATTACCAACGAATATTTATTCGAATTCGTTCAATATCAGTGTTTCAGCTTCTCAAACCCATCCCTGAGCAAAATCTTAATAGCTTGCACCACTTCTTTATCCTTAAACTTGAAGAGCCTGCACAGTCTCTTCATGGAGGCTTTCCCTATGAATGGGTCCAATTTCTTGTGCAAATACAACAAGAAACTTGCCTCTATCATCGTATCACCTCTCCAACAGCTCCTCTTCACATCACCACTTAATTTGAACACCCAACAAAGCAATCGACTCCCTAAAAAAACTTTGAAAGAGGTGAGATTATAACTCACCTCACTATGCCAGCCTGAACCATTAATTTCAATTGTACTTCAGTGCTGCCGTCTCCTCCAATTCTTAGTAACCTCCCTACTTTGATTTTCCTCCACACCTTGTGCCTTACGGAAGTCTTCCATGATACTCATGTAATACCTCCGCCAGATCTTCCCCATTTATTGCTCTTAAATCTTCAAACCTTGCACCGTCTATTTCTGTCAGAGATAACGCCCATTTCAAAAGAATGTTAGTCTCCATATTTCCCATTCGCCGTACATGGCTCAACTTAAATGCTTCAAAATGTGCTAATTTCTCCTCTATCCTTCTTACCACCCCTTGCAAATTCCATGCATTGATATTACCTTTGATTATTGCTTGAATTGTTAGGAGCGAATCACCTTCCAGATGAACCTTGGAAACTCCTACCAACCTTGCTAATTTGATTGCCATTAAGGCAACTGTTGTTTCTACCACATTATTCATTCCATCTCTCAACCTCATTGCTCCAAAGGCTATGACATTACCATTCCAATCCCTGACTATACATCTGGCTCCCGACGGTCCCAAATTTCCTTTTGCTGCTCCATCGAAATTCACTTTCCACCACCCTTTTGGTTTCTCCCATTTTACTTCTTTAGCCACAACCCGCATTGGATCAACCCAACTAGGATTTAGTTTAAGTTGTTAAAATTCGTTCTTGGTTAATTAATTCTTTAAATTAAATTATTAAGTTTAAAAGCATTTTGATAACTAAAATATAAATATATCTATTATTAAGGATGGGATTATAATAAATTAAAAAGTGTGCTAAAATATTATAATATGGAATAACATATTAAATGGAAGGAGATAATGTTTAAACAACAAAAAAAAGAAGTAAAAAGATAGAAAAAGATTTATTCGGAGCACATGCATGACTTCAAACTGCTTGTCGTTTGGAAACTTGTTTTTTTGCGAGATTTTATCTAATTTTTGTGTTAAAAAATCTTACAACTTATTTTTGAAAAATACTAATAATTATCTTTTGGGAGAGATTATGGATGGGGGATTGATTTTTGTTTTCAAACAGAGAACATTATCTATTAGAATAATCTGTTGAATAATTGTTTTGATTGATTGTTTTCAACAATTTGATTGGGGTTGTAGATTTTGGGGGTAATTTGGAAATTATTAAAAAGACTGATTGGAGGATTTTCTAAGGGGAGGTTGTTGCAGCAGAGGATTCATCTCGACATCGAATCTCCAACTTTTCCAAGCAATTGGAACCAAGTTCCATTGTTCTTCCAAATTTTATCTCTCTATTTGAAATGAATACCTGTTTGCATGAAATTGCTTGAAAATGTAGTTTCTAATTATTTTAATTCCATCCAAAAATAAATAAATGTAAGCATTTTTATCTAAACATTCTACAATCATTGCATTCCTATAATTTGTCTCTTCTCTTGCTGTTGTATTATGGCAAGCTCTTGCAGCTGTTGTTTTGTTTTCAGAACCCTATTTATTAAATCTAATTGTATTTTCTTGAAAGATTCTTAAGCCAATATTTTAGCTTGTGTGCTCTCTCTCTCTCTTCTTCTTGCCATCTCTCCTGCATGCTTTGGTTGTAGGTTTGTTTTTCCTTGAAGTTTTCATTTTATATTAGTTATTGCTTCGCCCTTGTGTCTTTCGATGGGCATATCATATGTGCTATTTGCTACTATAGGAGGAACTGATGCTACTTTGTATTGGAATTGGTGGGAAATCAAATCCCTTATACTAGTTGTTGTAGCTATACTATCATTGAAATCTCCAAGTTATTACATGATAGGGTTCAATGTATATGCCTTCTCTTGAAACCGATTCAAAAGATTGTCGTTATTGTTGAAACTTGTGAGTGCTTTAGCCTCCCCTATATTTATTTGGCACACCGGTTATTTCATCTTCAAGAAGAAAATCTTATGTTGCTCTGAGGGCCAATGGGTGCTTTTCATTTTCCAGATAGAGAAAGAGCTAGCTATGGTCGACGATTGTTCTTTTTCCTCTCCCCACCCTAGTCGCTTGCATGCACACCTGGAAATAGTTTGCTATGTTTGATGTGATTTTTATGATGAAGATTGTGGTGGTTGAATATTGAATTATATGGTGATTGTATGCCAATTAAATATAGATACAAGACTATATTTTGATTATATACACCTCAGTTTGATTAATTTGATTATATCTTGAGATCTACTTGGCATTTTTTATTGATTTCTGTATGTTATGATTTTTGATAGCAATTTCTTCTTAAATGTGAAATTCCCTTCCTTGCGCACCTTAATTTTGGTGGTTTAAAGTTCCATGCTTGGCAACACTGGTTGCATTACCTTCATTTTGATGGGTAGAAGTTATAGGTTAGTTTGGATGCATATGTCTATGAGTTGGAATTGAGGTATAATCATTATGTAAAGAGTTTGATTCACATTGTTTGGTAATTTGATTTTGTATAAAGTTGATGTGTGTGCATTATACTTAGCATTGGATTATATATATATGTATGTATGTACGTATGTGTAATATATATGTATACATTCATGTATTAATATTTTGTGTTTACTCTTTCATCCAAATATGTGTATATATATACATGTATATTTATTAAGATTGTAACAAAAGAATGATTCCGTCTTGAGAATAAATGTTTTTGTAGAAAAGAGGATTTGATATTAAGTAAGAAAATATTGTTGATCCAAAATGGAATATTTATAAATAAGAAAATTAGATTACTTCCCCTTATTAGTAATGAGCTACGATTCCTCTTAAATTACTCAATAGTCGGAAAGTCAATCCACCATGTAATTTACGATTGTGTTGATTATTGGAAATTGGGGTAATTATGGTTTTAATATTTATTTGTGGTTTATGTTGAATAATGTGCTTAACTAGTGTATTGGGGGTGATTTTGATTTATTGTTCAAAAGTAGAAGTCAGTTGTGTAAGGTGGTTATTGGAAGTCGTCTAGAGGCTTGGGGAAAAGTATCATGTATGTGGATTTTATGATTGTCTCATTTTGAAGAATCTTGTATGAGGAATTTATGATTATTCTCTTGAAAATGGTTGATAATATACATGAGATGTGTACATGAGGGTCTTTAGCCTTGCACTTCTTATTCATTATTATGGTTGGGATTTGTGAGCGAGATGGTCCATGCCTTACTCCATGTGTGTGTTCATGTGGTTTTTTAATTTGTGCAAGATGGCTTTGCCCTGTTTGATGTGTTGTGTCTTCTAGTTGCAAGTAGGGGGAGTGGCTCTCAATGGGGGCCAAATCCTACAATGGTGACCTGGACAACCCATTGGAGAGTTCTTAATTTAGTGATAACTTAAATAATGAATTGGGGGGAATGGGTAATTTTCACATAAACAAGATAATGGATTCCTCGCCCATGCCTATAGTGCTCGTTTAGGCTAAGGATGGGGTGAGAAGGCCTGGTTGGCAAGATCAACTTCCTTGTCCTCATGAAAGGATTGTTGGTTCCACATGTGTCACCCTATGGGGCCGAGACCTAGTGAGAGGTATGCTGGACAACCATAGATGGGGGTTGAGACCTAGTGAGAGGTATGTCAGAAAACCCATGCCAGGACCATGCAATGACACTATTCCCTACTGCAATCTAGCATACCCTAGTTTTATGTTCTCCTTTTATTGCTTGTGTGCCTCTGGAAGTGAAGTTAATGTTCTAAGCGGTGTCTTTGTTATGTGATGTCATGTCTCTCTTTGTTATGTTGGAGCCATGTTTTGTACCTTTGTGTTAGCTTTTTCTCTTCTTGACTGTTTGTTGTAATGAGACCTTATTGTTGTCTCCTAGCATGGGGGTGGAACTTAGGGTTCCACATGGTCGAGTGGATTGTGCTTTTTCCTCCATTGGGTTTCCCTTGCTGTTGTTCACGAGCATGGAGAATGTACGTTATGTAGCAAATTCCAGATGTTGTACTAGTTCGAGAGATAGTTGCTTATTTCATTTAATGAACCTATTTATCATTTGTATCATGTAATGTAATATTGATATATTATTTCTATTGTTTTCAGGGAGGCATTGATGTGATCTTGTGACAATGTAATGATGTACCCTTATGTGAGGGAAACTGTATATGTATGCATTGGTTCTTATTATATGATCCTTGAAGATTATTTATCTGATGTTATGTCTAGAAAGTATGTTGCTTATTCACTTAATGCAATGGATTTAAGTGAACTCTTGTTTTTAGTTAATCCATGATGTATGTTTAGATCTTGGTAATAGTTGTGTTAGTAATGTAGTCATGGGACCTTAGAGGACTTAGTTTAGTTTATATGTTATGTTAAGATATGCAAGTTCACTGTTATTTCTTATTAAAAAAATTGTTCTATTATTTAGCCATGTTTGTGTGTTGTCCTTTGGGGTTCCTTGGTGGGGTGTTACATCAGTGGTAATTTGAAACCCTCATTACATTAAACATGAAATCTATAGATTTTTGATTGGAAACTGTATTTAGCTAGGAGAACAAAATCAGTGTATTATAAGAGATGAGTTACATAAATAGGAGGGTATCTTGTCATAAGACATTGTATGCCATGTAACAATTTGGAGTTGAGATTGTGAGAAAATTGGATGCTTTTATTCATTGTATAATCAATAAAATATAGTGACCATATCTTGAAGTTGTCTATTTGTGTTCCATGTTATCATACATGGGTATGCTATTAATTTCTAATTTTGTAACCAGTTCACCAACCTAATCCATGAGGCTCCTTTTCACTAAGTCTTCATTGCATGGGTAGTGCATGTACATCATAATTAGTTTGTTATTGGTTGGTGTAACTTACAATAGTTACATAGGTAGCTGAGTACCAGAATCATGCAGGCAATTCTAATTTTAGTAGACTATTTTTTCATTAGTTTCCTCTACGCATTTTGGAGCATATGAGAATTGAACTTGTAGCATGCATCCAAATTTCAATTCCTTTGTTCACTTTTCCATTAAACCATGGGCTCATGTCCCTATCCTAGACCTCAATGCTTGGGTAACATTGTGTGCAAGCCTAATCTATTAATTGCATG
Source organism: Sequoia sempervirens (assembly GCA_007258455.2). Lineage (NCBI taxonomy): Eukaryota > Viridiplantae > Streptophyta > Pinopsida > Cupressales > Cupressaceae > Sequoia > Sequoia sempervirens. Next base: position 148,999,234 of record VDFB02000013.1, on the reverse strand, counting down.
GAATCCTAGAAGATGGTCTCATATGGCATAGTTGAAAGTTATGCTAGTTCATCAAATCAATGTGGCTACCAAGCTATTTTAATTGATACTATATGTTCACACATGGGAGTATATCAATTGTTAGAACAAGTCATCTCATCTCAACATGTTAATAATTTATGTTGGTAAGTAATGCTCAAAGTTACAACAAAGAATTCATTACCCTATTTGTTAGTGTTTATGTATTCATTAAAAAATAGTATACAAACACCCCAAAGTTTCCTTATCTTTTTGTATTACAATTGAACCATTATTATTTTTTTAACTACAACTAATTTATTTGTATTAGAAATATAAATGACAAGTTGCTAGTAATAGATAGTTTAGAACATATACTTTTAATCTTTGTCTCTTGCACATGGGAAACAAAATGAGGGCAGAGTAGTTGCTATGTTTCCTGCTAATTAGCCATTGATACCTGAGAATCCTACAAGTAAAAAATGCACAAAACTAACCATAGAGATTTATGTAGATGCAAAACATTTGATTCTATAGAGTGATGCCCTACTGTATTTCTTGAATTTGAATTGCTGCAGAGTGCTCTAATTCTAATTCTGTAGAGTGCTATGTATCCCAATTTTGTAGATGTGAAGTGCTCTAAATTCTGGGTAAGTGTTGAAGAGTGCTGAAGAAAATGATTTTACATGTATTAGATCCTGAGTAAGTTGAATTTTTTAGATTTTTGTTTTTTTTCTTGAAATAGGAAACTAAATTAATATTGGAATGCAAAACATTACAGATGGATCAATGTCAAAGGTTTACTATGGATCAATACCATGCATATGATGAGAGAGTAATTGATGAGAGGGACATGGAAAAATATCCATGTCCATGTAATGACTGTCTTGGTGGAAAGGTGAAACAAAAAAATTGATTTATTGACATATGATAAGATATGGGTATAGTGGTATAAGCCCTTGGAATTACAATTATCATGAAGATATGATAGAATTGCATAGTGTGAGAGATGAAGAGGCAACAAACATAGATGAAGTGGCATCAAACATAGATGAAGAGGTAGCAATGTTAGGCAAAGGGTTTGAAGTTGATAGAATGTTGAATGAGGGTCTAAAGGATGATTGAGCCAAGTCAATGGAGGATGCTTTAGAGCCTGTGTATGCTAATTGCAAGCTAAGTCATTTGACAACAATCCTTCAAATTCTTAACTTGCAAGTGGTGCTTGGTTGGATAAATGAGAGTGTAGATTAGTTATCGGAATTATTAAATTTGTTGTTACCACCTGACTCCACATTTCCAACAAAATGAAAATGTAACAAACAAATCACTAAGCTAGGCTTAGGGTATGAAAACATCCACACATGTGTGAATGGTTGTGTATTATTTCACAATAATCTTGCAAGTGAGAGTGAATTTTTGAAATGTCATGAAGCGAGGTATAGACAAGGGTTGAAATTAGTTGTGGTTCCTAGAAAGGTTCTTTGCCACTTTCCGATAATCCCATGATTACTCTGAATGTATAGGTGCAGAGACATTGCTGAACTTATGCAATGGCATGCCCAAAATAAGAGCATTGATGGAAAACAATGACATGTGCCTAATTCTAAGATGTGGATAGAATTCGATAACAAATGGCCTAATTTTTCTCAAGATCCTTATAATATAAGGTTGGGTTTGGCTCTAGATGGGGTGAACCCATTCTTAGATCAAAGTACTAAATGGTCAACTTGGCCAGTGCTTTTAATAAATTATAACTTGCCTCCATGGTTAGCAACTAAACCATTTTTCTTAATGTTATCATTGATTATACCAGGAAAGAAAAGTGCGAATTTAGATACAATCGATGCTTATCTAGAGCCATTTTATGATGAGCTAATAAAATTATGGGATGGTCACTCAATAAAATTCACTTTAAGAGCTTCCTTATTGTTTACGATTCATGATCTTCCTGCATATGACACATTGTCTGGTCTCATTGTTCATGAATACCATGGATGTACTGCTTGCAACTTTAAGGATTTTGTGAGGCACTCAAGAAGTTTGTGTAAGTGTGTTTATTATGGACATCGTGCTTATCTTAAAATGGATCATCCATATCGTTGAAAAAAAACCTGTTTCAATGGTCAAAAAGAGAATCATGAAGCACCATTGCTAATAATGGGTGATTACACTGTTGAGAATGGACAAAAAAGAATGTCATTTATAATTGAAAATGATGGGATTTCTAGTAGTAGATATGATCCGTGTAATGAAAGTGGTGTAAAACGATTGTGCATATTCTATAAGTTTCCATACTTTAAGGATATAACCATTAGGCATACTATTGACTTTATGCATATTGAGGAAAATATAGCCTATGATATTATAGAAACTCTTTTTGGTGCTTTTGATACTATTTCATCACATGAAGACTTTCGACAACTAAAGATTCATCGAAATATTTGGGTTGAAAAATATGATGATGAAAAATATAGAAAACCTAGTGCTCCTTATGTCTAGACAAAGGAACAACATGCACAATTCTTAAAGTTGATGCCTTAGACTCACTTTCCCACTAGATATGTAATTATTAGTATTAGAAGCCAAACTGACATTAATAGCTTAAGAGGCCTCAAGACCCATGACTATCATGTCATAATCAAGAATATTTTACCTATTGTGGTAAATATATCAAGTTTGGCAAAGGGGCCAAGATTGGAAATTATAAGGTTGGGCCTAATATTAAAGAGAATGAGTTTACATGTATTAAATCCTTTGAACTTTGATAGTTTGAGGGAGGAGGTTGTTAAAGTCCTTTGTCTATTGGAATGAGAATTTTCACCAACAATCTTTAACATTTCTATGCATTTTTTTATACATCTAGAATATGAACTAGAGCATTATGGCCCGATAAGAACAAGATGGATGTATCTTATAAAACAATATATGAAGGTTTTGAAAAAAAATGTTCGTTCTAGGGCAAAACTAGAAGGCATCATGTCTGAGGGATATTCAATGCAAGAGGCCATGGGATTTCACACAAAATATATGAAGGATTTTAAAAATGTCAATCAATGTGTATGGGATGATGGCGAAGATGAGAGAGTTATAAGTGAAGTATTAGAAGGAAATGGATGTCACTTCAAGCTATCACATCAAGAAAGAAGTGTGATACATGCTTATATTCTTCAAAACACATCTTCGTTTGATAAGTGGCATAGGTAAAAAAAATACACAATAATTTATTTACTCAATTGCATTTACACATTTATATTATTAATCTTAATATTTGTATGTTAATATTCTATGTAGAAAATATGAAGGAGAGAATCAAACTTGGATGCAACATCAACCTCAAAAGCACAAATGTCATGATTTGATTGGAGGTGATTCTTTTCCAAAATTTGAAGAATGGATTGCTAATGTAGTCAATGATGCAAAAGAAGGTCAAGATATAACAACAAGGGAAAGTGAGCTTTCACAAAATCCACATTTATGGGCTATGCGTTTTAGTGGAATGTGGGCCTATGGTAGTCATTTTAGAGTGGAAGAAAAAGACAAAGGAAAGACAAATTGTGATTGTGTTGTTAATGCTGAATTTCTTCACAAAATTGAGAATAAATTTTACGTTGGATTAATCCAATAAATTATTCAAGTGGATTTTGGTGAAAATAGTCCTATATTATTAAAATGTAAGTGGATTTGACCATCCGTAGTATAATTTGATGAGTATGGATTTTTACGTGCAAATACATGACAATTTTTTATCAAAGACAGATGAGTTATATGTTTGCTCTCTTCAAATTAACCAATCATTTCTAATTGATGATGTAAGAAGCCTAGGATGGTCGTATGTCATTCAAACAGAGTCTCATTTGAAACAAAAATTCATGGAAGTTATTGATATAATGCCTGATGGGAAATATGTTAATTTACAAGAAACATTCAAAGAAGTGGATGGAGACGATGATGGAGTGTTTGAAGAAGAGATTTTGATTACCAATGAAGAGATTGGGAGAGAAAATGTATTGCATGTCACAGATGAGGATGAGGAAGAAAATCAAGTAGATGTAGACATGAGTGATCATGATTCTGATCTTGTTGGCAATGCAAATGATTATGATGCTGTTTTGTCACCTTAACTAGCTTGTCACCTTAACTTGTTAGCTTGTCACCTAAAATTTGGTTATATGTATGGTGTAACTTATTGAATGTAATAAAGATCTGAGTATGGGTGTGCTTATTCACTATTGTTTTACTGATACATTTTTTAATACAATCATCATTATTTTGCTGGTTCATTGTATACAAAACTTGAGATGTTCATTACCGATTTGAAGTGCAAATAAATTTAGGTTTAATTGTTCTTCTTAGTTTTCTTAGTTTGGTTGAAATTAATTTTGTTTAGTTAGAATATAATTTCTTGTATGTCCTATATGTTTTTTAGATGCTAGACTTTTCTAACTTCTCTAGAACTGCTAGATATGAAAAGAAGCAAGCAAGGTCTAAAGGTATCAAATAATGCAACAATATACCCATGAAAGTAAACAACTCTTTAAAATCCCGAAAATAAATTGTAGTAATTTCTTTGATATTTGGACAACTTTAGTTTGTAATACAACTTCTATTCTCCACATGCATTGAATATGCTTTTGTGAAGGAGACAATAATGAACATCTATGGTTTAATAATGCATATAGATATCTTAACATTAGGTAAACAAAATATTTAACATATACTATTAAACAATTTGTGTGAAAAGACAAGTAGAATTCCCTGTCATGCTCCCCCTAACTTTAGTAGTGTTATGTTGTTCTGGATCATGCTATGTTTTACTGCTTCAATTCTCCCCCTTTGACATCAATGGAAAAGGTGCTGGTCAATTAACCCCTAACTTAAATCTCCTCATCAACTTGTAGTGTTGCTCCCCTTGTTTGCTATTTTGTTTGGCTTAGTCATACTTCAGGGTTTATAAGTTCAAAATTATTTTGACCCTTTCCACCATGATCAATTTCAAATTTTATTTTCTATTGTTGTGCATTCTATGATAGAAATAGTGATTACCAATATGTCCACTAATTGTCTTCTTTGGATTGAAAATGCAACTCTTGAATTACCAAATTTGGTAATATAAATTGACTGCTTTTTCAAATCACATGTCTGTTACAACTAGGGATTATACCCTTGAATCCAAGTTCTGAAGGAGTGTGAGCATGAGTCAACCGTAGCATATGTTTGACTTGTTTCTTTTTCAGATTGAATCATATTGGAACTCCTTGTTGGAGTCCAATTGAATTTTGGCAGTTGATATCCAATTGAGAACACGTGATGTTTGATGATTGTTTCACATGCCTTTTGTCCTTTATTCGTGGAGATTACATTTGACATCATCATATTCTTCCTTCTTTTGTGTGATTTATCCCAAATTTGTGCATATGAAGCTTGCTTGTTCCGAATGAACCCTTTTTCTTGGGATTATAAATTTGGTCAGTGATGATCCCAAGACACAGATAACACCTGGTAGTTTATTAAACCTTCATCCTTCTATCCAATGGTTAGTGGCCTAACCACTTACTGAACCCTATGGAGCTGTAGATAACATTTCCCTTCACTGCTAATGGTCATCCACTTGTCTGTCAGTTAACTGAAAAGTTAACTTGGAAGGTTGTGGGGCTATGGATAGCAAAGAAATTAGTCAATATGCACATGGCCAATTTCAATGACTTAAAAGAGAAAACCTCAGGGAATTGAATTAAAGGCTTATATGAAGATTCTTTTGAATAAAATTAAGCACAGCCATAGATCAAAAGGTAACTAACAAATGGAAATAGATTCAATTCAAAGGGTCGATCACTTCATGAATAAAAGGGGCTCAAAGTGAGAACTTTAAAAGAATGGAACCAAAATAAGAGGTCAACAATGAATTATAAGACCAAAATCCTCAAGGTACAAGGGTTCCATACTTAGGAATTTTTTTGAAAAATGACAACCCCTATGTTAGAACCTCCAAAATTTTCCTAGTTTCATTATCATAACTAGCTTTGAGCCCAATGAATAAAGCCCTAATTCTTATGCTAAAATTCTCTCTACTTGACTAAGCCTCCTCATTACAAACAAAGAAATTATCTCTTAGGTCTGACTGACATTGAAAACTAAAACTAAGAGATTGCAAAATTAGAAAATTGTTCAATCTTTTCAATAAAATGATATCTAAAATACTGCATTCATAATATACCCCTATATTCCCACCTAAAATACATAAAAATCCAATACTGCACTACCGCAACAATCAACATACTTATGCACGAGATGGTGGGACATATTGGTCAATGTACAAATGGTTACCACAATACCGTGACAACTAAATATGAACAACATAGGGTGGCAGTGAGAACATGATAACAAATAAAGTAAACTACAGCCTCATAAGGGATACACAATGACACTACAATATAGTAGTGAACAATCACTCAACCGCTAGAATTAACCTGCCATCTTGCAGGAGTCCAAAGGGGTGTGTGTTGTGGCGATATGAGACTACCTGACCCGCTATCCCACAAAAAGCAAAGTGAAGGTGTGTAGTATAGCGAGGAGAGTAAAATGCTAACTCTACCATACCGCTACCCCACAACAATCTTGATATGATAGAGTGGTACTGCAATACAAGTTGTAAAAGCATTTAAATTTTCAATGGTAATGATTACACCTCTAAACATGAACCGTTCAATTTCCCAAGATCAAAGGCATGTATTCAAACTTGAAATATGGATAGATTATGAAATATTTTGCACAAATTGACATTAATAGTGAGGTGACCGAGCTCAACAACAAATATACTGGGATTCGATGCCATTTTTGCAATCATTCACATAGCTCAGCATACCAGAGGCAAGGGAGTTCAAGGAGGAAGATTTTGCAACTATTATTTCACTGGGTAAGTTGACAAAAACCCTCTATAGCAAGTGTATAATAACTAAATTTTCTCAATTCTATAAGTAGACACTTAAAGAAATTAACAAGGAGTAAATTATTCATCATGCCACCTAAAAGAAGTGAACTTGCAAGTAAGAAGGAAGAAGCCACAACCTCTAAAATGAAAAATAGAACTTTACAACAATCCATACTTGATGTGTTAACCAATTCAACAGACAAGGGATTCAAAAAGGTGTTTAGAGATGTAGCTCATGGATGCAAAGACCCAATTATTCCTATCTTAGGGTGGGATTTTTTTTGGTACTTCTATGATAAGAGGGATGGTAAGATTCTAGTTTTGAATCCTTGGGCCTTAGACTTGGCCAAACTAATATTCCCAAATGCATTCATAGATGTTGAGTTTATCAAAGTACTAGATCAACTTTACCACCTAGCTACTAGGACTGTAAGAATGCCAGATGACTCACCATTAGTGGTATTGACTAAATTAGCAATTGTAGAGTGTTTCATGTTGAATAAGCAAGCCATCATCAAGATTGACCTAGATAAAAGTGAGGAATACTATATGATATTGAGAAAAACCTATAGGAGTGATGAACTTCCTTTGCACATGAAAGGGGGTACAAACAATAAAAGGATACCTTCCCCTTCCACCAATGAGCCATTTACTGTGGAAGACTTTTAAGTCTATTTTAAAAGAACTTATTTTGATTTGTGCCAAGTGCTTGGGATTGATGCTCAGGAGAAGATGCCAATCAATCTCATGATGATGACAATGATGATTAAAAAAATTGAAGTGAATGTTGAGTATGACTTTGCTGCTCTAATTGAGAAAGGGATACATGAGGGATTCTTATAAGTGAGAGAAAACCTAGCCCTTATCACTTTCAAAAATTATTCCTTGTAGTGTCATTTAATATTGTATCAGAACAAAGATAAATGAACTAAAAGGATGTGCTTGGGGATGACTGACCAACAAGGAAATAGGTTACCCATGCAACATTGGTGTTACATCTGGGATAAAAGATGTAGGAATAATGATTATGTGACATTTCATGATGATTTTGTAGTAAGGGTCATGGCCACTCTTGGTCACATTTCACCAAGATTTCCCATTGAAATTAGAGAATTATTAAGACCCTTAGCATTGAAGCCAGAATAGGGACATACCCATACTTTTGGTGATTGGTTCTTTCTAGAAAACCAAACATTGATAAGAGTTTATGGGTGTCCTCAAGCCCCACACACTCTACCTAAGTTTGTTTCCACTTGAGTTGCATTTTTGGAATTTATGTGGAAAATGTTATAGATGGAGTAGGATGTTATGAAGAGGAAAAAAAGGGGACATTCTTTCTTGACTTAATTGTATGTGGGGAATTTTACATTGGGTTTGATATTCTAGAAGAGCTACAAAGTTATTTTAAGGTAAGGTATTCTTTAAAGTCATGAAGGGAAAGGGTATTTGACCTCGAAGGACATATAAAATTTGTAAGGAAAACGCTACTCACTAGAGTTGGGATTACCCATGAGGTTGATTATGAAGAAGATGTAATAAGAAATTTACTTACCCCTCATGAAGTGTTTTAGAGGAAAAGGAAATGGGAAATCATAAAAAGATTTGAGGAAGAGAAGAAGAAGAGACATCAAATTCCTAGGTTTTTATGTGGAAGAAGGGGATCCTCTTATGAGGATAAATTTGGTAATTGAAAACTTTGAAAGGTTGTATGCTCAACCAAAAAAGGAACTTGAGGGGAAATCTCCAAAACCCACCAAGTTTCCCATCAAGAGGCCAAGTGGTGTTGTGATTGTAGAACTTCTTCCAGATACTATTATAGTACAATCAGAATCACCTCCAGAGCAATTGGAGCGCGCCTAAGAAGTAAAAGACACAAGAAGTACCCCCCTTAGTGGCATATGAAGTAAGTGAAGAGGTGGGGGATACAAAGGAGGTAGCCAATGTGCTAATGAATTTAAAAGATGATGATGAAGTGAATCAACCACTCCATGAACTTGCAACTGAGGCTCACAGACCAAAAGAAAGGGTGGATGTGCATGCACATAGTGATCATGAGATGTGTGATGATGAAAGAGTGGTTTCTGCTCTTAGGTTTATTGAAGATGATGAATTTATCCAGACACCTGAGATTAAAGATTTTAAGATCAAGGTGAAAGTTATTGAATTTGAGGAGAGACTCCAAATTAATAAGATGGGTATTGAAGAGTCCCAACATGATTAGATTGTTGCTCAGAATTTTGAGGAGCTCAAGATCAATGAAATCAATATCAATCCATAGGAGGCCAAAAAATTGGTATTGGAGAGCAACATACTGATCATTCATGGGATGGAGCTGAAAAACATATTCTTATTGGATCAAGTAAGAAGCCAAGAATATCCCATGTTGATTTTTAAATTCAATTCAAATGAGGGAATGAGTGGCATAGGTTACAATCCAAGAATTGAAACCCTAGCCTTTTGGACAAAGCAAAAAATAATAGAAAAACCAAGATTGCTTGATGTTGTATAAGAAATGAGAGGGACTACTATGGTAAAGACACTTCAAGACACATCAACATTGGAGTCAACTACTATGACAATGCACTCAACAATGTTTACTAGGGTTGTGGTTAAAGGTATGGAGCTTAGATTGATAGAATATGAGAAAGCACAGACTGAACTGAACGATGAAGTGAATAGGTTATTCATAGAAAATGTGAAATTGAAAGAGTAGTTGAAGGGAGAAGGTCCTTCCCAAAGTACAAAATTAACAATATACCAACCCCCTTCCATCCAGACTGATACAAGTGCAATCATTGTTGAACAGGTAAATGTGCTAAAACAAGAAATTGAGAAGTTGAAAAAGACTAATGAAGAAACAAAGAAAGGAGCAAAGAGACAAACCCTCAGTATTGGAAAAGATCTTGGAGCATAGGGTTAAAATAATTGTGGAAAATTTTGAAAATGTTTATGAATGTTATGTTTCCTTGTCACACGCAGTTGATTAGATGAAGGTCCATGTACCTATATTGGACCCCTTATTCAAGAAATGGCAACCTATACATCACACCTTAATAAATTTGTGCATAATTTTACAAAGGAGTGTTGAGGCCCCCATAGTTTTAAAGCCTACTAAGAAAATGGTCTGAATGGCCATAGATGAATTTTAATACATATCTGGAGAAGACCAAAAAATCAATGCAATAATGGATTCATTTCACACACTAAATCAGTGGTTCGTGCCTAAGATACTAATGGATGATGATCAACTAAAAGGATCCAAGGATTGTATAGATGAGTTTAGCCAAATTGTTCCCAACTTCCTCACTCATTTACAAAAGGATGGTGAGATAAATCTTCACAACCTCAATTTAACCTTGGATAGAATAATTGCACTGGATGTTGGATACTCAAAATTCATCACAAACACTAGAGGGTTATTAGATAGCAGATGGAAGAGTCACTTGGCTAACACACCAAAAATCTAAGAGTACAAATGGCCTCATGATTACATAGTGTACCAATAGGAGTAGACATATTAGCTAGCTACCCTAGAAGAATAGGCTTGCAGTGAAGTACCAAGCCTTGGAGATACTATAATGGAGAGAGGACCTTGCCAAGTCTGAATGATCATGGGTACCTTATGATGACTAATGGACTTTGGTATCTTGCAAGTGCTCTGGAATTCAACATCTGATCATTTCTCTTCATTTCTCATCTTTCATTGCTTTTATGTAATCCTATGTAAACAACGATAGTTAATACTTTTTGATTTATGTTAAAAGTGGGTAACTGAAAACACACCTTTTGACATGTAACAGTCTGAAGCTTGTTACTTCCCTTACTCACCTATAAAAGGGAAACCAAGATCGAATGATAATCATCAGTAGGGGAGTTAGTTGGGACAAAATTTTGAAACGTATTGTAAAATAGTTTTGAATACCAAGAAAATGAAGTTATAATTCATGGTTGAATTCATGGCTGAATTTTGGTTTCAATTGTTTGTTGAAGTGAATTAATGAATGTTATCTTGCTTTCTTCAGTTTAATATTTCCTTGTTATTTAAATCAATATATCAAGGGTATATATGGTTTATCAAAAATATATTAGTTGTCTTTTTGTGGTTAATTTATTGGTTCCTTCAAGAAAGGATTAAATTCCTTTAGGTAGATCACAATAGCTTGGGGAGAATCATTGGGATCAATAAGAAGAGTCTGGTAACTACAATATTGCACGCTTATACAAGGTATAAACATCCCAAGTTCCAAACAATTCGAATTTCAGCCAGAAGGAGGACACATATCATTTTACATTCTTGAATCCGTTGTCTAATAGGTAAAATCACTACTCATATTTATAATAAAAATAATATTTCAAAAAAAATCTCATTTATACATTTTGAATTTCTGTAGGATTAGGAATAGGAGTTAGTTTTTATCTATTTCAAACCCTCATGCCAGTGCGAAATAGATTATGAGCAGATGAATAAATTGAAGAGATAGTAATTAAATAAACCCTCTAAATTTGTGTGAGGATATAATTTGCTTAATTATCACCATTTATTTTTGGAAGAGTTTATATTTATTGGTGATCAAGGTACACCCGCTTAGGCCTAGTAGAGCCCAAAGAGCAAGGAATTCCAACCATCTTGGTTGATTCCATTCGTTGGCCAAAACATTGCTAAACCTGATCATAGAACTTGACATACTCTTAGGGTTTGCAATTTGCAATTTTGGGAACCAACACCCTAGGACCAAGACAAAAAAGTAGAACTCTCCTTCTAAAGACCAGAAAACTAAGAAATTCCAATAGTGTTACCAAAGTTATCATGTCTTCTAATCATTCTAAGGTTTTATGTTTTATTTCCCCAATGACCATTTCTCGAATGTTGAACGTAGATGTTTCTAATCCCTCAGAAATGGTCACTTTTAATGAGTTTTTTCTAAAAGCAAAAGCCCACTCGATGGCCAAAATTTGAGATTTAAACTCATATTCCACTATTGTTCTATTGATTCCAATTGTTGATTTATATATTATTGTTTATTTGGACTTCAAGAAATGAGGAAAAAGACTTTAAGGTGCAAATTAGATCATAGTGATCATAATGTTGAAATTTTAATGACAGATTATGAGTGCTCTCATAGAGAAAATATGACCAAGAATAATGAATATTTATCGTGTCTTGGTTTAAAAAATAGGAAAGTTGTAAATCCACTAGGTAGTATATATATATATTTGATTCGTAAATATTTTTGTATTAATTGCTTCAAAAAAGATATTACATTCAATTCAATTTCTACAAATAGAAAATCCCATCCCCAGTGCCACTCACAAGCACACATTCAATCCACATGCAAGCCCCTACCACCCAATGTTACATCTAATCAGGCCCCCCAAAACCACTAAACCTTTAGACCCCCTAACCCCATACCATATAAGTCCAATCATCCTACTAACAAAACCACCATAACCAAACCCAAAAAAACAACCAACCATCAGAGAGCCACATTTCCTCCTTTTGTGGCTGATCTTAGCAACATATTATGTTTGTTTGAAGTAGATTTCCTCTGCTTTACCTCTATCCAATCCTTCTCATAGTGAGGTGAAGCAATCATGTTTTGATCAATCACCACTAAGGGATCCGTCCCCATCACAACCCCATAGTTTGTTCGGTCTGATTGTACTATACCCATGGAATTTAGGCCAACAAGAATAGGATGGCCAGAAGATGCCGAGGAATGATCTAATAATATTTTTGTAGCAACACTATCCATGGAACCTTGTAACCCATCAAAAGGAGAAATATCCACCAAATTCTCAAAGCAAAAAGAAGGTGAGGCTAGAGGCTAAACCCCAGAGGGAGAAGCAATCGAGTTTCCCTTTGGAGAGGCCTGAGACTCTGTTGGAGCTTTGGGAGAGGCTGGAGGGACTATATAGTGCTGCAATTCGAAACCAACCCACCACGATGGATTCCTCAAAGCATGGTTCCCAAGAGCTCGTTGCTTCCTATAGAGGGAAGTAGAATGATCTATTGCAAAGAATCTCCTGCATCTAAAAGCAATCTTTTCATAATCAATGGGTTGTCTCCAACATCTATTACCTACCTTCATAAGCATCTCAGCAGGGAGGCCCTTAGCCAAATCCATTTCAATGTAAATACAAGCACACGTGCAGTTCTAATAGTTGATCGTTTCCTCAACAGAGCAGCGATAACTTCCCAGGGCATTATCAATGGTCCTCAAACAGTCAAGTTCCCAAAATTGGATGGGAAGATATGGCAGCCTAACGCACATATTAGCTATGTTGAAAAATTCCATTCATGGGTCAAATTCTGGAAACTAGGGTTTCATACACAAAAAATCTCCTTGAAAAGTCCAAGGGCCACACTCCATTACCAACTCCTTGTCTTTCTGAGAATCAAATTCTAAGATAAAAAACCCCTTTGCATAGGGGTATATGCTTATTTCCCCACCCATATACTCTTGCCAATTCTCCATGACCCAAGCATGCAAATCGCAAAGTTTCAAACAAATCTTTGTAAAACGGAAAATCAGGACATGTTTCGACAGAAAATCCTCCCAATCAAACACCAGTTTCTCCAGACAAACTTCAAGAACAAAGGATGACAGACAGATTGGATAGGGAGAACTCTGCATGAGGGCACCACCAATCCTAGGGTTATCATTGCCATCTTTGACATTGGGAATTTCTTGCGAGCATGAAAAACCCTTGCCTCCAGACTAGCCCCAAACCCAACAACATCTCCGAAGTTACCCTTAGACTATAGTTCACATTTGAGCACTTCCACAGAATTCCCAGAGGCCAGAGATCCCTTCCCCCGAGCCCCTGCATCACCAATGCCAAAGCCCTCCTTCCCCTGAGCAACCATGACCCCTACATTGAGCCCTTCTTGTGTGATCACTTTGCTACCACATGCCTTCATACCCGAATATGTGGACAAAGGGTTCCATGAGAAATTGCGAGGATTTCTAGCGAACGAGAGAGCAACGGAAACAAAGGAGTATGGTGCCATCGTAGAGCAATTATTAAGTAGTATATTATTTGTTTATTAGTGTTTAATAAAATTTTATAGGGAAGAGCTTTATGTATATAAGACATAATATGATATTTTTTTGTTTTATAGGAAAAAAAAAAGGTGCAAAGAAAATGTGGAGAAAAAACAAAAGGAAAGAAAAGATACAGTGCCTCCAACTTGTAGAAGCCAACTCATTTGTGATTCAAAAAATACAATTGGTGAAAAAGAATAGTTGCGATGATGTGCAACTTGATATAACATATGGTGATGCGCAACGTTGTGATGATATCTTAGCACAAAGTCTAAGAGATATTATTGAAAAACATGAGAGCAAAGGAACAATAAGTCTACAAATGATTTATTCAAGATTAAAGGATGTGTTTGAAGAGAAATATGCAGAGACCAATACTAATCTACCTACTCATGCCACACCTAATGTGGCCCAGAAGCATGAAGTTATAGTTAATGAAAGTCATGAAGAGAGACTGCTTGCATCTGGTGTGCCTTAGAGTGCACCTGTTGCATCTACAACTTTTGATGGAACTAATGGATCAACCCAAAATATTGGTAGTGGTTTAATAGAAGATATGTCTACTTTTTTCAAAAGACAAAGATTGAGTCAAAATTTGTACAGATCTACATAGAGGAATGAAAAATAAAGAAAATTAGAAGGCAAGAAGCCATTCTTGGTTGAGGTATCAAGAGATGGTGAGCCCATTGGGCCAAATGCTGCAAAGTGGGCCTTTGAGTTCGTTGTAAGATGTAGGGCCCATTTGGATATTTGTAAATCAAAATTTATAGAGAAAGATTCATGAAGTGTGGAAAATGTTATACAAAAAATGGAAAATGCTTTTGAGACTATTAGTGGACAAATCTTTAGAAATATTACAAGCAAACGATGAGACTTTTGATGAATAGTTTTAGATACAATTGCAAAAAAAAATCATGGAGGGAAAAAGAGGTCAGACTCCACTCTATCTCCCAAACAATGGGAGGAATTGAAATAAATTATGTGTTATGAAGAATATTTGACAAAGAGTAACAAAGGAAAGAGAGAAAGAGATAATGTGAGGGCTAGATATACATTTGGCCGAGGTGGGTTGCAAGCGAAAATGGACAAATTTGGAGTAAGTGTATGAATTTTTGGTTCAATTTATGTTGTGTTATTTATTTCAAATTTTTATTGAACTGACTAGATGTTGAAATTAACATTGTATTTTAGGTGGAAAATAGTAATTGAGAAGCAAGTGCAGAATATATTATCAATTATATGGCAACACTAGATCCTAGTAAATCTAAGAGTAGGATGAAGTGGAAATCTAGTTCTTCAACATAGATTTCACAACCATCTTGTTAGACGCCCAGTAAGAGCCTCTCTAGATCATGTCAACTCAAATGAAGGGTACCAATATGTAATGAGTTGCATATACGGTCTCATTGAGAAAGTTTTGTAGTTGGTTGCCTACGTTAAGCCTATAGTTTCTGCATGGAATGAGCATAATTCCATCGATTCAGATGAGGTAAGAGGTTCTATTGATCTCATTTATTCTTTTTTGGAAATTTTGTATACAAATGCCTCTTAATATGTAGATTGAAATCTAAGCATAGGAGAATCCAACCTAGTTTCCTAGTTTCTTTATTGTTGGAGTGATCCCAAAAATGTTCTTTTGGACAAATTTATAGCTTGAATTCTTTACTTTTTTTTTTATCAAAAGGTGCAATGCACCCATATTATTGGGGGTAGACACTTTTGACTGTAGCTATGAACCGGGTACAAGAAACCACAAGAAAGTACCAAATCCGCAAGTGCAAAGGCCTAGCGAAGGCACAAGGCCTGTGAGCACTTTGGCCCAATGAGGAATTGAACCCTAGTGGCCGTCACTACAACCAAGCGACTTGACCACCAAACCACGCCCTTATTGGTAGCTTGCATTCTTTACTTCACTATTGAATTCTTTGTATATTTTTCCGCATGATGGTTAAACCACATGTAGAGCAATTTTATCAAAGTAGCACGAAAACGAAAATGCCTTGATGTCAACAGAGCTACTGTTATTGATAGTGATCATGATGAATTGGACAAGAATGTACAACACAGTCATATTTGTGTTGAAGTTGAGGTAATATAATAGTTGTTAGTTATCTATCCCAATATTTTGTCATTCTTCATGCTTAAAATGTTATTTTGGACAAAAAATTATAGCTTTTACATTCTTTAAGTTGTAAGTTAATCTATCCCAATGTTTTTTCATTCTTCATGCTTAAAATGTTCTTTTAGACAAAAAATTATAGCTTTTACATTCTTTAAGTTGTAAGTTAATTTGTCCCAATGTGTTTTCATTCTTCATGCTTAAAATGTTCTTTTGGACATTTTTTTTTGCGTTCTTTACTTGACTTATATTAATTTTTGTAGGATGATTAAACCAAATGCAAAGCAATTATATGAAAGCAAAACAAAAATAAAAAGGCCCTGCCAATAGGGCTCTCTGTAAAGTTGCACAAATTCATGTCAATGTTGATAGTGATTATGCTAAACTAGATGAGCATGTGCATGATATTCATAGTATTAGTGGTGTTGAACTCAAGGTGAGTGCTATGAAACCGCATGTGAGTAAGTATTATTCAATTACTATTCAAGTAAGGTTGTTTTATTGTGTAAATAAGGGTAAGCATTACCTATGTGATAGAAGCCGGTTAGAATAGTAGTGAAATGTAATTAGCTAGTATACATAGATTATGGTAATAAGGGAGAACACATAACTTACATATGGAAACTTAGAGCTTAGTTGTAATAGAGTGCATACATAGATTTTGACAATGCATTAGTGCATTGTGTTTGAGGATATCATGGTCCTCAATTGGGGGGACTTCATTGCCAATCCATTTCTCTTTCTGGAGTACTCATACATTCTATCACTATTGTAGTCTTGCCTTCCATTTGGTTGTACCTCACAATGGGTTAGTTTTTTTTTTTCAAAGTAAAAAGTTGCTTCTTTGTTATTCAACAAAATAAAAAAAGCACATGCAAAAACTGGTTTGTTCCAAGACATAAGACATTACATACAATTGCCAAAAACAAAAGACAATACTTTTCCACTGATGTCAAAATATGATTTTTCTAGTAGATAGCACTTTGAGAGAAGGAAAAGACAACTAGATGACAATAACACTGACCCTGAGAAGCATAAAAAGTACAGACTAGAGTTAATCAAAACTTTTTTACTCTTTCCAAACATTCTGACCAGAAGTACAATTACTATCACATGACCCAACTTCATTTTTTGTTCATCAAGGGATTGTATCTCCAACCACCTTGGTTTTTCTCGCACAAATTAAGAATGTATTAGAAAATGTATTTTTAAGTAAAGGACTCTAGTCAAAAGCAAATCATAGGTGGAAGTAATTACCATAACCAAAATATTAGACCTTGTGTATATAGATTTAAAATGATGGGACAAATATAGCTAATACAAAGATCAAACAAGTTGTAAGACTACTTCTCATGAGAAAACATACCTTATTAGCTTAGATAAGTTAAGGTTTTTTATGTGGGAATTTTCTTGGCTGGCTTTGTAAAAACAAATTCAATTTTTTCCATAAAGAAGTTGAATCCTTACCTGTTGGGGCACAAACTCATATGTTGGTGTTTCCAGCATTTTTAGGAATGGAATTTCCTTGCAATCCTATTGTTAGATTGATATAACTGACCAAGCATGATGTTTTTTGTAACACCATTGAGAGGCTTTCCTTCTGCAAAAACAATAGCATCCAAAAGGATATCCATAATCTCCTCAAAATAACATCTCATCATTAGCCCTATATCATTACGATTGATACCATGTCGAGTAATAGCCATCAAATGACCTCGATATGTCATTGTGTCAACAAAATAGATAAATGCCTATAGTTCACATATGATCCATCAAAAGATATCACAACTTGAAGCTCATCTAGAAGAGGTTTTCTTAGAGCCTCTATTCCAAGAACTTCAATAACCTCAATCAAGTAATTACTTGTTGTCCTTGTAGCATCCACATCTTCATGGCACATGATTGCTAACATATTGGCACCTTCTATATCTAACATCCATTATGTATCAAATAGCGGGAAGTTAATTTTTGTTTAATATGTCAGATGCATGGTTTTAGGTTTCCTATCATCATTTTCTAGTTTCTTATTAATATTTATCAAATGTTTATCTATGTGCTATTGAATGTTTTATATCTTAATATAATGTGTATTTTTTTTATTTTTACAGAAATGTATTGATAAAATTCAAGAAAGGGATAAAGTTGGGATGTTAGATCTGTTTGATGGTGTTGTTGTGGGCATTGGGTGGATTCACTCACTATCTATTGTACATGGAGTCAAATAGAAAGGAACAAGAGATGCCAATGTAAATATTTTAAAGGTCACAAGTAACATACCCCTTGCTTATGAAGACAAGATAGATGGAGTTGTCCATCTAAAAGGGAAAGAAGGAACCTTCACACGATGACCACTAAAATATTTGTAAAAAATGACATAGTTGATGTTTATCATGTACTAGCTATTAGACAACTTGGCCCACTACTTTATGCAGTAGTTTGAATGTTGTTCAAGGATCTTTATCATGGCGTATTTGCAAGAGTTGGAAACTCTTAGACTTTGACATTATATATATATATATCTTATAGTTCATCAAAATTGCATTATATTTTTTATTGCAAATTACCTTTTTTTTTATCATGATGTTGAATCAATCTTGTAACTTCTAGCATGCTGTAGCTTGTTCATATATGTGATATTTTTATTTGTTTTTATGTTTTAATTCAAGTTTAATAATATGTTTATTTTTGCATTATACAATTTATGGTATTTAACAAATTATTCATATTATATAAATGAAAATTTACTACAAAACTAGTAGTAAATATAATGATTATGCAATTAATAAACAATGTATCAATATACTACCAGTTGAGAGAAATCAATGAACAAAAATAATTAAATAAACTACCAAATGACGACAATTAAAATTTAAATGACTAAATTTACTACCAATTAATGGAAATCAGTCAATTAAAATGACTAAATATGGTACTAATTGATGTCAATTAATAATTAAATTGACTAAATATATTACCAATTGACAAAAACCAGTGAATAAATATGACTAAATATATGACCAGTTGATGGCAAAAAAATGATTAAAATGACTAAATATACTACCAATAGACGGAAATAAGTTAATACAAATGACTAAATATACTACCAATGGATGAAAATCAGTGAATAAAAATGACTAAATATACTACCAAATGACTGAAAATTAATGACTACAGTGACTAAATAAATGACTACCATGACTAAATAAATGACCAGTTAACAACAATCAATGACTAAATTAATGACTAAATATACTACCAAATTGATCAATCAAAACAACCAATAAATGACTAAAAATGGTTTATTCATAAATTTGGTCACGGTATAAATGACTGACAATAAACTATTAATGGTCACATGACCAAGCTTAGTCATTTATATGTAATTTTTAGTAGTTTTTTTAGTCATTTATTATTGTTTTTTTAGTCATTTATACACAAGGTATACACATAGTGGCATAAATACATGTAGGTCACAAAGTATACACGTGGAAGACACATGTCTATAGAAATGCACGATTGGCTACTTAAGAAGAAGGTTGAATAGATAATTCTAATTGATTGACAATTAAAGTAGGTATATCCCACAAGCTGGCAGGAACATGCTCTGATAACACTTGTAATGTCCCTAAATATAGGAATGATATTATTTTTAATCTAAATTATCAATTTCCAAGAAAATAATAGATTTAAAGAGTACCTTGGCTTGATTTAATCCCTGTAGATAAGTTATAAATCAATTACAATAACAACTTAACAAATAGGATAACTTTGCATACTAACAAAATGCTATAGGCCTCCTAACACTCCTCTCTCAATGGAGGAGAGCGCGGGCGGGAGAGTAGTGGGCGGGCTTGCTGAAGGTTTGAAATCCAATGATGGAGAGGGTGGAGCCTTCGAAGATGATGATGATGCAACAAGGGATGGTGGGGCATGCAATGTTCTCCTTGCATTTCCTTTTGGTCAGAGCTTGGATTTTGCAGGTCTTTGGGCTTTCCTTGATGTGCCTGTTTCCCTTGGTTGGAGCTTGGATTTTGTAGGTTTTTGGGCATTCTTTGATGCAACTGTTTCCCTTCTTAAGATGTATTGCCCTCTTTTTTCTGGGGATCCTCTTTCTCTGGTGGCATGTGAGGTGGATGGATGGCCTGTTTTATAGCCCTCCACATCTTTTCTGTGTAGCGTGGGCTTCTCTTGCAATGCATTTGATTTGATGTTCCTGTTGTCTTTAGGGGGAGCGATTGTTCCTTTTTTGCTCCTGTTGGGCTTATGCATTGTGAGGTTCCCTTCAAGTTGCAAAGGATTATGGTGTCTAAATTTTGCTTCTCTGTGGATGGTGCCTCTTTGGCCTTCTTCAAGACCTTTTTCCTTGCATCATGGATGCTAGCGTGGTTTATCTTCTTGCTAGGTTCCTATGGATAGCGGTGGGGACTTGCTGTTCCTATTTTTTTTTCCCATTTTTGAACCTATTGTTGTTGGCTCTTTGGGAAGCCGTGTTGGAGGTGGGATTATGCCTTCTGCTGCTTGGAAGTCCCCCACGTTGATGGGGGTGGTGTGATTTTTTTGGAGCTTGAAGTTTTTCCCCTGCTCTTTGTTGAATATCTTGGGCCTATTCTTGTTTAGTTGTGTAGGCTTGGGCTCTTTATTAATTATAGTTCCTGAGGATCTGGTGCAGATTTTTCACCCTTTGTCGTATTGGCCTCTATGGAGCAACCTAGTTTCCTTTTATGCTATTTTTTTTGAAGGTTGTTGCTCTATTTTTTGTCTGCTGTGTGGGTCTTGGTCTCCCCAAAGGTTTTGGATCTATGGTGTGTTGTTACATGGTTGGGGGATCTAGGCCTTCTAAGTTTTGGGATCTATAAGGGGCTTTGTATTGGAGCTTGAAGGTCGTGTTTTAGTTGGTGTATTTTCTCTCTTTTATGGCTTAGATGGTTTGTTTTTTTTCTTTGGTTGTATAAGTGCATTATCCCTCTTGCTTGGTTCAATACCGTGCTTTACCAAAGGAGGTTATGATTACCCTTTCTTCTAAAGTTTCCCCTCTAAATATATAGCCGATGTCTTCTATGAAGGTGGATACTACTCCTTTTGAGGCATAGCCCTCTTCTATTGAGGTGGAGGTGGGTGTTGTAGGTTTGGTGGGGAGTTCTCTCTTCTACTGGTTCCTATCAAGGTGGAGCATGTGTTGGCAGAAGAGTGTTGGATTTGGAGGGTTGGGATCTCATTTCTTCCTCTCCTATAGAGGGTACCTCCCTCCTATTGAGGTGGAGTTGGGTTTGGTGATTTTGGTGGGGTGCTGCTGCAAGTTGGATGATGTGCTCCAATGGTCCATTGTGCTCTCTAACTCCATTATTGAGGTGGGTTGTTGGATTTTACGACATTTTTGTTTAGGGGTTTAGTGGTGTTCTACAACATTAAGTTGATTATCTTTCTTAGCTCAATGGTGTCATCCATGAGCGGTTGTTTTTCTATTTCTTGGCAGATGCAGGTGGTTTCTTTGTGTAACTAAGGGTTTCTAGTCCCTATTTAAACTAGGTTGTATAAGGACCTCAATCCCTTGCTTGTTTGTATGATGCAACCTATGTAGTCATGTTTTTCTTTTAGCGGCTGTTGTTGGCCTGTTGTGGGTATGCATTTTATCTTGTATGCAACATGATTTTCTTTGATTGGGTTACAAGTCCCTTCAAAAACATTTTATACTGAGTTTCAGGTCCCATCAAAACCTATTTGAACCCTAATAAAAAATAAATAGGATAGCGTGATTTAACATTAATAACTCTATTTAAAGTAAATTTGTTAATTTGATTATTACTCGAGGATGCTCAATCATGGGGGAGCATGGAAGAGGTTGGTTTGATAGGTTGTCTTAGCCTCCTTGACCTCATTGGCACATGTCACTCATATGAGCTGGCCTAGTGAGGATTCCTCATCTTTTTGGCCTTTTCCATTCCCTCGTGATTGATGTCTTTATATTGCTACACCATGATAGGGGAGGTGAGATTGCAAAGGTGTCCTGGTAGTTAACTATCCTAGGCCCAAGGGTAATACCATTTGTAAAAAGGAAGTATCCCCTTGGCCCTTTGTGGGATCATTCTATCTCCCCCTAGGTGGCGTACCTAGAAGAGGCCCGCTCAGTGTATTCCCTTGGTAATTCTCCCTTCTCCCATCATAGTGAAAATATGTACATAACAAGTTAATCAAACTCATATATTTGGAAACAATCACATCAACAAAACATAATGAATTATGAGTGTGCCACCATAAGAAATAATAATATACATGAATTATGATCCTATTTAACAACACATTATATCATGATTATTCTACTATAAAAATATTGCTCACAATGCTACAATCACAACATAGTTAATACAATTGAGATTTGTTGATCGATCTCCTTTTCTTTTCCCTCCAAATTGATATGTTCTTCACATTTAGAAGATATCATTAGTGTCAATCAATAGATGAAAATCTATTATCCATACTTATTTAAAGCATCATAATTACTTATAAGGCTCAATAATTGTTGCAAGCATCATTATTGTATAATCATATATAATTCACATATCTAGACATACATACATATATAGATTATATTTTTTATTTATTTTACGTATATATAACTTACCTCAATATAAATCAAAATTATATTTCATTTTTTTGCTTATACCCTTATATTCTAAAAATATTCATTGAATTGCTTCTTTAATGGATAATGAATACCTTGATCCTTTTCTTTTATTCTCTCCATGATTTCTCATTAACCATAACGTACCTGTATGATCACACATGCTTAGATGGTACTCTTTAATGCATAATCTGTTGGTGTGTATTGATGTATCTTCTTCTCTTGCACACTTTCTTCCACTTCTCTCCTTATTTAATCTGCTTATAAACCTGTTTTAGATCAAATAATATTTCATTCTTATTTCTTCATCCCATACTAAATCGACTCTTTACATCCTTTTCTTTTAGTTTACATTCTATTCCCTATATCCCCCCTCTCTTGCTTGACAACCTCTCTCCTTAAATATCCACTCCTTGCTAATGGACGTGGCCCTTTAGTCCTCAAGGATCATGCCCCTTGGAAGGATATCAATCGTTACACTTAAATAGAGTCATGCATCCTTTTTCTAACTGTTGTAAATTAGTATTGATAAATACCAACCTCTCATTAGTGAATCATTGCCCTCTTAATGGTATTTAGTTTGGCTCTAGGAAAATTCACCGCCAACAATTCACCATGGGAAAATTCATCACCAACAATTCACCGCGACAGAAAATTAACCGCATTAATATTTTTTAATATATATTTCAAAAAAATTGATTTTTTTTTCAAAAGAAAATATTAATGCGGTTAATTTTTTGCCATGGTAAATTGCTGGCAGTGAATTTTACTTGGTGAATTTTTCATGGTGGTGAATTTTCCCACAATGAATTGCTGGCGGTGAATTTTTTGTATGCCATTTATTTTATATCTTTATTTTCCTTTGCACTTCCTTTAGTGGATAGTGTTGCAAGTATGAGCAAGTTTGGTGGTGTTGTCATTAATGTTGTCATTGATGTCAACACAGTTCAGTATGTTGTAGATTGTACATGTATAGCTGAGAAGTTGTTGAGATTTTGTGAGTACATGGAGCTATCTCTATGGTGTAGCAAATGTGTTGGTTTGATTAGTTTCCAAGTGCTTTTGAGAAAATTAAATAAAGAAGAGAATTCAGTGTGTTGAAAGTGTTCAGAACGTGCTCCCTATGTTCATCCTATGCTTGTGCGGATTTGAAGGTTTGTTAATGAGGATTTAATGGTGATATCTCCCGAGTTTTAGCTTCTGGTTTGATGGTACATGAAAGTCACATTCACTGGTAGGTGAACTATTCTAGTAAATTTGGTCTTCTGTGGACTGGGAGAAATATTTTTGCTCTACAATTTTTCTCTGTTTTGTTTTAGATCTTGCGGGTCTAGAATATGTCTTGTGAAGGTCTTTTTGTGCTCTAGCAAAAAGGTTTGAAAATTGGTGATTCGGAAGTCATGTTTTAGTATTTTAGTGTGAGTTTATACAGTCTGGATGGACTGGTGAAAAATGTTCAGTGATTGAAGTTTGTTGTTTTGTTGCAGATGTATCTGGAAGATTCTAAAATGTATTCTTGTGCTTAAGGAAGCATGTCGTGGCGTCTGTGTGTCATCTTCTTGTTGGGAAGCATGTAGATCAATGATTATTTGTGTTTTCATTAGGTTTGGCCGACTTGGTGTTTACATTTCATTCGAAGAATAAAATTTATTTAAGGAAGCATGTGGTTGTTTCAAGATATTATTATTATTATTATTATTTTTATCTTGAAAAATGTTTTTTATTAGTCCACTCTTATTCCTTTCCACCGCAGAAATTTTGAGTTGCCGATCTAATTTAAATTTATGAAATAAGATTTTTGTGGCCGACCTTGGAGAAAGTTTCTAAGGTTGAGGATGGTATAAAAGCATGTTGAATTGTGAAGAGTTATATGATAGTGTGATGCAAAGTGACGAAAGTGAGCCACAAATCATAAGAGCAGAAGTGTGTGTGAGTGAGTTGAGATAGCAGTTCTTCATTGTGTTGAAGGCAGTGAGCTAAAGGTTTCTGCAATCCTACATATGTGCATTAATTGCTGTGGTGGATCTTTTTGTTCTCTTTTGCATCTATAGGTAGTGAGCCTCCCTGTTGGATAGTGAGTCTTTTTTGTGGATACTGAGTCCCTTTTGTAGTTAGTGAGCCTTTGTACTTGGATAGTGAGTCCTCTTCCGGGTAGTGAGCCTTTGGCAGTGAGCCTTTTTTTTATAATCTTTATATTGTGAGTTAACCCTCACCGTGGTTTTTCCCGCATTAGGTTTTCCATGTAAAAATTTGGTGTTCATTATGTTGATTTGCTTTCTATTATTTGTGTTTCATGCTCTTAATAACAAAACAGTGTGGTTGTGGAATTAATAAGTGTTGAGTTTTAAGTTTGAATTGTGTGACAACTAATTCACCCCCCCTCTCAGTTGTCATGCGCCTGTTTAACAGATAGATGGGGGTACTACAACTTATAATATAATATCACTTATGTTATTATTTATTTGATGTAACATTATTTATTTAATAAAATATCATCAAATCAGGGTCATGACAATAATAATGTTTATTTTTATATATTATATCTTCATAATAATATTATATTATATTATATTATTATTTTTCGATAATTATAATTATAATCAAATTGCTAATATTTCTTATATATATATTTTTATATGTATTTCTATATTTATTGTATTTATTTATTTGCATTCTAACACTTTATATTTTAAGGTGTAATTCTGGGGTCATGACAATATATTTAGAATCTACACATAAATTAACATAAATCACTAGTTTGCATCATCTTCAAATTCTTAACGTTTAGCTGCTACAGGTCTCAAAAAGTCAAGATTCAGTTAAAAATGTTGATATAAATGTCCATCTTGACCAAAAGATGGGACTCATTATTGTGGGATTACCCTTGAGCATTCCTTGAACAACATTGAAAACTTTCCCAACTAGTATGGAAACTTGATCTATAATTGCATCAAACACATTATAGAAACTATAAAATCACCAAAATAACTATTTTCCTATTTTCTCAATTACAAAACATAGATAATAAGAGAATGCTTTTATTCTTGAAATAGAAAAGCAAAAAAAAATTGTAACACACATAACTTAGAGAAATCTTATCCTAGAAACCTCTTTAAGTTCACAAAGACCAAGAAAGTGAGCCAATACATGTATTAATGTTATATATGTTCAAACAATATCAAATTTCATATTTCCTAAATATTTGTAGCACACAAATTTAGAATTCCTACTAATTAAGTCCTTTATCTATAATATCTTGGGTTAAAGTCTAAATCACTTGAGCACATTCAGTTTAAATATATACATTGCATGCTCTAAAACAAGGGAAAACCAAATAACCAAAAACTATTTGATTATGAACTTAAATATCATCCTGAGTTTATTTTTTTATGTCTAAGTATTCAAGTCACCCATTCCAAAATAGTATATCAAGATATAATTTTTAAACTATCCTGAAAAAAATCACAAAGATGCAACATTTTCTTATGTCTACAAATTAGACTCTCAAACACATTATCAAATTCATACTATATCTAATGCCAATATATATTTTTAGCAAATACAAATATTTATAGCTCCCACCTCAAATGATAGAGAGAATGGACTATGCAGACACACATTTTGTATCTGATGGCTATCTAAGTGGCTAGAGATACAAATATGTGTTTGGTCTTTAAAAAGAGTAAAAAAGTACTTATATTTTAATAAGAAATCATATGAGCTTCTATATCTTTTTCCATAATCAAATCCTATTCATGGACATTTTGAACCTCTTATTTGTAAAACAATGTTGTAGTGTAGGAAAATATACTCCTTTACATTTTAACACTTTATTTGGGTCCCCTCAATTAAATTGGACTTAATTATGCCTTAATAAGCCCTATTTTACATCTACAAGCCTAATAAGTTACATTTTCTAAAGGGGAAACCTGACAATAATTAATGTCAACACATAATTAATTACCTTGAGCAATGTGTGTTCCAGGAATAAGGACTTGGGACCCATTTTCCCATGGGAAAATGGGTCCTCCCTAAGCCTTTGAACCCATTTTTAAAACATATTTTTGGAAGTATTTTTATAATCCAAAATTCAAATTTCAATGTCAGTTTGTAATATTTAATTTTCGAGAAATTAAGGATCGATACCTATAAATACAAGGTTCTTTTATCAATTCAAGTCTAAGAAGCAACATTATCTTGCAAGGAGAGAAATTTTACAAGAGAAAAGATTATGATCAAGGAAAGAGTATATTTATCAACGATTTATTGCAACAATCAAGATCTCAAGCATCATGTCAAAGTCTTATGCATCATGCATGTTTTTGGAGCTAACATTATGATGTAGGTTTCAAGATCCAAGTCAATATTTAAGTCAAGATTCAAGTATCAAGATCCACATCCATTGAAGCCATTTCATGCAAGATCAAGATCAAGATTTCAGTCCTCCAAAGGTTTATTCAAGGGTTTGTTGAGTTGAAACATTGTATTGTTCATTCATCAATCCTTTCATGTTTCATTATTTCAATTCAAGGTTTAATTACCAAACTAGGGTTTGACCAAGGAAAACCCTTATCCACCAAAAATGAATATTTTTCTCCTCTTTGTGAATGTGTAGGTTTGTAGGTTGAACACCTCAAAATTGCAAAAAGTTGTCATATTTGCTGTCAATTCATGGAATCTCACCTACAAGCCTTATTTCTGATTTTTCGACACTAAAACCCAGATTAAACAAAAGTTGTAGATTGATACCAGAGGATCTTGAAAGTTGATTGAAACCTCTACACAGAGATCCATTCATCTATGAGTGAATGAGTCCTAGGTAGCCTTTTGAATCTGCATTTTGGTGATAGGTACACATCACTCTACCATTTCCAGATCTGTTAGAACTTTGTTGTTTTTGTTTATATTATGCTTTAAATTGAAGATCCAAGTGTTAACTTGCATAATTGTGGTGATTTACTATTTTTTATTTTTTTCCCAAAAGTGTTGTTTAGACTGATACCCCCATCCTCAATCTTAAGGAAATCAATAGATTCCCTAATTGAGTTGACTCGCCTAAGGGTTGTAAGTCAATTCTTTGTAGGGATCTCATTTCCTAATGAAATAAAGGAAAATAGGTCCATTATACCATACCATATATGATATCATCCCATCCATCATGTTGCATCTCTTAAACAAGAACTTAATTTCCTTACCTCCTGTTAGAGCTCCTAATCTTACTAAGCCTTTACCTCACAACTATAACCAAAATGCCTTTTTCCATTTTCGCAAGTGTCTTAAACGTGTTGTGCAAGACCTCATTGACTCTAATCACATACAAATTGGTGGTGTTAATGATCAAGGTAATAAGTTTGTTGCCGCTCCCAACCAAAATTTGCAAATCTTTACCAATCCTATGCCAAATCATAACATCTTCTTTGTCAAAGCTAGTGAAATCAAGGATGATGTGATGAAGAAACAAATGATGACAACGTGAATGAAAATCCTACGAATACTATGATTGGAATCATTGAAGTTTAGCCTCATAAGAGCCAAGCCAATATGTCCCTTGATATTGCTTTCTAATCAAAAGATATAATTAAACGTGCACTCGATGGTCATCTTTACATTGTCAGAAGAATCAATGACAAGCCTACTAATGGGATACTAATTGATCCCGTCTGTGACAGAGAACATGATCACTAAAGAATTCTTGTTTGTGCATGAGATTTATCATGATACTTATGAACAACCAAAAGCATGGATCAAAATACATAATGGTTTTGCTTTCCCTACGATAGGTTCAATCACTCTTCCTCTAAAAGTGGGACTAAAACAATTAAGTGTCTCTTTCTCCATCATTCCATCGTTGAACCAATTTTGTGTGAAGTTAGGCTACCCATGTCTTTTCTCCATGAATACCATCCCATCAGTAGTGCATAAATTCTTAAAGTTTCCATTTGGAAATGACATTTTTACTGTGCATCATAGTGGCTTTAATCTTGTGTCTTCCCGTAGGAATTTTTCATTGGATTTCATTTGGCCTAAACTTATGGAACCTATTAAGCCCCATGAGGACTTGTTTTTCAAATCTTATCAAAAGTTCAAGGCAAAGCACATAGCAAAGTTATCCCTTAGCAATATGCCTCAACCCATGATTGAGCCTCTCATCATTGATGAGACCATGATTGAAACAAAAAACCTTCTAAGTAACCAAGACCAAACCATAGAAAATCCTTCACCCATTTCCTATAAGGGACCAAGAGATAACCAAATAAATCCTGTTGTGCCTCCTAAAATCAAACAATTTTATAAAATCAAAGAGAAGTTGTTGAAAAACCTCCAATGGTTCCTTAGGTTCCTCTCTTGGGAAGAAAAGAAACCAATGGTTAATAAACCCTCTCCTACACAATCACAACTTGAAAAACATACAAAAAGAAACCAAAATTCTAGAGAGCGTAGGTGTAGATTTCGTACTATTACTTGTCAGTTACAAGAAAAAGATTAATAAACAAATCAAGATAAAAAAACTCAAGCAATGCATGATGATTCTCCACCTTCACCACAACAAGAAAGTCCTATATCTTGATCACAACAAGAACAAGTACCTTTCATGGATATTATCATTAGACCTCCTATTGTGATTAACTTGGATGATGATGAGATTGCTAAAATTGATGAAGAAGTGCATGATGAATTAAATTTCTTGTTTTCCACTTCCTTGACTTTGGATGATGGAAACCATGATGATCCTCCTAAAAAGAGTTGTTGGGAAAATGTGTCACAACCTTGCAATTATTTAATGATTTATTGCTGATAGGATGTATATATTTATATATATTTCCTAGTTACACCGATAGGTGTATACAATGGTAGCAAGGGGCAGAGTGGGATGCATGTAAACAATTTTTTGTTAACAATTTTAAGAAATTTCTAAAATGGCTGATATAGATTAGATAAATGATACATTGTAAATCTAGACCGTTAATTATTAGGTTTTAGATCTAATGGTGGATATTTTGTTGGCTTGTCTTGCCCTAGAATGTAATCCTATTTTATGAGGGCATTGTATTATGGTTGTGGTAGAGAGAGATAGTGAAATATTCTAAGAGTCTGATAGTAGTCATGTTTTCTCTTGATCTTTGAGTGGTGATACTCCTGTGAGAAGCTTGCTCTACAAGTATATTGTAATCTTTGTGATTTAATGAATAATATATTGGGCGAATTTTGGAGTGTGGGGTTTTTCTCTTGAAAGGGTTTCCCCACATAAATCATTATGTCGTGGTATGCATGATATTTGTGTTTATTTGTGTTTAAGTTTCTATAACTGTTAAAGATTTGTAAAAGTTTTGCATTATTCTCTTCTCAAGATTAGTGTAGGAAGTTGTTTTTCTACCTTAGCTTCCTTACAAGTGGTATCATAGCTTGATCACCTTTGGTTTTAGTTGCAGGTTGTTGGGTTTTTTGAACTAATCCAAATTTGAGTGGGAGCTTATGCAAAAGATATTTTGTGATCTTGTTGCAAGAATTTTTAGATGGCAAGTTCATTAGAGAGAATAGAGGTGGAGAAATCTTTTGGAAATAATTTTGAAATGTGGAAGCTGAAGATGGAGGATTTGTTGATAGATCAAGATCTATAGGATGCTGTTGATGAGAATGTTTTAAGGCCTCCAGATCCTACTCAGGCTACTCAATATGATGTTATGGACCATAAAGCCAAGGGTCTAATTAGATTGTGTTTGGTAGACTCTGTTTTAATTAATGTCCATGAGGAGACCTCTGCATAGAAATTATGGAAGAAGCTTCGTGAGATGTATCAAGCCAAATCTTTAGTGAACAAGATTTTCTGGAGGAAGAAGTTGTATTCCTTGAGAATGGAAGAGGGTGGATGAATCACATACCACCTGGAAGTATTCGATATGCTAGT
Source organism: Sequoia sempervirens (assembly GCA_007258455.2). Classification (NCBI taxonomy): domain Eukaryota; kingdom Viridiplantae; phylum Streptophyta; class Pinopsida; order Cupressales; family Cupressaceae; genus Sequoia; species Sequoia sempervirens. The sequence goes on along the minus strand of VDFB02000013.1, from coordinate 148,968,619 downwards.
GGCTCAATTGGAATTTGTTGGTGTCAAAATGGATGAGGAGGAAAAATGTTAGATCTTACTTTGCTCTTTGCCTGATTCATGGGATTCTCTTGTTATGGCTATTGGGAGTACTTTTGTAATTTTGAAGACTGAAGATGTGGCGGGTTCTTTGATTTTTGAAGAAATGAGGAGGAAGGTATCCATCACTACTAAGGAGGCCGTAAATGTTCATGGAAGACCTAAGGAAAAAGGAAATAAGAATGAGAAGTGTTGTGCCTATAGCACACACGCCCCATTTGGAATGGGGATCCTCTCTTTCTGCTTTACTAGGTTGCTTTTTCCTTCACCTCATTTTGTGTGCCCCCTATTTTGAGTCCTAAGTGGTCAAGGAGTCCTAGAGATATCATCTTGAGTTGATCGAGTTTCACCACCTTCAAATTTTTCAAGTCTTTGGCCTTCACGAAGTCCTTTTGGTAGTTTTCCTTAAAACCTCAAAATTTTCGTCCTTGGGTCATTATGGGTCCACCAATGCTGGCTGCCCTTAGCAAAGTGCTATTTTTCTTTTTCTGTCCCTCGCAGTAGTTGAGGTGGCACGTCTGCTTGTACTGTGAGATCCACAACCTCCGTTGTTGTTTCTTCTACCAACCTGCTAGACAACAAACATCTGGGTGCCTTCCGTCCTGTGGGCTCCACCATTCCTACCACTGTCTATTTTGAATTCTGTGCCCACCAACTGCACCTGCTACTGTACTGACATTTATTGTGAGCATTTAATAGCTGGAATTCTATAAATATAAAGTTTTGATGGGTCATTTTCACTGATATTCCTTTTGAAACGTGTCAAAGTGCAAACCAAAGCATAAGGTATATTCAAGGAAGGCCTCAAAGGGTGAGACCTCCAAGAAAGCAAAGAAATTAGGTGGATTCTCTGAAATTCCCATGATCCAAGAGGATCCACTTCATGAAGGAGAGGAAGAAGAGGCCGAGGAACCAAAGTCTCCACCTACTGCCTCTATGATTATTGCCACCACCATAGCCACTACTATCACTCCTCTGAGCATTGCTTACTTCTTCCCTGCCTGCGGTGGAAATCTCAATTCACCTTGCCTCCACCTCACCTACTACACCCATTATGGTAAGATATTCCTCCTTTGCAACCACTTCTCCACTCTCTTCCTCAATGTCTCCATCAACCATGGTTCCCTTGGCCTCCACAAATATAATGCCCACCCTCACTCTTCCAGAAGCTTTTTCTAGGCATATACATAACATACATATGGAGCTCTCTGGAGTGTTGATGAACCCTATAGTGTAGGCTGATTTAGCTCAAGTTGTGGCCGATCTCCCTGTCCCTTCTCTCACGAAATGACCCAAAATGGAGACAGCCATGCAAATATCCAAAGAGCTGGAAAGACAAGAGAGGGAGGCAACCAAAGAAATAGATGAAGAATCTGAGGATGACTACCATGAGCATCCAGAACATCAACACTTGGTCATCAATGAGGTGGTGCATGAAGAAGAAGGGACACAATCCTCTGAGGAAGATGTTGAAGACCCCAATGCCAAATATATAGTGGAGACTTCCGATCAAAAACTTGAAGAGTTGACTTGACAAATCAAGGATGTCAAAGAGGAAGTTGAAAGACAGTCCCCAAAGAAAAGAAGGAGACAAATGAAGATATGGAGGTATCCACAGAGCCTCCAACCAAGGAACAAGACAAAAGCCCCAGTCATGATGAAGAGATGCCTCCCATAGGGGAAGAAGAAGAAAAGAAAGAGGAAAAGAAAGAAGAAGATAAGCCTAAAGAAGAGGCTGAAATGAAAAGAAGCCTTGAAGTAGAACTTCATACAGAGCTTGGGAAAGAAGAAGAAGAAAAGGTATCTGAAGGGGAAGATAGCCCCAAGGAAAACATAGCTACTACAAGGCTACTCAAAGGAAGAACCATATTCATCCATGAGTCAGATGAAGAAGAAGAAGATAAAACAGAATGGGAGGCTCCAGGCCATGAAGAAAGGGAAATCCAACATGGTCGAGAAGAAGAAGGTGATCATGAATCACCAAAGGAGAGATCTCAAATGCCCAAATGGCTGGAGAAACAATTACAGAAGAAGTCCCCCATCCTTATGGACCCCAAAGAGAGGCTAGAGGCCATCCTAACATGAGCTTAGATAGGAGTGAAGAAAGAGAAGAAGCTAAGGGTCTGATGCCATATCATGATGGATGCATTGGGATCAAGGACCATACAAATTGCTACTCCAGTGATGGATAAAGGAGAAGGAGTTAGCTACAATATCTCCACTATTGATGTGGGGACAATCACAAGGGAACAAAAGATTGATCATCTCTAGGGATCTGTTGCCATGATTGTGCAACAAAAGAATAAGGATCAATCCTCTAAGGAGGAATTAAAGGCACAGGTGGAAAATCTTACAACCTATATACAATAATGGTCTTTTTCTGAGGAACTACCCACAACATCTTCGGCCACTCCTCTACTACTTTCTAAGGATCACATCAGTAAATTGGAGAGGAGAAAGAATTGGACTAAGGCCATAGAAGACTGGTTCCGACGGGTAATTTACAACAGAGATATGGGCATTGGCCACATCGTAAAAACAACCAACAAGTTCAGGGAGGTACAAAAATAGCTTGAAGGCACAGAGAAATTCTGTACTGACTTCTCGAAACTATATAGGATCACGTACCCTAAACTCGAGGCTATTCTCAAGATGCCTGAGAAAACTTGGGAAAAGAAGCTGGCATTGGCAAAGGATGACCATTGGCTTGTTGAGACGTGGAAGCTAGGCCTTGATCATAGGAGATAAGTCTTGGAGCGGGTGCTTCATGAAGTGGAGATAGACCTAGATTGGGTCAAGGAACACCAGATAGCCTATGAAGAGTATTTGAAGCTCATGACGGATTACGACATGCCTGTCGTTGAGCTAGATCCTAAGAAGATAAGGCCATATTTCCATAAGAAGAAGGTAAATGGGGCCACTAATACACTACACCAGATTTTATGAATTTTTCCACTCAAGACTTCACCCAATCAGAGCAAGTGATCAAGAATATGCCAAAGAGTAACAAGGATTGGGAGCTGATTACCAGTAGATCCAAAAAGTTGAACTTCCAGGTGCTTCAATATGACATAGTGGAATGGAATAAACTTCAGGCATTGATTGGTAGCTTCGTAGGGTACAACACGATGAAGAAGAATGAAGGAAAGCTGGTTATTGATGATGAGTTCCTCATTGTGTAGCTACAACAAAAGGAAATCAACTAGAAGACAAAAGTGTTACAATACCAAGCACTAGAGGACAAAATAGGCTAGAAGATAAGAATGTAATTTTAAATTGTAAAATACTGGGGGTTGGTAAAACCCTAATTTGTTGTGAATCTTGGCCACACAATGAGATTAAATCTTGGCCATTCATTCTACTTTTTGAAAAGTATAAATAGGGGGTCTCCTCTCATTTTGAAGAGAGAGTTGAGTTGTTGTAAAGACATGCTACTAAATTTTTAATAGAAATTCATTGATTTTGGTGGATTCTTGAGTTTCCTTCATGTTTCATGATTCATCTCCTCATAGTTAGCAAATTTGAGTAGATTTACTTTGTTTTTCTATGTGTTTTACATGCTTTAGTAGATTAGTTAGTGTTGTTCATTGATGTTGAAGAATTCTGCTATGTTGATGCCCTTCCTTGTTCATGCTTTTTGTTGTTTATTGATGATAAATAGTAGTGTAAAGCAAGTTTGAACATACTTTGATTGTTGCACTTAAATTTAATCTTTTATTCATGTTTCATGGTGAATGAATGATTGGAAATATGTAGACCCTAGAAGATTGCACTAGTTTCATGAGATTGTTAGCTGATTTGGTTAAGTGGAACTTAGTTTCAGGAAGGTTGTCCACTGTAGCATCCTCTATTATCACTGTTCATTAGTAGTTTTAGGTCTAGGAACTTACTCTCTTCCCTTCCCTTTTGATCTTTCTTTAAAATAGTAATTAGGAAAAGTTCAAGCATCATTGTAAAGCCAAATCTGATGATAAAGGTGGAGTTCTAGACTGCTGTTTTGAACTTGCAACAATTACACATCAATTCCAATAACTCAAGAACTCCATTCAAGGAACCAATCTCTTTCCAACTTAAAATACGTAAGGTTTCCCTGTGATTAACAATAAATCACATGAACCAACTGAGACATTCCAAGCAAGTCATGACCTAACACCCGAGAGACCTTGGGGTTGTTCTCTACAACTTGTTTGTAGGAAAAATCCTTTTAAGAGAGGTGATGCACTTATGCATTACTTGTGTTGAGAAAGTGCAAAAATACCCATCAACAAGAAGCATGACAAATCCAAGTCTAGGGGGAGATCTAAATCTCTTAGAAAGTCTAAAGTTATTTGTTGGAGCTGTAGTAAGCTTGGACATGTTTGTAAGGAATGCAAAGAAGAAAAATAAGAAATTTGATTTTGATTCTGAGTCTGAGAAGGAAGATGGTGACACATTGATTATAGCTTTGGCAACTTGTGTAGGTAATGATGCATGGTTAATTGACTTAGGTACATCTTTCCATATGAACTTTAATAGAGATTCATTTTCTAAATATGAAGAATTTGACGGAGGTAAGGTGTACTTGGGTAATGATTCTCATTTAGACATCGTTGGCTATGGTAAAGTTAAAATCAAATTTCCCGATGGTAGAATAAAAAGGATTAATGGTGTGTTGCATATCCCTAGAATAACATAATTTTTTTTTATCTATGAGCAAAGTAATAGATGCAGGTGTGTAGGTAGTATTTTTCGATGCAGGTTGCAAGATGGTCAGAGGTATTATGGTGATTGCTAGAGGTGTTAGATATGGCACATTGTATAATCTTGATGCATGCATTGTTGAGTGTAATAGTACTTATGTGAAAAGCAAGTATGTGAAAGAAGTGAGGGTTTCACCTTCAGTAGATGGTCATGGATTTTGGGTACCCAAGGGTTCTCTTTCTTCTAAAAAAAAGTTACCTACAGAGAAAACTATGTTATGGCACCACAAACTTGGCCACATTGGAGGAAAGGGTCTAAGGACCTTTAAAAACAAAAACCTTATTGAAGGTTTGTCTGATTGTAATCTTGAATTCGATTTCTGTGAGCATTGCATTTATGGAAAACAAAACCACGTTCAATTTTACTCAAGTTCTCATAAATATTGTGGTGTGTTGGATCTTATTCATTCTAATGTGTTTGGTCCTATAGATGTTCCTTCAATTGGTAAATCCACATATTATGTTTCATTTATTGATGATTATTGTAGGAAATGGGTATATTTTCTAAAGAGTAAATCGGAATTTTTTAGTTGATTTAAAGAATTTAAAGTAATGGTTGAGTTGCAGATTGGAAAAAAAATGTTTGAGGACTGATAATGGCAGTGAATTTTTCTCTAATGATTTTGATAGATTTTGTAAAGATTGTGGTATTCATAGACAAAAGAAAAATACATATTCTCCACAACATAATGGAGTTGCAAAAAGAATGAACAAGGAATTGATGGAGAAGGCTAGGAGTATGTTAAGTGGTGCTGGTCTAGAACAAAGGTTTTGGGCTGAAGTTGTTGCCACTACTTGTTACTTGATTAACAAGTATCCTACATCAACTCTTATTGATAAGATGCCTATAGAGGCATGGTCGGGTCGCAAGCCTTCATTAATACATCTTAGAGTTTTTGGTTGTGAGGCATATGCGCATGTTCCAAAGGAGAAGCAAACAAAGTTGGAAAACAAGGCTATGAAATGTATCATCATCAGATACAGTTATGGTGTGAAAGGATACAAGCTTTGGGAACTTGTTGCACAAAAGGTAATATATAGTAGAAGTGTTATTTTTAGAGAAACTAAGCCTTCTTCTATTACATTGCAGCCATAATAAAGTAAACAGGAAGATGTGATTTAATTTCCTTCTACACTTGAGAAAGTTGAGTCAAGGCCCAATGATAGACAAGAAGTTGAGGAGAGTTCATCTAGCTCTGGATCTTCAGAAGAGGAGGAAGAATCTCCAACTAAACTTGTTCGTAGGTCTACAAGGAATAGAAAACCACATGAAAGTTATACACTTAATGATTGGGGATGTATTTTTGCTTTGAATACTAACATGGATGAACCCAAATCTGTAGAAGAGGCATTAGATATGAATGATGCAAAATCCTGGAAGATTGTTATGGATGAAGAAATGACATCTTTGAAAAAGAATGATACATGGGATCTTGTACCATTTCCTGAAGGATGGAAAATTGTTGATTGCAAATGGACATTTAAGAAAAAGATTGGTTTAGATGGAGGTATTGAGAAGTACAAAGCAAGGTTGGTTGTGAAAGGTTACTCTCAAGTTGAGGGTTTTGATTATGGTGAGATATTATCCTATTGAAAAAATGACATCCATTAGATTTTTGCTTGCTATTACTACTGCTTATGATTTAGAGGTTGAGAAAATGGATGTGAAAATTGCTTTCCCTCATGGTGACTTGGAGGATGATATTTATATGATACAGCCAAAACACTATGTGGTGAAAGATAAAAGTAAATTGGTTTGAAAATTGAATAAATCTTTGTATGGCTTAAAACAAAGTCATAGGATGTGGTACCAAAAATTTGATACATATGTGTTGAGTTTGGGATTTGAGTGTTCTAAATCAGATCATTGTGTTTATTATAAAATTGATAGTGATCATTTCTTGTTTATTGCATTATATGTCGATGATATGTTATTTATTGGCAAAGGGAAAGGTATGATTTTAGAACTGAAATCTCAACTTGCTGCTAAATTTTAAATGAAAGATTTTGGTGCATCTAGACACATTCTTGGGATGGAAATTAAAACAAATAGAGTGAATAGAAAGCGATGGCTTGGCCAAATTAAGTATGTCAATTCAAGTTTACAGAGGTTTAACATGCAGGATTGTAGACCATTGTGTGTTCCCCTTTCTATTGGAACAAAGTTATCTATTTCAAATTGTCCAATATCTCCATCAGAGATGGAAGACATGAGTAGAGTTCCTTACTAGAGTGTAGTTGGAAGTTTGATGTATGCTATGGTTTGTACTAGACCAGATGTTTCCCAAGCAGTGGGAGTTCTTTCTAGATATATGTCTAATCTTGGTAGAGTTCATTGGGATACAGTTAAAAGGGTCTTTAGATATTTGCATTCTACTTAAAATTATTCCTTGTGTTATCATAGTAATATGACTGAAGATGAGATTTCCTTTGATATTCATGGTTATTGTTATCTCCAAAATTGCACCCTTGCTAAGTTGTAGAACTTAGCACCTTGGAGAAACATGGGAACATTCCTAGGCTATGGGTTACCTAAACTTGGAATGGACCTCCAAAGATGACTGGCTTCTAAGGTACTCACCTAAACTACTCTAATAACTTGCAGAGGAAAAGGGTAAAAGGATGCATAAACTAAAAGTTGAAATCTTGAAAAAAGGTAATGCACCAAAACACTAACTAGGACTTGTAGAACAACTTACATACATAGTTCAGTCAAATGACAAAGCTTGGCTCACACAACTCAATCTCATATGTTTCCTGCATAAGTGTTTCATAAGAAGACTTTAATGCCAAACTCTTAGAAGGAAAGATATTTTCACAACTAGAAGAATTTGCATTTTAACACAACTTATGACCTGCAACATACATATTTTTATGCAAGAGATGCTAACAATGAGACAAAACTATAAGGAATTAGGTAACTTCACAAGTAATCTCATCAATCAAACACTTGCATATAGTAGAATAGAAAAATTGAGCAGGAAAAATAGTTAACTTCATTGATATCCAAGGTATCCATTGTCATACATGTCAAAAGAGCTACAAAACACTGTCTTTTTCTCCAAGGAATCAAAAAAATTCACAAAGCATAAAAAAGAACAAGAAATCCCTCACAAATGAGTAGTGAAGTGACTATATCCAATCTCATTCAAGATCCACCAAAATAGGAACTAGAACCTTCTTGGTCGTATGCAACAAAAAATCCAAAGATATAACTCCTAAATCTCCTCCAAAAAGGCTCCAAAATGAAGAAATGGTCAATCCTTGACCTTATCCATCATAAAGGCATCAAAAACTATCCCTAGATGCTCTCTAAGGCCTTATAACTCAGTCAAAATAGCCTCCTATATTCTCTCCACTTGTTTGCTAACCTCTTCAACTCCCCCCTATATGCTCTCCACAACTCATTAATCTTCAAACAACCTACTTTGATCATATCTTGAAACAACACCTCTTTACTTTGCATTTATATAACATTAATAAAGTGATTTATAATTGTATCACTTAAATCAATGTTTTAAATTTTATGTTTGATACAAAATAATAACATTTGACTCAAATATGCTTTGAAACAAAGCAAAATTCATAAGTCCATAAGGGGACACTCCTAGACGCTTACATATGAGTACAATGTGAAGGTATTATTTTTCATTGCAAAGTTAAAAAGAAAGACAAAAATGCCTTTGAGATATGTCGACCAACTTAGGGTTTCAAAACCCTAATTCAAAGCCACAGGAAAAGCATTCACCATTTTTATTTTTCACTTTGCACTTTTTGGATACTATGAGAGTCGTCGACACAGGGTTTGTATGAGACTTCCATGGAGGTTTTCTTGGCGGATCTGTATGTATCTTTGACAGGAAAACAACAAAAAAGCTTGGATAAGCTCTCTATCACTCAAAATTTGCACTCCTTTTCATTTTATGTCAATAGAATGCTCATTTCGAGCTCTCCTATGTTGAAATAATGAACATTCCTTAAAAAATTTGTGTACTCCATATGCTCGATGCTTCCCTTATGCAAAAAATTGAAGATTTTAACCAAAAAAACCATAGGCTGTGGCTTTCACTTTATACATTCTCTATTGTGTAAGTCACGACTTCATGATTTCTTTGTACATTCCATGCATTTTTCTTGGAATTTTTGCATTTCAATGCCACGACTATGTGTTTTTGTAGAAAATATAGAAGAATCCCTTATCCTTCATGGCCATGGCCCTAGTCATGTTCTTCATTTTTTGAAAATAACTATGCTTTCACTTTTGTTGTAAAAACCAAAGCTTCTCTCATTTTGCATTTTACCTGTTTGCTGGGGTGCCGCTATGGTTAAGCATAGGTCAAGGGTTTTGAGAAAACTATTTCGAGCTCCACTTTTTTAACCCAGATAACTTGAAGTCTTTTGAATTTTTAAAGGCTCAACCTTAAGGTTTATATGAAAATGTATTCTACATTTTCCCTTTCATTTGCATGATGTGGATTCATGCTCAATACTTTTGATTGTTTTTATTTGCAACATTTTGGGTTTACTTTGATTTTTTGTATTTTGCTTTCAAAACCCTAGGCCATGGCATTTAAATTGTGCATTCTTCACCCATCTCACTCTCTAAGGGTTAGCAATAACATAGATCAATGCATCCTTCAAAAAAAATGTAACATAGTGAAATGACACTATCTGAGGTATCTACCATTGAGTTGACTCAATAATCACCATATATGCAAGAAAACAATACCCCTGTACAAGTATATCTATGTTTACCATTGCATTTTCTTATAAATACATGAAAGAGCAGCTCTACCAACATTTTATGTTGATCAAATGACTTCAAAAATGGATTCAATCTCCTTTATAAATGTTGTCTGCAGTGAGCTTAGTGCCCCACCTTTGAGCTTGATCTATGAAATATCTATTTGCAATATCATTGATTTTCATGATTTAGGTGTTTGAAACCTACTCTTTATTCTTCACAAGTGACTTGATTCTATCACAAAATAGTCTTCATGATAAAATTATGGATATCCTCTTGTTTTATGGAAAGAATAAGAGATCTTATGAAATATGATCACTACAACATATAGAAAACATGGGTATCCAAATGATGTATTCACATTTTCTTTGTATTCGTTCTCTTCCATATTTGTTGCTACTGTTTGTTCATTTGACTTTCTAAAAACATAGAACACAAATTACTTATATGAAAAACACAAAAGGTGATTATTCCAATTAATATTATAACTTGTCTCCATCTCAACAGGACATGATGCTATTACACTTCAAAATGCCTTGTCTTTGCATTCATTGTAATAGTAACAATGTACATTGACATTGGAAGTGAAATCATTTGAATAGTCCTGATGATTCCCATTACCGCTTAAGTGGTATCCATGACAGGCCTTTAAGCATCCTGTTGCATCAATGTCACTGTCTTTTACATTGCATTCATGACTCTTCTCTTCTTTTAATTGAGTTCTATTTTTAGTAAGAATTTTTCATTTATGATAGTGACATTCATCAATTCACTATCATAGGTGATAGATACTTGCTAAAAATTGATAAAAATGATGTTTCATTGCATTCTCATCCCCCTTTAAAATAGAGGGCAACATGCTAGGCTCAACGCTTGTGGGAGCCCATTTACTCCACATGTTGTGATCTCAATTGAAAATAATTTAGTAATGAAATATTTCACCTATACTTGCATAGTGAACAAACATGTTAGATAAAACAAAGCATATGATAGATTTTTATGATAACCTTTTTGTTTTCCTGGACATCTGTGACATGTAGACTATTTCAATGCTTTATGAGAATAGGCTATATGTTTGTAGATGTTGCATATGTAAATATTTGTGATCCCAAGATCTAAAAAACTCTTTCTCACACATGTAGGCAATCTTGGAGCAACAGGAAAGCAACTTCTGGAGGCTGGACAAGTAGGAGGGAGGTTGAAACAAATGCAACAGTTCAACTCAACTAGGATTCATCATTCAAACAATGATTACTTTTATGTATCTTCAAATGTATAGCTTATTCTTTTACTGTATTGAAGTAGTTAGTCCCATGGCTTGTGTGGGACATCATACATTTATGATTATCAATAAAGACTAGTTTTTGCAACAATTGTTCTCTCTCTTCTCTGTTGCATACATTTACATAATCTAATGCAGTCTATTTGATAATTTATTTTATGCATATGGATATAACATAGTAGAGTAGAATGTATACCTTTTACTTCACTTTTAAAACAAACATAGCTTTGCCTGATTGAGTTGGTAGCTAAATTAGGTAACATTTATATGGACTCAGATTGGGCAGGTGATATTGATAGTAGATGATCCACCAATGCTTATGTGTTTACATTATTCGGTGGTGCAACTAGTTGGATGAGTAAGTGACAGGCTATGATTGCTTTATCCACTACTGAAGCAGAGTATATGATAGCTACTCATGCTTGTAAAGAATCCATTTGGTTTAAGAGACTATGTTCAGATATTGGAATACAATAAGGTGCAGTGATAATTTATTGTGATTGTCAGAGTGCAATATGTCTAGCCAAGATCCCAACATTTCATGCCAGGACCAAGCACATTGATGTATAGTATCATTTTTTTCGAGATATGGTCGAAGATGGTAGGGTGAAGTTGGTTAAGGTAGATACTTTGATGAATGTTGTTGATTCTTTAACTAAGCCTGTGAGCACAAAGAAGTTCAGATGGTGTTTAGAGATTATGGTCCTTTTGGTCCCTAGATTATGTTTACTCCCTCCCATTTCTCTTGCAAGGTGTTCGACAAGTGGGAGATTTGTTGGGAAAATGTGTCTCAACCTTGCAATTATATAAAGGTTATTGTTGATAGGATATATATATATATTTCCTAGTTACCCCGATAGGTGTAATATACAATGGAATCAAGGGGGAAGAGTGGGATGTGTGTAAAGAATTTTTGTTAAATTTTTCAGGAAACTACTAAAATGGTCAACATACATTAGATAAATGATACATTGTAAATCTAAATCATTAATTATTAGGTTTTAGATCTAATGGTGGATATTTTTTTGGCCTGTCTTGCCCTAAAATGTAACCCTGTTTTATGAGAGCATTGTATTATGACTGCGGTAGAGATGGCTATGTATTCAGAGAGTCTGATAGTAGTCATGTTGTCTCTTGATCTCTGAGTGGTGATACTCCTGTGATAATCTTGCTCTACAAGTATATTATAATATTTGTGATTTACTAAATAATATATTGGGTGAATTTTGGAGTGTGGGGTTTTTCTCCTAAAAAGGTTTTCCCCATATAAATCACTGTGTCATGGTATGTGTGATATTGATGCTTATTTATGTTTAAGTTTTCTGTAACTGTTAAAGATCTGTAAGAGTTTTGCATTATTCTCCTCTCAAGATTAGTGTAGGAAGTTGTTCCACTACCTTAGCTTCCTTATAGCCTCAAATCCAAAATTGAGGATACAAAATAGACATGGCTTCAAGTATTTCATCTCGATGGACTCTATTATAAATATGTGTGGAAATATATTTTGGAATTTCCTTCAAATTATCACTAATAGATTTTAACAATGTCGTTAAAATATTCCTTTGTAATAGGTACTTCTCTGATAGAGCACCTAATTGTCATATAATGGTGCATTGGTATTTCAAATCCATGTACACAAACACATAAGTGCTCGATTGTATTAAACTGTAAATAATTTTTAGGATGATTCAAATCTGTAATTTTATGCCAGCTTAAAAAAATGGGCTTTTAGAAGTTGTATCTAGATATAGATGATCGAGGGCTATGCATGCCATTTTACATAGTTTGGTATATTCATAGATATACATAGTTTTGTCTTGGGATTTATTCACAAGATTTTTCATTTCATCCAGCATGGGGAGAAGACTAGCTAAAGTCAAGAGTATCTCTATATCGCTTAACCTATGTAAGAGGTCAGGAGCTTTTTCTACTAGGTTGTGATGCTTGTACATTACTCCAATCAATGATCAATATTCTGAAATAACTCATTGCGCTGGTCCATGCAAGGAGATCCATCTAGTATCAAAATCCTTAAGAAGCTTGTTTCCTACTGTTATTCCCTCAGCAAAATTTTGAAATTCCATGAAACGTTTAGGACTTCGATAGAAGTATGCGTAGAGCTTGTGGAATAGATTTTCAACTTTTGATACTATAGGATACTAGCTAAAAATTCTAAATGATATTCATTCTGTGGGCCATGCAGTGAGTGCCAAGCATGTATGGTGCACAAGTAGTTTGTAACTTTGTGCAAAAACCTGTCCTATGAACTTTCATTATTGCAGCTCCATTAGCTCCTACACACACCAACATTTTGGAAATTGTCAAGTCATCCATACCTCCAATTTCATTCAAATATTTATTGACAAGTTCAAATAGATTTTTCAATGTTGAACTATCCTTCATTTAATGAACACAAAGAACATGAGCTTGGTGAACATGTTGTTTTATAGTATACACATGCATATAGACCTAAGAAGTATTATCTACCACAATAGCTTCATCTAAAGATAATGCAATGAAGTTTGAATCTTTTACTTTCTCCTTTAAATCTTTCTTTTCCACTGAAACAAGACAACTTTCCCATTCCCATCCAGTATTTACTAACCAATGTGCACTAGGAAAGTTAGGAACATCCAAAAAAGATAATAAATTAAAATATTCTAGGTATTTTGTCATAGGACGCCCTCTGGACAAAATATGAAAAACAACACTCATCTAAATAGTTTTTTCAATTGTTCTCCTTCCATTACTTTTCCAAATTGAGCCTCAATTGTACCTCCACATGTAGTAAGCTTTGACATTCTTTTCTTATGCTCTTCATATTCCGCAACATACTTAATATGAAGACATCCTTCCTTTGATTTCCATCATACTACTGATTGTTCCTTTCTATCTATGATTTGTTTTTCATATTACTGATATGTTTTTCTATAGTGTCAAGTTTTAGCTGCAAATTATTGTCTCTTTTACATTTCCAACTACAAATCATACACTTGCATTATGTTAGAGGTTCATCTTTTTTTTCTTTCTCCACCGGTTCAATGAATGAGTACTTTGACATCCAATCAAGCTGAAAATTACTTGTCATTTCCCACTCACGCCCTGTTGTTGATTTTCCTTTTCTTTTCTTGCTACCAACATCATCTACGACATCAAAATTTTCATCCAAGTCAATTATCTCATTCTAGATAACTAGGGTATCCCTTGGAACATCTTCTACGATATTGCCATCTTCATTTAACTCAATAAAAATACCACCTTCTGATGGTGGTGAGGTATTGTGAATGCCTTCTTCATTAATATTTGGTGGAAGAGTTGATGATGTAGCTCTATCTTCATTTGATGGATCAAAAGCATTGCCATTTCCAAAGCAAGACTGCATGGTAACTCTATGTTTTGGGTGTTTTGATGGCCTCCTAGTCCCTTCAACACCCTGAGGAGTCTTACCCTTGTTGCACTTGCTAATTGACATCTTGATCTCTCACTTCAAATAAAAGCTAGAAAAAAAGTCTTCTTGTTTAAGGACATAGAATATAGATCCCATTCCCTACTCAATATCATATTTAAAAATGAAGCAAGAATGCAAAAGGGATAGAGAAATCTTATAACACTATGAAGGAATGAGCACTCACTGTTAAGTTTAGGTTTCCACCGACTTGTTATTTGTTAATGCAAGAAAGCCTGTGTCATAAGCTTGTAACTTTCCTACAATCATCTTCAAGCTTCCAAGTCCAACTTCCGAATCATGAGCTCACAAGTTCAGAACTGAACAAAATGTATAAGAATAAATGATAGTTTTGATTGTATTTATATCAATCCATATTTGGTGAATTCTATGGGATTTTTAAATGGTATATTAAAAATTTGGTGAATCACACGTGATTATACAATGATACATTTAAGTGTCGGGAAAATCAAACCTTGAAAAAACACATAAGTTGTGATTTTCAAGGCAATTATGGCCCTATGATTAGCATGGAGGTGTCATGGAAATTGGAAAAATGTGTCCTCAAATGTAATTATTTTTTAATGTTATTGGCGAAATGGGTCCTCATAAGAAACTATTTGTAAATTTTAATTGGTGGAATGGGTCCTCATAAGCAACTATTTGTAAATTTTAATTGGTGAAATGGGTCCTGATACACAATGTTGTTTTAATAGTATTGGTGAATACACAAGTGATTTAATAGATGGTTCTGAGATTCCAGGAGAAAATATTAATTGGTCTATTTGAAACACATACTTTATTATGGAAAAATTATTACTTAAATATGCCTCATAAAATAAATTTATGGCGAATGGAAATGCATTGGACCGATAAATCGTAAAATCTAGGCAATTTGGCCATCCTGTTGGGTGTGATTTATTTGCCAATTTTGACTTGGCCGATATGTAATATTTACCAATTGTTGAAGATTTGACAATAAAAAAATCCTTGATTATTGTTAACAATGATAATAGGTATAGGTTTATATTAATACAAAATAAAATGAAATAATAATAATGATAATAATGTTGTTAGCATGATCAAAGATGTTGTTGAGAAAAAGGTAGTTTTCATTTTATTAGATAGGCGAATATCTAAACTAATGCTATTATTAATTAAAGATAATAAGTAATAATGATAATAGAAGTTAAAAGACATTGATGCTGGAATTAATGCTCCCTCTAAGTAATAATTTTAATATTAACGAATAATACTATCAATATTTGGGGAAATGTTGACACTAATGATAATACTAAAGCAATATGATAAATAACATTATTAGAATTAAGTAAAAATGAGAATTAATATTGACACCAGTGGGGGAAATTAATATGGAGAGTGATTTTAGTATTAAAAATCATATCAATATTAAAGTTGCAAATGATAATAATATGGGGATTGGTAAGCTACGATAAATCAATATTTTCAATAGGCATTGTTATAAAGAATATATAATTTATGGTATTCTTACATTGAAGTCTTCCGGCACAATGTCACAAGCATGATTGCTATCATAGTAGTATGATGTGAGTCCAGGGCAAGTATTTTTGTTGTGAACCATAGGGTCTAAAAGTTGTGCTAATTTTAAAATAGTTAATATTACTATCACCATGGTGAGCAACAATATTAACATTATCATTAAAATGAGACATAACTTCATGATGGATATGTAATACTTTTGTGATAATATGAAGACATCCGTTGCAGTTAGGGCAGTCATTCATTAGTATCGACATTGGAATAAAACATATTGTAACTATAACTTTGTGTTTAGGGTCACCCATGCTTTTTAAGGGGTGTGTGTGGTGGCATCCAATATTGGTAGACTTGTATAGACTCAAGACTAGAAGTATACATGGCTAGTAGCAAAAAGGTTTTACGTGTTTATCAAAAAAAATTGTAGGTTGTGTTCATGTCCTAAGTGTATAATTTAGGGCATGAAAACTTGCTTTACAACTAGTTTTGAATCTCTAAAAGCTTGTAAGACTTTGGCCTTGTTCCAAATTTCAATCTGAATTCCATGTAGTAATGCTTCATATTCAATAATGTTATTTGTATAGTAAAATTACAACCTATGAGATGTAAAGAACGTCTTACCATTAGAATTGATTAACTTGAAATCAGCCCCAGTGCCTTGTTTTAATCGAGAGCCATCAAATTTTAATATCCAATTTTTTTCCTTATTTCCACCACTTTATGTTTCTTTATTTTATCTTGGTGACACCTATTTATAGGGGTTCTCATCTTGTATGGGTTTTTCTCCACACTACTCTTGGAATCAAGAAGATTTAATTGATCTTTTATCTTGTCGACTATAGTATGACATAAGCAACATTTAAACTCTGAATGTGATGCACCATGAACTCTACACCAACATGGAAGCAATAAGTCATTGAAATTCACTTTATTTCCCAAAATAGTTTGATCACTAACACATCTTGCCTAAATTCCTAGGATCCTTCAAATGTACCACCTTCATCATCTGAACGAAAATCATCATCAATCTCCACACATGCTTCAATACTATTAGGAACTTGGTTCAGAGCCTTAGCAGGTAACATTGTATCATGTAACATCATTATTTCACCATTCCATAAGGCTACTGAAGAATATACGCCAAGATCCTCATCCAAAAATAACATCCCATTGCTCTAGTTGTACTCAGTAATCATATGTTTCATTCGAGGTTCTCTTTCAACCAAAATTTGATTAGCCATACCTCTCCATGGGAACCACGTGTGAGAGAATTCGGTAGCCATATACCCATTCAATGTTCTAGTCAATCCCGACTCAAAAGCATACAATATATATCAATAACTTGAATGTTGATCTAGTGTTGGACTCGGGGGGTCAGAGGCAAGTTGCATGTGAATATGATTTAGTTCTCCTATAACACTAACCTCATCCTTATCTAATTTGGAAAATTTACTTATGGAAGTTGTAGGGTTGAGTTAGAGTTCCTTGCAAACTACTAAGGGCATTGCATTAGTTGATGCACATGAATCCACTAGACAATTGTGCAAATTTTACGAAAGATACACAGAGTTAGAATGAAAGGCAGGGAATATTTCTTATCTTTGAAAAGGGTGACTAGAGTGTCAACATAAGATATTTGAATTTTTTCCTTCCCTTTCTCTTGAACCTTCTCAAGTATGGGTGTACTAGATGGAACTTCAAGATCAAAAAAATCTTTGATGGAACCAAACAATGCATTCCTAACCTCTGATACTTTCAACAATTCAAAGAAAAAGAGGTGTACCTTCATCTTCTTCATTTCCTCTACAACATATTGCCCCATTTGTGCAATTTATGATTTGGTATGAGATTCTTTTGATAATAATTGAGTAGGTACCTTGGGGGGTGTTGGATTGTTACTAGCGTTTAGATCTGGTGGTACTTGAAGAGTGTTCGAAAGGGTATAAGTCGTGAGTGGACCTTTAAACTTTCTGCTTCAAAAATTTTACGATCCTTGGTTTTGGTGCAACATTTGTACATCCTCCTCACTATAAACTAAATCTGCTTCAAATAAAGATCAAATAGTTTCTTCATCTTCTGGCTCATTTTCATCCTGATTAGGAAAAGGAGCATAGTCTACTACTAGGGAAGTATCATATGGAGTCAAGGGTACAATTTATTGTCCATAGGAAGTGGAACCTTCTATACTTTCTATATTTTGCACCATGAAACCCTCATTTTACATGCAAAACACTAGGGTTTATTCAATCTCCTATCACCTGGGATATCCTGACTCAACCAATGCATCCAACACCTCATATATACCCTGCAAAAACTTAGAAATCTATTACATACAATGTTCTTTCAACATTTTATCAAAACCACATCTCAATACCTCTTTTCTACATGGAAAACACCTTGTTTGGCCCTAGGGCATCACCCCAATTCTCACATGTAACCACTGCCTATAAAAACCATAAAAAAAACTAATCTACCCTAGGAGAAGCCATTCCAATGAGATATAGGTTTAATAGTAGGTGGAATGACTTAGTTTGTCATTTTAATTTCAAATAGACCCCTTACTGGCCTTTAACAAGTAGATACAAAAATTTGCAGAGATATCCCACAAAATTTGATGTTAGACTCTCAAAATAGACTCAAAAGAAAGTTAAAAAATTCTTCTACAAGATACAATGAATTTCAAAGCCAGACAGTGACTATACGGGCCGTATAGATCTTGAAAAGAGAAAATTACCAATGAAAACTGCAAAAAATGTTGTATTATTGATGAGTGAATTCTATACAAATCTTCTTCATCACATCCTTGAGCTTTGAAGAGGATTTTTATACATATTCCCTCCAAATTCCAATTGTCTAACACCTATAACTACCTTTTGAAATACTGGACTCTTCATATTCCTAATAAGTTGCAATTTTGACAATTTTTGCTTTGACAACATTTTTACATCTTTTTGCAACTTTTGACTCCTAAACACAAATGACTCAAAAGTCAACCTATTACATAGTGAATGGTCTCACAAGACCTTATTTTATGTAAATATACTATATCTAATGCCTC
This sequence comes from Sequoia sempervirens, assembly GCA_007258455.2. Classification (NCBI taxonomy): domain Eukaryota; kingdom Viridiplantae; phylum Streptophyta; class Pinopsida; order Cupressales; family Cupressaceae; genus Sequoia; species Sequoia sempervirens. The sequence goes on along the minus strand of VDFB02000013.1, from coordinate 148,949,776 downwards.
AAGACCTCAATACCTAGACTTGACATGTTGACCTTCATTTACATACTTTTTTGTGCTTGGGTGCACCTGCACCACTAGATGCTTATTCTCAAATGTGGTTGGTGCATTCAGTGGTGATTGAACTCCCCCATTGTTTGGATGGGTATTCTATGTTTGATTCCACCTTTGATAATTTTGATTTTATCCTTGGTTTTGACTTTGGGCGTGTCCTTGATTTTGACTGAAAGTATCCTAGTAGTTCCTTTGAGCATTCTACAACTGATTATTTTAATTTCTTAGATGTGTGACTTCAGCAGTCAACTTCCTCATTTGATCTGTAAGTTATTTGATTTTGTCTTTCTTCGCTGGCATTCTTGAAGAAATAGAATTTTGTAAATACACTGGCTAAGATGGTGGAACTTGACCCAATGGAGCACTCGAATGAGCAACCAACTGATTTTGAGGATTTGGATTCATAAGGCGAGTGTGATGAGCCATATCTTGATTTATCCCTTGAATATGATTTGAGCTTGTTGTTACTCCTAAATAATTAGTTGGTCCTAAGACATTTTGGCCTAAATCTGTGTTAACTTTTACTGCTTCAGTATATGCCTCCACCAAAGAGGATGGGGCTAGGTTGGCTCTTCTTATAAAGATTGAAGTGAGATTATCTAAGGCTTCATAATAAACATTCCTAGAAGGTTCATCATCTACATTGGAGGGTGCTTGTAGCCTAGTATAAGCTATGTGAAATCTATTATTGAAGAAGATAATGGGTTCATTATCCTACCTTTTTCACTACAACAAACTACTTGTATAACTCAACCAAACTGATAAGAATCTTATATTTCCCTAAAAAATTATTCTTCAAAATTTCCAAGTGGTGATAGAACTTGTTGGTAAATGGATGGACCAGTAAAAGGCTTCTTCTCCCAAAGAATGAGGAAAAAGCCTACATGCTACATCCTCATGATCTATCCTTCTATTCATAAGATCTCCTTCAAAGATCTTAATGTGTTCTTCAGTTGTCCTATTAGGGTCATTAACATGGAATTTGGAGCAATTTTTTTTTTTTTTTTAGGAAAATCATTATAGTTGTTGAATACGATGGATGAGGGATTATTTTCTAACCAGGTCACTGCTGGAGGTGGTGGTTGTGGTACAATGGAAGTGATATGAGATTAGGATGATTTTGGAATGGAAGAGGTGGGTGAAGTGGAGGTATGAGGTGGAGTAGATGATGAACACCCCTTGTTGCAACTCTTCTAGCTCATGTGGGTGATCCAAGATTAAGGAATTCTCCCTGATTAGGTGTAGATATGAGTATTCTTCAAAATCTATTGGGAGAGAATGATCCTCTATGCTCCATTTTTTTAAAAAATAGGCCCTCTTTCTAGTTCCAATTCTATTGATGAGTGTTTTTACACATTCACAACATAGACAAAGTAATAGAGTACCCTATCTCTTGCAAGGAAATCTTACTTTAGAAAACATCAGAAAGATAACCCCAAGGCTTCACTTGTTAGGTCTTGACTTGCATAAAATGAATTAGTGGTTAATGCAATGTTGGTTTGACAAGGGGCCTTACATTTTATCTGGAACTTCTAAGAAACAGGTTTGTAAAATATGAAGGCTAGTAAAAACCCTAGTTGTTTTTTCAGGTCTGTAATCTGAAAATGATTCTTAATCATAAAATATAGTAGTTTTGTGATGTTGTTTCTTCATAAACTAACCTATATTTTTAAATAAAATGTAAAAGATAAGGGTTTAGAGAATCTAAATCTAAAACCTAAGGTCAATAACAAAAATGGTTGATGTTGCAGATAGACAAATCCCCTAAAAAACCAATTTCTGTTTAATCATGGTTAAACCCACAATGCTGCAAAATTAGTGCAATATTTAAAGAAAATCTTAAAGATTTTTAGGTTGTAAACATTCAAATATATACTCAATTTATGGAATAATATGGAAAAACATTCATAGTTGAACCAATACAATAAATGACTAAGACTAACCATACAAAGTAATCTACAATTAGCAAATTATAAATAGTATGAGTAGCGGATTCATCAAATACCTTTAACACTTCTCCATCATTGTAACCAAACTAAAACTAAATCTGGAAATAAAATTGGAAGAAGGAACCATGCATGAATTCATAAATAACAAGAAAAGTCACCAACACTCCAATGCTTTGGTTGTATTAATCTCAAAATTATTTTACAACAACTCATGTTCAAATTTTTACAAATGAGAGAAGGCTACCTTTTATGAAGGGCTTACAAAATCAATGGTGGAGATCAACTCAACACCAATGGCTTAGATTACATTTGTTTTTAATATTAGGGTACAACAAATATTTATAAAATTATCCCCAATTTAAAATTATATCATATGAGAACCTGGGAGAATGTAAAATATATTAATATAAATTTTACATTAAATATATCCTATGTAAAATCCCATGAAATCTGGGTACACGTACTTTGAGGTAAAAAACTATAGTTGGCTAGAATTTTATAGAAATTTATCATCTATTACATAATTTCCAGCTTCTTTCTCTTTAATATTATATTTAACAAAATATTTTAATATAGTTGTCAATTTATTGTCTAGAGGAGCCTAGGCAACATGAATTTTATTAGGTGATTGTGTAGGTCAATACATGACCCCCTCTATCAAATTACTTCCTCTGATCGCACCAAGAACTATGCAACACTATTCAAAAATTCTTTATCCAAGTTATTTGTGGGCTACTTCTATATAACTCTCTGCTAGCGTTGGTTCAACACCACATCATCTAACTTTTTTGAAGTATTGACAAGTACCCTCACCATGTCTTTGAGATATTAATCACAATCAACAAGTAATTCATTTATTCTTCCAATGATATATTCATCTCGGGCATTACCTGAGTTACAATTTACTTTCGGAAATCTACCGCATGCATCCAAAATGTTGGTTCTGTAACTTTATCTTTAGACAAAATGCCTTCCTTCTCCATTATTTTTTCTAGAAGACCCTTGCTTGCCTCTAACTTCAGATGTCATTTTGTAGTACTTGAAAAAGGCAATGTAATCCTCAATCACTTTGTTTACCTATTCCTTCAAAATAAAAAAATTGTTATGCATCTCTAATGCCATAACAATGGCTTTATCCCTTGTAGCAGCAATAATGCCAATCCACTCATATGTGCTTTGCGTCCATGTTTTCATTTGCTCCATCTTATTTACATCTTCCTTTGAAAGCGGAGCTGGAGCTGTAACTTTCCTCAAGATGCATGCTATGAATCAATGTCACCAACTACTGGATAAAGGCCAAAAGTTTTACAATCTATGCCTTTAATTATTTCTTAGTGGCTTTATGTTTATCCATCCTATTCAAAATGTTGGATACAAACCCCTAAAATTCATCTATATGCTTTAAGATTTGTTTATAGAGCCAATGTTGATTGAGGAGATATTATAGTCCTCATACAAAATTTTAGTGGCATCTTTATCTATGAAAGGCATTGCTACATGAATAGTTCTTGAGTTAGAGGCATCTTTGGTGACATGGGACCTTATTTTTGCATTCTTCTTCTCCTTAGGCTACCCAATGTAGGCTAGAATCGCCTCAAGGCTTGCTCCTAAGGTTTCAATGATGGGCCCCTTATTCTTCAACTGCTGTTGTAGCTAGGTGGGAGTTATTTCTTGTGCTAAAGAAGTAGAAATTTATGCAGACTTGTCCTTTGTAGTCTCTTGATTTGTTTGTTGCTTAGTGTGTGCTTTTTATTCTTCAATTTCTATCACCTTTTCTTCCCAAATCTCCACAATTCTTATTCCTTCACCCTCCTTAGAAGTCTTTTCTTTGTGATCAAGAGAAATGGGAGTATCTTTCGCTACAAATAAACCCTCCAGATTCTCTCTTTCTTTTTTCTACATTTCCTCTAGAATTTTATCAACACTTTCCATGGAGGGTGGTTCTAATACTTGATGAGGAGGGAGAGAAGCGAATGCAACCTGGTTGATGAAGGCTCTATTTTTTGATGAGAGAAAAATGTCTACATATTGCTTAGGAAAACTATTAAGATGAGCCATAAATGACTCTAGTAGGCTAAGGGAAGCAGGGGAAGAAATGGAAGGGATGGTAGGTGGCAAGGTAGGGATAGTGTATTGTGGAGTAGAAAGGGAGGAGGAGGAACGAGTGGAAGTGGTTTAGGAAGAAGGTGAGGAATTTTCCAAAATGGAAAAAGTAGAAGTGGAGGAGGTGAGATGGAATGAGATGTCAATGACACATGTAGATGAAATGATGGGAGGAGGAATATGAGTAGAGGAAGTGAGAGTAGATGAAGGTGGTGGTGGAGGAACTAAAATTGACAGTGGTGAAGGAGATTTTGGAGGAGGAGAAGGAGGCTATGTTGTTGGAAGAGTATTTGTGATTAGTGGTGGGGTAGGAGGAGAAGACTCCTCAAGGATTATCTCCATGGCCGTATGTTTTCTTAGTCCTCTTAAGCGAGAGCTTACTGACTTCTACATTATTTCTCTTATACAACCTCTTCCTCTCCAACGAGCATCTTTCTTGTACGTTTCCTTTCTTTTCCCCTTGTTCTCATAAGAGAATACACTTATTTACTTGCAGAGATCATGCTAGAAGCTTCTTCTTCATTGGTATTCTCATCAATTGTCTTTTCATTACCTTCACTGACCAGGGCTTCCTCTCTTTCCTTTTGTTCATACACCAATTCAATATTTTGTGCCTTGAGGAGACTAATATGAGAATCAATCCACCTCCTCGTTCTTCCTAAAATCGAACAAGTGATAATGTCAATATATTTATCCTCTTCTTCTATCCAATCTAATAAGAGGTGGAGCTAAGTAGAAACTTTTTTCTACTATTCTTCATCAAGGAGCCTTTCATCCTCCTGTAGCTAATAAGGCACCTTGAAGAGATTAAGGGTGTGAATAAATTCCAACGTTACTCTCATATAGCTCATTTTGTGGACTTCATAATCATTATCACAATTTTACCACAAGTCCTCAATGTGTAATTGGTGGGCATATTGCTTTCCCACTTATTTCTTCAAATTTTTAAGAGGATTGACATTGCCCCTCCTACTATGAAAATGAAACCTGAAACTCTAGATTTCAACATCAAAATGCTTTGTTGAGGGCATAAAGGGACATGAATACATTCCTCTTCCTAATGAAATGGGGTATGGGACCCCTACTAGGTTCTTCTCATGAAGTAGATGGTGTGAAGTGCACAATTTCCTGGTCAAATCTAGCAACACAATCCTATATGTGGGATACTTAGGCAACCTAGAGGATACCCATGAGAAACCCTTAATTCTAAAATATGCAAATTTTAGGAATTAGATGAACCAATACCTGAAGCGCTTAACCATCCCCATAGCTAAGTGGTACATCCTTGCTCCAATATCTCCTTGTAGCACCCATACAATGTGCATGGTGAGCACATCATTGACCTGCTTGTAATGGTGTTTGGTGTTTTAGTACTATAATTTTGGATAACAGTCGTACACAATATAATCATCTGGGCTCATTCCTACATTTCCCTTGCAGGTTAAGCCCCTGTACTTGAGGTTTACAAACAACAAATATACCACATAAGAAGTCATATATAAGGTGGAGTTATTCACCATAAAAAAATTTCTCATGAATATTATCTTTAATGATATTAGCCCAATAAATATTTATCTTCCCCTCAAGATCTCCTCGATGAAGTAAAACATCCACTTCTCAAAGGTAGATGCAGAGGACAATCCTGCAATACTGTTAAGAGGTGTAACCAAGTTGTTGACTTCTTCAGTAAAATCACTCTTATATAAGGTCTTGGGTAGCTTGAATGTACTTGCTCTAGGCTTCTTCATCTAATGCTTGTTAATAAGTTGCAAGAAACCATTAGGATCAACTTTGAATACATTAGTTGCATAAACCTTGTTTGTGACCTCCATTTTTGAAAAAGGATGGGATCTCGAATGTCCTTGAGATTGAAAAGGAAAAAAAATCATCAACCCTTCCTTCAACATCAATAATTCTCCTGGAGTCCTTATGATAGTACTCTTAAGATCCCATTATTAGTTTTGGACAAATCAAGGAAGTTGGGAATCTTGCTACTTGGGAAATCCCACTCTATTCAATCTTTGATGCTAATTCTATCTTTGAGCTCCAAAAATCCTCTCCTTGAACTCATGTATATCAACATGCCCAAGGTTGGTGTCAAGGATGTTTTCCCAAGTTGTTGAGATCTGAGAGGTAGTTTCAACGCCATGAAATTCAAACTTCATCTTGGATGCACTATTAGTTTTCTCCATAAAATATGTAAAAGTTAATACATAATTGTAGACATGAAAAATTTGTCTTTGCAAATCAACATAACTATTTCCCTCATAAATCATGCATATTTACACTTGAATTTGTGAAAATATCACATTAAAATTCCATTATGCATGAATACAATCATTCAAATTAGAGAGAAATATCAAAAATAAGCCATTTGTGATCTTTTGCAGGTCCTGGTCTTTTGTAGGGATGGAAGGTGCTCAAGCTACTATAGGAAAATGAGCAATGGAAACCTGCAAGGAGTTTTTTGCCAAGGTTAAAATTCCATCAATATGCCATGCTTAAATAGGTCTATGGTAAAATGCACGTTCAAAGATTGAAGGCCCCTAAAACTATAAGTTAAATTCCCCTTGAAAGCCTAGATTTGGAAACCTGCAAGAAGATTTTGGTAGGCATACACTTTGTGGAAATCTTAGGGTTGCAGCCTTTAGGATTATGCAGGTCAAAGGCCTAGTTGTGCTAGGAGAATAGATTCCCACAAAGGGAATCCTTGTAAAGGGACCTTTTGTAGATTTTAATCCAACATGCAATGAAGGCCTATTGAGGCCAACATTTGGCAAGGATACTAAGGGAATCCATTAAAGCAATTTCTGTAGGGAAATCTTTATGAAAAGAAACATTAAGTTCAAACCTTTCCAACTCTAAACCCTAAGAATCGAAACAATGTTAAAAAATTCAAAAAATTAATGTAAGAATCCAAGCATACCAACCTCAAATGGGAAAGATAAATTCAAGCAAAGGGTCACAAAATTAGCTCAACAAAATTGTTGAAACACCACATAACTCAAAAGTTTGATCACTCCTCAAGAACTCAATGTGGAGAAGGTGCAAAATGAATTCATGAGCGACTATTTATACCTCCCTTAATCCACAACACCATAAATACGCTAAAAGATAGCCTGTCATGCACCAGGGTGCCCTAATTAGGGTTTTAGATGGGAGATGCAAAAGTCTGAGGAATGTGAGGATGAAGGGATTATAGGGATGGAAGGCTACCATGCCATTGCGAGAAAGTGAATATTGGAAACCCGTGAAGTAATCCACACATGACCTACCTATGCAAAAATAGAAGTAATGCAGAGCTCGATGAATTGTGGGAAAAAAATAATTGGGGGGATAAAAGGATTGCAGGGATGAAAGGTGATTTCCCCACAAAAGCATATCCCTACAATAAGGAGATCCACGCAAAGGGGAGATTTTTGGAATTTACAAAATGACTTAGCCAAAAGGATCCAAATTTTCAAACAACCCAAGCAAAGGGGCAAAAAGGTAGAACTGAAAGCAAAATCAAACCAAAGTGAGAAAAATAAAAAAGGGGGTATTCATTTTCAATGGGGTGTGCGTGCAAGGAACAACAAATGGTGACTCTTCTAGGGAAATTCTCTAGAGCATTTTAGAGATAAATAGGGATCCAAAACCTAAAATTTCTAGTTTTGTAGACCAATGAAATAAATACTCTCAAATGTTAAAACCTAGGATTTGAGGTAGACCAAGAGATTCCCATCATATAAGAAACCAAAATGTGTGCAAATGATGTTCATTAAATTTAGCTTAGGGAATGCCCTTTTAGAATAAAATGGACCACCAAGCACAAGGCTATGTAAGTAATCCTACTCCAAAAGCAACCTAGATAGAGTCTTGTTGCCAGTCAAGTGTTCATAGCCTCTATGAGGTTATCCTTGGTGCCCTCTCAAACATAGCTCTATTTCTAGCTAAGCATCTATAGCCTTGGTACAGACATTTGAGTCCACCTAATTAGAAGATTGTAATGTCCCCTTCTCAAATGTGATTGCTTCAGCTGACCGTTGGCCTATTCCAGAGACCCGTAGGCTACTCGGAGGGTGAAATTAGGGTTTCCTATTTTTGAGGAGGTGGTTGCTTGAAGTTTGGAAATTGGATTGTGGATTCTTTCTGGGTTTTCAGAGAGCTTCACAGTGGTATAGTTTGTTTGGTATTCCGAGCAACTTCATGAATTTACTATTTTTAGTAAATTTTATTTCTAGCAGTGACCTTGTGGATTTCAGTGCTGTTGGCTCTCGTCTTCAACCAGTTCAGTTGGTAATTGGATTTTTGGCCCTTGGATGCTTTTTCTGGAGAGATAAGTTATTTTCATGTTATAATGTTATATTTTAATATTATAACCCCTTGGCCTAGCATTATAACTTCATGTTGTTTTAAAAAAGGGGACTTTATGGGTAAATGCTTCATGAGGAGATAATTTATATTTTTAAGACCAAAGTTTGGGTTGGAGAAGTGGGACGCCTACTTGAGGGAAGAGATTATTTTTTATAAAGTGAAATATTTCCTTGAGAAATGGACGCCACCTTTGGAGGGAAATAAGTTGAATTCAAAATTGAAATTTGGGCACCCTTCTTGAAGCTTCTAGAAGATTCTCTTCAAGTCTTTAAATGTTGGCTTCTTCTCTTCATTTGGACATCTCATATTTTTAGTAAAGTTATGCTGCCGAAATGGTGACAGATTGCTTCGAGGAAAGCACACCTCCTAGCTTGGCTCATCTTCTTGCTTGAAAGATAGCAACTAGTTGAGAGGTAGATTGTAGTGAGTTTGTTTTCAGCATTGCATTTGAGTTTCCAACATATTAGTTTAGTTTCCTTGCTTTTAGTCATGTTTTTTGGAGTTGCTGAATATCACTGCTGATTGTAAGATTTGCTCATATCTCTTGAAATAAAAATATTATCATTCTGGGTAGTTTTCCTTTGTGATTTCCAACTTGGGGTGACCCTTCTTGGGAATTTTTAGATTTTATTGTGGTGTCTAGAATTTTATATTAAAAAATCACCCCTCCTTGGCCATACCATTCTGGGCTGTCTTGGGAAGTGTGCATAAAAATAATATTGCATTTTGTTAGTCATTTCTTAGCCTAGATTTCATTTCCATCATCCTAGCTTTCGATTGCATCAAGTCTCATGTCATTCTGGAAAGTATTGAGTGAGTTGTGAGTATTTTAGTGAGTTCTAGTGTTGCTGATTACTTCATTTCAATCGTTGGTCTGTCATATCAATCTTGAATAAATGTAAGTTGTGAGGAGATTGAGTCTTGAGAGTCTTGTTAAGCATTGAGGAAATCATATTTAGTTTTGCAGCATTGGAGGACTTTCTAATATGGGGTTTTGGCAAGCATTCTATCATACTATAAGTTGAATAGTAGTACTATCAGTAATTCTCCTTTCTCTCTTTCACTTACTTTATTGTACTTCCCGCTGAATAAGTGGAAGAGGCTGGCTTGCTGCCTATTTACTTTCAGTTAGTAGTTTTAGTACCCTCTGACCATATGCTCACCATCACTCAGTGCCAGCTTGGTTAGAGTTACCTCAGCTCATCTTGCATAAGATCCTCTGACCATATGCTTGTCTACCCTAGACACATTCTTGGTTAGAGTTCCCTTCCAGTTCTGCATCTGCATTAGATCCTCTGACCATATGCTTACACCTTTCCCACATGGGGATCCTGGTGTACATCCTTGGTTAGAGTTGCTTTCGCATCATTTTGGTTTTAGAGCTAACCTTAACGGGTGCATGTTGATTGTAATTGTAATTGGAAAAAATAAAAAAAAATTGTCCAGTTCATTATAGTGGTATTAGAGCCATGATTCTGCCAACTTGTGCCCTACAGTGATTCAGTTGTCAGATGAGCGACTGTGATTGCAGATACTACACTAGAAGTTAGGCCATAAAACAATAGTCATAGTTTCCGCTAGTGCCAGAAGCAGATACTTTTTTTGAGGCTTTGAGAGAAACAGGGAAAGCAGTAGATACTGGTAAAGCAGTTGAGAACATGTCAGATAGTCATAAGCAGGCCATGGATGAGAGAGATGAAAGGATGGAAAAGAAGTTTGATGGGATGATTGATATGATGTCCCGATTTCTTGCACGAATAAACCAACAAACTCCTCAGAATCATACTCCTAATCAAAACCATGCTATAGGAGAAAACAGTGAATTCAATGGGAACAATGGCAATGGAGGGAGCAAAAATATTGGTCAACATGAGGCCACCTCTAGAGGATCAGCTTCTAGGCCACTTTTTCCCACATTCACTCGAAGGGAAGAACCACAAGTTGAGGCCACTCCTAATCTTGCGAATGATGCAAGACATGCCTACCTGGAGTATGTCACCTTACCCCCTGATCTTAGAGACCATTGGCCCTTTGATCAATTCATGAACCACAGGAGCAGAAGGAATGGTGGAAGAGTTGATAACCGTGCTCATATGGTTCCTAGGACTGATTATCAACAAGCCCTTGGGAAGGTGTCATTGGCTCACTTTGATGGAAGTGATAAGTGTTCAACAAGGTCGAGGGTTTAGAAGTTAGAAAACTACCTTTCACTTCATCCCATGCTAGAAGAAGATGCCATCAAGTTTGCAACACTATATTTGGAGGGAGTTGCCCATGAGTGGTGGTACCATGGTTTGGTCACGCGTGGCCACAACCTCATTCGAACATACGATGAATTTTCCAATAAGCTGATTGATAGGTTTGACACTAAGGATCCTGAAGTGAGGTTTCACGAGCTTGCACAATTGAAACAACATGGCTCCTTGGATTCTTACATAGCTGATTTCCAAAGGCTTTCCGTGATGGTGCCCAACATCACAGAAAGAAGGTTGGTTGTATTGTTTTCTGAAGGATTGGTTGAACCCTTGAAAGGGTGGGTTAAAGATTTCGATCCACCAAGTCTCAAAGAAGAGATAAAAAAGTCTCGAAGTATGGAGTTATCAGCCCCTAGGCCTAAATTTCTACCAAAGCCCTTTGGCCACAAGAAGGATAAGAAGCATTTTTCAAATCAGCACAAGAGGTTTCCACCCAAGTTGACTATTGAGAAACATGAACAACTTAGAAAGGAGGGAAAGTATTATACATGTTTGGAGCCTTGGATCAAGGGTCATAGATGTCCTGGAAGAGGGCGTTCTAATCAAATGGGGGCCTATTCTGATTGTGGGTCAGAATATGATATGTCTGATTAGCAGTCTTATTTTGGGGAAATCGAGGAAGAGAGAGCTCCAGAAGAGTCTGATCATGAGCAAGGAGTTGGGGGCCCTATTGCCCAACTCTCTAGTTTTCAAAAGAAAAAATCTTTCAAGGTTTGTGGTGGGGTTGGAGGTCACCAAATTATTGCCTTGATTGACACTGGGGCAACACATAATTTCATTGATGAAGGAGTGGTTGCAAAGAGAGGTCTCAAAATTGAAGAATTTGAAGGCTTCAAAGTCATGGTGACTGATGGGTTTCATATTTCTTGCAACCAAAGAGTTCCTAACATGTCCATGCAATTAGGCAACTATGAAGTCAAAGATGACTTCTATGTAGTGACTATTGGTGACACGGGTGCCATACTTGGTATTCAATGGTTACACTCACTTGGTGAAATCTCTCTCAATCTACAAAAAAATGGAGCTCAAGTTCCAATCTGATGGAAAGAAGGTGGTGCTTAGAGGAATGTCCAATGGTGGTCCTCAGATTGTGTCATTCAAAAGAATGGAGAGGTTGATTCAGCACGATCAAGTTGAGTGGGATGTAGAATGTATGGTTCTTCCAGCTAGTCTAGTTGAAACAAAGAGGGACTATCCTCCAGATATCTAGTCTATACTCACCAAGAAGAGTAAGGTGTTTTCTGATCTACCTTCTAGGACGCCTCCTGAAAGAGGAGCTGAGCATGTCATTGAACTCAAGGAAGGGGCCAAGCCAATCATCACAACATCATATCGGTATCCTAAGAAGCAGAAGGACGAGATCGAGAAAAACATAAAAGAACTCTTGGAGATGGGCTTCATTCATCCAAGCAAGAGTCCCTTCACTTCAGCAGTAGTTCTTGTGAAGAAGGATGGCACCATCCCCATGTGTGTGGATTATCGTGCCTTGAATCAAAGCACAATAAAAAATCGGTACCCCATTCCTTAGATAGATGATCTCATTGACGAGCTACATGGTGCCAAGTTCTTTTCAAAAATTGATTTGAGGTCGGGCTACTATCAAATTCGGATGAGAGGGTCAAATGTTGAGAAGACAACATTCAGATGCCACTATGGTCATTTCAAGTTTTTAGTCATGCCTTTCGGGTTGACTAATGCTCCAGCCACCTTCCAATCTTGTATGAACAAAGTTTTTCAGAAATAGTTGAGGAAGTTTGTGCTGATATTTTTTGATGATATCCTCATCTTCAGCAAGACATGGGAATAAAATCTCAAGCACTTGGAGGAAGTGCTTACCATTCTTGAATCAGAAAGTTTTTTTCCAAAGAGTCCAAATGTGAATTTGGAATGAGGGAGCTGCTCTACCTTGGTCACATAATCAGTGCTGATGGGGTGAAGATCGATCCTGAAAAGATCAAGGCGATAGTTGATTGGCCACCTCCAAAAAACTTGACTCATTTGAAAGGGTTCTTGGGTCTTTGTGGCTTTTACAGAAGATTTGTGAAGGGCTACTCTCAAAGTGCTGCTCCTCTTACTGATCTCACTAAAAAGGGATCTTTCTTTTGGTCAGAAAAGGCTCAAAGTGTGTTCGATAAGTTCAAGAAAATCATGAGTTCTTGTCCAGTGTTGGCCATACCGGACTTCTCCAAGCCTTTCAAGTTACAGTGTGATGCATCCGAAGAAGGTGTTGGGGCTGTTTTGATGCAAGATAAGCATCCCATTGTGTTTGAAAGTAGGAAACTAAGGGGTGTTGAAAGGACCTACTCCATCTATGACAAGGAAATGCTTGCAATCATGCATGCATTAGCTAAGTTTAGACACTATTTGGTGGGGAGAAAATTTGTGGTCAAGACTGATCACAATAGTCTCAAGCACTTCATGCATCAGAAGGATTTGAATGAAAGACAAGACAAGTGGGTGAGTAAGCTTCAAGCTTATGATTTCGACATTGAGTATGTCAAAGGGAAAAACAATGTTGTGGCAGATGCTCTATCTAGGAGGCCTCATTTGAGCTCATTGTGTGAGCTTACTGCTGATTGGAAGGAGATGTTGCTTGCTGATTATGCCAAAAATCAGTTTGCAACCAACATCATTGAAGGTACCTTCCATGATGAGAGGTACAAAGTGGTTGATGGTTTGATACACTACAAAGGAAGGATATTTTTGGTGGCCGATTCTAAGCTCAAAAGGAAGATTTTGATGACTTTCCATGACATCCCACTTGCTGGTCATCAAGGTTACTTCAAGACATATAGGCAGATTCGAGAGAGGTTTTCTTGGAAGGGGTTGAAAGAGGAAGTCCAACGCTACATCAAGGAGTGTCCCACTTGTCAGATGAACAAAAATGAGCATTCTCTTCTAGCTGGTTTGCTGCAACCTCTTCCCATTCCCAACCAAAAATGGGAAAGCATATCAATGGAATTCATCACAAGGTTGCCAAAGGTTCAAGGCAAAGACTGTATCTATGTTGTAGTGGACAAATTAACAAAGTTTTCTCACTTTTTTTCCATCACTAGCACATTTTCAACAACTCAAGTTGCAAATTTGTTTTTCCATGAAGTGTTTAGATTGCATGGGTTGCCGAAAAAAATTGTGAGTGATAGGGACAACAAGTTCCTAAGCACCTTTTGGCAAGAGGTTTTCAGGATGAGTGGTACAGTGCTTACTCCAAGCACTAGCTATCACCCTCAAACTGATGGTCAAACAGAGATAGTGAACAAATGGTTGGAGGACTATCTTAGAAATTATGTCTCGGAACAACAAAGGGCATGGGTGAAATGGCTTCACATTGGAGAGTATTGCTACAATTAATCCTTCCACATGTCAATAAGGATGTCTCCATTCATGACTCTCTATGGTTATGAGGCTCCTAACTTTTCTGATTTGGTGTTTGGTGATAGCAAAGCCCCTCAAGCCAAGGATTGGTTGCAGCAAAGTCAAGATATTTTGAAGTCCTTGAAGAACAACCTGTTATCAATAGTTTTGCACCCTGCTGAATGCAGTATTCAGCAAACTACTGAAACATGGAAACCTTCTTCAAATGTGGGTGATCTGAACGAAGAAGGAATCTCCAGAGCGAGCTGGTTCTCTGAATGATGAATTCTATTCTAAGTGACTTTCCAGGAAAAAGGATAGAAGGATAAACTAGATTTAAAATCTAAAATTGAAATTCTATCACCCTAAAAATATTGATCAACTGTAAGAAGACTCTGATAATAACTCACTCTCACCAACTCTTTAAAATTAAATTCTCACAATCTCACAACACATATAGTCCAACAGTGATTTATGCAAAGGTTAAAATAACACAAAGCATAACTTGAACTAGCATGCAACTCCTGGAAATCACTTGACCATAGTAAGAAAAGAAAAGGATTCAACAAATTTGAATCACAAGACAAATCAAATTACTATTCCAAGTCATGAAAAAGAACTAAGAAAGGAAAACTCTGCTATTTTATTGAATGATGGAGTGGAATTCTCAAAAATCTAAGCACACATAAGTTTACCAGCTCCCAAAATGTGTAAGGGGAAGAAATTCTAATTTGCCATGCTGAGAGAGGAGAGCTGAAAAGACTAAGTCTATCAAAACCTAGCTCTCAAGAAACCCTAATCCGAGCTTAGAAAAAGCTCAAGGAAAAAAGGCTTCTAATTGTCTCAAAAACTGCTAAAAAGCAGAAAAAAGCACAATGCTTTTATGATCGTACAGTCAAGCCTCTAAAAATAGGCTAATATCGCTTTAAAAGCTCAAAAACAATCTTATCTCTCCAAGATAGGTCTAAAATCTGACCAAGAGGAAAAGTCAACAAAAATCTACTAAAAATAGCAAGAAAACACAAAGCAATTTATAGAATATCGCTTTATGATTCTGCTTTACAAGATGTAGATTTGCACAATTTGTCTATTTTTTGCAATTAAAGCTTGAAAATCTTTTGCAAAAAAGAAAATCTCCTTATCCCTTCATTACAATATTATGATTTTATCACAAAAGCATAAAAATAAAACATTACATAATCTACCCTCATGCCTTCGGTTTTCATTGATTTCTGTAAAACCAACCAAAAAATAAAACCCTAAAAAGATCAATGACCTTAAACAAAAGCTCCTAGGTCATATGGCATTAAAACCTAATCTTAGGTCACAAGATATCCATCAATATTATCCCCAAGACTTCATACTTCACCATTTAATATTTCACTAAGGTAAAAGGAATAATCACCAAGACCTAACCCATAGTCCAACTTAGGAATTCAGCCTCCCTCATATACATTTGGACTTAGATTTAATAAATCACAAGGAAAGCATTATGAATTTCGGCCTCCATTGAAATATAACATGTGTTTTGATCGAATATTCTGGATCATCATGATGTTCGAATTAGGGTAAGTGAAAATAGGGTCAAACCCTAATTATCACTTCATTTTGCACACCCCCTAATTTGGAGAGAAGCTCTGTCGTCGCCATGACTCTGTCAAGCTCGAGCTCATATGCTTTGAGGAACCATTTTCTACCTTCTGACAGTCAAAATTACAATGGGTAAGCTTCATTTTGCTTTGCATAGAAGTTTTTACTTCATTTTTTTGAAAGAATACTGACCAACAAGGCTGCTGACTGTCACGAGCTTATGAGTTTATTCTATGATTTTTTCCTTGCACTCCTTATGACCTTGTTTGCTTGGCTGACCTGTGACCTCGAGTTCATCTCAAAAGCTCTAAGAGGAAGCTCGCCTTGTGGGTTTTGTTCTTCTCTTCCAAGCACAAGGGTAAGCCATCTACACACAGCTTCATAGCTTTTAATGGTATCATATTTTGCTCTTCTAGCCCCGAGGCCGCGGCTAGACACACTCTAACACCCCTGTCTTTCATTTTTCTGTATTTCACCTACCATTGTGTGAGCTCGACCCTCTTGAGAGCTTGAATCTCAGCTTCAGGATGCTTTGTGAAGCTCATACCGTGGCTAGGATGCTTACTTTCAACACAGAACTGGTAAGTCCACTTTGCCAGCACTTGTTCTCTGGAACTTAGAGGGTTTCTTTTAAGTCAAGAATTTCTGGCCATGACTAGGCCGAGACAGATGTGTATTGTAGAAAGCAATTCTTTGAATTTTGGGCTCGACCCAGAACATAAAACTTGCCATTATGTCTATTTGAAAGCATTTTTGTATATGGGTATCACAAAAATTTGAATAAAGCTGTCTCTTCTTCTTTTCATTGCTTGATTCAGTCACAGGAAACTTGTATTTTGCATTTCCTTGCTGTCTCTTCAATGTAAAACTCATATGGGTTTTCTCCATTATTGTATTTCTTGCACTTTGAAAACAAACCCACATGTGGGTATTTGAAATTTCTGAAGAGAACTGTATTTTCCAGAACTTGGCTCAACACAACAATTCGCATTTCGACTCAACTACTATCTCGGGCAAAACTTCACATGGGTCATTGTGATTATTGTTTTCTGTATCTTAAATGTAACCCTAGACATGGATATTTGAGACCCGAAACTGTAAATCTGTTTATGAATATGAGCTCGACCCAAATGAGCCAGTGACTTATTCTGAACTTCTGAAGCAAAGGAAAGACTTAAATGATTGTATCCTCATTAAATCTCCTTGGCATTCTGCACCTTTCAAAAGAAAGCATCTTCACTACATCACTTTAGAAAAGAAAACTCATGGCGAGAATAATAAGAATTTGTATGTTGCTCTGTAGTTAACTCATTGACTCATATTACTTGATATTTTGTTTTGGCATTTCTGTAGCTCTCCTCGATAGTTGTATAAAATCTGAATTTGACTCATAATTGTTTTTCCTTTTGATAAAAACATCTGATTCCTCTTGTCCCAGAATTGTCTTCGACATGGAATTGTAGACTACCTTTAAAAAAATCTAATGCACATTCTGGAAATATTCTCCAGGCACTTAGAATCTTGGCAGAAATAGTGTAATACCTTGAGAATGCTTCTGTATTTGTTCATTGTGAAGAGGAGGATCTCCATTCTTGTATTTTGTACACACATCAGTGTCTTTTTGACTTTCATTAATCTTAACAAAGCAACATCTATCTTCTGCTTCAAACATATTTAGATTGAAACATTATAATACTTGTACACATCTGACCTTAAAAGATTTCCCTTGTGACTATTAATACTTTAGGCATCATTGGCATACCATGTTGAAAACTCATGTCTCCATAATCTGATTTTGACAATTCTGCTCATGTGTGCCTTTCTTGACACCTGTAACTCACTGAAAACAAATTGAATGTGCATCACATTTGATTGTTGTCCTCCACTAATCATTGATACACGATCCCATTTGAGGCACCATGCCAACCAAAATGAGTTAATTGTCCTTGCTATAGCTTTTAATGACCAGTACTCCATATCCAAGTACTATATCATTGATGCTTGTTACTATATCAAGCTACTTTCCTTTGCACTCATAAATGTTCTCCTTTGAAATCCTTGATCTTACCATACAACAACATTGCTTTCTACTCCTAGAAATTTGAATGAACACTGATACTCTTCATTCTTGAAGCTCATTCGTAGTATTGGAAAATTGCTCTCTGTGTAGAAAATTTGAGCCTCCTTAAATCATTCAAATTCCTTCTTGAATTTGCATTCTGATTACTTGAACATTGAACTCATGCTACCTCCCCTGAGACAGAACTTGTCATGGTTAAGATCTCAAATCACAATTGATCTAAAGCGAACTCCTACTTTTCCTGTTTTAGCACTTATGCAGGACTTTACCTGAAACATTGAGTCATAATAAAATGCACCTAGCTATCTGTTCTCTTGCATAACTAACACCTCATAAACTCTTTCTGGAAATAAACTACTTGTTCTTTCTTTAATATTCTGGAATGATCACTTGCTTGATATTCATAATACTATGTTTGTTTTACTAGCCAATTGTAGCTGATGATTCATTCAGCCCTTGAATGCACTGTCTGTGTTCGTTCTCAGCTGTAACATGGTACTCTTCATGCATTTTTATATTCCACTTGACAAACTGCTTTTAAAAAAAATATGTTCTCTTTCGTGATAAAATTCAAAACAAAACATTAAGGCACAATGTATGCCTATTCACTATCCTTGACCGATTGAGGAAGAATTGATTAACTGAAACTTGCATGACATACATAATTACGATAAGCCAGAACATGAACTTATTCAACAATATCTGATGCAAATGTACTCAGTTGAATTCCTTAAGTGAACTAAACTCACTGTTCACCTATAGCCTTCAAAAAGAAACCCTGATCGTTATGAGTGAACAGTTGGTTTCATTGCTTGATGAAAAAATCTGTTTTTACTCTTTCAGTTGTTCTTCATTTCATTTGATGAATATGATAATGTATCTTTAAATCAGCCCATTTATTGAACAGGGTAGCATGTCGAGCTCTACCCTTGTGGGAGCCCATTTTACTCCACATGCTTAGTCTTCGAATAATATTCAACTTCGTGATTTTACCTATACCTGCACAAGGAAACAAACAATGTTAGCATAAAAACAGAACATAATGATCATGATGTTGTTATTTCTCCTTCAGCTCATTTCTTTCATACTGCACTTGATAGGATTGATTGTTTCAATGCATGGCTAATAGTAGACTATACTATTGTGGGTGCTCCATATAAGTCACATCATAATGAGAGCCACTGACACCCCTCTTTTCCTCTTACAGGTCAACGAAGCTCATGAAGACAAGGTGGACCATTCAGCATCAAGCGTTGATAATCAGGCAATGATGATTATGCTGTTACTTATGTGTTTTTTCTTTCTACATCTCAAGTAGTGCAATGTGCTATTAGCAATGTGTTGTAACAGTTATATCCATGGCTTGTGTGGATCTTTGATTTCAATTCTGCTTTTCAATTGAAAAGAAAATGCATTTTCATGCAATGTTGTAATATCATTCTAATTGTGAAATCAAATGAAGCCTTGTAAAATATGATTTTTTTATGAAGTAAAAGAAAGCATTTAAAATGCTATTTGCTTACTTACTCAATTATGTATTTCTGCCATTTCTGGAACATTTGAATGGCATTATGAAAACTCCATTTTTTCTTTAAAATGCATAACCGTTACTCAATGAAGATAATCATGCGAAACAATATTGAACTTAAGTTTCAATTCCATTTTATGATGTGATAACATTCAGCCAACTCCTCCAATTGAGCTGTGGCGAAAAATTGGTAACACAACCTTCAAATAGCACAAAATCAGCAGAAGATGTACGATGATCAGCAGCGTGTTGAGCGTTCATTTGAGGTTGGTGATATGGTTTATCTTTGACTTCAGCCTTACAGATAGTCTACACTCAAGAAGAGTGGAGCTGAGAAGTTCAAACCTCACTTCTATGGGCCATTCAAAGTCATCAGAAAGGTTGGAGCAGTGGCTTATGAGTTGTAACTACCATCAAGTAGTAAGGTTCACAATGTCTTCCATGTGTCTCACCTCAAGAAGGAACTTGGACACAATGTTGTTGCTTCATCACAATTTCCTCCCTTGGATGAAGAAGGACAGTTGACCTTGATTCCAGAAGAGATTATTAATTCCAGAGAGCATTCTTTAAGGAGAAGGACAATCAAAGAATACTTGGTGAAGTGGAAGAACTTACCTTTGGAGGATGCTACTTGGGAGAATGAGGAGATTCTGTAGCATTCAGACTTGCGATTGCTTGAGGGAAAGCAATCTTGGGGAGGGCAGACTGTAATGTCCCCTTCTCAAATGTGATTGCTTTAGTTGACCGTTGGCCTATTTTGGAGACCCGTAGGCTACTCGAAGGGTGAAATTAGGGTCTCTTATTTTTGAGGAGGTGGTTGCTTGAAGTTTGGAAATTGGATTGTGGATTCTTTCTGGGTTTTCAGAGAGCTTCGCAGTGGTATAGTCTGTTTGGTATTCCGAGCAACTTCATGAATTTACTATTTTTAGTAAATTCTATTTCTGGCAGTGACCTTATGGATTTCAGTGCTGTTGGCTCTCGTCTTCAACCAGTTCAGTTGGTAATTGGATTTTTGGCCCTTGGATGCTTTTTCTAGAGAGATAAGTTATTTTCATGTTATAATGTTATATTTTAATATTATAACCCCTTGGCCTAGCATTATAACGTCATGTTGTTTTAGAAAAGGGGACTTTATGGGTAAATGCTTCATGAGGAGATAATTTATATTTTTAAGACCAAAGTTTGGGTTGGAGAAGTGGGATGCCTACTTTAGGGAAGAGATTAATTTTTATAAAGTGAAATATTACCTTGAGAAATGGACGCCACCTTTGGAGGGAAATAAGTTGAATTCAAAATTGAAATTTGGGTGCCCTTCTTGAAGCTTCTAGAAGATTCTCTTCAAGTCTTTAAATGTTGGCTTCTTCTCTTCATTTGGACATCTCATATTTTCAGTAAAGTTATGCTGCCAAAATGGTGACAGATTGCTTTGAGGAAAGCACACTTCCTAGCTTGGCTCATCTTCTTGCTTGAAAGATAACAACTAGTTGAGAGGTAGATTGTAGTGAGTTTGTTTTCAGCATTGCATTTGAGTTTCCAGCATATTAGTTTAGTTTCCTTGCTTTTAGTCATATTTTTTGGAGTTGCTGAATATCACAGCTGATTGTAAGATTTGCTCATATCTCTTGAAATAAAAATATTATCATTCTGGGTAGTTTTCCTTTGTGATTTCCAGCTTGGGGCGACCCTTCTTGGGAATTTTTAGATTTTATTGTGGTGTCTAGAATTTTATATTAAAAAATCACCCCTCTCCTTGGTCGTACCATTCTGGGTTGTCTTGGGAAGTGCGCATAAAAATAATATTGCATTTTGTTAGTCATTTCTCAGCCTAGATTTCATTGCCATCATCCTAGCTTTCGATTGCATCAAGTCTCATGTCATTCTGGAAAGTATTGAGTGAGTTGTGAGTATTTTAGTGAGTTCTAGTGTTGTTGATTACTTCATTTCAGTCGCTGGTCTGTCATATCAGTCTTGAATAAATGTAAGTTGTGAGGAGATTGAGTCTTGAGAGTCTTGTTAAGCATTGAGGAAATCATATTTAGTTTTGCAGCATTGGAGGACTTTCTAATATGGGGTTTTGGTAAGCATTCTATCATATTGTAAGCTGAATAGTAGTACTATCAGCAATTATCCTTTCTCTCTTTCACTTACTTTATTGTACTTCCCATTGAATAAGTGGAAGAGGCTGGCTTGCCACCTATTTACTTTCAGTTAGTAGTTTTAGGGACCCTCTAACCATATGCTTTCCATCACTCGGTGCCATCTTGGTTAGAGTTACTTCAGCTCATCTTGCATAAGATCCTCTAACCATATGCTCATCTACCCTAGACGCATTCTTGGTTAGAGTTCCCTTCCAGTTCTGCATCTGCATTAGATGCTCTGACCATATGCTCACACCTTGCCCACATGGGGATCCTGGTGTACATCCTTGGTTAGAGTTGCTTTCACATCATTTTGGTTTTAGAGCTAACCTTAACAGGTGTGTGTTGACTGTAATTGTAATTGGAAAAAAAAAAAAAATTAGTCTGGTTCATTACAAAGATTTTTTTGATATTTTCTCTTTTTCCTTTATATTTTATCTTTATAGATCTTTTGTAGAAAATGAAGCCTACACTCAAGGTTGAGGATAACAATAGTGCTAGAGGAAAAATAAATATTTTCTCACCTTATACTTGACAACACATTCCTACCCAAAAGAGACCCCAAATTATTTAGATGTATGCATGTAATGTTTAAGGCTTCAAAGCATAATGGAGGAAAACCCAAGATCAATAAAATGCTTGAGTTAAGAAATTCAAAAGAATCTACCACTAACCCAACTAATCATACTCTACTGAGAAGAGGATCAAGATTTATCAAAGAAAAGAAACTGGACTCACTTCCTAGAAGAGACCATTATTTATTTAAAAATACACCCAAGAAAAAATGAAAAACAAGAATGACACAACACAAAAGCAGGCTAACCTACCTATGTACATAAGTCTAAGTTGAGATAGCTCAGGCTTGGCAACATTTCTTGAGATACTACCCATTGATAGGTAGTGGGACATCTTCACCCGTAAGGGTCTTTAGATGATATGCATTGTCCCCTAATATTTTAGAAATTTGGAAGGGACCAAGCCATACTTTATCGCATTCACCATACTCTCCCTTCTTCTCATGTTCCTTATCTAGTAAAGAACAAGATTAGAAATTCTGAAGGCTTTTTAACTCAGGCATGTCTTTCAAACCAATTTTTTTTTGACACCCTGATACTTAGAAAATTTCTCAGTGGATTCATCACGTTTTTCCTCTAAATGAAGGAGATGGGCAAGACAGGATTCCAATTTTTCCCCTTCATCATAATACTCATCAATGAACTACAAAGTGGAGATTTTCAGATGGACTGGGAAGATAGGCTCTAGACCATACACCAAATGATACAAGGACGTTCCAAGGGTAGCCTTCTTACAGGTTCGATCTACCCAAAGGACAAACTTCAACTGAGTGTGTCAGTTCTTAGGATTTTTCTCTAGTAGTTTATGAATGATAGTCAAAATGTTTTTGTTGGTTGATTCTTCTAGGCCATTTCCCTGAGGGTAATAGTTAGATGCAAACTTTAAAGTGATGTCATAGTCAAATGCCCAACCAAAAAGTTTCAAAGATGCAAAGGCAAGACCATTATCATAGACTAATGAAAATGGACATTCAAGTCATGTTACAATATGTTCTTCAAGAAATTTAATTACCAATTCAACAATGCATTGTTTACATGCAATAGCTTCCATCCATCTAGTGCAATAACCAGCTATGGTTAGAATATATATGTGGCCCACAAAGGAAGGAGGATTGATAATACCAATGAAATCAAGCCCCCATTGTATATAGGGGTGTACCTTAGTAACCGATTGTAGAGAAACAAGATACATCTCCTTGTTAGTAGAGGTCTATCATGTGTGACAAGTGTGAACGTCTGCATGGGCATCATGGAACAAAATGGGCTAGTAGTACCCAAATCTCATGATCTGATGTGTTGTAGCAACTCCTGAACCATGGCATGTCCCAAAACTTGTGTGAAAATCATTCAACATAGTAATTTCTTCCTGCTTGCTAAGGCATCTTAGATAAATACCCTCATGGTTTCTTTTGTATAAAATTGCTCCCTTGAGCATAAAGTTGTTAATTTTAAGTGCAAAGCACACCTCTAAACTATGTTCAAATGGGATGGATAGCATTGGTTAAGTAGATAAAAGGTAATATCATCATACCACTCATCTAGAGAGACATCCTCAAGATTATACTACTGTACGGTGAGACCTGGATCAGTTTCTGCCATGGTGTGTATCAAGGCCTATCCTCGAACCAACTTCATTGGATGGATCTCTAGATCAAATTCTTGTAACATCATAACCCATTTGCCTCTCTGTTCACCCAACTCACTCTCCATAAGTAGTATCTTGACTACATGATTCAACACGATTGCATATACTTTACTTCTCAGAATGTAGTGCCTAAACTTTTTGACTACCTTCACTAAGGTGTATGCCTATTTTTCCATGCTAGGTTATCTCAATTCAACATCTTTAAGTGAATAACTCATGAAATATATTGGAATTTCATCTCCTTGTTCTTTCTCACAAATAGATATAGAAAGGCACAAAATAATCAAGACTCACCAATATTGGAGCATCAAAAATTGCTTGGTTAATCTCCTCAAAATATCGCTTAGCCTCTGGAGTCCAGTTGATCTTTGCATCTTGTTTTAGCATAGCATTCAATGGTTTGACGATCTTTTCAAAGCTCATGATAAACTTTTGTATAAAATTGATCTTACCAAAGTATGACTTGATCTCTTTCTTACTTGTTGGGGTTGAATCTTTATCACCTGTATTCTTTCAAGATCAATAGAAATCCCCTTTTTGAGATAACATAGCCCAACAACTTGCCCTCTGTAATGTAAAAAATGCAATTCTTAGGATTTAATGTGATGCAAAACTCTCTACATCTCTAAAATACCTTGCACAAATCTAACACATGATCCTCATATTTATTTGAAAATACCATTAGATTGTCCATATAAATGATTATGCATTTTCCAAACAATTATTTGAAAGCAATGTCCATGGCACACTAGAAAGTTGCCCCTATGTTAATCAGACAAAAATGCATCTGCTTATATGAGAATGTACCCCACTTGGTGGTAAAAGTTGTTTTTAGTCTATCCTCATGATTCATTATCACCTAATTATAACCAGAGTGTCCATCTAGAAAAGACATAATTTGAGAACCATTGATAATTTGTAATACCTCATCTAGTGAGAGTAGTGGGTAATTGTCCTTCACTGAAGTGCGATTAAGATTTCAAAAGTATACACATAAGCGAATCTCCCCATTCTTCTTCCTAATCAGAACCAGGTTGGCCACCCATGTCAAGTGTCGTATAGGAAAGACAATCCTTCTTGAGAGTAATTTCAATACTTATTTATAAATTAATGGCTCTAATAATCCATATACGGGTCATTGTCATTGTCTAAATGGCTTGGAATTCAACTTGAGAGGAATTATGTGCATAATTATCAAAGTGTCATATATCTTTAGGTCCCCATAACTAAATTCTATCACAACCTGATATATATGATCTTTGATCATACCTTCCCTTTCATCTAGAGTACATACCTTTTCGATAAAGACATTCTTTGGTTCTTTAGTTGTGCCCATATTTTAAGTATCACATTTTCTTGTTATTTCTTCCTCTTTAGAGCGTTAATCTATCTGCCGCAATTGATCCATATCAAAGATTCATTCTATTGAACCATACCTTTAGGGATTGTATTGGTCTTCAAACTAATTACTTCTTCAAGGTCCAACTCAGCCTCCTCGAGTTCCTCTTCAAATATGATTTGAGCTACAAATACATCTAAATTGGCAATGAATTCCTATATGTTCTTATCATCATTGAACACTTGAAAATTTGTGATATTATCAAGTATTGAAGGAGTAGGTATTAGCTCAATTATAAAGTTCTTCAAACTTGATAAAGCTAGCAATTGCAAGGTACTAGATGCTTTCGCCAAGGCATGAACAACATTATTTTTATACCTAGGAATCAGTTGAATATTAGAGGCATCAAAAATTTCTATCAAGTCCCACACACAATGTCAATAACGTTCTAATCTTTTTTCATGATAGGAATATTGCTTTCATACTTTCTTTACAACCAGTTTTGAATCTCCAAAAACCTACAAGACTTTGGCCTTCTTATGAATTATCATCAGAAGTTCATGTACTAATGCTTCATATTCAATAATGTTGTTTGTAGAGTAAAATTGCAACCTATGAGATGTGAAGAACATCTTACCATTAGTATTGATTAACTCAAAACCAGCCCCAACGCCTTGTTTTGATCGAGAGCCATCAAATATTAACATCCAAAATTTGGCATTATTTCCACCACTTGTTGTTTCTTTATCCACTCTTGGTGAAACCTATTTATAGGGATGCTCATCCTATACAAGTTTTTGCTCCGCACTACTCTTGGAATCAAGAAGATTTAATTGATCTTGTATCTTGTCTATTGTAGTCTAACATAAGAAACACTCAAATTTTGAATGTCATGCATCATGAACTCTACACCAACATGGCAACAATAAGTCATCAAAATTCACTTTATTTCCAAAACTCCTCTAATCACTAACAAATTTTTCCATAAATTCATAGAATTCTTCAAATATACCACCTTCATCACTTGAATGAAAATCATCATCGACCTCCACACATTCTTCAATATTATTAGGAACTTGGTTCAAATCCTTAACAAGGAACATTGTATCATGTAACATCATTATTTCATCAATCTATACAGTTTCCAGAGAATGTATGCCAAGATCCTCCTCTGAAAATAACACCTCATTATTTTGGTTGTACTCAGTAATCATATGTTTCATTTGAGGTTCTCTTTCAACTTGAATTTGATTATCCATACCTCTCCATGGGAGCAACATGTGAGAGAAGTCAATAGCCATATAACCATTCAACATTCTAGTCCAATCCCGACACAAAAGCATGCCATACACATCTAGTCTATCAACAACTTGAATATTGATCCAATGTTGGACTCGGGGGGTTAGAGGCAAGTTGCATGTGAATATTGTTCAGTTCTCCTACAACACTAACCTCAGTCTTATCTAATTGGGTACTTCCCTTATGGAAGGAGCAGGGGTGAGTCTGAATGCCTTGCAAACTACTAAGGGCATTACATTAGTTGATGCACTTGAATCTACTAGATAATTATGTAAATTTTTACCAAAGATACGCAGAGTTAGAAGGAAAGGTAGGGAATCTTTCTTATCTTTGAAAAGGGTAATTGGAGTGTCCACATGAGATATCTAAATTTTTTCCTCCCCTTGTCATGCCCTCACCATGATTGAATTATAACACTAAAGTATAAAAAACCAAATGTTGAAATGCAATAAATAACAATATAAATATTAATATTAACAACTTAAATATTATTATAATCATCATAGTATATATATAAAATTAGTAAACAACAACAATTATGAAAGACAATGATTATGATAAAGGGTAGTGAACAAGTTAAGAGCAGGGATCTTTAATGTTTGAAGGAGGTGCTTGAGTTTATGAAGGAAATGAAGGATATATGATAGCAATTGAAGATAAATTAAAACATTCAATAGGCAACCAACATAAAGGAATCTTTAACAAAAGGTTATTTCTTCTCAAAGGGTTATCCCTTTGTAAAAAGATGCATCTTTTCATGAAGATATAAGATGTGAGTGGAGAATAAGGGATGGGAATCAATAAAGGGAATGTGAACTAAAAAAAGTAGAAAATATGAAAGTGGACTATAGGATATCCATTAAAATAATTATTCTCTGCAGCAAGGATATTATTGAAGTAAGCTTTAGAATAGAAATAAGAGAATAACTATAATTATATATATAGATGAATATCAATCAAAATAAATAACTATATAGAATATATATATATATATATATATATATATATAATTTTCAAACATCATTGAATCATTCATAAAAGTAACAATTATAAATTTGTATGCACTTGAATATATATGCATTTAATCTATATATCATTTGATAGGCATGCAAATATATGTATAGTTACTTTCATAAGGATTGATTTGCAATAAGGGAGATATGTTATGTCTAAATGGGTAAATAAGGGAAAATAGTGAATTATTTTATATTATTATAACTTACATCTTTTCCTTTAAGCAACCTTGTGCAAGGATGGCAAGGAGACATATTAAAGTGCTATATGGGAATTGTCTTGGTTGGATGTTCCCAAAGGGATTGTCTTGGTTGGATGTCCCTCAGAATAAGGAATTGTCTTGGTTGGATGTTTCTAAAGGTATTTTCTTGGTTGGATGTCCCTATTATGAAAGGAATTGTAGTGGTTGGATGTTCCTCTTTTGGTTCCCTATCATGGTTCTCACCCATCCCTACCATGATTGGTTATTGGAAAGGAGTCTATAGATTAGATTCAAGTTTAAGTTGGCATTCATTATTTCAATAAATGTTATTAGTTTATTTATTCTTAAGTTCAATATCTATTATATAAATTGCAATGAAATATTATTTGTTAAACAATTTTATGTTATGTAGTTGTCCCTTAAGGAAAATTCAGGAATACTCCAAGTAGGGGACATTACATCCATTTATCATGAACCTTCTCAAGTATGGGTGTACTAGATGGAACTTTAGGCTCAACTAACTTGTTGATGGAACCAAGCAATAAATTTATAACCTCTAATACTTTCAACAATATAAAGATAGAGAGGCTTACATTCATCTTCTTCATTTCATCTACAACATATTTCCCCATTTGTGTAATTTCTAATTTGGTATGAGATTCTTTTGATGAGAACTAAGTAGGTACCTTGGGAGGTGTTGGATTATTACTAGTGTTTGGATCTAGTGGTACTTGAAGAGTGTTTGGAGAAATAGAAGTTGTGAGTGGACCTTTAAACTTGTTGCTTCAAAAATTATATGCCCCTCAATTTTGGTGCAACATCTATACATCCTTCTCATTATAAACTGAATTTTCTTCGAAAAAAGATTGAAGAGTTTCTTCATATTCTAGCTCATTTTCATCTTGATTAGGAACAAGAGCATTGTTTAATACTAGAGTAGTATCATTCAAAGTTGAGGGTACAATTTATTTTCCATAGGAAGTGAAACCTTATGCACTTTATACATTTTGTACCTCCAACTAGAAAATGCTAGTTGCAACTTAAAACTCTTGACAATTCAATTTAGAATGCTGATTTATATTATGTAATTTGTACCAATTTGACATTGCAACTTTAACTAAATACACTCATCTTGGAGGTTTATTCTTAGATGTGGTTGGTGCATCTAGCAGTGATGGAACTTCCCCATTGTTTGGATGAGTATTCCAAGTTCATTTCTACCTTTGATAATTCTGATTTTGTCCTTGGTTTTGACTCTGAGCACATCCTTGATTCTGATTGAAAGTAGATAGATAGTTCCTCTAAGCATTCTACAACTGATTATTTTGATTTCTTAGATGAGTGACTTCAACAATCAACTTGCTGATTTGATCTATAAGTTCTTTGATTTCGTCTTTCTCTACTAATGTTCTTGAAGAAACATAATTCTATAAATACATTAATTGAGATGATGGAACTTGACCCAATGGAGCACCTAGATGAACAACCAACTAATTTTAAGGAATGGGATTCATAAGGGGAGTATGATGAGCCAAAGCTTGATTTATCCCTTGAATATGATTTGAGCTTGTTGGTACTCCTAAATAATTATTTGGCCCTAAGAAATTTTGGCCTAAATTTGTGCTAACCTTTACCACTTCAACATATGCCTCCATCAAAAAGGATGGGGTTGGGTTGACTCTTCTTATAAACACTAAAGTGAGATTATCTAAGGCTGCATAATAAACATGCCTAGAAAGTTCATCATGTACATTGTAGGGTGCTTGTAGCCAAGTATAAGATTTGTGTTCAATATATTATTGAAGGAGCTAATGGGTTCATTATCCTACCTTTTCACTTCAACAAACTACTTGCATAACTCATCTAGACTGATAGGAATCTTATATTTCCCTAAGAAATTATTCTTCAAACTTTCCCAAGTGGTGACAATGTTGAACATAGGTTGTCATTGATGTCAAAGGCTATTATTGATGTTATAATTTTTAATTAGAAGTATGTCAAGGATGTAAGAACACTTTGAATTGTCAATATATTCCCTTCAACTTAAAGTGTTGTATGTTTGATTAGTGTTGGTAATTTTACTATCATGATGAAAATCAATAAATATATTATGAGTTGCTAAGGAGTGTTTGTATGATTATTATATTCTTGCAATATCTTTCTTCCATCTATTCTCTATGAAAGTGATGGTCCGGAAGTTTGTATCAATGTGTTGTTGTTCAAGGATATCTTTTGGGTAGAGAGATTTCTCAGGAAATTCAATTATGGTCCACATTTCTTTCAAAAATGCATCTTTGCTCTACGATTTGGAAGGAGAGTATTTATACATTAGTATTATTAGATTCTTGAGTTTTTAGAGGATATGTTCAACATGCAAAAAGACTGAAGTAATAGAAGACTCTCTATGTTTGTTTATCAACTAGTTGAAGTTCAAGGCATGTGTAGTAACAACTAGTTGTTTGTATAATTCAAATCTTGTGTGTGGTGTTAAGATATGAATTTGTTAGGGTCTCTATGGTAGCACATAACATCAAGTTATTTAAGCGGCAAGAAAAGTTAATTTTGGACCATTATGTTACAAATTTTATGTAATTTGAATTTGGGTCCATTCTATGTAATTTTGACTATTTATGGATCCTTGTCCAGCATGGAAGAATGCTAATGCAATGTCATGCATATATTTCAAATGTTCAAATGCATTAGTAGGAATCTAGGTGTGAGCGCATGAAATGTAATTACCTCTGTGTGAAGTGAAGAGTTGGTCATTGGTGTAAATTAAAGAGATGATGAAGGAGAGTTGCATTCTAGTGTGTGTGCCTGTATCAAAAGATCATATTCAGAGAGGAATAATGTGTTTTATAACTCTAGCATGAGTTGAGTTATGTTGAATATTTGTAAGCTTTATCATTATATTCCAGTAGGACTGGTGTTTACTTGTTGTACTGTTTCAATTGGGCATTGGTTATTGTTTCAATTGCATTAATATTGGACATAAGGCTATGGATTGTAGGAAAGCTTTGGTGTTGAGAAAAGAAGTTGTCAGCAATAATGCATTTGCACTTCTGTACAAATTTAATATCATTTGTTTCAAATGCAACAACTTTGGACACATTGCAAGGAACTGTAGAAGCAATCTTGTGAGTCCTCTACTACTAGAAAGTAGAAGAAAAGTTGGAAAGAGCAGAAGTCATGAATAAAAAAAGGTCAGGAAGAAGGTTCCTAAAGAGAAGAATGTTGAACACCTAGAATACTAAGAGGGGGGTGAATCAATATTCACTAAAATTTATTAACTTCATCAATTTAAACATCCATTCAAAGCATCCCATTAAACTTGCAGTAATAGAAATGAACATATAAAGCATGCATCACATCAAGGAACAAAAGAACACCAGATTTATGTGGAAAACCTTAGAAAGGGAAAAACCACGGTGAGGATTAGCTCACAATATATTATAACTAGTTACAATAGAGATTACAGAATGGTGGACTCACTTTCCAAAGACTCACTGCACAAAAAGAAAGAATGACTCACTACCAAGGGCTCACTGCCTAAAATAGAAAAGGATAGAGGAAAGGGTGGCTCACTGTGAAAATGAATAGCTAATAATGCACCCGCACCATGCCAAAAATATAATTCTAATCAATCTTTGAAAATTGACTTAACACACTTCATACTTCACGACTACACCTTTCACACTTCACACTACATCAGATTTCACACACACTCTCTATTCTCACCCATATCATCATTTGCACAATGAATCAACCTTGCATATATAGCACAATCAAACAAAACATCAATTAGGTCGACCTAATTTCATGAATTGTGTACCACATAACCTTTAGGCTTAAAAATTTAACACACACTTTGTAGAGAAAACCAAAATGTGTACACCTCCAAAAATAGGTCAGAATGAACTATAATCACTCCCATAAATTTTATCCTTACATACTTCAACTCCACATGACCCCAAATCCTTAGGTTGACACCACATAGACAAATTGGTGAAGCAATAACTAAATGAACCAACCGTTCATTCCAATCTCGACACACATACCACCAAAAAAATTGACTCTTGGAGTACACACACATCTGAAATCTTCCAACACTTCCTCAAAATCGCATAGAATAATATTCATCCACGGTGGAATGTGGAGCATTCCAATAGGCACTTTGCACCAGTCACTCTGCCATTACTAAGCTCGATACATTTTCAGCATTATCTTCAACTTCAAAAGACATACATACTTGAAAATTTGGATCTGAACACCTTCAATACTCATCATCAACACCTCAAAACCACATGACAATATATTGCATAGTAGAGAAATACAGACCACAAAACTAGTTCATTGTAACACTGAAATTGCACTTTGAGACTTAGCCAATTATCTACACTATTTGGTCTTCTCCGGACCAACACTTATATATTTATACAATGGGTTGACATCAATGACAATACCATACACCACCCAAGCACCATCATGCCCATGTTGCCAACCAAGAAGTTTGAAAAGTTAATGATAGCCCAAACTGCGCTACATGCTCAGAAGGAGAAGAATATGTGGATCATATACAATGGTTTCTCTAGCCACATGACTAGAGATAAAAGTAAGTTCATGACTTTCAATAAATTTGAAGGTGGTTCATTGACCCATGGGAACAATTCAATTGCCAAATTTTTTGGTAGGGGTACTTTAAGTCTTGATGGTGGAAAAACAAATATTCATGATGTTTTGTATGTTGAAGGTTTAAAGCATAATTTGTTAAGTGTTAGTTAAATGTGTAACAAAGGCTATAAGCTATCTTTTAGTGTTGAAGGGTGTGAAATTAGGGAATCAAGCACCAATGAACTGACTGTGAAAGGAAGTAGGACTGATAGTGACATTTATCATCTCAGCGAGTTGAATGGAAAAAGTTGTCTCATTCTGTAGAGAGATGAAAGTTGGATATGGAACAATAGGTTAACACATATGAATTTTGATGATATTGTAAAGATTAGTTCAAGAGGACTAGTCTGAGATATGTCAAAGATCAAGAAGCCTCAATCAATCAACTACAAGCCATGTCATGAAGGGAAGCAAACAATAAGAAAATATATTGCTAAGGAGTATTCCACATCACAACCATTAGACTTGGTTCATAGAGATCTATGTGGACCCATAAGGACTAAAATCCCACAAGAAGATAGGTATTTCATGATGCTCATTGATGACTACACTAGAATTACAGATAAAATTCCTGAAAGAAAAGTTAGAAGCATTTGCGAAGTTTAAGGCATTCAAGACACTAGTAGAAAATGAAACCAAAAGGACAATCAAGGTATTGAGATTTGAAAAAGGTGGAGAATTCACTATTGAGAAGTATGACAAATTTTGTGAAGAGCATGGGATCTAGAGGTAGTTTTCAACTCCTAAAACACCACAAAAAAATGGAGTTGCAGAAAGAAAGAACCAGACTACACAAGAGATGGCAAGAACTATGCTATTGCAAGAAAATATACCAAATATGTAGTAGAGAGAAGCTACATAGAACTGTTGTATATATTTTGAATAGAGACCAGATTAGGTGCAAGAGTGAGAAGACACCTTATGAGCTATGGAGAGGAAGACCGACATTAGTAAGACATCTCAAAATATTTGGAAGCAAGTGTTACATCAGGATGATGAATAAAATTTGGTCAAGTTTGATTCCATATAAGATGAAGGTATTTTCTTTGGTTATTCTTTAAGAATTAAAGCCTATATATACTATAACAAAAGATTGAGGAGGATAGTTGAAAGTGCAAATGTTAGAGTTGATGAGATTATTCTTTCTAATAGTATTTTGAAAGTAGAAGATGATGAAGAACCAATTCACAACAACATTGAAGATTCAAAAGAAGTTATTCTAAAAACTCCAACAAAGTATGTTCAGAAAAATCACTCTATAGATCATATATCATAAGTGATAAAGATAGTAGGGTTCCGACTTGGAAGAAACTTTAGAGAGGAAGTGAGCAAGTACACTTTGCATTACTATCAAAGGTAGAACCTATTAGAGAGGAAGTGAGAAAGTACACTTTTCATTACTATTAAAGATAGAGCCTAAATCATACAAAGAAGTGAGCAAAGAGAAAGGTTGGATAGAAGCTATGGTGGAAGAACTAAATCAAATCATGAACAATGAAACTTGGGGACTTGTACCAAGGCCTAAAGGAAAGAATTTGATTAGAACCAAGTGGGTGTTCAAAACCAAGATAAATAAAGAAGGTGAAGTGATCTAGAACAAGGATAGACATGTGTGTAAAGAGTATTCTCAAGTTGAAGGCATAGACTTTTAAGAGACATTTACTCTAGTGGCAAGACTGGAGGCAATCAAAATGTTCTTAGCTCTTTCAACATTCAAAAATTTCAATGTATACCAAATGGACGTGAAGTCAATAATCTTGAATGGACAACTTGAAGAAGAGGTTTATATTGAGCAACCAGAAGGATTGAACAATGTTCTAACAATCTTGATTATGTTTGTAGATTGAAGAAGGCTTTGTATATACTTAAGAAAGCTCCCATCTAGCTTGGTATTCAAGGTTGGATGGATACTTGTAGTAGCAAAGATTCTAGAGAGGAAGTGTAGATGGTAATCTATACATAAAAATAGAAGGAGAACAACTATTGATAGTTGCGGTCTATGTGGATGGCATCATTTTTGGTGGTAGTAGTGATTACATGTACAAGGAATTTCAAAAGGAAATGCAAAATGAATTTGAGATGTCTATGTTAGGAGACTATCTTTCCTTCTTGGGTTGTAGATTGTACAATCAGACAAAGGCATTTTCATTTCACAACACAAGTATATCAAAGAAATGCTAAGAAAGTTAAAGATGGAAGATTGCAAACCAATTGCAACACCTATGGTTACCAAATGTAAGTTGAGTAAATATGATGAATCTGCTTCAACAGATCAGACCTTGTATAGGTCCATGATTGATAGCTTGTTGTATATGACAATATCTAGACTAGATATTATGCAGATAGTTGGAATGGTTACCTGATTTCATGTAGCACCTAAAGAGACTCATGTTAAAGTAGTAAAGAGGATAGTCAGGTATTTGGAGGCTACTGAAGATTTTGGACTATGGTATTTGTAGTATAGGGTGTAAATTGTAATCAAAGGTAAATATTCACAATAGCAACCACAACTATTTAAAAATATAAACCAAAATGACCCAAATCCAAACAAGAAAATACAAAATAGCAAAGGAAATCAATAACTAATTAGAACAAAACTATATCAAACTCCCCATGCTAAACTTGATTAATCTTCCTTGCATCTCCTCCATTTTGTTGTGTATGCAAACTTTCCCTTAGATTTTGTTGTATGCAAACACTTGCAAGTGACAATGATCTGATAGTAACTAGAAAGAATTTTGGAGACTGTGGTTGTAAGGTTGGAATGAGGGAGACAACTCTCTTTTATAGAAAATATATTCAAACTGACAATCATGATCAGAAGCCAAAATGATGCCAAGATCAACGGTTGAGGTTGCTTGCAACACAAAAGGATAGGGTTAGGGTTAGCTAAAGACAAACGGTCAAGATTAAAAGAAGACCAAAAACAATCAATGGTGGAGATTCAAAAGAGAAAGTGGAGGGAAAGTGGAGAAAATTAAATAATAATATTTAATTTGAAAATGGAATCTCAACCATTAACTAGTCAAAGTGGTCATTTGATTGTGGAAGAGAGGGAAAAAGGAATTCAATTAAAATTATTAATATGCAACCATTTAATTAAACACGAAGGAAATGAGATAGCATATTAAATAATTGAAATAATTATTTTACTATAGGAGGAAAAGGTTAATGAATAGAAATAATTAAAATAATTATTTAACTATAGACAAAAAGTGAAGAATGAATAATGAAATAAATAATTTATTTAATTATAGAAAGAAAAGGATATTAGCGACACAATTAAATAAAGGTTAATTTATTCATTTAATCGAAAGAAGAATAAAGAAAAAAAAAGTGAATTAATTAAATAATTAAAATTATTTAATTAATAGAGGAATGTGGCCTTAGAAGATAATCAAATAATTAAAATTATTCAATTATGTAGGGAAGAAGAGAATTTGATGCGGAAAACTATTGTTCACACACCCAAGAGATTTTTTAGTGTCTACAGTATCTAAAAAGTGAAAATTTCACTCTAACTGCATACACAGATTCAAATTGGGCAGGATGTGTTAATGATCGGAAGAGCACAAATGGTGGTGCATTCTTCCTTGGTGATAGTTTGGTGTCCTTGTTGAGTAAGAAACAAGAATCAGTTTCTCTATCTACATCATAAGTTGAATATATTGTTGCAGTATCATGTCACACTCAGGTACTTTGGATGATAATCAAATAAATTATGCAGGGAAGAAGAGAAATTGATGCAGAAAAATATTGTTCACAAGCCCAAGACATTTTTCAATGTCTACATTTTTCCCCTCTTTGATATAATGTGAAGATGCCTAGATATTGTATCAAAATAAACAAGAGAATTCAACTTAGAATATGCCCTGGTGAAGATGGGATAGACCTATGCCCCCTCGATTTTTTTTTGCAAATTTTTTTTTTTTTTTTTGGAAAATGAAAAAAAAATTATTCTAACAAGATTAGACAATGATAAGAGATTTATTTTAACTTTAGGACCTCCAATTTAGCCACATTAGGGTTTGAGACCCAAAATTTGACATAGCGAGTTAAAAAGGGAGGTAAAAATCCCACTTTAGGATGGTATAAATGTAATTTGGGTGCTAAAAATAGTCATTTGTGCATTTTAACCTTGAGTGAATAGTGAGTTGGAGTGAAAACTTGTTGCAGAGCTATTGTCAAAATGTCTCCAATTCCACACATTGTGCATCGTGGATACCAGGTTTGAACTTACAGACGGTCGGATGGCTCAAGAGACGCAGTACGCACACCTTCCTTGTTTTGTATTTTTTTCAATTTTTGGTAGATTTTAGGGGTTAGATTTAGACAAGCAGATGCGGTGTAAGAAGTTTTCCGCATCTGCTATCACATTCATCCTAAGTGGATGCGGTTCACCACATATTTTTGGTGCGATGTAATTGCAAATGGTTGACCTGCAACTAATTTTTGTCACATGAAATTGTGCAACACAACTAAAGGAATAAATAATGCATGTGTTGGCTTGCATGACACATGTGAAATTGTGCGACGTAGACATGAGTTTGCACACCAAATTTGACTAGAAGACCGCACGTGCATGGGTATTTGACGCAATTGCAAATGTGAACCGCATGTGCAAATTTAGTGATGCATTTGATTTTGAGCCGCATATGTGAGACTGCGACATATTTGACTATTTCAAAATTTTCCCCAATTTTAGATAAGATTTTCTCTATGATCAAGGTTGAATAGGTTTGCTTGGACTTTTTGATTGACATAGTGTGCTTGCTTGTGATCATAGGTGGCACTAGATCCTATATATACTTAGGAGAGTCATCCTTCAACCTTTAGAGATCGACAATGACTAGAGGATGAAGAGAGGGATCAATTACTCATCCCTAGATTATACTACATTACCTTCATGTCCATGATTCATGCTAACAAGGGCTCACTGACCACCTTGGCCAAGCGGTGACATTCAGAGACTAGCTCATTTCATTTACCCACAAGGGAGGCCACTGTGACCTAGAGGATGTGTGGAAAATCCTTAGACTTCTGATATGAGGATAACTCGTATCTTATGATCATGAGCACAGGTACAGTGCTATTTAGAGCTTTTGAGCACGGGGACATTTTGGAGCTTGAGGTCGAGGAGTATGATATTCATTGGGATGTGCTTGCGAAGAGATATGATCTCTTCATTATTGTCCTTTGCAGTGTGATTGGTGGAGTTGTGTACCTAAATTGATGGGGACATGGGTTTCTAGTCAGATGGGGGAGATGATGGTTGGGATGTTGACCCAAGGGACTGTTTATGCTTGTTGGCCATGTTGTACTTCCGGTTGCATGACATTGCTTATCGAGGTGCGTAATCTATTAGTTGTGGCACTACTCTTTTGATGGTGTGGGCATGGGAGAAAATCACAGTGTTCTGACTGCCTATGTAAAGAAAGTTGGGGGTAGGTTTTCCATATGTGTTTATATATGGAGGTGTTGTTACATAGACTCAAGTTTGTGACATTGGATACTTGAGAAATATGATTGACATTTTGGATTCCTTTATCTAGAGACCATATAGGGACTACACTTCGTTTGCAAATGATGATGATCACTTACCATATTTCCATCAAGCTTGGTACTTGATTGGGAGGATAGTGTAGAGTCAACATATCATAGAACAATATCTATCAGAGAAGATCTAACAAAAAATTAGGGAGTGACAAGGGCTTCCAGTGGGCACTACAGAGTTCACCCGATCTAGCAAAGAGATTCAGACATGGGGGGCCATGGTTCCTAATGTTACTATAGAGTAGGACATAGATGGATTGCATCCTATTCAATTGGATGTCAAGGCAGAGGTTGAGAATGCAAGTACTACACCTGAGTATGATGTTTGGTGGGCCCAACATAGGCCAGTTTCACTTATAGATCTTGATCATCTCATGCCTGTAAAGAGGCATGGGAGAGGTCCAAGAGACAGGCTTCAAGGCTGAGGATGAGGCTGAGGAGATGATGGAGGGCGAGGAGTTGGAGGGGATGATGGGGATGGAGGAGGCAGGGGTAGAGGAAGAGGCAGAGATGGACGTCCACCTCATCCACTAAGGTGAGACAATGGTCGACAGGTAGTCAATGCTCCTTTCCAAGAGGAGGGAGTTAGGGATGAAGAGGGATTGAGGCATGAGGAGTAGCCAGGTGTTTGAGGATAGGTAGATATTCCTCCTCATCAGGAGGAGGAGGTCAAGGCAGAAGTTGACATAGGCATGGATGTCGAGGTGGGGGAGGTTGAAAGGGATGAGAAGAGGGAGAGAGTGGTGATGGAGGAAGGATTGGAGGAGATCCCCATTGTCGAGGTGATGGAGGAGGAGGTAGAGGATAGACTGAAGGATGCGTAGGTGGTCAAGCTACAGGAACAACTATAAGTTGCAAAGAAAGAGGTACTATAGTTGAGGGCCGAGAGGGATATAATTGTGATTTGAGTGTAAAAGGTAGAGAAGAGTGCTATAGAATTTATTAGTAGATGTGGTGGGTCGACAATAGATTTTGCGTGAGAGCTATAGAGGGACATTAGAGGAGAGTAGTATTATAGGGATTTGTATGAGAGAGAGGTGCCTCCTGAGTGCAGAGAGCCTAGTTTTTCAGAGGTGATAAGTAGGTCCTAGAGCATGACACATTCTAGGTGATCATAGTGCAATAGGGGTTTTCTCTTAGGCACGACCTTCATCATACCATTGGACCTCATGATTAGGACATGCAGCCTTAGATTATCACTAGCCCCATGATAGGCAGCCTCCCAAAGGACCATCCCCATCAAGTAACAGGGGTAGCACTAGGTAGATTTGTTTCATTGCATTAGAAATTGACATGAATATTTTTGATTGAGCCCGCAAGCTCCATTTTTGAGATTCAACCTGATATTGTATTGTGACACTGATTTCTGATATATATGAGATGCATGATTTTGGCATCGACTACATGATGTGTTATTTATTATGCATGTTTCTTTGTGATGGATTATGATGTTATGCATTTATATGTTTATGAGATGATTCTATATGTTATGATGCATTATGGATGATGCATGGTTTATACCTATGTATGATTCTCTATCTTATGACGTATGAATGGATGCACTTAATCTATATTGCTATGATGAACTTTAGATGTACATGATTTACTTTAATATTTATGCATTCTATATGTAGGATGGTTTCATATGATTATGATGCTTATGTGGATGCGCATGTGATGCATGCTTTATGATTATGATATGATACAATATGGATATGTATGTTGTATGCAAATGCAATGATATGGATGATGTACGCCAATGTAATGATATGTATGATTTCCTTTTTATATGGAAATGTGATATGTATGCAAAGAGATGTATATTGACAATTTATGAATGCAAGATGGTACTTATGTGATTATGACATGTAATGCTTATATGGATGCATGTATGATGATGCTTTATGATGGAATGTTATCTATATATTTTGTATTTTATGATGCAAATGGATGACCTAATATGCTCATGATGATGCCTATGATGCTTCTAACATGATTATGTATGCAGGATATTTTTGTGTCACAGGATGCCATCAAGATGATTGTGGATAGAAGAGGTGTGAGCATAGAGAAAATGGATGTTAGTGCGGAGTTAGTCAAATGAAAAGGGATTGATATTCTTGCCTCATAGATGCTAGACTTGCATGTTT
This sequence comes from Sequoia sempervirens, assembly GCA_007258455.2. NCBI lineage: Eukaryota > Viridiplantae > Streptophyta > Pinopsida > Cupressales > Cupressaceae > Sequoia > Sequoia sempervirens. The sequence goes on along the minus strand of VDFB02000013.1, from coordinate 148,909,924 downwards.
ATCATCATTGGATGGTAAAATTATAGAAAATGGACAATAAACACCATGGTAAGACATAGACCAAGGTGTGCAACATTATCCCTTTGTGAAAATAGACAAGGAATGCCATGAATCATACTAAGTACAAAGTTTCCCCAGTCTTTTTGTCAAGACAAACCAAAAGCAACAATCAAAAAGAAAAAGGTCACAATCCATCATCACTCCTCTATATCCTTCTTGGGACATTCACAAGGTGTATAGGAACATAACCAAAGAAAAACAAAAAAGATAAGACCAATTGGACCAACAAAATAAACAACCATTTAGATTGTTTGCCAGTGATTGTTGATAGGATTGATGAGATTGATTGATTGACTGATAGAGTTGAATGATTGATTATGCTTGGTTTTAGAAAAGACATATCTTGTATAAGGAAAATGATAAGGTTGACAAATGATGTCTAATTTCAAGGACACATCTTGAATAAGACAAATAATAGGGTATGAAAAGTCATATAAGATGTTGATTCTAGTTTCGAGAATGCCATATCTTGTGTAAGGCCATTGACTTGACATGTATTGATGATTATGCAATTGACTCTTTTGGATTGGAGACTAATTAGATGGTTAATCTTTTAATTCCTGATTTAGTTAAGGCTTAAATATTTGCTTGTGTCTGAAGTGTTGACCTTAGCAAGGGAAAACTTATTATAGGAAAAATGATAATAGACCAAGATAGACTCGACAAACCCTAAAGGACTAACCTAGTGCCTCGGGGGCTCATCTATTGATGGTCTTGCCTACGTTATACACACAAAGACATCGTAGTTCAACTGGACTTGGACCATGGATGACTCTCTATTATGATGCAAATCATGATCGAATTGACTTGAAAAAACCCTAAAGGACTGACCTAGTGTAAAGGCAGTGTAGTTTGACCACATGGGTTGACATACTCTGACTCTACTTTTGGAGCTTTTGATGTTTTATGATTTTTTTGGATTTTTGATGTTCTCTAATTTTTTGGATTTTTGATGTTTTCTATTTTTTAATTTTGATGTTTTTGATTTTTTTTTTGATTTTTTACATTTTTTTGGACTTTTGATGTTTTCTATTTTTTTTTGTATTTTTGATGTTTCCAAAGTTGATACCATATTTAGGATCCCATAAATACGTAAGTCAAGGAATTTCCCCCAGTCAAGTATCAGACCAACTTATTATGGGTAAAGGGGATTAATGGATGCCAATGTATCATGGGTGGGTATGAGAGGAAAAGGACACTAAATGTCAATGGTTCTCAGGCCATGAGAAGGATGATAAAGCTTTATTATGATATGTGAAAGATGGTTGGACAGGGGTGGATAACCAAACAAAATGATGGTAGATGGTAGAGAAAAGACTGACTACACATGGCATTTGTTTTCTAGGTTTTCACCATGGTAATTATCCAAAGTGCCACCAAAGTGGTATTGGAAAAATTATTTCTTTAGTATTTTTTCTATTTTTTAAAACTTTTTTGGTGTCACTAAGAGGCATGTTTGCTAGGTTTTCATCAGGGTGACGATTTTTTTTACGGGATTCTTTGGAAGCTATGTATAGTACCAGTGAAGGTGCACATTGTTAATAGGTTCAGGTTATGGTTTTCCTTTATGGGTAGAAAGCTGATAAGCATCAAACCCATATGCTATTGTGATGATGTAGGGACCCAACCAGTTAGGCTCAAAATTTATGGGCTTTTCTTGATCCATCTGATTCTTAGGATTATCTTTTAGAACCAAGTCACCAATGTCAAATTATCTAACTTGAACTTTCTTAAATTGTAATTGCATCAAATAGGGTTCTGATATGCTTGTAAATGGGTTAAGGCATTTTGTCTCTTTTCTTCCAATAGCTCTAGCTCATGGAAACATGATATACGGTACTCTTCTTTATCAATAAATTGTTGCATAGAACCCTTAATATGGTAACTTGACCTCAATAGGGAGAATGTCTTCAGTCCAAAGACAAGGGAATATGGATTAGATCTTGTGGGAGTGTGGATGCTAGTATGATAGGCCCATAATGCAAGATTAAGTTGGGCATGCCAGTCATGACCAACGTCATCAAAAATATTCTTTAAGATCTTAAGGATGGTCTGATTAGATGCCTCAACTTGACCATTGCCCTAGGGGTAGTATGGAGTGGCGAAATGATGTTGGATATGGAACTTCTTGCATAATTTATGAAAAGATTGATTTTTGAAGGGATGAACATTGTCTGTGATGATGAATTGAGGAACACCATACCAACATATGATATAGTTAAGTATGAACTTGGATATTTGCTTACCAGTAATGTAGGTCATCAGAATGACTTCAATCTATTTGGTAAAGTATTTAGTTGCAACAAGGATAAGTTTATGACCATTAGTAGAGGCAGGGTGAATCTTTCCCATGTGGTCAAGTCCCCATTGAGAGAATGGCCAAGGTGATGTAAGCGGATGAAGTTCCTAAGAAGGTGCATGTACAAGATCTCCATGCATCTGCCATTGGCAATATTTCTTCAAAGTAGTAGGCATCACATTCCATGGTAGGTCAATATTATCTCATTTACATAAGCTTCTTAGCTAGATTAGGACCAACAGAGTGAGCTATGTATATACCATTGTGCACCTCTTGTAAGTTTGTTTGTGCTTTATATGAATCAAAACATCTTATGACGGTGTTGTCTAGGCTATAGAGATAAAGGGCATTGCTGATGATGACATATTTGGAAGCTTTCCGAATAAAGGTCTTGCTTTGGTTTGTGGACAAGTTAGAAGGGATAATCTGGTCATATGGGTAGTTATAAAAGTCTTTGTACCAAGGAGATTCAAGACCAACAAGTTCACACACGAGTTCATATTCGAGGACCTCGAATGTAGGGATCAATAACTATTCCACTAATAACTCATACTACAAAGCATTGTTAGGAATATCCAAGAGAGATCCAATGGCTTCCATTGCATCAACTGCTTTGTTTTGAATCCTTGGAATTTTATCAAAATAAATAACATTGAAGTACAACTTAAAACTATCCACCATGTGCTTGTAGGGAGTAAGCTTCTCATCTTTTGTATCATAGTCATCATTAACTTGAAAGATAACCAACTAGGAGTCACCATAGACTTGAAGGTCCTTGATTTTCTATTTGATTTCCATTTGGAGTCATGTCAATAGTGCTTCATACTCAGCCATATTATTCATGCATGGGAATACTATTCTAAATGACTTAGGAATGGAGTCCCCTTGAGGTGTGATAAAAATAATACTAGCCCCTAAACCATGATTTGTGTAAAACCCATCAAAGTACAATTTCCACATTGTAGGAGTTTCTATTACTAAGATGGTCCTTTTATTTCCCTATGATTAACATAATCTATGCCATACTCACTCAAGATCATGACCCATTTTTCTAGTTGACCTATCAAAGTTGCCTTGCTCAATATATACTTCAAATGATCAATCTTGTCTATCAATTTTGTTCTATGGTTCGACATATAATGTCTAAGCTTTTGTATGGAGAAAACAACTACAAAGAATGCTCGTTCAATGGGACTGTATTTAATCTCATATCCTACAAGAGTACGACTAATATAGTAGACAAATATCTTTTCCATCATTGTTATTTTGTGCTAATAATGCCCCCAATGTTGATGTAGTGGCTGATATGTATAATATTAAGTGTCTACCATCAATGGGAGGCATGAGAATTGGAGGAGTCAATAGATAATCCTTTATTTGTTGAAATCCCTCTTGATAAAGTTCAATCCATATGAAGGGTAATCCTTTGTGGCATGTGTTGAAATGGATGAATCTTGTCTGCTAATTAGGCAATGAACCTTCAAATTGACTACAATCTTCCTTATAGAGCTCTCAACTGACTAATGTTGGTGGGTGGTGTCATGTCCATTATTGCTTTTACCTTCACAATATCAACCTCAATTCCTCTATGAGATACAATGTATCCCAAGAGTTTTCCTGATTAGACCCCAAACACACACTTCTTTAGATTTATCCAGACCTTATATTCTTCTAGCCTCCTAAAAATCTTATCTAGCATTTCCAAATGGCCATCCCTTGTTAAGGATTTTGTTAGGAAGTCATCAACACATTCTTCCATAAATATATGCATGTATTCATGAAAAAATGGTGGTCATAACTCTTTAATATGTTGCTCCGACATTCTTGAAACCAAATGGCATAACATTCCAACAAAAGGTACCCTAAGCACAAGTGAAATTTGTTTTGTGTTGATCCTAATGGGAAATTATAATCTGATTGTATCTTGAAAAATTGTCCATAAGTGATAACATCTCATATCTTGATGTGAGGTCTACTATGATTTCAATATTAGGCAATGGGAAATCATCTTTAGGACAATCCTTATTTAGATCTCTAAAATATATACACACTCTAATACCACTAGTTGGTTTAGTGACAGGAACAAGATTGGATATCCATTCTACATAGTCTATGGGATGAATAAAAACAACATTCAAAAGCTTCTTCAATTTGACCTTTACTAGGAGTGAGATTTGTGGGTACATTTTCCTCAATTTCTACTTGACTGGTTTAACATTTGGAATCAATGGTAGCTGATGCAGAACAATTTTAGGGTCCAACCCAGGCATATCAACATATGACCACACAAAATTGATGTCTCTCTAAAAAGAATGTAGTGAACTCCAATTTTTATTTAGTGGTCAAAGATGTTGCAAATTGAATGATTCTAGGATCATCCTTTGTCCCAGGATTGACCTCTTTTGATTCTTTGACAAGCAATGGTGATCTCTCCCAGTCAATGGGGAGATTATCCAACCCTCCATACTTAGGTGCCTCAAATAGGTTTTCCCCTTCAGATATGTCCTTTATTTTTACTTTTTCTTGGTCTAAAGGTGCCTTTTGGTTTTCACCTAGAGACCTATTCTTTTTATTTTTATTTTTCTCATTTTTGCAACTAGAGGGAAGAACAAACTCTCTAAAGTATGTTGCATTGTCAAGCTCTATGGTGAAACCAACTTTATGATCCCCACTTGATATTCCTTCATGAAGTCCCATGAACTCAACAATTGCTTCATCGTTCTTGAATGTGTCTAAACTTGGTGGTCCTTGTTGGTCCCAATATATCAGTTGCAGGTAAACAAGGGGTAATCCATCATTAGTATCGTCAAGGCTCAAGGAAGATATGGTGAAGAAAGAGGTATATTTAGGATTTCAAAAGGATTCAATCCAAATATTAATTTCCATGATATTGATTAGGGAGAAGGATAAGTAAAACTCTTGAAAGGTATGGGCTAGGTCATATTCATTGGATGTGTGGGAATCCCTTTCCAAATCATTATAATTGATTTTGGCAAATTATTCCTCAGATATCTCGATTTTATTTGAAACATTGACGTTCTCACACTAAGGAAACTTAGTACTAGGAGGACTCAATTTTGATGGTACATACCCTAGCCCAATGTTCTTTGGTAAATGAGGAGGCACTGTCAGTTCCACCATTCCATGTTTGTTTAGACCAAGACCACTATGTCCATCATATCCTTGTTGCTTCATTATTTGGAATCCTTTTGGATACTGCTCAGCTGGTAACTGCTTAAACTCAATATCTTCTTCATCCTTATAAATCCATGTGGAGATATCCTTGCCTATAGGCTCTTTTCTTAATTCCCCCTACTTGATGAAGGTGGTAGGAGGGTTATGGACAATGATTTTAGGTTGAATAGGATAAGGCTTTCCATAATAATTTGGTAATTTAGGAAACTTTCCAACAAAAAATAAACTCTCCATGTTGTATTCCCCACATCCCTTATCATGGATCTAGACCTTGGGCTTGAAAGGTGTGGTTAATGAAGTGGATGATTCGACCAAGGAAGATAGATCAATGTAATGTGATGAGGCGGAATATGAAGCTTCTCAATTAATAGGCACTTGAAATTCAATGGTCCCTCTCAGTTTTTTACAGTATTGGAAGGGATCAGGATCACCTAGTATGGTAATTTTGATGCCATTGCAAGGAAACTTCAAGAATTGGTGGTAGGTGAAAGGTACGACTCTCATGACATGAATTGATGGGTGACCAAGGAGTAGGTTATATGATAAGTCGAGATCCAAGAATTAGAATATTGTGTTCTGAGTAGTGGGCCCAACCCTCACGGGAAGTGTGATTAGTCCCTTAGAGGAACACTCTACATCATCATAAGCTTTGATAACAATTTTCTTAGATTCATCTATAAAAGCCTCAAAGAATCCCCTTGGAAAATTTATTTGAGATCTCCCCTTGTGGTGTTTGAGGTGGATTTGAGTTTGAACCAAGGTTCATTTCGCTAATGGGATTGAAAAGGGGATCACTTGAAGAATCCATCTCCTTTATTTTCCCTTGTGATATTTTTTGAACCATATAAGACTTGAAACCTAAGGATTGGCAATACAAAATGATAATGTAAGGTGGGTATGAGACTCTGCTATACTTTTTTATTTTATTTTTGGAGATATAAAAAATGTCAAATGCTAATGCACCTAAAACCAAGGTTTGAAATGAAATAATGATAATGACCCTATGACCAAAGGATATGATATGCAATGGGACCAAATGAGAATATAACCAAGGTTATGATACAAAACCAATATCAAGGGATGCCAAATGAGACTAAAGACATGAACCTTTAGGACCTAAGAAAATGATGCTAAACAAGTATGATAGCCCAAGGTAACAATCTATATTGTTGAGACCTTAGAGGACGAATGATAAAAGGATAATTATTTGACAAAGTGACCCTAAACTAAGACATAAGTTTGAGACCCAACTTGGATGATGAAGATAGATAGATAAGGGACAAGGTCAAAGACAATCTAGACATGTAACAATGGGCTAATCAGAGGTATGGTGGGTCTCCCAATCTGAAATCTAAAAGGTTTGTATAGCTAAGAATGATCTAGGACCAACTAGGCAATGTAAGGAGGGAAATACAATCTAGCTAAGCAAATACAAAGCAACCTAGATGAAAGCAATGAAATGAAATGGTCTAACTAAACAAGTCTTATGATCAGAGGATATGGTCATTGTCAAAATATGATTAGGACTAAGATTGGACAAGGATTTTCTCAAAATTTCAAGGTTTAACAGTTGTGGCTCACTGTTTCACAAATACGATGCATTGTCTCATAGATGCGGTTCACCATCAAATGTGGTTTACTATCTCACGGATGTGGTTCAAAATTAGATGTGATTCATTAAGCATATGTGGTGCATTGTTCAACAGATGCGATTCACAGTTTATTGGTTTCAAATTTGATGTTTTCAAATAGTTTTTGTTTTGGAAAGATTTTGAAAATGTGATTGAAGACCCAAAAAACACTCTAAAAACATGTTTTGGTTGTTGACTGTTTAAATTTCTATGTGAATATGTATGTTTGAGAGTTATTCACCCCAATTTACACTGGTCTATCACAATATCAAAAACACTCAAATCACTTCCTAATCCTAAGGTCAAGGCCAATGGCATCACTCTTAGGCCCACAACTTGGAATCTCCTTCAACTCAAATGTAGGGACACCTTAATGGGTGTGTACACTCTTGTCTTTGCAAGAGAGGATAGGTAGGGGCCTCCAGGACTAGAAGGAAGACCCAATCACCCTCTCCCCAGAAAGCTACAAGTAGCTTACACTAAGCCTGGGATTTTTTTCTCATCTCAAGGGAGCCATATGGTGAGTAACTTCGAGGCGCGATGCTATGCCCCTACACTGAGAATGACACCAACAACTCAGTCAAAAGGGTGGCTTCTATAAAAATGTTTCTATTTGTTTCTTAGGGACTTGACGCCTTGCTAGCGCCCAACAAGCCACTTAAAGCTTTAACCAATGGGCTACTAGGGGCTCTAACTATCTCACATAAATGCGGGTATCTCCCCTTTCAGATTGGAACTATCAACAAGGTACTCGCCAATTTGACCTTGGCTTTAGCCTTAATCATTTATATAGCGGCCTAAGGGAAATACCACTTTGGGTCATACCCCTTGGAGTAATTACTTCTTGAAAGGAACGCCTTTCTAAAAAAGAAAAAAATTAAGATGAAGTGATTTATCTTACACCCAAGATCCACAAATGGAAAGAGGAGAGGATACTTTCAAACATCTTATGGGTTATACAACACAAAAATGTGCAAATGCACCAATCAAAAAAGATAATGATCCATTTTAAATCCTAATATCTAAAATGTTCATATTTTTAAAAAATAAAAAACACATAAAAACCCTACAAAACCATGAATTAGTAGTTTCAAAAATGTCTTCAATCAATCGTCTTGCAAGAAAAATGGATTAGGAGTTTCAATGATAAGGTATTCTCCAAATGTAAACCAACGTTGCAAACAAAATATTACTAACCCAAAAATTTCTATCCGAAAGCAAGCAAAAAGGAACAACTAAAAAAAAAATGAATTTCACACTTTTTACCCCAAAACAAGCAAATGTGTTGTTCTTCCCTTTAAATGCGGTTCAACAAATGCAACTTATGGGATAGCAAGTGCGGAAAAAGTTATTATGACTATGACATACTATTACACAGATGCAACTCACTACTCTACAAATGCGTCATTTTGGTAACAACAGATGTGTTATTCTATTCTACAAATCAGTTGTTTCTAGATTTTCATTACTCCATCAAAAGTTGTGTCATATTGTCTCACGATTGTGTATCATTGCTTCACAAATTTGTTGCATAGACCTGCATAACTCATAGATTTCTTCATATTTTGTTAGCTTCATGTTAGGTTCACCAATGTAGGATAGGGTGTAAATCATAATCAAAGGTAAAGATTCACAGTAGCAACCACAACTACCTAAAAATATAAACCAAAATGACCCAAATCCAAACAAGAAAGTACAAAATAGAAAAGGAAACCCATAAGAACAAAACTATATCAAACTCCCCATGCTAAACTTGATTCATCTTCCTTGCATCTCCTCCATTTCATTGTGTATGCAAGCTTGCCCTCAAATTTTGTTGTATGCAAGCACCTGCAAGTGACAATGATGTGATAGTGACTAGCAAGAATTTTGGAGACTATGGTTGTAAGGTTGGAATGAGGGAGACAAATCTCTTTTGTAGAAAATCTATTCAAATGTAAAGTCATGATTGAAAGCCAAAATGATGCCAAGATCAATGGTTGAGGTTGCTTGCACCACGAAAGGATAGGGTTAGGGCTGGCTAAAGACACATGGTCAAGATTAAAAGATCAAAAGTGATCAATGGTGGAGATTCAAAAGAGAAAGTGGAGGGAAAGTGGAGAAAATTATAAAATAATATTTAATTTGAAAAGGGAATCTAGGACATTATCCAGTCAAAATGGTCATTTAATTATGGAAGAGAGGAAAAAAAGAATTTAATTAAAATGATTAATATGCAACCATTTAATTAAACATGGAGGAAATGGGATAACATATTAAATAATTAAATTAGATTAATTATTTAATAATGGAAGGAAGAGTGATAGTGAATAGTTAAATAATTGAAATAATTATTTAACTATAGGAGGAAAAGGTTAATGAATAGTTAAATAATTAAAATAATTACTTAACTATAGACAAAAAGTGAAAAATGAATAATGAAATAAATGACTACTTCTTTAATTATAGAAAGAAAAGGATATTGGCGGCATAATTAAATAAATGTTAATTTATTCAATTAATCAAAAAAAGAATAAAGAAAGAAAAAGTGAATTAATTAAATAATTAAAATTATTTAATTAATAGAGGAATGCGACCTTAAAAGATAATCAAAAAATTAAAATTATTTAGTTATGCAGGGAAGAAGAGAATTTGATGTGGAAAACTGTTGTTTGCGCACCCAAGACACTTTTCAGTGTCTATAGTATCTAAAATGTGAAAATTTTACTCTAACCGCATACACAAATTCAAATTGGGAAGGATGTGTTGATGATCAGAAGAGCACAAGTAGTAGTGCATTCTTCCTTGGTGACAGTTTGGTGTCCTCGTTGAGTAAGAAACAAGAATCAGTTTCTCTATCTACATCATAAGTTGAATACATTGTTGCAGCATCATGTCGCACTCAGGTGCTTTGGATGAAGTAGAATACATTGTTGGTACTCCTAATAATTAGTTTTCCCTAAGAAAATTTGGTCTAAATTCGTGCTAACCTTTACCACTTCAACATATGCCCCCACCAAAGAGGTTGGGGCTGGGTTGGCTCTTCTTACACACACTGAAAGATTATCTAATGTAACACAATAAGCATGCCTAGTAGGTTCATCATCTACATTGTAGGGTGCTTGTAGCCTAGTATAAGCTCTGTGAAATCTATTATTGAAGGAGCTTATGAGTTTATTATCCTTCCTTTTCATTTCAACAAAATTCTTGTATAACTCAACTAGACTGATATGAATCTTATATTACCCTAAGAAATTGTTCTTCAAAATTTCCCAAGTGGTGACAATGTTGAACATAGTTTGTCATTGATGTTAGAATTTATAGTCAGAAGTATGTCATGGATGTAGGAGTACTTTGAATTATCATTATATTCCATTTGACTTAAAGTGTTGTATCTCTAATTAAAGTGTTGGTAATTTTACTATCATGATGCAAAATCAAGAAATATATTATCAGTTTCTAAGGAGTGTTTGTATGACTATTATATGCTTGCATCTATTCTCTATGACAGTGATGGTTTCAAATTTTGTATCAGTGTGGTGTTGTTCTAGGATATCTTTTGGGTAGAGAGATTTCTCTGAAAATTTGATTATAGTCAGTATTTCCTTCAAAAATGCATCTTTTCTCTATAGTTTGGAAGGAGAGTATGTCTACACTAGTATTATCAGATTCTCGAGTTTTAGAGGATATATTCAGCATGCAAAAAGATTAAAATAACAAAAGGTTTTATGTGTCTATATGTCAACCGATTGAAGTTCAAGGCATGTGCGGTAATGAATAGTTGCATGCAAAAATAAAATATTGTGTGTGGTATTAAGATATGACCTAATTAAAGTATTTGTGGTAATGCACGACATCAAGTTATTTTGGCAACAAGTTAATGTTGGACCATTGTCTTACATGTTTCATGTAATTTGAATTTAGGTCCATCCTATGTCATTTTGGCTATTTGTGGATCTCTGGCTGACATGGAAGAGTGTTAATGTAATGTCATGTATATATTTCAAATGTTTGGATGCATCAATAAGTATTCGAGTGTAGCTACATAAATTGCAATTACATCTGTGTGAAGTGAAGAGTTGGCCACTAGTGCAATTTAAAGAGAAGGTGAAAGAGAGTTACATTTCAGTGTGTGTGCTTGTGTCAAAAGAACATATTTAGAGAGGAACAATGTTATCTATAACTTTGGCACAAGTTGAGTTAAGTTGAAGATCAAAAGTTTTATCTTTGTATTCCAATAGGACTAGTGTTCTACCTGTTATGTTGTTTCGGTTGGGGATTGATGTCTCTAGTAGGTTGGTGCCTACATCAAGGTGTAAAATTCACTTGTATATTTCTACATTGTGATGTTGGATTTAGATAGTAGATCCAAGTAGCTTTTCTCACTATGGTGTTTCCCATATTGGGTTTCCACATATATCTAGTGTTCATGTGTGTAGATGTGTGTGCTTAAGTTCTCCCTTGATCATTAGCTTTCTGCTTTGGTTAAGTGTTATTTTTTATATGTGCATTTAAGTTAAGAGCTTTAAATAGATTTTACTTATTGATTCGCTCCCTCCCCCTTCTCATTATATTATGTTCCCTTCAAACAAAACATGTTGGCAAATGGATAAACCAGTAAAAGACTTCTTCTACCAAAGAGTGAGGAATTGTCTGTGATGGGTGAGGGATTGTTTACTATCCAGGTCATTGTTGGAGGTAGTCGTTGTGGTACAATAGAAGGGATATGAGATGAAGATGATGTTGGAAAGGAAGAGGTGGGTGAAGTGGAAGTATGAGGTAGAGCAGATGATGAACGCCCCCTGTTGCAACTCTTCTAGCTTGTGAACCCAAGCTCAAGGAATTCTCCTTGATTAGGTGTAGATTTGAGTATTCTTCAATTTTTTTGGGAGAGAATGATCTTATACACTCCATCTTTTGCTAAAATAGTCCCTCCTATTTCCAATTTTATTGATGAATGTTTTTACAAATTCACAACACATACACAGTAACGAGGTACCCTGTCTCTTGCAAGAAAATATTACTTCATAAAACTTTAGAGAGATAACCCCAAGGATTTGATTGTCAGGTCTTAACTTGCATAAAATGACTCAATTGTTAATGTAATCTTGGTTTCACAAGGGGCCTTACATACTAGCGAGAACTTCTAAGACAAGGGTTTGTAAAATCAGAAGATTGGTAAAACCCTAGCTATTTTTTTAGATATGCAATCTGAAAATTCTTAATCATCAATTATAACAGTCATGTGATTTTTTTCATCCTAAACTAACCTATATTTTTTAAATAAAATGCAAAACATAAGGGTTTAGAGAATCTAAATAAAACCTAAGGTCAATTACAACAATGGCTAATGTTGTAGATAGATAAATCCCCCTAAAACTAAGTTTTGTTTAATCAATGTTAAACCCACTACGTTGTAGAAATAGTGCAATATTCAAATGAAATCTTAAATATTTTTAGACCATAAACATTCAAACATATACCCAATTTCTGAAATAATATGGACAATCATTCACAGTTCAACCAATGTAATAAATGGATTAGACTAACCATACAAAGTAATCTATAATCAACAAATTATAGATGGCATGAGAAGCGGATTCATCAAATACCTTTAACACTTTTTCATCATCATAACTGAACTAAAACTAAAAATGGAAATGAAATTGGAAGAAGGAACTATGCATGCATTCATAAATAACAAGAAAAGACACCAACACTCTAATGACTTGCTTGTATTAATCTCAAAATGTATTTACAACAACCCTTGGTCAACCTTTTACAAATGAGAGAAGGTTGTATTTTATAGAGATGGCTTACAAAATCAATGGTGAAAATCAACTCAACACCAATGGCTCGGATTATATTTGCATTTCATATTGGGGCACATTAAATATTTATAAAATTATCCCCAATTTAAAATTCTATCATATGAGAGCCTAGGAGAATGTAAAATATATTAATATAAATTTTACATTAAATATATCCCACAAAATCTAGGCACACACACTTTGAGGTAACAAACTACAACTGGCTAGAATTTTATAGAAATTTATAATATATTATAGAATTTCCAACTATATTCTCTTTAATAACATATTTAACAAAAGCGTTTGATACAACTATCAATATATCATCAAAAGGAGCCTGGGCAACATGGATTTTATACAAAAAAACCTCATATTCTTCCATTAGCTGATTGTGCAGGTCAATACAAGACCCCCTCTATCAAATTACTTCCTCTGATCACACCAAGAATTGTGCAAAAACATTCAAAAATTCTTTATCCAAGTTATATGTGGGTTGCTTATGTATAACTCTCTACCATCATTGCTTCAACACCACATCATCTAAATTTTCTGAAGTATTGATAGGTTCCCTCACCATGTCTGTGAAATACTAGTCACAATAAAAAAGTAATTCATTTATTCTTCCAACAATATTATTCATCTTGGGCATTACCTGGGTTACAATTTCCTTTAAAAAATCTAGTGAATACATCCAAAATGTTGGCTCTCTAACTTTATCTTTAGACAAAATAGCTTTCTTCTCTATTATTTCTGCCAACAAAACTTGATTGCCTCTAACTTCAGATATGTCATTTCATAGTACTTGGAAAATGCAATGCAATCATCAATCATTTTGTCTACCTCTTCCGTCAAAATCAAAAAAATGTAATTCATCTCTACTACCATAACAATTGCTTTATCCCTTGTAGAAATAATAATGCCAATCCACTCATATGTGGTTTGCATCCATTTTTTCACCTGCTCCATCTTATTTACATCTTCCTTTGATAGAAGAACTCGAGCAATAACTTTCCCTGGGACGCTCTGAATCGGTGTCACCAACTACTGGATAAAAGTCAAAAGTTTTGTGATCTATGCCTTTAATTCTTTCTTAGTGGCCTAATCTTTATCCATCCTCTTCAAAATGTTGGTTATGGACCCTTGAAATTCATCTATTTCCTAAGCTCTATTGGTGGAGCCAATTTTGATTGCTTGGAATGTTATAGTCCTCATGCAAAATTTCATTGCCATCTTTATGCATGGAAGGCATTGCTACATGAATAGTTCTTGAGCCAGGGGCATCTTTGGTCACATAGGACCTTATTTTTTCCTTCTTCTTCTCCTTAGGCTGCCCAATGCAGGTCATAATTTCCTCAAGGCTTTCCTCTAGGATCTCAATGACAGTCCCCTTATTCTTCAACTATTTTTGTAGCTAGGTGGGAGTTGTTGCTTATGTTGAAGAAGAAAAACTTTTTGCAGACTTGTCCTTTGCAGTCCCTTGATCTATCTGTTGCTTAGTGTTTACTTTTTCTTCTTCAATTTCTATCACCTTTTCTTCCTAAAGCTCCATAATTCTTATTCCTTCAACCTCCTTGAAAGTATTTTCTTTGTGATCACAAGCAAACCCTATAGATTCTCTCTTTCTTGTTTTTGTATTTCCTCCATAATTTTATTAACACTTTCTATGGAGGGTGGTTCTAATACTTGTTGGGAAGGAGGAGAAGCAAATGCAACCTACTTGATCAAGGCTCTCTTTACCATTAAGATAAAAATGTCTACAAATTGCTTAGAAAAACTGTTAAGATGAGCCATAAATGGCTCTAGTAGGCTGAGTGAAGTAGGGGAAGAAATGGAAGGGATGGTAGGTGACAAGGTAGAGATAATGTATTGTGGAGTGGAAAGGGAGAAGAGGGAAGGAGAGGAAATAGTTGAGGAATTTTCCAAAATGGTAGAATTGGAAGGAGTCGAGGAGGTGAGATGGATTGACATGTCAATGGCAGGTGGAGATGAAAGGATGGCACAAGGAATAGGAGCAAAAGAAGTAGGAGCTGATGAAAACGGTGGTGGTGGAGGAACTAAAACTAGAGGCAATGAAGGAGACTTTGCAAGATGAGGAGGCTATGTTTTTGGAAGAGGATTTGTGATTGGTGATGGGGAGGGAGGAGAAGACTCCTCAAGGATTGTCTCCATGGTCATTATACCTTTTTTCTTAGTCCTCTTAGGTGGGGGCTTACTACCTTTTGCACTCTCTTATACACCCTCTACCTCTCCATTGGGTGTCTATCTTGTACATCTTTACTTCCTTTTCCCCTTGTTCTCAAAGGAGAACCAACTTCTTTACTTGCAAAGCTTGTGTCAAAGTCTTCTTCTTCATTGGTCTTCTCATCATCTATATTTTCATCATCCTCACTAATCAAGGCTTCCTCTCTTTCCTTTACTTCATATATCAATTCAACATTTTGTGCCTTGAGGAGGGAAATATTTGTCTCTTCTTCTATCTAGTTTGACGATACAAGGGGCTGAGCAAAAAACTTTAATGTACTCTTCTTCATTAAGGAGCCTTTCATCCTCCTGTAGCTGATCAAGCACTTTGAAGAGATTAAGGGTGCAAGTAAACTCAAATGGTACTCTCATATAGCTCCTTTTATGGACTTCATAATCATTACCATAATTCACCTAGAAATCCTTAATGTGTAATTGGTGGGCATACTGCTTTCCCACTTGTTTCTTCAATTTTTTGAGAGGATCGAAATTTCCCCTCCTACTATGAAAATGAAACCTAAAACTCTAGATTTCAACATTAGAATGCTCTATTGAGGACACAGAGGGACATGAATACATTCCTTTTCCTAATGTCATGGGATATGGAACCCCTAATCAATGCTTCTCATGAAGCATATGGTGTGTAGTGCATAAAATTTGCTTGGTCAACTCTAGAAGCATAATCCTATATGTGGGATACTTAGGCAACCTATAGGGTGTGCTTGAGAAACCCTCCATTCTTAAATATGTAAATTTTAAGAATTGGATGAACTAATAGCCAAAGCGCTTAACCATCCCCATAGTTGAGTGGGACATCCTTGCTCCAATATCTCCTTGTAGCACTCATACAATGTGCATAGTGAATGCATCATTGACCTTCTTGTAATGGCGTTTGGTGTTTCAATACTACAATTGTGGATAACATTCATACACAATATAATCATTTTGGCTTGTTCCTACATTTACCTTGTAGGTTAAGCCCCTATACTTAAAGTTTGCAGCCAAAAAAAATACCACATAAGAAGTCATATAGAAGGTGGATGACTTCTTCACTACAAAAAATTTCTCATGAATAATATCGCTAATAATCTTAGCCTAATCAAAATTGATCTTTCCCCTCAATATCTCCTCCATGAAGTAAAACATCCACTCCTCAAAGGTAGATGTGGAGGAAAATCTTGCAGTCTTGCTAAGGAGTGTAACCAAGTCATTGACTTCTTCAATAAAATCAATTCTATATAAGGTCTCAGGCAGCTTGCACATACTTGCTTTGGGCTTGTTCATCCAATGCTTGTTAATAAGTTACAAGCAACCATTAGGATCAACTTTGAATATATTAGTTGTATATGCCTTGTGCATGACCTCCATTTCTAAAAAGGATGGGATCTTGAATTTCCTTGAGATTGAAGGGGTAGACAAATCAACAAGCACCCTTCCTTCAACAACAACAATTTTCCTGAAGTCCTTATGATAGTACTCCTAGGATCCCATTATTAGTTTTGGATAAATCAAGGAAGGTGAGAATCCCATTGCTTTGACAACCCCACTCTATTTGATCTTTGATGCTACGTTTATCTTCGAAGCTCTAGAAATCCTCTCCTTGAACTCCTCTATATCAACATGCCCAAGGTTGGTGTCGCGGATGTTATCCCGAGTTGTTGAGATCTTAGAGTTGACGCCATGGAATTTGAACTTCATCTTGGACACTCTATCAATTTTCTCCATAAAATTTGTAAAAGATAATGTGTAATTAGAAAAATGAAAAAAATAGCTTTACCAATCAACATAACTATTTCCCTCATAAATCATGCATATATACACCTAAATTGTGAAAATATCACATTAAAATCCAATTATACATGAATATAATCATTCACATAAGAGAGAAATATCAAAATTAAGCCATTTGTGATCTTTAATAGGTCCTGGTCTTTTGCAAGGATGGAAGGTTTGTGGGATCGGAAGGTGCTCAAGCCACTACGAGAAAATGAGCAATGGAAACTCGCAATGGGATACCAAGGATGTTTTTGCCAAGGTTAAAATTCCATCAATATGGCATGCTTAAATAGATCTGCAGGAAAATGCATGTGCAGAGATTGAAGGCACCTAAAACTCTAAGACAACACTAGTAGAATTTGGAAAATAAATGACTACATAACTAACACTTTTAGTCACAACAACTAAAGATGACTAAATTTTACTCATTTTATGCCGGAAAATGAGTTTGGAAGAGCTGAACCAAAGTGCTAGGAAGAGTTTGGAGGAGCCGAACCAAAGTATGAGAAAGAGTTTGGAGGAGTTGAAACCAATAGTGATGGGGAAAGTAGTAAAAAATGACTGCAAAAAATAGGTAATGTAAAAACCTAAATGTGCTCATTATGGGATCTTTTTAATTTTAATAAACATACTCTAAAACCCTCGTCGAAACCTTATTTTCAGGCTACAACTCGCCAAAACGAAGAAGTGAAAGGCGAATACCAGCGATGAAAAGTTTGGAGGAGCCAAAACCAATATCAATGGGAAAAGCAACATAAAACGGCTTATAATGTATCTCTCTGTTATATGACTCTCCTTAGACTGTCTTGGCTTTACATTGACATGGATTTCACTAACTAATAAAGATAAAAGTGATGCATGATTTTCATAGATGATGTTTTCTACTTGCGTGCGAAACTTACAATCAAGCCACAGTGACATATAAAGGATCTTGAATACCCTCTGCAAGGGGTTTTGTGGCATCTGGTATGGGAAACGATTTGGACTTCTTGAGAATTGGTCGATACCAAAAGGTACTACAATCTTGTAAGTAATTTGAGCATCTTATTTCACCTGGCCTATATTAATACACTGGCAATCTCAAGGATTATAGGTCTTTTTCCATGTCCTGTTACTCAGAGGATTGTCGTACATTTTACTATTTCTTTAACAATTCATTAGAGGTTTATAAGGATTTGTTCGAGTTTTTTTGGTTATCTATTTTGTCTTTGGTCATTTTTTTATGTTTATTAACAGGTCCCTGACCTGACTAGAGCTATGTATATATATTATACAATGAAGTCTGGTAATGTATGCTAAGTTTTGAGTTGTGGATCTTTGGATTTAAGGCCTAGGGTTTGTTGAATGGCACAGATGTTTGAAGTTTCCCTTACATTTACATCTAACATATAAAGGATCTTGTATTCTCAAAACCCATTATCATGTACATGCAATTTGGAAAAAAATAACATTTGCTTGAATTGTTGAGATGTCAAACTAGTAGGGTTGTAGATTCGAATGTCATATGTAAATTCTTTAGATTTATGTAATGATTCTGGTGTCGTAGATATATTCAGAAGTTCCATTTTTATCTGCATAACTATTTGGATCTTTCCAGCTGAAATTCACAAGATCAAGTACATTGCTTTCTTCCTTTTTGGAACAGATGGTGATTTTGGACCAAAAGAAAAACTTACTCACTTCCCTTACATTTTCTAAAAGAATCTTCAAGAGGCTTTGTAAGGACATATTTGTTTATATTTTTGCAAATATTGTGATCAAATCTAAAAATTCTTGTGTAGTGGGTGCCCTATATAGCATACCCATAGCCAAATTTGTGTTCTCTTTCCTATATTTCATCATTGAAATAAATTGTTAAAGAAGTACCATCCATTTTTAGTGTATTTCATCATTTTCTCCATTATGTTGTTTTGCAGGGGTGGTTGTGGTAGAGGAAGAGGTTGTGGAAAACTAGCATTACAATATATGAATTCCTGCTCTATGATGCTTGGAATTATAACAAAGTTATTATATTTTAGTAAATATCAGTTTTCACTAAGTTTTTTGTAAATCTCAGTTATCACTGAGACATTGAATATAAGAGGTTTTGATTTTCCAGTGAGGCTTAATGAAGTAAATTTTTAGAGTGGTTCTTTTTCCATTCATAAATATTGTGCTGTGGCTACTCTTGTGTTTGATCAATCTTATTTGTTCAAGCATTTTAATCTTCATTTCATGGTGCTTCTCTCAACATTTGAATATCTATGATACTTGAAATTTATATGCATAAATTTGTGAGGACTAATTAAGTTAGATTTGATTTGTAAATGACTAAACCAAATAAATGATTAAACCATGACTATCATGACTAAATAAATGACTATCATGACTAAAATAATTGACTATCACAACTAAAATAAATGACTACAATGACTAAATAAATGACTACAATGACTAAAATAAATGACTACCAGACGAAATAAATGACTACCATGACTAAATAAACAACTACCATGAATAAATAAGCAACTACCATGACTAAATAAATGGCTACTATGACTAAATAAATGATAAGTTAAAAACAATCAATGACTAAATTAACAACTAAATATACCACCAAATTGATCAACCAAAACAACCAATAAATGACTAAAAATGGTTTAGTCATAATTTTGGTCATGTTATAAATGACTAGCAGTAAACTACTAATGGTAACGTGACCAAACTACTGATCACATGACTGATTTTAGTTATATTTTAAGTCATTTATTTCTGTTTTTGTACCAGTGTAAATTCCCCTTAGAAGCCTAGATGTGGAAACCCATAAGAAGATTTTTGTAGGCATACGCTTTACAAAAATCTTAGGGTTGTGGACTTTAGGATTATGTAGTCCAAAGCCTTAGTGGTGCTAGGAGAAGATATTCCTACAAAGGGAATCCCACAAGGGAACCCCCACAGAGGGACCTTTTGCAAATTTTAAGCCAGCGCATGATGAAGGCCTACCAAATCCAACATTTGGAAATGTTACTAAGTGAATCCACAAAAGCAATTTTTGTAGGGAAATCTTTATGAAAAGAAATCCTATGTTCGAACCTTTCTAACCCCAAACCCTAGGAATCAAAACAATGTTAAAAAAACATGTGAAATTTAATGTAGGAATCTAAGCATGCCAACCTCAAATGGGCAAGATAAATTTGAATGGAGGGTCACAAAATTAGCTCAAAAAACTTGATGGAATGCCACAAAACTCGAAAGCTTGATCGCTCCTCAAGAAATTAGTACACTGAAGGTGCAAAATAAATTTATGAGCGACTATTTATACCTCCCTTCATTTGTGGCACCATAAATGTACTAAAAGACAACATGTCACACGTTGGGGTGCCCTAATTAGGGTTTTGGATGGGAGATGCAAAAGTTCAAGGAATGTGGGGATGAAGGGATTACAGAGATGAAAAGCTACCGCATCATTACATGAAAGTGAATGTCAGAAACACGTGACACAATCTTCACATGACCTCCCTATGTGGAAACAAAAGTAATGCAAAACCCGATGAACTATGAGAAAAAAGATAATTGCAGGGATGAAAGGAAATTTCCCCACAAAAGCATATCCCCACAATAGGGAGATCCCCACGAAGGGGAGATTTTTGTAATTTTTATTTTCTCCACAAAAACATATCCTAATAATATGGATATTCATAGCTTATAGATATGACATATATTTGCAAAAATAATTAATAATTGTATAACCAACAATTTCTCCTTCATATCTATGCACCAATGAGTCCACAATTTTTAGGAGAAATATGTGAGAATAAAGTGTTTTGGCAATGTGTTGATCCTAACCACATCTTAACTTAAGCATTTTCTCATCAAAAGAGGTTTCTCCATATTTTGGTTTAGTGACAACAAGATATCTACCTTCTACTTTAATTGGGTTACTGCTACATATTTTATTTAATTTCTCCTACAACTCTTACACAATCTTTAATGTTGGGTTTCCAAACAACTATGATCTATAAACCTTGTTTTATGGATTTTAAATAATATGCTAGATGCAAATGTACCTTCAAATTCCTTGGAGTAATTCCTAATTCACTTACTATGTTCCTGTGAAGTCCTTAGCTTCCATTGTTTTGCCAATAGCGATATAGTGCATGCTACTTTAAAGTTATTTATTCTCTTATAGAAAGGAGAGATTTTTCCAACCATTAGCTTCATTATTTAGCAATTAGGCCACCCACTACAATGCCTGGTACCTAGTGTTTTACTCTCCTTCAAGGGAAACACACCTAAATAGCATCTATGTTTGATCATGATTTAAGTTGTAGGAGGAAATTAGAAGGTTAGGAGTTTTAAGTGTCTAAGGATTAAATGCATGACTAATTCTCATCCAATTACCAAGTTCTACTTGTAACTTTACAATGATGTCAAATAATTTATACTTAATAGACGACACTCTTAACATTTAATAAATAAATAAATTATTTATTTGAATTATTTTCATAATCTAAAATGATTATCATACACTAACCTGCATAACACCAACATATGCAACTACTAAGAATCACTTGATCCCTAGAGTTCTCGATGTTGCAGCCTGGAGGCTCTGATACCAAATGTCATGCCCAAACATTTTTGTTGAGAAAACCAAATATTTTTTTACACTAATCACAACTAATTTCCACCCAAGTGCTCATGCATGAACTTGAATGGATGATCTAGACATGAATTGAACCCAATGACTACATGGCATGACATCCTGAATTTTAGTGTTGAATATTAAATCTAAGGAACATTCCACAAGACCATGCCTACGGTTTCCTTGTAACACATTTTCTTATAAATATCAAGTTTGTTGTTGATGCTAGGGTTTGGAGCTAACCAAGGTTCATCTATAAATTTAACACCTAAGTCTAAGGGTTACTCCATCATTATTGACCTTAAGAACTCCTTAGGTTCGACTTGGTTTAAACAAGGATTGAGTTTATCCTAAGGGAGTTGAAATTCTATATCTCAAACTTTAATCACATGATATAGATAAACATGTGTAGTCAAGCATATACTTGTTTTCATTTCTCAAGGTGATATTATATTAATATTTTTCATTTCTTATTTACTCAATTTTATCAATAAGTCAAAACCTTTTTACCTTATAGTAATGTGAGTAAATTGAATCTATGTTGTTCAAGGAAAATTAATTATATTAGCTCCAAAACCATTTTCTACACTAGTTAAGTCTATTGACTTGATACTCAATTGAATTCCATAAAAATATTACGCCTTTAAATGTATCCAACCTCTTATTGCGAATAATTTAATGTTATCTAACTTTGTTCTGTAATGTCACAAATGTCGATGTGAAGTATTGTGTTTAACATCCATCCCCTTAGTTGCCAAATAATAACTTTAAATTTAATTTGTAAAACCAATTTATATGCATGTTCATATTGCTTTGCTTATGAAATGAATCACCTGTTTTGTATTTTATATTTGCAAGGTTTTATGGCCTAGTTAGCCTTAGGGAGGATTTGGGGTTTAATTCAAATTGAAAAAATCACTTGGGACCTTAAGATATCTCTTTAATTATGTATAACAATAAAATTGTTTATTTAACTAGCACTTGCACCCAAAGAAGGTGCAATGGTTACGCCGATTGTAATTTATACAAAATATCTTACAAAATTGATAGGAGATTTGTAGTTAAATTTATAAGTACTTTATTAAAACATTGATACAACATCAAAAGTGTGTGCTAATCATTAATAATCATTTATATGTCTTGATACAATATTAGCTGGTGTGTTTTAACATGAACTATTGTAGCAATCTTGGATGTCATGCCCATTGATATATTCAATGTTAATGTTTTCTTGAATGTACATGATCACAAGAACCAATACAAATAAACCATTATATAATCCAAAATACCACCAATTGAATAACAAGATCTTATGCCTCCTCTTTGTTGGGTCTCTCTCATCAAATTGGTTTGCACCAAATGCTTGTAAATAGAGTATGTGCCCTCCTTGAACCAAAGAAACCAAGTATATTGAAATGAAAAAAAAAAAAACCACCTAAAAAGTTGCAAGTCTGAGGCCGGAATATGATGTGTAGCCAAATGGGGGTGGTTTAAGAAACAATAGGGAAGTTGAAAGAGTTAAATAGATCAACCCCTGTGATCAAAGAATATGAATTATGTCTTTTTTTATGAATTATTTGTAATCTCAAACACAAAAACTGATTGAAATATTTGCATTGTACATTGAACAAGATAAAAATTTAACAACTATTTATTACTTTTATATCTGAATAAGATTAAAATCCCTTTTCATTTAACCAAAGTGGTCCAATTATGGACGTTAACCAAAAGACCATGAAAGAAACCAATTTCTATGATATAATTTGCAGTACATGTAATTGCTTTGGGTAAAGCCTGAGAATTGGTAAACATAGTGTGTGGATATATTTAAAATGATTTTGAGGTGGTGAGGCAAAGGGCTTTAACTCTATCAGTTACTTATTAATACCCATGTTAAGTTCAGGTGTAGACAAATTCTAAGATATGTACAAACAATCAAATTTTTAGTAAAATTAAAAATATTATAAGAGAATATAAAGTTAGCATGAATTGTTTCTGGATTTCGCTCTAAATTTTTTCTCCATGTTTTAGGTTGAACTCCATGATTCATCATCGCGAAACTGAAAAAAAGAAAAAGAAAAATGAATAGTTATTAGCAAACCAAGCTAGTTGAAAAAGTAAGAGGAGAAATGAATATAAAGTTTTACATTTCATAAATGAGAATAAAGCTATTTATAAAACTATGCAAGAGATTTTGTATCAATCTAATCAATAAGATGAAATCATGTACAAAATTTTAGTAAGTCAGAAAAATCATTTTAATTTAGATAATAATAACTATTATCAATCAAAAAGTTTAAGCACAATGTATTTAAAAGAGGATATTAGTTTAAAAAATACTAATCAACAAATAGATGAGAGATGAGGGAAAAATGGTCCACTATCATCCCTAATAGAATTCTAAAAATAGCTCCAAGAAGAGGAAGCATAGATGCAACACCGTACCAAACATTAGCATTCTTTGCAGCAATGGCAGTGTTATGTTGCATGACATTGGTGAGACAAGTAACCAAGTTTCCAGAAACACCATAGTAGGACAATCTTTTTGTCATTTCCACACTAATAATGAGAAGAGAAGATGACCATCCTCTAGTGAGAAGTATGTTGATCTATTTTCCACACCCAAATCACACCATGACACTGCTCAAATTTCAAGAATTCTTAGTTGTAAAGTCAACAATGAACAAACTTTCCCTATTTCCTTCACAAGCCCCATTTCTCAGCATTGGGATAAGATACTCAAAAATATAAAGGCAAAAATTAACAATTGGTTCTAATATTTGGTTGACTCCTCCAAATAGGATGATCAAGTAATAAACACACTTCTCGTTGCTCTCCCATTCTATCAGAAAAGTATCATTAGTGCCCTGTAAGGAATCATACATAAGATGGAGTAGCTTCTTGGAAGGTTTCTATGTAAAGAAGGAACCCAAGGAAGGAAAGATAAAAAGAAGAAATTTCATTTTATTAAATGGGAGCAACTAATAAGGAGCAAGAAGAAAGGAGGTTGGATTTGAGAAGCCTTCAATACCATCAAGAGGCCTTGGCTGTTAAGCTTCTCTAGACTTTAGAGAATGATCACTAAATTTCTCTCCCAAAAATACCTTTGTCATGTAAAAAGATGATCTCTACAATTCTCTTCCTCGGTAAATTAAACACAAATTTGGAAGTTGCTTCAGACCTCATATCTTAGCATATCTATTAGATGCTTGTAATGGAGTGAAAATCTATTTTCTTGAAGACAAAATGGGACAATTAGAACCTCAGCTCTCCAATCAACTTAAAATGTGGTTAACCTAGAATAATGTCCTCATTCTTGATCTCAGGTTATAGAGTTTAGAGACATTACTAAATTCAAGAGTTGGCTAGAACTCGGAATCCCACTTTGTTGAACGAACTATTTGATTCACTAGTTAATTTTTTAATTTTATGATCAAAAGCTAATTTTATTCAGAACTCTTATGATCAAAAGTTAATTCACAACCAATCACAGGAGGGGAGAGTTAATGTTATGAGATAGACAGGGTGAACACTTCTTAAAGGTAGTTTAGGTCATGCGTTGTCTTCATCATGCTCAACTCTGAACTTAGGATGGAACATCCTAGGCGTCAGGTTCTTCTCTAATATTTTTATTACTAATCTGTCTCCCCTATTAAACCTTCTCAAAATGGTCTATTTCCAAACCAAATATTGGAAATATCTTTGACATCCAATTCCAGTTTAATGAATCTCCCACTTAAGAGCATAACTTGGGTTCATGTCTGCGGAAAGGGGTTTTCATATAAAGAAAATAACAATTTCCTATCATGTGAAGGTCAAAACATTGCAAAGGTAGAATGACAAGCCATTTGGGTGGAGATTCTTACCATCCCATAGCTTTATATATTGAAATTATTAATGAATCTTTGAGTCAGAGGAAAGTTGGAAACATGATATGTCTGGATTGTATTTTCTTTTTTTCTGTGATTGTAATAATTATCTTGGGGCTATTGAGGAAATAAGGTTGTATCGTTATCTAATAAAACATCAAGTAATATCACATAATCAAGTGTCTGAGTCCCTTGAGAGGTGGGTCTAAAGCACCTATCTACAGAGATAAGGCTTAACTTAAATAATTCAAACAAATATAAGCAAAAATTAAGCATTTGTAATAGATCTTTGTAAGACAAATGTCTTAGATGGTAAGCATACACCTCAATTACTGCTAAGGTGTGGGTAAATAAAGTCATAATCATTAGAGTTAGTCAGGTATCAAAACTTAAACATGAAAGAATCACTTAATATTTTTACATTCGGTTTTTAACATGGGCATTCTCAAAAGCTATTAATGCCTCAACTACTTGCCATCTTGAATCTTGAGCACAACACATTGCTTCCTTTCAAAGTCTACTTGAGCAGGAATGACTACGTTGGACAATACATGAAAGTGTAATCTGTCTCCAATTTATGACCATCACATCACCGGATGTAGTAATTGATTTAATCATTGCTTTATATATCTGTCACCCAAGAAATATGATCCATATCTGGCCTGGATATTCTAATGCATGATTCACCAACACTGAATGTTATTTTACTTGTGTGTTGTTACCAAGTTCTGTACTATTGGAACAACAATTTAAGGCTGTAAATTGACACATCCTACAACTCCATGTCTGTCATCTACATCATACATTCATACACAATAATAAACACACTCACATTCATTGCGTATGTTATTTCATACTCCAACTGTTCCACCATCTCCATGTGACTTTTTCAAGCTTCAGAAGAACACAGTGCAACAAAATTACATTGGTTCTCAAACTATTGGTGTGAATGGATTTGATTCCTAATTGTTGTTATGAACAAGTGCTATGCTTTGTATTCAGAACATCTCTTGCTTATGCTCTCTTAAGTGCTTGAGATAGTAAAGTAATTGCAGGAAATGAAAGTAAGGAAGAGAAATAATTATAATTAAACAAAAATAGAAATGAGAGATAGACAAAAGGAATTACTCTCAAGAAACACAATATAGGAACAATAAAAGAGTGAAGCTAACTTCCTCATATCAACTATATTAGTTGCAAATTTACAAGCTTGTTACCTCCTTGAGATCTTAAAGGACACCAACATGTTATTAACAACATTCTAACACTTGAAAATGACTTGCAACATACTAAGGGTTGTCTGCTTCTTCAAACATGTTTAGCTGCTCTCATCCAACTTAGTTGCCCAACTT
The DNA here is from genome assembly GCA_007258455.2 of Sequoia sempervirens. Taxonomy (NCBI): domain Eukaryota; kingdom Viridiplantae; phylum Streptophyta; class Pinopsida; order Cupressales; family Cupressaceae; genus Sequoia; species Sequoia sempervirens. The sequence goes on along the minus strand of VDFB02000013.1, from coordinate 148,883,091 downwards.
AGCTGCCTTAGATCGCTCGTGGCAATTCAATCTTTCTTCCATTGCCAATTCCATATCCCCTGAAGGATATGTTATGGAATGGAATCAACACAAGAGTCAAATAGGAGATCCAAATTGACAAGGAATTGAAGAGACACCTTTTCTGACATCACTCTTATGCATTTGAAATGGGAAAAACCACTTCTTACATCAAGGCAAAACTGCATCCTATGTACCAAACTGTTCTGATAAATTCAAAGCCTCTCCTTGCTGGCCAAATCACTTGAAACATTAGAAACCACCATGACGCATTTGAATTCACCTATGAAAGAAACACAACTGTCACCTTGCTGTACCGGGTGGCTTTGTTTTTCTGAAAAATGTTCCCTGCTTCATTTTTTTTCCTGTCTCTGCTCTGTTCTATCTCAGAATCTGCACTAAAACCTTTGTCAGATAAATGAACTAAAAACTAAAAAGTACAATTGATCAACTCAGCCATCTGAAGTTGAACAATTCTTTTCATGACCCACTTCAGATCACATGTCCTCAATTCAGGCGCTTTGGAGTCCCAAAAAAGCACTATAATGAAAAGAAAAGGATTTACTTTTTATCTTCTCAATTGGGAGAGCTTTTATTCATAGTTCTCATGGAGTAACAATGTTTCCTCTCTTGGAGTCTAGTGTTCCAATCTTAATTTTTCAAATCTATATTGGTTAGTTTGTGACTTCTTCAAATTTTTGCCAATTGACTCTCTTGATCTCTTGGGTGCCCTGGTCATGTCTATTGGCTTGCTTTTTGTCCCTTGGTTCTTTGGCCTTTGCTCTTGCACTCTTTTGGTGCCTTGTTTTTTCTCTTCACTTCTCCTTTCAGCTCTTTTACTTCAGCACACACACTTTTATAGGCTTAATATATTTGTAAGATCCTCCAGTTTATTATATAAAATGAGTGACTTCTATAAACTTCCCATCAGTTATATGAAAATCTCAAAAGAAGAGGCTTATTATATTTGTAAGATCCTCCAGTTTGGTACACTCGGAAATGTCATGTCCTCTTTTGAAGTCCTAAAATTCAGATGCATTGCAACAAAATGTCGTTAGAAGAGATAATTATAGATTTCATCCTTTGAATTGCACTAACATTTGTACTATAATAAGTTAGCTTTGGCTTTGATTCTAGATCTAAAACTGTTACCAATATGCATGAGGAAATTTAATCCATTTATGCTAATATTATTCTACAAAGTATTAAGTAATAGTGGTTGTTTTTTGACCCCTCCTATACCTATGGGATGTTGTGATTTTGTGGTTTTTGACTGTGCAGAAACTTGCTGGATCTTTTCTCCATGTAACTTCCTGAACTCATTCTCATATACAACACAAGACCCTGGCATTTTATTGATATAACTAAAGTGAAATATCTTGCCAAATTTTATGACTAATCCCACAAAATTTTCCTAAAGCTAAAATAAATGGTTACATCACTATCTATAATCTGGCATGGCATCACTCGATCCACTTTAAGCCAAGTGCGAGGGAATTTGATCATTATTCCAGCAGAGATTTGAAATTGGGCATCCTAACAAGTGTGAGATAGTGATTGATCCTTCAGCCTCAGGTGCTCAAAATAATCTGAAAGAGAGATTTTTATTTAATGATATTTGCAATTCGTGTATAAACAAAATATTGTCCTTACAATGTGGTAGCTCATCTTCAAGCTCTGTAATTGTAAAGCCAACACACAATGTCTCGTTAATGAACCACCATATGTCAATAGTTAGTTGTTGAATCTATGACAAAAATTTTAAAACATCTGTAGCCAGAGGTGTTCTTGTCTCAAATGGGAAAATTCACCTCAAAGTATGCCTTTGGTCTTGAGATCACTGTCAAGTATTTATATTGTAACTGTGTGTCTATTAAATACTTGGTGATAAGCATTGATATTATCGAGGAAAAATTTAATTATTCTAATTCAAAGCACTCAAAGATCCCTAGATAAGAAAGCGTACCATATGACAAATCAGGGAGTCAAATTTCATGAGGAATCACTCCACATATGGTGAATTCCAGAATAAAATTATGATTCTTACCAGAGATTATGGCTAGTTCTCAATTTCTGAAAGCTTCATGAGGCCAAAATAAAGCTCCTCAAGTAGATATTAGTAGATCTTAAAAAGAGAAAACAATATACAAAACTACAAACAATCAAAGAACAAATATGCCAGGGAGGCCAAAACCCACTGCCCACGAACTCTCCAAGTCCCCTCTTTTTCATCACAGTCCTGTGTCTCTCAAATTGTTCTTATGAATTACATGTGCATCGCCTTCATCTGGAAAAATTATCAAAATCTTGTAAATCTTGATTTTTTTTGGCCTTGGCGGTTGATTTTGTTGGCAATGGCGGACAATAAATTAACAGGAGTTGGGGCTGTAAGGCAACATTTCATGTAAAATTAGAGCCTGACAAAAGGACATTCTTTTCCTGGAAGAAATCGGTGAAGGATTTTCCGAAGGCCATCCATAATCTTTCTTTTGAGCCTCCCGCCGGAGCTCACCTAGCCTTGCAAGCTCAGATTGCTCCAGAGGTAATCAAGTGTCTGTTTTATTTTTTTATTTATGTTTTTAGAACCTAATGTGAAATTCTATTAGGGCTTATGAATTTGTTTTGACTTAGGATCACGAGTGAATTTGTACGCAGAGGGAAAGAAGATGATGATGTAAGAGAAACATACCTCTTCATCTTGTCCCATGAGAAGTTTCTTTTCAGCTGTCATTTCCATTGCCATCGTTACAGTGTTTGCCTCTCTTCACGAACAGGAGCCATAAGGAGTCCACAGGCATGTTCTGCTAATTAAAAACCCTACCCTTCTCAAAACTGCTAGTGTTCTGCTGGTGCCCTAACTGTAGTTTTTTTTTACATGCATATCCAATGGTGATATCCAATGGTGGTGTTGTTAACAAGGCATAACAAGGCATGTGAAGTGCATGGATATCCAATGGCGGTGCTGGTGTGAAGTGCAGTCTTGGAGCCATCGGCAGACATTCTCCAGCAAAATCCTGGTGCCGTCTCTCAGGCGTGAGACTTTTCTGTGTGCAAAGACCACAATAAAGATCCTATCGGCTAATTATTTTGATGCGTCCTTAATTAATTTATTAAAATTATTTTAAACCACTTAAACTTAATTTTACATTTAACAACTCTTATTTAAATTCCTTATAAAATAATTTAGTTAATTTACTTATTCAACAATTTATAATAAATTGGGCTAGCTCACACTAGATTTATTTGAGAGAGTTTACTCGTTCATATTTATTCATCCATTTGATTTTGCAAGGGGTTAAAATTACTGAATGTCTTTATTCTTAGTCAAATTTATTTCATTGTTCCTTAAATAAATAATTAAATTTGGTACTTACTTTTATAAATATTTCAAAGAGTGACCTTCAAGTAACAACTTGAATGAGGGATTCTAGTCTCATGGACCCCACATGGACAATTTTGAAAGTTAAGTGAAATTAATTATTGTAAACACATTAGAGTCTAATGGGATGTGCACCAAATCCTAGCCATTAGATTTGTTTTTATCTTAGCCCTTAAATCTTAGAACAACTACATTGAATCCTAATTTCATAAGGATTCTTTTAAATCTTGTTTCTTATCGTTACCTAATTCATTTTATTTGAAAATTTGGAGGAAGGAGGAAAGGAAGCTCTAATGGAGTTTGAAATCATTTGTCTCTTCATTTGTATTTGTAGGTTTTGTAGGAGAGGATGTTCTCAAGCTTTTAGAAAAAGTTTATTATTTAATTGTTTATGTTATTCTTCCATCTCCTTCATGTTATTTGATTAACTTCTCCATGAATTTATTTCTCAATTATCTTGATTTATTTATCCTCTATTAATTTTTATATAAATATAATATAATAATTCTTTTTGTTGCAATTTGCATATTCAATTGTGAACTAGGTGTCTATATTAAAAATGGAATCAACACCCATTTAAAATTTTAAATGACTGTGTGCTTTTTTTTTGTGTTAGGGCAAGTTATGGAGGCTACTTCTTGGGAGGCCTTCATAGTCCAGAGGTGCGATGACATGGTTAAACCCTCTCTGCCCCCTCTTAAATTTGTGTATCTTTTTTGTTTATAATTTTCATTTAGAATGATTTATTATAATTTGACAATTAAACCCAAACCCTCTTGATTAGGGGTTTATATATATATATATAATTTTTATTTTAATATATTCAATATATTAGATTCACAATATATGTACAAGGAGAACAAATAAAAATGCTTTTAAAGAAATATGATTTTAGAGTAAGCTCTTGTAAATATTATATTATTTTATTTTATTTTTAAATATATACACAATATATTGATTCCATTATATATATAAAAGATGAGACTATCTTTTTTAAAGCTTATTTAAATATATATACTTGATATATATTAAAATATTTCACATAGTTGTAGGATTGAGGAGATTATTTTATTTTAAAATAAGTAAATGGAAAACTAAATACCTAAAAAAAGGGTTTAAATGGAGGTATATTTATTTAGGAATTGCACTTTTATCATGTTAACTTAAAATACTAAAACTTTCATTTATACTAGATTTTCAATCACAATAATTTCACTTCTTCAATTACGGACTTAAAGACTAACTATTTTGACCATTTGAAATATATAAGTAATGTTTCTATCCCATACTTTTCTTCTTTTATTGGCACTCGAATCTGATGAAATCTTTTGAGAGCAAGAGGAGATACAATCATCCATCTTGATCTTTTATTATTGGAAGGTTGAGCCTACTATATTCTTTCTCTCAATAATAATTTGTTTTGTATATTTTTTTTGTCAATCCTTCAAATTTTACATGAAACTATTCTTCTACAAATAGTACAATAAAATCTATTTAATTTACATTTAACAGTTGGGAGTCAAGAAAACCCATTTTAATCACATTTAGATGTTGGGATTGATACATCTTTCTTTTCTATAATATCATGAAATTTCAACTCTTTTCTCGTTCAAGCAACAAAAAATATACTATGAGACTTTCTTAACCTCCACATTTAAAATAAGAAATTTCATTAACAAGTAGAAGGGGTAAAGTCACTCATCTTCTCTAAATTTAACAACTTCAAAGGAGGTAATGTCAATCAGAGAAGACAAGCTCTCCACTCATCCTTTTTCGCATCATCAAGCCATTCATGACTCTAGCCAACCACCGAGCAGGGAGAAAGCATTGAAACTCATAAATCAAATAAAAAGTCCAACTCCTAATAGCAAGAGAAAATCCAAAATCAGTTTACATAAAAACCTCATACAAGTAGTTTGCAAAGACCCACTAAGTATTGTATCACACACAACTCTCTAAAGATTAAACCTACCCATTTCACAAAAAAAAATCAACAAATTTATAATTATTACTATCAAGACTTCAACAAAATAAAGGAATCACAACCAACATTTCAACAAGCTAAAGAATCACAACTATCATGCCATAATAAAGTCAAGGACTTAGCTTTCTTTGCTCATTCCATTTTTTATTTCTTCATCTCCTTCCTTCCAAACCCTCTCTCCAAGCTCTCCTTTCCCCAACCAAAAAGAAAGTGAAAAAGTTTTAACTCTCCCCTCTTTTATTCCCAACAATGAATAAAATAAAATAAGGTAAACAAAATCCTAAACTCAAATTTCATCGCAATCATAAAAGGTGGATAAAAAGGGCCAATACTCATTTGTTTGATAATTTATGGCATCCAAAAAGTGCCCAACCTATAGGTGTATACTTAAAGTCTTTTAAAACGCTAATATAAGGTAAAGTTTGATATTCAAATACACTTTTAACCCACTTGGAAACATACCATCCTATTTATCCTACATGATTTTCCAAGAAAAATATCAAATAAATTAAAATAACAATTGCCCCAAAAATTTAAAAGAAAACTTAAAATATACAAGCTATCACATTAACTCTTCCCTTAAAACATCAAACAAAATATACAACTTCAACTAGTGAAGTATTTTAGTAGAGTTTTGATGTCTCTTCCTTCTCCCCCATTGACACTTATTTCTTATACAACCACAACATAAGTAGATATATATATTCAATATGCATATGGTTAAGCATCATCAATAATCACATAATTTTTCTAATCTCATTCATATCGCTTTCTTAGTTTAATTGATTAAAATAAATATGTATAATCAATTCAAACTCATCATCAAATAAAATGAAATCACAACAATTGGTTTAACCTTTCCTAATTTTATCTTCAAATTTTTTATTATTATCAAGAAGGAAAATATATATATCAAACATATAACTTACCACCTATACTTGAAGTTGATCTCTAGTTCAATTAAGATCTTTAATACCTAACATATGTAACATCTTCATCAAAGACATTCAACTCATTAGTACATTTGTTGAACTAAAATTCAATACCACATCAGTCCTTGTCTTTTACTTAACTAAATTCATTCATTATATTTTGTTTCTTGGAGATGACTCATCACAAGGAATCATCCACAATCCTAAGCTAGATCAAACATTCACAATTCTACAATTTCATACTAATAATTAAATAGCATATATTGACCATTTATTCCAAGCTTAAATAATCCATAGTCCTTAGCATTCATTAGCATCATTATGATTCAAAACATGTAATAAAGTGCAAGAACTAATAATCTCCAAGGTAGTCAATCCATAAGAGGATTATGCAAAGTTCTTTTAATAAAAATAACCATGTTTGTTACATAAATTCAAAGAGAGAAGAATTAATCCATATGACTCTGATACAATTGATAACACCAATACATCCACAAAATTGCACCATGCATCTAATTTATTTAACCCATAATGAAACACATACAAAGAAATACTAAGATACTAATAGTTACACAAAAATTGGCCTTAGAAAACTGATGTGTGACTATTTATATTCTAGTATTCATTGGCATGTGTTCCATTATGGGTTAAATAAATTAGATGCACGATGCAATTTCATTGATGTGTTTGTCTTAACAACCACATTGCTGAATTATATGGATTAATTCCTCTATTTGAACTTATATATCAAACATGGTTATTTTTGTTATGAAAACTTTGCACAATCTTCTTATGAATTGACTATCTAGGAGTTTATTAGTTCTTGCACTTTATTACATGTTTCAAGTTTTAATGATGCTAATTAATGTTATGAGTAAAGCTTAGGACTATGGATTATTTAAACTTGGACTAAATAATTGACATAGACTATTTAATTATTAGTATGGAATTGTGATTATTTGACCTAGTTTAGGATTGTGAGTGATTCCTTGTGAATGGATCATTTTCAAAAAAACAAAAGATAATGAATGAATCTAGTGGAGTTAAAAATAAGGATTGATGTGGTATTAAATTTTAGTTCAACAAATGTACTAACAAGTTTAATGTACTTGATGGAGATATTGCATATGCCACATATTGATGGTCTTTAGGAGTTTTCATAACAATTAAAAAAATTGCCACCAATTATATGTGGATGCAAATAAAAGGTAATGTTGGTTGAACTAGAGATCAACTTCAAATAAGTATAGGTGGTAAGCTAGAGATGCACAATATATGTTACCCTTCTTGATAATAAGAAAATTGTTGAAGGTGAAACTAGGAAAGGTTATATCCAATGTTTATAACTTCACCTTTTTTTAATGATGAGTTTGAATTGATTATATGAATTTATTTTTATCAATTAAATTAGGAAAGTGGTCTTAATGAGATTAGTGAAAATGTGTGTATTTTGATGATGCTTAACCATATGCATATTGGATATATATTTATTAATGTTGTGGTTGTTGTACATGAAATAAGTATTAATGGAGGGAAAGGGAGAGACATTGAAACCCTATTAAAATACTTCACTTGTTAAAATTATATGTTTTTCTTGATGTTTTAGGCGAATAATTAATGTGATATTTTTTATATTTTCAAGTTATCTTTTAGAGTTATTGTTATTTTAGTTTATTTGACTTCTTTTTCCTTAAAAAAATCATGTGTTAAAAATAGGAGTTGATTTAATCCTTTTTTAAATATGAGGGTTGTTATGCCTTGCATACACCCCACTTTGATCTGGATCAAAATGGGTCCCCCTTTGTCTTTTCCCTTTGGCCTTTGGTTTTCTGCCTTAGGCGTTTTCCTTTCAAAGTTTTGTCAGAGGCAGAACTGGGACCAGTACCAGACTTGGAACTTCCTTCTATGTTTCGGTCTTGTTTCGTCCCTAGTTATGGTTCTGACTATTCTTTGCCTTCTTCCTTTGTTCTTTGCCGAAGTCGGGTCTGAGACCGGGTTCGGAATGTTGAACTTTCTCAAGTTCCTCGTTCGGACTTCGTCCCGGGTCCGACCCTGCCTTTTCTTTGCTCTTCGTTGGTCTTTGTCGGTTTGTGTCATTTGCCTTAGGTGTTTTCTTTTTGGCCTTGGGCATTTTGTTTTTTGTGTTTTGGTGGGCTTGGAACCGGAACAGAGTCCGAACTTGGAACTTTTTCCAATCTTCGTTTTTGTTCCTTCCCCGGCACCGGTTCCGCCGCTTTGGTCTTTTCTGCCTTGTGTATCTTTTCGTGTTGTTCCGCCGGACTCGGAACCGGAACGAAATCCGAACCCTGAAACTTGGAAAAGTTTCTGGTTCAGATTTGGTTCTGGTCCCGATTCCGCTTCGTCCCATTCTTTTACTTTTTTTGTTTCTTTTTACTTCGTCATGGGGGTTGTCCTCCCCCCTTTGTTCATTCTCTTTTCCTTTCTTCCTTCCTCTTTTGGATGGCGTCGGAGGCGGGTTCGAAATAGAATCCGAACCTGAAACTTGGAGAAGTTTCTGGTTCCCATTCGGATTTGGTTCCGACCTTGGTTCCGCCTGGTTCGTCACTTTGCTTTGGCTCCGCCGGTGTTTTGTTTCCATCCTTTGCATTTTAGGTTTCCTCGCGGACACGGATCTGGGATGGGGTATGAACTCGGGAATGTTGATTGTTTCCCTAGCTCATTCCCGCCTCGACTCTGGTCCCGGTTCCGGTTCCCGTTTTGTTTCTGCTCCTACCAGTTTTTGAAGGGAAGTATGTTCGCATTTCAGTTTTGGTTCCACCTCTACCTGAGTGGTGTTTCTTTTCGATGAAATTAAAGACATGATAAATAATGTTATATTTTAGTTACCTTTGGGAACTAATGGAGGAATTTGTTTTGCAGGATCAGGGAGTTTTGCCAAAGGATCTGAGTTCAGCAGGAGCTCTGGCTGAAGGAATGGGGTCTTGACGACCCAATTGGGTCCCATTGACATATTTTGTGCCTTCGGTATAACATGTTGATCGTGGCATAACGTCTCACTGACTGAGGTGAGGTCACAGCGACAAGGAGGAAGCTCGGCAAGAGTGAAAGAAATTGGCGAAAGGTCCTGCCGATACACAAGAGTCTCGGCGACATGCAAGGGGAGTCGCCATAGGTCTTGTCAACAAAGGTTCCCCAAGGGTTTTCGGGGAAGATTTAGACCCTCGCCGAGAAGTCTGGGCGACCACGGGGAGCTACACTGAAACAGAATGGGCTCGTCACCGAGAAAACAAAGGGTTGCTATAACGTCTCCCTGACCATGGGAGGTCATGCCGACAACAGAAGGGGCTCGGTAAGAAAAGAGCCATTCGAGGTAAGGTCTCCCCGAAACCATGAAGTCTCCCCGATAGGAAAAGGAACTCGCCGAAAGGCAGAGCGTTCGCCAAAAGGTCCTGGCGACCAACTGAAGTCTCACCGAAGGGGCGTGGCTTCGGCATAAGGAATGTAGATCGACGAGATGTCTCGCCGATACCAAAGGGTCTTGCCGATAACAAGATGGGCTTAGCCAAGGATCATTCCTTCGCCACAAGGTCTTGGCAAAGGAAGAAAGTCACGCTGAAACAAAAACAGAAGTAGGTTCAAGAGGATCAACAAAGGATGTCGAGGAAACTCCAAAGAAAACAAGGGTTTCACCATGTGGTATTAGCGACCGTCTCATATCTTGCCGATAGCAGCGAATCCGCCAATGAAGGAACATATCATTGTAGCCTTGAGCACCCACCATGACATCTTGCCGAAGGCGAATGTCCTGCCGACCGAAGGAGGGTCCCACTGAAAGAAATGGAGTTCACCAAGAGGACACATTTTCGCTATGTCATCTGGCCGAGAGGAAGCAGTCTTTCCAAGGGTCTTTGCAAGATCGGTATGATCTCTGTGGCTCGCCAGAACCTCTCACCAACTGGCCCAGGCTACACCGACGAGCTTGCAGAGGGCAGATCTCGAGCAAAAAGAAAGCCGAGTGAGGAAGAAGACGAGGCCATAAGTCAAAGGGATAGCTGTGGGGTTTGCTGACAGAGGTAGGTCGACATTAACGGGGATATTTTGGGGCACTCGAGGCAACTCCGCTGGAGGTCAAAAATGGAAACGGGGGCCAGAAATAAGTGTGGTAGTTGCAAAAGATCTACAAAGCACCTCAAGAGACAATCTTCACCGACATAAGACAACAAGGATTCAAATTTATTATAGAATCTGACTTTCTTCAGAGGATCTGAGCACTGACTCTCCTATCAGCAGGTATTTGTAAACCCTAATACGGGGGACAGCACATTCTTTTGGGTACATTCTATATATATATATGGCATTCGTGCCTCTTTGTGAGTTTTTGGGGGGGGGGGAGAATGTGAGAACATTTAGATTAGAATTAAGAGCTTTAGAGCTTCTGCAGTTAGAAATAGGAATAGAGGGGATAGGAGCTAATCTTGATTCTCAGTAATGAGAGCTTCTTTTGTCTTCTCGGTTAGGAAGGAGAATCAGAATAGATTAATGTATCTTTCAGTTTTCTTAGTGTAAATGGAAACAATTTGGAGCCACAGATTATCTGTACACTGGTGATTGTGCCAGCTTTGTAAATGTTGTTTATCTATCTCATGGGCAGTAGAAGCAACCAGATTTTAATCTACTTCATATTGTGTTTCAGAATGGTGTTTCTTTTGAGTTAATCATTTGATTTGGGAAGCTTTCAGGGAATGAAATTTGATTTTGTGTTTTGTTTAAATAGTGATTTGCAATCTGTTGTTGAAGTCAGCACTGTGAATGGATGAAGTTGTGTGTTAGTCACAAGTTAATTTTATTCTACATTTTTAGTTAGGAATTCCTTGAAAGGCAACAGGTCTGGTTAATTCGGATGAATTATTGTTCTTTTTTGTTCCAAAGCCCGGATCTATCTTTTTCTATTTCTTTGAAAACTCTGGTTAGAGTAGATTTAAGTTTATGTTCATTCCCATAACAATCCAAAAGCTTACACCAGCAGGCCCCTTGAATATTACTGTTGCATTGGCCACTGAGCAACATCAGCACAGTTGAGACCCAACTACTAAGACCTTGGGAGCTAAGGCATTCATGTGATGCCTTTCTCTTTCAGGAGAAGAAGAGTAGCAATACTCTATTTAGCATTGTTGTGGTGCCAAAATCACCATCAATAGGAAACTGGCACTAGAAGGAGGGCCCTATGAGTAATTTTGGATCATTGTGAGTTGGAGTGGGTTAGATTTTGGAGGACCTAGCTCTGATGGGTAGCCCTTTGTATATACCAGGATTTTTCCATGAAATCACTGGTCATCTGTATGATCGGCTTCCTTTATTCTTCCCTGATAGTGGGAAAAATGCTTTTGAACATGTTGAGACTTGCAGGCGTATACTTACTTTTCTCCAAGTTCAGCATGAGGATGTCGTCTGTCAATTTTTCATCAGAACATTTCAAGGTTCATCAAGACAATGGTATGTTTATATGCCACCACAATCTATTTATTCATGGGAAAAGTTAGAAAGCTTATTCTTAGATCAGTTTGGTCCTCACACACAAGACTACTGGGAGAACTCATCCCTACAAAATCCAATCACAGAGTCAAGTACCCCACTTGATAATGAAGTTATAACCATATCATCTCTTTTCAGTCATCTTCCAAAGCATACTCCATTACATCACAATGAAGCTCTAGATGAAACATTTGATTCGCCAGAATATAACTTTGATGACTTGTTTGGTGAAAAGCATGAAATAGATGTAAAGTTAGAGCATAATGGAAATCTCAAGATGGAATCTAGCTTTGTTGAAAATGCTAGTACTAACAATGGCTGTGAAGGAGATGAGATAAACTCTTCTGATCAAGATGAGAGTCAGCGCGATGAGGAATGGACAGAGGAACATGGCTCATGTTGGCTAGATATCCCACGTGCACAAAATCAAATAAGGGATAAATCAGAGGAGCTGGGAGATTTGAAACTATCAGAACTTGTTGGGCCAAGTGGATGTAGGATACATCGGACTAATCAACATTCTCAGATGGACTGCCATGTCTTCCTAGGAAGGATGGATTTGTATTTCAAGCAAATGATCACTATTGAAGGAATACTTATGGAGGATCCTTGGAGTACCTATCCCCCCAATAAGGAGGATGAAACAACTAGCACACATGAGAATGATGATCAGTCTGCCAACATGATGAGAACAACTGTGAGAACATGCTACCTTCTTCCCCAACTTTTGATGACCTTGATCCTTGCAGTGAGATGGATTCAACAACTGATGAAACTCCTCTACCTAGTGCAAACCTGATGGAAGTGGAGGATGGATTCATCGATGCATTCATAGATTCTTTCATGATGGTGAATGAGGAAGAGACACACCTTGATGGGTTAGTACAAGAAGATATTTCTGCTGATTTAAGTGGTGGACGGATTGAAACAGGCGACATGCTTCAAGATGAGTTTGCCAATGAACCTGAGGGTCAAAAGCAAGGACTCAAATGCCAGCATGAAATTTTAAGGGAAGAAATTCAAGAGGACGTGCAGATCAGCCAAATATTCCCTGGGGAATTTCATGACGGAGTACATTTGGATGAAGCAGAGGAATGCCAAGGAAAGGGCCAAGAGGCTATCTCAGAGGTTGAATCTCTTTAGCATAACGAAGAGAATGAGACAAGTGAGTATCTTCTTGATTTTGATTCTAATTGCTCAAATGTGTTGTTGGAAGAAGGTCCTTACTTAGTATCCATTAATCATTTTGTTTTTAATACTGATGAATTTGATGCTAAGCGACATATTCTTGTTAATGATATGGATGAATATGAAGTGAAAAGTTTTCTTGGCTCTAACTTCGTCCATTCAAATGAGTTTGAAGGAAATCCTTGTTCACCATGTGCCAGTATCCCTGACATTAATGATGATAAGCTGGAGGCAGACCCTCAAGCCCTTGGGGATCACATGTTTCAAGAGAATGTTCAAAGTAAGGGTTCATCTCAATAAATTCAGAACATTTTTAACTTCGTGCCCAAGATGAATACCCAGATGTTGGTGAGTGAGTATCCTAACTACAAGACGAGCCTAGATCCAGTGGTGTTCCATGAGCTGAGACCTCGTGAAGAGGAGATCATACAACACAAGCCTGCATTGGTAACGAACAATCTTCAGAATCAGATGGTGTCCTTTCATTATCCTTTGTGTTTTAATAGTTTTTAGTTTGATTATGGTGTAGAGGATAGTAAAACTTGTTTGTGGGTAAATCATGACAAAACTGAGAACCCACAACTAATAATATTTCAAGCTTTATGCCCTCAAAATGAACTAATTGCACACAAACTTCATATTTCTGAGTATAAAGATAAATTTGCTAGGCTTAGAACTGTGCCTAGTAAGTTGAGATTGTTGCACATAATGAAAAATCAGTCAAGACAATGTGCAAATTTTTACAGTCTTGTGTTTGCAAAGCTCATCTTTGGAGTTAGTTTAGGGATAGGATTAGTTAGTGTTAATTTTTGGTTTAGTTAGTTTTCTTTATTTTCCGTTTGTAGATAGTTTGTTTCTCTGTTTGTAAATATTTTGTTTGCTTGTAAATAGCTTTGTTGTTTGTTGGTTCGTCCTTTTCTTTTCTTATCTTTTGTTTCTTTTGTTCTTTTTTGTTTTTGTTTTGTTTTGTTCTTTGGGGTTTATCTGTTTTGTTCCATCTTAAAGTAGTGGTTTGTTATCTGAAGCATGCTTTGGTCATTAGGAGAGAAGTGGTTTAGATATTTTCAGGTTTCCTGATTGGATGATTTTGTCCTCAACTAGTTGTTTCATGTTTGTTGTCAATAAAAGTTGTGAAAGTTTTGGAAACAAGGTGCTAAGTAAGTAACCTTCATCAACTCCCCTGAATCTGTCACAAATAATTAAAGATCATCTCCTCTTGTAATGGTACATTTGTCCTAGGACTATGGTGTTGTAAGATTTGAGTGAAAAATCCGATCTCCCAAGTGTTGTTATGAGGTCCATGGTAGTTTTCAACCCAGATCAGATGATAAACATCTGACATATTGAAAAGAAAAAGCAGAATTAAATGAAATATCTGAAACTCCAAAAGAAAAGAAAAGAATTATCAAAAGAAGAAGAGTCAATATGAATGGGTGATTCCAGTATCTCTACCGGGGCTATGGACACCTGTTTGGAAGTAGAGCAATGCTGTGAGAGAACTAGAGGTATCTTCGTCGGGGCTATGGACGCCTGATTGGTAGCGGAGCAATGCCCAGGATATCATTGCACAAAAGGGGATCAACTCATATAGCTCAAATCTTGCACATTATTGTCCAAAAGATGAGGAAAACTTTATAAAAGAGTGATGCACAATCAAGCACACACGTAGATTCAGGGTAGCCATTGATTGACTTACATTTGAGATTCTAGCTCTACCTTTCTTGTTATAACTGACCCAATTGCAGTTGTGACGTTCATGAACCAAGAGTTTTGGGTAGCTGAATCCTGCAGATTCATGAAAATGGTTAAACCATTTTCCCAGCCGAGTCGCCATTTGTTATGCCTTGCATAACCACCCCACTTTGATCTGGTTCAAAATGGGTCCCCCTTTGTCTTTTCCCTTTGGCCTTTGGTTTTCTGCCTTAGGCATTTTCCTTTCAAAGTTCTGTCGGAGGCAGAATCGGGACTAGTACTGGACTTGGAACTTCCTTTTATATTTCGGTCTTGTTTCGTCCCTGGTTCTAGTTCCGACTGTTCTTTTCCTTCTTCCTTTGTTCTTTGTCAGAGTTGGGTCCGAGACCGGGTTCAGAATGTTGAACTTTCTCAAGTTCCTCGTTCGGACTCCGTCCTGGGTCTGACCCCGCTTTTTCTTTGCTCTTCGTTGGTCTTTGTCGGTTTGTGTCCTTTTCCTTAGGTGTTTTCTTTTCGGCCTTGGGCATTTTGTTTTTTGTGCTTTGGCGGGCCCGGAACCGGAACGAAGTCCAAACTTGGAACTTTTCCAATCTTCATTTTTGTTCCTTCCCCGGCACCAGTTCTGCCGCTTTGTTCTTTTCTACCTTGTGTATCTTTTCGTGTTGTTCCGCCGGACTCGGAACCGGAACGAAATCTGAACCCTGAAACTTGGAAAAGTTTATGTTTCGGATTTGGTTCCGATCTCGATTCCGCTTCGTCCCGTTCTTTTAGTACTTTTTTTGTCTCTTTTTACTTCGTCGTGGGGGTTGTCCTCCCCCCTTTGTTCGTTCTCTTTTCCTTTCTTCCTTCCTCTTTTGGATGGTGTCGGAGGCGGGTTCGGAACGGAATCTGAACCCGAAACTTGGAGAAGTTTCTAGTTCCCATTCGGATTTGGTTTCGACCCCGGTTCTGCCTAGTTCATCACTTTGCTCTGGCTCCGCCGGTGTTTTGTTTTCGTCCTTTGCATTTTGGGTTTCCTCATGGACGCGGATCTGGGACGGGGTATGAACTCGGGAATGTTGATTGTTTCCCTGGCTCGTTCCCACCCCAACTCCGGTCTCGGTTCTAGTTCTCGTTTTGTTTCCACTCCTGCTAGTTTTTGAAGGGAAGTGTGTTCCCATTTCAGTTTTGGTTTCGCCTCCGCCTAAGTGGTGTTTCTTTTCGATGAAATTAAAGACATGATAAATAATGTTATATTTTAGTTACCTTTGGGAACTAATGGAGGAATCTGTTTTGCAGGATCAGGGAGTTTCGCCAAAGGATCTGAGTTCGGCAGGAGCTCTGGCCGAAGGAATGGGGTCTTGACAACCCAATTGGGTCCCATTGACATATTTTGTGCCTTCGGTATAACATGTTGAGCACGGCATAACGTCTCACCGACTGAGGTGAGGTCACAGCGACAAGGAGGAAGCTCGGCAAGAGTGAAAGAAATCGGCGAAAGGTCCTGCCAATACACAAGAGTCTCGGCGACATGCAAGGGGAGTCACCATAGGTCTTGTTGACAAAGGTTCCCCAAGGGTTTTCAGGGAAGATTTAGACCCTCGCCAGGAAGTCTGGGTGACCACAGGGAGCTACACCGAAACAGAATGGGCTCGTCGCCGAGAAAACAAAGGGTCGCTATAATGTCTCCCTGACCACGGGAGGTCATGCCGACAACAGAAGGGGCTCGGTAAGAAAAGAGCCATTCGGGGTAAGGTCTCCCTGAAACCATGAAGTCTCCCCAATAGGAAAAGGAACTCGCCGAAAGGCAGAGCATTCACCAAAAGGTCTTGGGGACCAACTGAAGTCTCACCGAAGGGGCGTGGCTTTTGCATAAGGAATGTAGATCGACGAGATGTATCGCCGATACCAAAGGGTCTTGCCGATAACAAGATGGGCTTGGCCAAGGATCATGCCTTTGCCACAAGGTCTTGGCGAAGGAAGAAAGTCATGCCAAAACAAAAATAGAAGCTGGCGCGAGAGGATCAACAAAGGATGTCGGGGAAACTCCAAAGAAAACAAGGGTTTCACCATGTGGTATTAGCAACAGTCTCGTATCTTGCCGATAGCAATGAATCTGCCAATGAAGGAACATATCGTTGTAGCCTTGAGTGCCCACCATGACATCTTGCCGAAGGCAAATGTCCTGCTGACCGAAGGAGGGTCCCACTGACAGAAATGGAGTTCGCCAAGAGGATGCGTTTTCGCTATGTCATCTAGCCGAGAGGAAGCAGTCTTGCCAAGGGTCTTTGCGACATCAGTATGATCTCTGTGGCTCACCAAAACCTCTCGCCGACTGGCCTAGGCTACACTGACAAGCTTGCAGAGGGCGGATCTCGAGCAGAAAGAAAGCTGAGTGAGGAAGAAGACGAGGCCGTAAGTCAAAGGGACAGCTATGGGGTTTGCTGACAGAGGTAGCTCAGCATTAACGGGGATATTTTGGGGCACTCGAGGTAACTCCGCTGGAGGTTGAAAATGGACACGGGGGCCAGAAATAAGTGCAGTAGCTGCAAAAGATCTGCAGAGCACCTCAGGAGACAATCTTCATCGACATAAGACAGCAAGGATTCAGATTTATTGTAGAATCTAACTTTCTTCAAAGGATCTAAGCGCTGACTCTCCTGTCAGCAGGTATTTTGTAAACCCTAATACGAGGGACAACACATTCTTTTGGGTACATTTTGTATATATATGGCATTCGTGCCTCTTTGTGAGTTTGGGGTGGGGGAGAACGTAAGAACGTTTAGATTAGAATTAAGAGCTTTAGAGCTTCTGTAGTTAGAAATAGGAATAGAGGGGATAGGAGTTGATCTTGATTCTCAGTAATGAGAGCTTCTTTTGTCTTCTCGGTTAGGAAGGAGAATCAGAATAGATTAATGTATCTTTCAGTTTTCTTAGTGTAAATGGAAACAATTTGGAGCCACAGATTATCTATACACTGGTGATTGTGCCAGCTTTGTAAATGTTGCTTATCTGTCTCATGGGCAGTAGAAGCAACCAGATTTTAATCTACTTCAAATTGTGTTTCAGAATGGTGTTTCTTTTGAGTTAATCATTTGATTTGGGAAGCTTTCAGGGAATGAAATTTTATTTTGTGTTTTGTTTAAATAGCGATTTGCAATCTGCTGTTGAAGTCAGCACTATGAATGGATGAAGCTGTGTGTTAGTCACAAGTTAATTTTATTTTGTAGTTTTAGTTAGGAATTCCTTGAAAGGCAACAGGTCTGGTTAATTCAGATGAATTATTGTTCTTTTCTATTCCAAAGCCCAGATCTATCTTTTTCTATTTCTTTGAAAACTCTAGTTAGAGTAGATTTAAGTTCATGTTCATTCCCATAACAATCCAAAAACTTACACCAGCAAGCCCCTTGAATATTACTGTTGCATTGGCCACTGAGCAACATCAGCACAGTTGAGACCCAACTACCAAGACCTTGGGAGCTAAGGCATTCATGTGTTGCCTTTCTCTTTCAGGAGAAGCAGAGTAGCAATACTCTGTTTAGCATTGTTGTGGTGCCAAAATCGCCATCAACAAGGGTATGTTCCAAGTGGGTTATAAGTGTCTTACAATATTAGACTTTATATTAGTGTTTTTAAAGGCCTTAAGTATACACCTAAGGGTTAGGCACTTTTTGGAAGCCATAAATTATCTAATAATGACTGTTGACCCCTTTTTATTCTCTTTTTTATGACTTACGAAAATGGAATTTGGGGGTTATGTTTATTGTACAATTTAAATTTGTACAATATTTCTTCAAATTCCAAATAGAGGTCTCTCTTTATCTTAAACTTCCCTTTTGATACAAGTTTAAAGAGCAATTTTTCTTTCTTCATTACAACAAAATACCATTTAATTAAGTTGTCATCTTTACAACATTACATAGAAATGAGATAAATGATAAACCATTGCATAAGGACTTGCTCTCCACCCTACTATAATGGCATCATGGAGCCTCGTGGGCTCTAGCCATACCCTTGAGCAAGGAGGTCTTTTAGATCCAAGATGATGAATGGAGTCTTTTCACAATTTTACAAAGGAATAAGAATAACATAGCACCAAATTTCACGCATCTAGGTTCTCTACTCTCTATTATCAACCACGATCCATGCAACATGCCACCTTCTTACAACAAATAAACAAAGGGAAATGGAAGTAGGGAAAACTTATCTCTTTTGTTTAGGTGAGGGGATTAAACTCTTCTCTCCTTTCCTCTCCAAGCCAACCCATCTTGATCCCTATCTCCTCAAAAGAAGGTCTCTTTTCCTCTTCTCATCCTTTCTATCCTCTCCACTAGAGTTCTCCAAAAGGAGAAGTGGCTAACACCCCACTCATTCTTCTTCTAAAAAATATATAGGAGTTTCAACTTACAACTCTTGGATGGGGAGGTGTGGGGTATACTTCCCTCCATCAATGAGGGTCTTTCCTCATTAAAGAGAGGAACATGCACTTGGACAACCTCTCAATCTTTCCACCCCATCCTCTCCTCAAAATTCGTCACTCTCCATTATGAGAACTTTTCAAGGGTCAAATCATGTCCTAGAGGCACTATTGTATGCTCACTTGACCCCTACCTCTAAGGTATAGACCCTAAGGGGTCTATTTTTGCATCCCAACCAAGGAAATTGACCAACAACCCTCTTTAAAGGCTCATTTAAGGATCCATTCGAGTTTCAAACTTGGATAAGGGTTCCTAAATCCTAACCCCACTTACACCCACATGACACATAATTAAATACCCTCACCACCTTACTCTACCAACATATTAACTTTATTTATTTCAAAGCCCTGAAAGGGGGGGGGGGTCAAATTCATAACCACAAGAAGATGTCTTACAATTTACTCATTGGTTTTCCCTTCTTGTATTGGCACCTTGCTTTCCTGTACACTACCAATGCAATCGTAAGAACAATCATATATATCAATTTAATTTGATAGTTGAAATAAGATTTAATTGTACAACAATTCCATATACAATTTCAATTCATATTCACAACTTACGAGTCCATAACACCTTCGCGATAGTGACAATGAAACAAATGTCAAAATGAAATACAAGAATATTGTCACACAATCACATTATTTATTGCCCACAATACAACTTACCATCTATTTATGGAAGCATATAAAAAAACGTGTTTAGTATTAATCATATCCAAAGTGGGGGCCTTACAAATTCCTAGAATAATATACCTCAATTAAACTTCTTTTCCAATTCCTTATTTTAAGATACATTGATCTCCTCACTATTGCAACTTTGTAAAACATGTGTGTGAACTTTGGATATGTGAGAATGTACAAGTTTAAACATATCACTTATTGTACACCAAAACAAAAATATATTCAAAACTATTTTAAATCTTATTAGTGAATATGAGGTTGAGACTAAATTAGTAAGAACATGTAAAACTAAATATACAAAATAGTAAATATAGTGTGCTTATCAGATTAAAAATAGTCTCAACCTCATATTCAATAAAGAATAAGAGGTTTTCAATTTTTTTATCATGTTATCATTAAATTAAAAATAAAGAACATAAAATCAAATAACAAGAGGAGAGCATGTTAATCTAGTTCAAAGTATGCAACATATGTCTCACCCCATCGAGAGCCCTCTCCTTCTACAAATCAACAAAAGAAATAATAATAATAATAGGTTTTATAACTACAATGTAATGTGTAAACCCCATCATATTTGCATATGTGCAATTCTACAATAGCTATATGAAAACAACATAAATTTAAATGCCCAAAAAGAATGTGAGGGAAACAATAGAAATCTAAATGCCCAAAAAGAATGTGAGGCAAACAATAAAAATTTAGATGCCAAAATCTATGAATACTCTAAGGTAAAAATATGAAACTAACAATGTATTCAAACGATCCTATATATGCTTACAAATGGGAATATCTGAAAATAGAATAACATGAAAACAATCTTTACAAGAAAAATAGAAAATGGAAACAATATGAAATAAGTTAAATAATAAGTTTCTCCCTTCTCTTCTTTCCATCTTGTCACCTACAAAACAAAAGTAGGAATGCAATACTAAGTAAACTCTCTCATTAGATACCCATGGTTGCTACTCAAACCCTCCTTGACCTACATGAAAAATGGGGAAAATGGTAATAAGAAAAGGATTTAAGCCAATCCTTAAGGAGTTAGGGCAATAATGAAATTTTCCCTAAATCTAAGGCTAAGGGTGAGGAAGGGATTCATCTTGT
Source organism: Sequoia sempervirens (assembly GCA_007258455.2). NCBI lineage: Eukaryota > Viridiplantae > Streptophyta > Pinopsida > Cupressales > Cupressaceae > Sequoia > Sequoia sempervirens. The sequence goes on along the minus strand of VDFB02000013.1, from coordinate 148,862,164 downwards.
GGGTTGGATTTGATTTTCAATCAATTAGAATATCAAAAAGAAAAGAAAGAAAATAAATAAATACTATCAAACTAATTAATCTAAATCTTTATCATTGATAGAATGACTTAAAAGAGACTTGAAACTTCATTATTAAAAGACAAAAAAAAACATGTGACTTTTGAAAATTATCCTTGTGAATTTAACTATAATGATATTTTATAATAAAATAGTTCATCAAAACATATACATTTCATTTGAATTAACAGAGTTTCAACTCATAGATATAGGACTCTCATATAATCTACCTACAAAATGCACGGTTTTCCATGTATGCTACTGCTAGAGATACATACTGCCATATACACTAGTTACAAAATGCATAGTTATGCTACTATTTGGAGGTACATATTGCCATATATACACAGGTGCATAGGCTATTATAGGCTTACAAAAGCATAGCGTTAAGTCTTTAAACAACATATAATATAACACTTGGATATAGATTACTAGTAGATATAAAGTTGTTGAATATAGTAGACCATGAGGTGATTATTCCTTCCAACTTTGGCTACCTTCTTCACTATCACCCCAACCGGGCTCCCTAGCAAACCCCATCTCATTTTCTTCAACAACCAGATTGACCTGAAGCCTAGCATGATGGCCTTCCCTTCTTGTTTTATTTATTTATTTATTTTCAAATAGATAGTTAAAATAATTGTAATTCTTAAATCTCAATTAGGTAGATTAATTAATTTATCTTGGCAAGCTTCTTATGTATTCCCACCCTCAACCTTTTTAATAATGAAACATATATTTCTATTCGAGTGAATTTTAAAATGTGGCTAGAGGTTTAGTCATGTTATCCACTATGTTAGTCATTCAGCTCAATGCATTAGATCTAATCTCAAGACGTAATTAAGATGACAATTTATTTTTATTTGTAGTTATATATTCAAATAAATAATCCCAATATTATTGCTATCTATAAATTGCGTAAGCCAATATAATGGCACCTTCGATTTCAAATCAGTGTTTAGTACAAATAGTCTAATCTTGTCACCTTATAATATTTTTCTTTTATTACGAAAATCAATTACTTTTTTATGGTGAGCTTGTAACTTGTCTTACATAATACCAAGTACCTTAATGTTGGTAGTGCACTATATTAAGATGTCCAAGTGTAGGGTGGTGTGACAAACATCTCAATATTAAATATGTTTCTTTATTTGGATATTATATATATATATATATATGTATGTATGTATGTATGTATATGTATATAATTAACATAGGGTTAACTCTTGAGGTAGGACAAGTAGTTAACTTGTTTAGTTTTAATAAATAAATATATATAAAAAAGTTCTTGTGTGTGTTATGTTGACGATAGAAAATGTGGGCATGGCATAATTAGTAAGATAAAAGTGTGATGTACCATGTATTACTAATTTAATGAAAATGGAGTAATAGCTAGGCTACAATTGTGTACTATATATCATTTTCTTTTATTTATGCAAAGTGTGTAGTTATTAACAAAATTGAGCAACAAGGTGAACATTGTTAAAGAAAATGAAGTATGTATGGGTGTATTGGTTTTGTGTTATAGTGTGGTGGATTTCATCAATTGTATTGTGTTGTCTCGTGTAAAATGAAATCGATAAATGTGTTGTACCCCAAGTAAGAGATAGAGTATCCAACTTGGGACAAGGGTGGTTGGATGTCAAGCATGATCCCCTATATGTAACCTTTGTGATAATCTTTTTTTTAAGCTAGCTAGTTGTGAAATGATGTAAACCTATTATGTGTGAATATGTGCCTACTAGATGAAATGTGATGTCTTCCTTTGTACGATTCTTGTTCTTATGTTAGATGTGTACCTCTAGCATACGGTTCCCCTACAAGATTCAGAGCATGTTAGTGTAAACAAGAGTTGAGAGACAAGTGGACCTCCAATTGGAGCTACATGGTTCTCCTCAGACATTGCCCCTAACCTACTCCCCTACACATAAGAACCACACTTGTTGGTTCATAATGCAAACCTATTCCTTGATGTTTACAACCCATGGGTAGAGGATGGAATTCTACATACCATAGTGATGGGGATTCCGGTCCCACTTGTCAATACAGATATTTGATACTTTAGTGACAGATTAATGAGCACCAGGATATTTCATACATATTTTTGGTTTTAGACCACCACAATACAACATGCTATTATATTTTGTGGTTGGAGACCACCATTCCCCTCCTTCCCTTAGGTGGCTTACACAAGTCCCGTAGTGGATGTATTGTGCAATTTCTTATAAGTGTAGTTTAATTCTATTTATATTTTACGTCAACAATGTTAAACTTTTTCTTTAAATTTCTTGGGATAGTTAGCCATTTGAGATTTGTAATGGTCTATTTTGCCCCAAAGACTTGTTTAGTTTTGGGTTTAATTAAATTGTTGCAATGATGCTTCTTTTGAATTGAGTTTTATTTTACTTTTTCATTCCCTTATGAGACTTTTATTTGGCTTTGGGGGTTAAAATCATTCATTGATGAATTTTATTTGAGGCATTTACATGTTGTGACTGTTGGCATAAGTGTTGTAATGTGACATCTGTAATTTGTCATATCTAGCAACTCTTGAATCCCTAGTAGGATGTATAGGGGAGTAGATGCATTGGATAATTTTATTGTGAGGATGGTGATTGCAAATGGGACCAATATGGGAAAGTTGTAATCAATTCCCCTTAATTTTGTGTGAGTTACTTTGTGAGTATCTATCTTTTAGAGGCTAACCCCCTTACACAAACAAAAGGTAGGTGCAAGGAAATGTATGGAGGAGCCCTCAAAGAAGTGGCCCAAGACCATCTTTCCTTATGATTATTTTATCTATGCATTTCCATCCTTGTAAACCCCATTATCTGAGCCTTGTGGTGCCTTGTGCATTTGATATTGGTAATAAATGTGATCCATGTGAAAAAAGAATTGTGATCTTTGAGGTAAAAGATTTGGGATCAAAAGAGGAAATGTTGTGTATTTTTACTTTTGACGGGGTATGAGACCTTGATGGTAGAGGAGTAAATAATTCATTTGTGGTGCCTTTAATTGATGTTGTGACCCAACTAATGGCTAATTATTATCAAAATTGTGTTTTGATGAAATTGTGAGGCCCCACCTATAGATGGACATGACAACTTGTTTAAAATTATTTTGGGTATTTTAATCAATAGGATTGAATGCACTAATTCCATGAAAATTTTGTTGCCATCTCATGTTGGGAGAATATTCAAGTATAAAACTCTATAACCATGCAAACGCCCTATATTCTTCACATCATGCTTTGTGACTGGTTGTGTCCTTTATTATGTTTAAGTGTTGACTTGTAGTTGTCCGTTACTATTTCTTAAGTTTTATTGTTTAGTAACAAGCTTTGTCACATTTCTCTTCTTAAATGGAAAAGTTATTTTGACAGTCATGTCTTGACATGTCAACAAATTTTTTGTCCTAAGTATATTATTTAATTATTCCAAACTTGAGTTGTTTTCTTTTAGTTATTTGAAGGTAGAGTGAACATTAGAAATCATACCATCTCTATTTGTTAAAATAAATAGATTCTTCTTCACAAGGCCTATACATGGTATATAATCCTTCACAATTTGGTGCCATTATATTGGTTCATATACTTTAAAGACCGAACGATACAAGCCTGCAACTTTATAAACATAAACCCTAATTGAAATCTCTTGAATGATGGAGGTACATGAGAGAAATATATATTATGTGATATCCAATTTAAACTTTGTAATTTAGAGTAATGTTTTAATCATATTTTATACTAACATTAGAATGATAAAAGTAAGCTATTTTGATTCATATATACAAGAATAACTTATCATTGATCACTAGTCATGAGTTGATCCATGAAAAAGATCCATTACATATTTTATCAAATTGGCACAAAGTGTTCAGTCATCTCTTGGGAAATTCACTTAGTAAACTGATAGTATAGCATGTATGATCATAGGGGTAATAATAATAATAAACACTCTTAATCCTTAATATGTTGCAAATATGTTATACCACACTTTTAGTATGTGATACCACTATAAGTTACAATGATGAGTTGAAGGGAGATTGTAAACATATTGAATGTATATTTTTGTATCTCAAACAAGATATACAACCCACACATATACATGTAGCTAATATTTGGAAACTTGTGTTAGAAATTACCTTGATGTAAAGGATTTGAAACAATTATTATCCACCATAAGCTCAAGACCTAAATGAACCTAAAAGAGATGTATTGCAATAGTATTTTCTTGTATATGAGATTACCAAGACAAATTCAAATAGATAGATCATGATGCTAGGAATCATATTATCCCTTCTAGTCTATACTTAATATTATGTGAAGCTAGCATTCTTAACCAATGTGATTAATTCAAAAGAGATGAAAACAGTTTAAGTATTATTACCTTGCATTATTAAATGGGCTTATTTTGGAGGGATAAAAATAAAATCACTAAGAAACCAATGTTGATTAAGTCTTTCAACCTCATAATTTGGGATCAAAGGAAAACTACTTAAGATTAGTTAATGAGAATTATCCAATGAAATAAACTAATTAACCCAACTTAGAACATTATATTAATCCCTTTATATTGTTGCAAACTTGATTGAAAAATACACTTGAGATGTGGGAGCAATAAAACATCATGGCCTAATCCACTTTATCTACAAGAACATCATCTTGAAACATGTTATTGTTTATTGTTAATGCTATCAAAATCATGATTTATTGTTTATTGTTAACAAAATCATGATTTATTTATTATTAAATATATAATTGTATTAGTTTTTCTTCACTATTAAATGTTTGATTATTTCCCCACTCTCAAATGTTTAATGTCACATGTACGGTAACTACTAAAATGTTGGTTATTCATTTTGTTTATGGGTTGTGAAGACTTCTATTTTCACCTTACATTTTTTTAAACAATGGCATTGAATGTTACTTTCATAAAAGACTTTAATTCACAAAATAATTCTTTTTAGTAGTTATAACAGTTTAGTTTGATATATATTTTATTTTTAAGAATAATTTACAATCAGTTGCAATAGGCCTTTCCAAGATGAACATAATATTTATAATAATTATACATGAACAACAAAAGTTGAAAATTGTTGAGCACACATAATTGAATTGTTAATTACTAATTCATTGACTTGTAAGTGATTATATTATCATACTTCTTGTTTCCTATAATGTGCTGATATGAGAGGAAAGTGGGTTACTAAAAAAATTTAAAAAAAAAAGAGGAAATCCTATATAAGCCCTTAATGCATTTTTTAAGAACAATTAGTTAGCATCCTTGTTGTGGAGTAGCTATGATTCTTTATTCCCAAACTTCTCAAAATTAGAAGATTTTACTAATTGATCTCTTGAGATGGACAAGACTTCATTTTGAGATATAATAGTGTACAAAGGCATTCCTTTTGTAAGTGGAGATTCAATTGTATTTCAATGAGGTCTAAAATAGCTTTAAGATTTCACAAAAAAATAAAAATAGTTTAGAGAGTTCCATAACTTATTTTTATGCATGAGAGAAATTTAAAGGGCTTGATCACTTATTTGAAAGCATAGAAGCTGATATTTCACTCAGGCATCTCTAATACTTTGTCACATTGTTTCAGTGAATTTTGTTTTATTTTGTTGTAGGAACCTATGTTGGTTAGATGGTTTTCCTTGTGTTTTATTTTATTTTGAAACAAATTTGTTGTCAGGTAAATAAAGTGTTGGTTTTGTGGTTTGAAAATTGTGGAAATAATCATGTCACACCATAAAAAAATTGTATTCTATCCCTTATTTTATCGCATGGAGTTCTTATTTGTAGAAGAGTATCCTCACACCAGGCAAGAGTATTGAGGCTGCAAATATTAACTCAACCACAAGAAACTTGTAGCTCTAAAACCTTGATAATTTTTAGATCTAGTTTTCTTTATTTTGGTGTTTGGATAGAAACATCAATTGCAACTCGTGGGATTTAGGTTTGCTCCCTCAAAATCATTTGTATGAAATTCTTCAAGTGTTTTTCGATAAACCTATAAAATTTAAGGTGCTTATTGACTTAGTAGTTGAAATTAAGAACAATTAGTTCCAATCTTTATGATATACCTATCAAATTGTATTATTCAATGTTTTTGGGTTGTCAACCAACTCTGAAAGGTATTCAAATTATTTTAAAACGTGCATTACGATGGCATTGCTAGTCAAAACTACAAAGTAAGACACACACATAGCTATACTCATTTGTGCCATGAATTTATGGTTATATATTCAACCAAATATGACCACCAATAAAAAAATTTGCAGCTATTGAACAAAAAAGGGCGGGACCTTACATTGTGCATCTAGTCATGTAGACACCTTGTAGGTACAAGTATTGGAAACAAAAAATTACAATGCGATAGAATGCAATGGATGTTTGAGTAAGTAGGATGTACATCATGTTGATTTAAAATAGTCATTTATTGTTTTCTTTTTAAATCGACTTATTGCTATCTTAACTCTTAGCTAAACGACAACATCAATTGTTCCTTAAATTAATGTTTAATGATATTGTTTAAAAAATATATATTTGGGTGATCCCACAATAATAGGTTACAGTTTTTGGCCAAATTTGACATTAAAATTAGAATTTTTTACCAGATATTCACTTTCTTACACCTATAGTAGCTAAACCATTAAGTGTTTGACGATGAATCGAACTAGTTATTTGTTAGATCTTTTGTGTAGATTCTAATTATATTTTTTAAAAAAAATTAAAAAATAAATTGTGAATCATTTTATGTAATTTTTAATAACTTATTTTTTCTACTAATCAACATTTTTAAAAAGTGATGTTTACTTTGAACCGCATAACTTTTTTTATAGACATGATACAATTCTAATTTTTAAAATAAAGATTTTTCACACCAATATCTAGTGCATGAATATGTTTTCATAATTTTTTCTCACATAATTTTTTTAATTAATTTTCCAAGTCATAGTAATTATAATTTGGATAGAGGTGTACTTCAACCCATATAAATTTTTTTGTATTCATTTGAATTAACTTATTCTTTTTTCATTGGAATAAGGACATCAATACCTAGTGCACATGTATTTTTTAGAAAAAATTTTCTCCATTTTTCTATCTTTTCGTATGTGTGAAACAAAAAACTTGATGTTCATTGAAAATCCTACATTCACAAGAAATAAAAAATAAATATAATAATCAAATTAAACATATTTAAAATTATACTTTTTAGGAAGCTTATAATAAGGGCTACATGCTTACAAAACATAAATTTTAAATGAATTCATTTGATTGCCCAAAAGGTAAATCAAAAGTGGTTTTTTATCAATATTTTGATAGGTATAGAGGAGACTCGATTATAGGTATGGTTTAAATCTAAAAAGGGTCTATTCAAGAGGGTTTGATCAATCCCTCTTTAATTAAAATCATTTAAATGGAACCTTTAAAGTCTTAAATCATTGTATTTTCTAAAAATATGTGATTTTAGAAAAAAATCAGGATGTCCCAAAAAGTGTAACCCATTATTGTGGCAGGACCCATTTGCATACTTGTAATACCCCTTTGTTTTGCATTTTGGTTGGACAGTGTGTCCTTGTTTGCTTTGATGTGCTTTTTGGTTATTGAGATGTTGTATCATGTGTGTGCGATTTGATAGATAATCATAGAGCGATAGTTTATTGGTGTGATGTGATGTATCTTATCTGATGCTTTATTTGACATGTTTTAAATTGGTGTAAGGTTGATTAGTTATTGTAACATGTTATTGCGTGAGATATTTGTTTATGATGGAACTGTCAGTCTATGATGAGTGTATTGGTGAAAGGGACGAGATTGTATCACTCGCTTGCGAGCGCCCTACGATTTCGAGATTTCCCCCTTCACGGTGTGTTTTATTATATCATATATATGCATGTTCGATATGCTCTTTGTTCACAGGTTGACAGGTACGGGACATCGACTCCACCTGATTTCACAGGTTTGAGCGTGTCCATTGACCAACGGTAATCGATTGGAAGATAGTAGCTAGGTTTTTCGTGCCAAGTCGTCACCCTAGTCATAGTTTGTTGTCAGGTTTAGCGGTTTTGATTTGGTTCATTCCTCTTTGGTTAATTATTTCATTTCATATTTTAAAGGTTATTAAATGGCTTTTGAAGTTAAAAATAATGATTGATTGTATCTATTTGTAATGTGAGAAAAGTAGTTATTTATTAATTAATTTAATATAATTAATAAAATAATCTAATCTTGAATTGGATATATTTTATTGACTAAGTAATGGGGATAAATTAAATCAAATTAGTTGTTTGGCATAATGTGATATTTTGATTTAAATTAGAAAACTAGAGAGATGCTTTAAATTTCACTTTTTGGAAATAAATTTGAAAAAGAATTCCCTTATAAAATTTTGAATTCTTTTTGCAAAAAGAAATTTATTTTAAGTGCATGATATTCCATTTGGAAATTAAATTGATTTTAAATTTTAAAAATGGAAATATCCTCCAAATGTTCAATAAATTTAGTGGGTGGGATATTTTAGGGGTTTGACCAAAATTGGGGAAACTCTATTTGAGCAATTGCTATTTCATATAATTTTGGGAATTTTGGAATGGGAAAAAAAAAAAAGATTGGCTGTGGCTTTGTTTTTTTTGGATCTTGAAGAAGTTTTTGGATTTGGAAGAAGCAAAGTGGATTCATTGGTTGAGCTGGAATCAAAAACAGGATTTGAAAGCACCATTTGGAGTTCTTCAAGCTTTGGAGGAAAAATCAGGTTCTTATTTGTATTTTTTGTTTCATTTTGAAAAGAGTTTAAATCTGGTTATAGTGTTGGAAAATTTCTAAATGTTGTTTGAGTTTCAATGGAAAACCCATGTCAAAATCTTGTTTTAAATTTGAAAAGAAAGAAAAACCACTGTTGAAATCTTGAGAAAGATTTGAAATTTTTGTAGAAAACTCAATCTCTTCAAAGAGAAATTTTGGCAAAATATTTGATCTTAAGAATTTATATTTGCTGGGTATTTTGTTTATGTGAGGAAAATTTGTTCAATTTAGTTGAGATCTAAGGAATATTTATATTTTCGAATTTAAATGTTTGGTAAAAATAAAAGAATCTGTGTCTTTCTTTCTGGGAAATCCGCCCAGAACAGGGCATTGCATTTTTTTATTATTGAATACAATTTAAATTAAAAAAAAATGAAATTTTTGTATGTGTTGTGGGGTGGGGAAGCCAACCCCCACCGCTGCCCAGCCCAAAGGGAGGTGAGCTATGTGCGGAGCACACAGGCCACGCCCCACAGGGAGGCGGACTATGTGTGAAGCACACAGGCCGCTATCCAAAGGGAGGCGAACTATGTGTGGAGCACACAGGCCGCCGCCCTGGGGAGGCAGGGCAGCCTGCGCGCCCTATTTAGGGCTTTGGGTTTTTTAAAAAAAAATTGTTTTGTTTTTTATATTTATTTATTTATTATAAATATATTTTATATTATATATATATATTAGATTATAATATGTATATATATATTATATATATATAATTTAATTTAATTTAAATATAAAAAAATTATTATTTAAATATATAATAAATATATGTTAAATAATAAGGTATTAAATTTAATTAATTGGATTATAATAATAATATTTTCTTTTGTGGCATATTTAAATGATGTTTAAATATGTTAAATAAGAATTTTAAAATAATTATTTCATTATTATAGTTGAAATGAAATGGGCATTATAATGAATGATTTCATTTAAAAAGATTGTTTTAATTATTATGTATGGTTGAATAAATAAAATTAAATGGTTAAATTTAAATTCCTTGATATTGTCAATGCGAGTTGATTTTTATTAATATATGTAATTGGGGAAACGAAATTAAATTATTGGTTTAAACTCCTTAAAGTTGTCAACATGATATGATTACTTTGAGTATGAATGAATAATGTTGATTATTTAATTAATTTCATGTACTATACCAGTGCTTGGCTTGGGTTTAGGAAACCCTAACATTAGTTATGGAGTTGTCTGAAATGTGTTCTAAATGATGTTTCGTTCGTTCTCGATGTTGGGAAAATGGGGTTATTTGTCTAGTAAGTCTTCTAGAGGAGTTTTGCTAGGTTGGGATGTTTTATGTGGTGGTTTGATTTGCGAATTGCTTGGGAAATGTGTATCGTGGTATCCTATTGTTTCACCCAGTTTTCTTGAACGGGAATGGTTTGTGCCTCCTTGGGATTAGGAGAGGGTTATGTAGTTGTACTCCTTTGGAAGGAGTGGATTATGTACTTTTGTTTCCTCTAGTGTTTGGAGTGAGTTTCCTTTGTTCGTTGCCTCCTTCGATTGGAGAGGTTGTCTTATCTAGTTTACCCATTGGATTGTGGTTTTGTACCGTGTGTGTTGTCGGTAGGGGAGTTGCTCTTTGTGGGGGTCCGACACACAAAGGGGCACCAAGGTAACTCACCTAGGGTTTAATCAAGTGATAATTTAAAAGAATTAATGGGGAACTTTCACACTAATAAAGATAATGAATGCCTCTCATGAAGCATGTGATTGTTAAGGCTCGAGATGAGACGAGACGCATAGTTTTGCATGAGGGTCTGGCGGTCGGTAGAGGCAAGCCAGGGTAACCCAAGATGGGGGTTTGGTAGCCTAGGAAGGTTGAGCTAGGGTAACTCATGGAAATTTATGTATGACACTCTTCCTACGTCAACAGTCAGTCAGTTATTGTGTGGTGTACAGATGATGTACATGATCATTGATCTCTGGAAGCATTGTAACCTTTGTGTTAAGGGATGTTGTACTTGTATCTATTTCAGTTCAGTTATGATTTAGCCTGTGTCTAGTGGTAGATGGTCTTGTGTTGAATTCTTGGTTACTATCTCCTAGCACGGGGGGTGAGCCTTCGGGTATCACATGGTTGGGTGGAACGTGCACCTTAATCTGTTGGTTTTCCTCTTGTTCGTGTGGACGATATTTTCAGTTGGAGAGCTCGTGGGATCCAGTTTCTTTCCATGCCTAATTCATTCAGTTGATCTTGTATTTTATTACCCCTCATTTGTTATCGAGGTGGGGTTTGTAATATGTAATCATGCTTATTGGATTTATCTCATTCGGGGAATGAGTGTTGTAATCATGTTGTAAATTATATTATTGGAATCAAGTGGTATCTCATATTCGTTGATGTAAATTATTATGTATGGAATGTATGTGAACTTAAATTCTTAAGTAATTAATTGTTATGGTTATAATTCATGTTTCTTATTTGGGTTTAAGTAACTCAGTCTCGTAACCTTAGGGGATTGGTTTGCAATGGTTAGTGAACTTGCATGTTAATTGTACTTAAACAAAAAAATAAAATTAGTTTGTTTGTGTAGTAAACTGCAACTTCCCCTAGGGTTGTGTGGTGGGGCGTTACAATACTAGTCAAGTGGTGTAGATTAGTCAGGTTGTGTTGTGTCTTTTAAATGTCTGAAAAATGGGTATGTCAGGAATCATTATGAAAATACACGTAATCCTCATATGTCATGCCCACTTTTAAACACTTAATGAACACAACATAACCTAAGTAATCTACATCAAATTTACTAATTTGCAAACACTTTTTCAAAACAATAATATAGTACACTAATTAAGGCATAATCAACGGTATCGTTTAGTTAAAATTCAAGATAGCAATAATCAATTTTTAAAATAATAAATGACCACTTTTAATTAACAACACAACATACCTCCAACTTGTTGAAGTTTCTTTTACATTCCATTGAGTCATAATTTTTGCTTTCAATACCTATACCTGCAAAGTGTACACACAACTAGATGCACACATAAAATCAATGGATGGCTAGTTACATGATCATCAAGATTAAGCCAAATCATTAATTTAACTAGATAATCAGATGATAGTTTATGACTAGATTTGCAATGAGGGATAGAGTATGCATATTGTAATGTCCCAGCCACGCAACCCCAAAGGAAACTAATACATCTAACATTAATGGCACAATTTTATTTTATTTTAAAATAACTAACATACAACAAATTAATAACATACATTACATAAATGAAACTTTACATGTACAACATATAACACAGTCCCTTGGGGTTACATGATTGCATTACTTTTAATTCAACATCAATTACATCACATGAAGGATAAGTATACACCAGTAACCATAAAATAACATGAACATGGACAATACATTATAACATGAAGATACATTAATCAAAGGTTACAATATTACAATGTTGCCTCCCAACATGAACTAGGAAGGGTACAACAAGGATGAATACATCTGGAATGTATGAATACAAAGTTCCATATCAAGATCCAACACTGGTACAACTCAGGTGTCACTATAGTTGGTACATCTTTGTACAACTCGATCAATGACTAGGGACCCAATGGGGTGCATAGCACGTTCCACCCGACCACGTGGACACGAAGGCCCACCCCCTGTACTAGGAGAAGACAAGAAGAACCTCAACGAATACCATTAGGAAAGACAAGGTTTACAAGACTCCACGACATGAGCAACAACAACATAAGAGAACATCCAACACAAGAAAACACAAGATACGATCTAACACATGAAACAACCTTCACATGAAACATCCACATCCAAAGAAACAAAGGCAATAAGACAACATGACGAAAGCATTATATGGAAACAATCGCTTCCAGAGGCACATGAACCACAAGAAGGGAAAAACAAACATACAAGGTTGTTAAAGGGTGGAGTGTCATCACATAGGTAGCCACGGGTTATCCTAGCATAACCTTCCTAGGTTGTTGGCCCCCATCCTGGATTATCCTGGTAACCTCTATCGGTTGCCGGCCCCCCATGCTCGCTATGCGAGATCAACATACCTTACAAGATTACTATGTAGAGGCAAGGCAGAAGATCTTGCCATTCCAGGCTTTCCCACTCATCCCAAGCCTAAACAAGCACTTGGACCCATGAGTGAGGCTACATTATCTAAGTTAATGTGTGGAACTACCCAAACTCCCTAATTAATTAATTTAATTATCACTTGATTAAACTCACAATGGGTTATCTTAGACTAGCCATTTTGGGCACCGGCCCCCACTAAGAGTCACTCCCCCTATTAACAATAAAATCCCATAACACACAGGACAAGCCAACTTGCACAAACTAGCAAAACCATATAAATATGCACATAAAACGAGGCAAGCAACAACTCACACAAGATCTCCATTAAAAATCATTTCCACCATGCAAGGCTCAAACCCGCATAAACACAATCCAAGCGTAAAGGTTAATCATCATCAAATAACAAAACCATGATACCACCCTCTTATAGGTGAAACAACATATAACTCAAATAAATGCTTTAGGCTTTATATGAGTTATCCAAGGTGGATCCTCCTAGGTCGTCGACCCCCATACCAACCCTCGCAAGAAAAACCATATCCCCTCAAACCTCTAGAGGACTCTCAAATTACTATCTCAAGGGTTTCCCCATCCAAGGAATGACAACAATAGCATGATCTCAAAGAACTATTTTCAACCCACCATTTACGAGTCAACAAAAGCAGAATAATGAGTGGTAACATCACAAGGAGGTAATCAAAATTGATACAAGCAACTTGATACAAAATCAATCACGAAATTAAAATCTTCTTAATAACCATTGGACCCAACCAAGTATCATCCATAATAAACATATCAACTAACTTATCAATTTCACTCACATAATTCATTACAAGGAAATATTCCACAAAAACCAAAATTTTCTTAAGAATCAGTTGGCACAGACGGCTCCCTCCATATAACATTAATCAAGAACACAATGATTTCACTAATCGAACACCATAATTAAACCAAGTAATCAATCAACCATGGAAACTCTATTTCCACATTTAATTTTACTTACCAACTTCACTAAATACACCACCCACACAATAATATTCAAATTTCTATATTTGCAAACTACTAATCTACACTTCAACTACACAAACATGTGATACTCCAAATAACTATACTAAAGAAACTATATTGTTCACCAAACAATTATCCCTATCAACTAGTTAGTATGATACCTTAAAGCTAACTTACAACTTAACATTACAGTATTCCGGTTATTTAGCTCATTTATCTATAACAACTTAGATGCTCAAATTAACTAAATAGCATTTCCTTTAATTTCTTCACTATTTTCTAATCATATGATAATCATATATATATATATATATAAAAACTTACATACTCAAATATAATCTTTAAATCTACAATGATTAATACTATAAAGAGCAACTTAAAACAAAATTAATAGAAGCCTACTATGTTACTCCCAAATTATCCTTGTTTGATACAACAAAAGAAAAGAAATAACTTTTAGGTTATTATCTTGTGATCATATAATAATAAGACATGATAGCTTTAAAAAAAATCCATTTAAGAAATTTATGTTAAATAATATCAGTCTAATCAAATGTTTGATTATGGAATTCAACTCAAATTATATGTCTAGATAAAATAAAGGTCATATATGAATATAATTAAATTTAAAGATGAAAACTAAATTATTGTTATAGCACGTACTGTTATAAGATACTATTTGTTGACTATGCAATAACTATGAAATATTAATGGTTGTCAATGGAACCTAAAGAGCATAACACTAATGACTATCAATCAATCACTATTGCATACAATAATAATGGATCCCCTATTTTCTTGTTATAAGGTATGTGACGACATTCTTTACTAAGAACAACCTCTTGCAAGCACATAGAATTAATATACTTAGTGCGCTTTGTTTAAGGTAAATATCTTATTAATCTAGGGAGAGAAGATATTCTTTGCAGGTTTACTGGCATCTCAAAGGTATACATTGATAGAGAATAATGATAATACACATAACTATGATATTACTATTAACTACAAAAAAAAAAAGTAATTGGTATGCAAAGTGCTTCAATCACAAAAAGGCACAAGGGCAGTTTGACAAAATTCCAGAGAGTAGAGTGGAGGAAAGACAAGGCATACAACTGTTTGACAGAATGCCTCATAGGGGTCGCGGTCCCATAGACTGCACGGGTTACAGGGTTTGCACAGAGGCAACAGTACCTCTCTTAGGCCCTCCAATTGTATGATAAAATAATTTGAAATTTCTACTCACAAATACACCACCAAGAGTCAGATAATAAGGATAATTTCGTTTAACGCAGAAGTATCTTTTATTTATTCAGAGATGAAGAGTTGCCATCATGAATCCAGTAATAATTAAGAGACATCCGTCAAAGCATAACAGCAGGTGATTTGTCATAAGAACAAGCGAATCATATATGAATATAAGCAGAGTATTTCCAGCAACGCTGCTTTTTAGTTGGATCTTAAAATGCTGCAACTTATGTTCTTCTCAAAAACATCTTGTGCAGAAGCGCACAGGTGAGGTGAGATTCATAGATTTTAGTAATCAAAATACTTTTATTCCCTATCCTCTAATACAAACGGTTTGTCTTAATATGAATGAAATAACTAAAAACACATTTCTTGCATTCAAATTCGAAGGCTCGACCTTCAACTCTTGGAAAATGCGGATTGTTAGAGTTTTCTTCAGGAAGATTATACACAAAATGTAGTTTAAACCAGGTTGTAACTTTTCTAATATTTGGAGACTACTGAGAGATGAGTTAAATCGCAAAAAGAAAGAACTTCTAAAGACCAACATCGAAATCAAACCCCAAAACTTGTTTCAAATTTAGGAACAATTACCCATACATCACAATCTGTAGAATAGCCATTAACTAAAAGAAAGGTATTATCTCATCCTCAACCTCTCTGTTAATCACAATTTGTTCATACAGACATCTAGTTGTTTGACCAAGATTCCTTGGAAGTGACATTCTCCTATTCTTTAGGAAGACTTCTGTTAAGGATGTAAATTGTTGCATTCACAGCTTCTGCCCTAGTAATAATTTGGTACATTTGCAGCTCGCCTACGCACTCACGGCTATAAGGAAGATGATAATTGACATATGCAATATAACTAACAGGCAGACGGTTTACTAGTGGTATCAATGGGTTTATTTAAATCTTTAAACTTCCTATTATGCTCAAGTGCAGCAGCTGCGTTAGATTGACAATGGTAACAGAAGGATTATTTAAACCTTTAAAATTTCCAGTGCTTCAACTATGACAGATTGCCAATGAATCAGGGAAATTATTTAAACCTCTACAACATTCTATTTTCAAGTGTTGTAGATGTGACAAGTTGCGAAAGAATCAGGGAGGTTATTTAGATCTATACGCCCTACCATGTTCAGGCGTTGCCGCTGCAATAGGTTGCAAAAGGAATCAAGGAGCTTATTCAAACGTCCACTTCCTTCTTTGTTCGAGTGTTGCAGTTGTGACAGGTAGCCAAAAGAATCAAGGAGCTTATTTAAACGGGGACCTCATTCTTGAGAATAATACTGGTGATGCTAAAAGAGACACAAAGTGCCAATTCCAATCTCAAGTGTAACTATAGGGAAGAAATCGAATTATTCCTTGCTCCTTGCTGACACTGAGGTTGTTAAGGATAAAAGGGCCAGAAAATGCAACTGGGGTTAGCTCCAAAGCATACACTGATGCTACATACCCATTTAACATCGAAAATGAAGACAAAGAAGTGAAACAAAAACCCAAGGCTGAGATGAATGGAGGAGAATCGGGCATCTCCAAGGCAACATTACGATCTGATAAACAGGAGGCGACTAAAGAAGAGAAGTAGCGGTAACACCAGGCAGGACTCATAAGGCAAAAGAAAGAGGATTTGGAAAGATGATTGGTTTCAGCGGCACTGGTGTTGAATATAAATCGCAGAACAAAAGTGAAAAAGAAATTGCAGAAATAAAAGATTAAAAACAATCACAAAAACAAGAGCACAGATTTATCGTGGTTCACCATCAATTTGATGGCTACGTCCACACTCAAGGATTATCTTTTATTAATCACAAGTTCTGAATGAATTACATTCAGCCAACAGCTGTGTTAATAAATCAGTCTCCAATCTAAGAAAGGAAAAATCCATTCGAAATAGACAACTTCTAAATTGGCCAATACATGCCAATAGAAGTAATTACAAAGTAAGAAACTATTTCGAATTAAATGAGAAACTTGTTAATTTGGGCTTCATTGAACCCAACAATCTCCCACTTGAAGACCAAATTGCTATTCAGATATGTCCCACCGTTGCAGAGTTAATGTCAGAGCTGCACAAGTCCGAGAGAAGTTCTACAGAATTCTAACTTCTCCCTCGGAACTACTTTCGTCAACATGTCAGTGGATTCAACTTTGTGTCAATTTTCTCCCCCTGCAGCTTCCCCTCTTCGATACAATGGCGAATGAAGTGATATCGTAGCTCTATGTGCTTCGTCCGATTGTGAAAGGCTGAATTCTTTGACAAGTGAATAGCACTATTGCTATCACAAAAAAGAGTAAAAACAGATTGTTGAAACCACAAATCACCTATCAATCTCTGCAACCAAATCATTTTCTTTGCCCCTTCAGAAAGAGCAATATATTTTGCTTTTGTAGAAGAAAATGTAACCACCTGTTGCAACCGAGAAACCCAACTGATCGCTGCCCCAGCAAAAGTGAATGTATAACCGGTGGTAGAATACCTTTTTATCTAGATCTCCAGCTATATCTGAATCAACATAACCTCGTAGATGAATGTCCTTACCACCAAAACATAAACCACGATCAGAAATACCTTTCAAATACCCGAATATCCACTGTACTGCCTGCCAATGTTGTTTACCCAGATTACTCATAAATCTGCTCACTACTGCTAGTGCCTGAGCAATATTCGGACGAGTACAAGTCATGGCATACATTAAACTGCCAACTACTGTTGAATATGGAACACGTTTCATGTATTATTTTTCTTCATCTGTTTTAGGACACATAGCTGAGGATAACTTAAAATGATCATCCAAATGAGTACTCACAGATTTGGCATTCTTCATATTGAATCTCTCTAAAATTTTAAGAATATATTTTTCTTAAGATAATCTAAGTTCTCTCTTTTACCTATCTCTGATTATATTCATCCCAAGAATCCTCTTTGCTGCCCCTAAATCCTTCATGGCAAATCTCTGAGATAAATGTTGTTTTAACTCACGAACTATCCTCACACTATTGCCAACAACCAACATATCATCAACATAAAGTAATAAAATGACAAACTCACCATTTGGAAGCTTCTTGTAATAAACACATGGGTCTGAATCACAACGAATAAATTGGTGCTGAGTCATGAAGCTGTCAAATTTTAAATACCACTTCCTTGGGGCTTGCTTAAGCCCATACAAACTCCGCTTCAATCTGCAATATAGATGCTCTTGACCCAGTTTTGTAAAACTTTTAGGCTACTCCATGTATAATTCCTCATCAACATCTCCATGAAGAAAAACAGCTTTGACATTTAATTGCTCAAGTTCAAGATCCCAAATGGCTTCCAAGCCCAATACTGCTTGAATGGTGGTCATTTTCACAACTGGTGAGAATATTTCATTGAAATCAATGCCTTTTTCCTGAGCAAAACCCTTGACAACTAGTCTAGCCCTATAACGTTAATGACCTCCCTCTTCCTCTTTCACACGATACACCCATTTGTTCTTCAAAGGTTTCCGATTTGGCGGAAGAAAAACCAAATCCCAAGTGTCATTTGCTCCCAAATATTTCATTTCTTCATTCATTGCCTCCATCCATTTTACTGAATTTACATCTTTGCAAGCTTTTTTGAACGTCGTCGGCTCTGCCTCACCACAAAGCAATAATTCACAATCATAATTATCAAATGAAAATAACTCAAAATCATCATACTTGTGTGATAGTTTCCTCTTCTGTGTTGATATCCTCAATTGAGGACCAATTTCATGCTGTGAATTACCCTCTATTTCTATATTTTCTTGATTATTTTGTAAATGATGACCACTGCCATGTTTTTCTACAATTCTCTATACACTACTATGTTGGTGTACAAGACTGTTCTTGAAAATTATCTCCTAAAATCTGCCCCTGCACATCATTATGTTGTCCCTGAACTCTGAACTACGCAATAGAAGGTTGTGAATCATCTTTCAAAGGCATCGGTGATATTGTAGAAGGTTGTGAATATGTTAAATGCTGTGAATGAGTGAAAGACTAGTGCGCCAGAATTGGAGGGTGCGTCATAAATGAGGAAGGCAGCGCCTTGTCCAATAAAGGTTGTGTAGTATAAGCTAGCAAGGGCAGCGACTTCATATTAAAATGTTGCGCGATAGATGAAGACTGCGCATTGTTTATTGGAGGCAGTGAAACATTTATTAAAGGCTGTGAATTTGTGAATGAAGGCAACGTATGATTTAATGGAGGTTGCACATCAAACAAAGAAGGTGCTAGCAAAGGCTACGCATTGACATTCAAAGGCAGCGATTTATAATGTAGGGGCTGCATAGAAATTAAATCTGGTGGATTTGTTACTATAGACTACGCTGGAAATGACGGGGGCAGCGATTGACTTCTTAAAGGCTGTGTTGGACTTCTTAAAGGCAGCGACTGGCTTTGGCTTGGCTGCAATACTAGTGTTGGAGGATGCGAATCAAGTAAGAGAGGCTACGTAGGAATTGCCATAGTCTGTGTGCTATGATAAAAAGGGGAAACATAAGTTGAAGACAGAGTGTTTGTAATAGATGGCTATGAACAAACAGGTGTACGTTTGTTTGAAGAAATTATTAAAGGCTGGGAGAAAGACATAGATGTTTTCTTAACATGACCATTTTCAAATAAATCAACTTCAAAATATTCATCAGAAGATTTGTCCAGAGGCTGCAAACCTGAGAATTTTTTCTCATTGAAGACAACATCCCGACTGCGCACAATCTTTCTGGCAACGGGATCCCATAGCCTAAAACCAAATTGATCTTCTCCATAGCCTAGAAAAATGCACCTTTTCGATTTGAAATCGAGCTTCGTTCATTGTTCTTTCGGAATATGCACGAACGCTTCACAACCAAACACCCACAAATGATGATATGAAATTCTCTTCCCAAGCCATCTCTCCTCAGGAATGTCAAAATCCAAACGAGATGACGGGGCATGGTTGATCAAATAAACTGCAGTGTTGCAAGCCTCCGTCCAAAACTGTTTTCCCAACCCGTCATTGGAGAGCATACAGCGAGCTCTCTCTAAAATTGTTCGATTCAACCGCTCAGCTGCTCCATTTTCCTGAGGGGTGAATGGGACCACCTTGATTCTACGAATTTTGTTGTCTGCACAGAAATTATCAAACTCCGAGGAACAAAACTCTCCTCCATTGTCAGTTTTCAAACATTTAATCTTATGCCCTATTTGATTTTCAACAAGAGCCTTGAAAATTTTAAACTTTGAAAAAACTTCTGATTTTTTATTCAACATGTAAATCCAAACTTTTCTAGTGTAATCATCCAAGAAAGTAACAAAGTAATTTGCACCACCAAATGAAGTTACCTCTGTAGGACCAAAAACATCTGAATGAACAAGTTCCAAAGGAGTGGTTTTCTGATCATGGCCTATCCTCAAGAAATTGGCCCGACTTTGTTTGTCATAAAGACAATGTTCGCAAAACTGCAAATCCACCGATTGCAAGCCGGGAAGCTGATCTCGTTGAAGCATTACTTCAAACCCCTTTTTCCTCATGTGACCGAGCCTCTTATGCTAAATTTCTGAATTTTTGTCAATGATTGTCATGGCAGCTCCCACTTCACCATGGCATTTTAAAATATAAAGATTACCCAACTTCTTGCCTTTTGCAATCACTAAAACCCCTTTTGTTACTTGCCAATTTTCTAAACAGAATTTAACATCACACCCAGAAGCAATTAATTGACTGACAGAAATTAAATTTCTTTTCAACAAAGGAACATATCTAACATCCTTTAAAATCCATTGACTTCCATTTTTTAAATTTAAAACTATATCACCTTACCAACAATTTCACATTCCTTATTGTCACCAAGAAAAACCTTACTGAAAACCCCTTCTTGAAAATTTGTAAAAGCTTGTCTGCATGGAGTAGCATGGAAAGAAGCTCCAGAACCAAGTACCCAAGAGTCTGCAGTCATGTCACCGGCAGCCAAAATTAAAACACCATCATCCTTTTCACCTACAATGTTCGCTTGATTTTTGATGATTGAGTCATGTTCCTTCTTATAATTCCAGCAATTTTTCTTTGTGTGGCTTGGCTTGCCACAAAACCAACAAGCACCCATTTTTCCTCTTGACTGCGATCTAGATTTTGACTTCCTTCGATTATTATATTTGCCTCTTTCTTTACTTCTTCCTCTATTACCAATACTTGCAGCCGTTAATACCTCGCCAGACGAGGGTTCCTGATTTTTTCTCTGCATATCTTCACTCAGTAAAGTGGCTACAACATCATCGAATTTCAGCTTGCTTTTGGCAGCCACCGAGGTGCTCAGTGCCATCACAACAACTTCCCAGCTATTGTGTAAAGAACACAGTAATAAAATTGCTTTGATCTCATCATCCAAATTTATGCCTACAGAAATCAACTGGGTAACTAATGTATTAAATTCATTCAAATGATTGGACATAACCCCTCCTTCTCACATTTTTAAATTATACAATTTATTCATAATAAATACCTTATTGGAAGCAGAATCCATCTCATACATTGAAGACAATTTATCCCACAACTCATGCGTAGTCTTCTCTGCAGAGACATTAAATAAAACATTGTTGGAGAGCGACAGGAAGATTGTAGCTCTTGCTTTTTTGTCCAGCTTCTCCCATTCTTCATATGATAGAGATCCTTTCCCTTTGGCTTTGCCAGCCAATGCATTCGAAAGATCTTGTTTGATGAGAAGGGATTCCATCTGCATTTTCGAAAGCCCGAAATTTTTCCCTGCAAACTTTTCAATTTTCCACTTGTCTGCATCTTCCATGGCTGTAGAAGTTCTTCACAATTTCCTGCACCAAATTTCTCCAACTTGCTTTGATACCAATTGTTGAATATAAATCATAGAACAAAAGTGAAAAAGAAATTGCAGAAATAAAAGATTAAAAACAATCACAAAAACAAGAACACAGATTTATCGTGGTTCACCATCAATTTGATGGCTACGTCCACACTCAAGGATTATCTCTTATTAATCACAAGTTCTGAATGAATTACATTCAGCCAGCAGCTGTGTTAATAAATCAGTCTCCAATCTAAGAAAAAGAAAAATCCATTCGAAATAGACAACTTCTAAATTGGCCAATACATGCCAATAGAAGTAATTACAAAGTAAGAAACTATTTCGAATTAAATGGGAAACTTGCTAATTTGGGCTTCACTTAACCCAAAAACTGGTACAGAAGATGGATACACCCGTTTCAAAGGGGGACATGATTCAGATTGCAAAGGAAATGATCAACATTGTTACAACTGCCAAAGAAACGGTATAAATGATTGAATAAATCCAAGATGAAAGGTTAGCAAAGCTCAACCCGAATTTGCCTATAAAACAGTGCCAAGACCTCTCAGATATTGTTTTAAGTTAGCTATTTGATCAAGACTGAAGGTCGACAATTCAATCTCGAACAAGGATTCATAGCAAATTGATACGTAACTAGATACTCGATTCATTGATATCTCAGACAAAAAGGAATAAGGCACAAACTTAAAATGATGAATCAAATTCGAAAGTGAAAGTATAAGCATGTTTTTATTCAACAACAACAACTAAAGTACGTTCACAGATATGTACAATAATCCAAAGTCGAATACTTACAATTAGATGACATGAGTATTATTGCTACCTAAGAAACCCTAATGAAGATATTTGATACTCTAATGAAGGACTCTTTTCTTTACTCCGGCTTGCTGGTAAACACATATGTTTCGACTGAAACTCAATACCAATGAAGTGAAGAATTCAAACATCCTTTTCTTGCAATGACCCTGCCTGCGCCAACACTAGGCAGATGAACTCTTGATAGAATGGGTGCTCCAGGAGGTTGGATGCCAAAACAAGGAAAGAGTAACTGACATACATGCCGAAAGTCATGCCCAATTCATTAATTAACAAATAGTTAATTTTGCAACTACATGCAAGCCGTAATTGCCAAGGAGAAAATTGACTTATTTATTTACTTTATTATATATATATTTATTACCCACTATCTTTATTATATACTATTATATTTCATCTCATTCTTAATTTATTATAAACTTAAATATATTTATATTAAGTTACCCAAGTGCCCACTTAATTCAATAACCTAATTAATACCTTAATTAATCAAAACAACATTAATAACAAATTTAAATAAATCAACCCAAGGAAATCATTATCATACATCAAGAAAGATGGATCATGGAGGGGCACTACACATATCATCAAGAGAGGTTGGTGAGTTCAAGAAAAACCTTAGAAAGATGGAACCTTAGAGTCAAACCTATTGCCTAAGGGGCTCATCATTTAATGACTTTGCCTACATAACGCGTAGAGATTTTGTAGTTCGACTTTTTCATCGTAAAACCATCGAATATTTGATTACTCACAATAAGGGTATCTCCCCTTGGATTCAAAATATAAATATACTTCAATACAATCATAACCCAATAACATCAATATGCATTATAATCAATTCCTTATCTAAATGTACCATATGTCCCCTATTCTATAGTTATAAAACTACATGAGTGGGTACACAACCCTTTATAGGGTCCATTTCCCCATACAGTTTCACTATCGACTGCTACCCACTTAGGTGAAGCCGAGGATCAAAAACCTACTTAACAATATACTAGTAAAATATAAAGTATAGGAATAAATACACATACTTGCACGAACAATACCACAACGCATAGCAAGATGGTAGGAAATAAATCTATTAAGCATTCACAAGATAGAAAATTCACTCACTTTGTATGTTGAGTAACCATTTGTTAGATAGAGTTTCATCCTGAACTATGACCAATTTCACCATTAATTGGATCAACAATAATAAAACTTGATTGTTTAAATAAGATCAATTTATAACTATTTCAAATATTCCACTATTAGTCCTATAAACCATATAAACAGGGATGGTATAGTGTGAAGCCTTGTGATATTTCATAATGCACATATCATTCATTTTGTTTTAACATAGTAATCGATATGTGTTATAATCAATTCTTTACATAAATGTATTATATGTCTCATATTCTATGAGTTATAAAACTACATGAGTGGGTACACAACCCTTTCTAAGGTCCATTTCCTACACAATATACTAATAAAAAATAGTATAGAAGTAAATACACATACTTTCACAAACAATAACAAGATGCATAGCAAGATGATAGAAAATAAATCTATTAAGCATTCACAAGATAGAAAATTCACTCACTTTGCATGTTGTCGATATGGTTTTATGAGTTGTGATGGTTGCAGGATATGTGTTAAAGGCTTTGTTAAAATACTTTAGAAACCTTCACATAAATATGATTGAAATTTCAAGAAGTTGCCAAAATTTTATTCCCAATGAATGTGATAAAATTTTGTGGAGTATACTTGTATAGGTCACATTAAAATTGGCAAGTTAGATTGATGATGACCAGCACTAATAGACAACTTATGATGTTCTTTGGTATAAACTTTCACACATTTAACTACAAAATGAAATAGAACTTTGAAATCTAATTAATTGGGAAAAGTTTGCACTCTTAAGATTTACCTATATATTTTGATTAAAACAGAGCTAAAATAGAGATTTTTCAAGTAAATTTGTTGCAACTGTGATCTAGAACAAGCGCATTGGTTTTGCATTGCATGGGAAATTATATGTATTAGATAGACAAATTTCCAATAAATTGAAAAGAGGGGATGAAGTACAACAAATGGCATCTAATCCAAATAGCATCAATAGTTCATACCCATTTTTGCCAGTATTAAGCAATACTTGCACCACTAAAGTGAGGAAATGTGCATGGAAAATTTACTACCCCATAAACATATCCTTACATAAATATTTTGGTGTTAGTTGAATTGACTACTAATAAAAGATAATAAGATCTAAAAATACTAGTATATAGATTTGATTAGCAAAAGGTAAAAAGCCACTACATGAAAGAAATGACACAACCATGTATGACTTTGATATATTGCTTTAGCAAAGAACATGAAAAAGGGAATTTTATTTTTATCACTAAATGGAAAATTGGTTGAGCATATTGCTATCACACATTTGAATTTGAAAGAAGGGAAAACAAGCATTTGACTTTTTACTAAGAATAACATAGTCCATCAATTTAGAAACATGATAGTAATTAAAATTAAATAGTTAGAATAATTCAATCTTACCTCCATCCTGGACATCATAGCTCCATAAGTGAGGTTGTCTCTTCGAGGTTGCATGATTAAGGTGCTAACTATGGATGACTCTTCTCTTAAGGTGTTAAGATCTGCAATTGCTTCATCAAAAACTTGCTTGGCCAGATGGCAAGCCCTTTCAGGTGAATTCAATATCTCATGGTAGGAAATAGAAAAATCCAAAGCTAGCCCAAGTCTAATTGAAGCAATCCAGTATGCTTTCAAACACTAATCAGACACTTCTTTCCTCTCATTTCTTATTTTGAATTCTCAATATTCTGCACTAATTTCAAATCGTTTTGTCCACCTACTATTGGGAATGAATGGGCGGAGTTTGCAAGAAAAAGAAACTTCTGAAGATTGATGCTTCCATCTCTTCATAATAAACTCCCCACCACTAACATTTTTGTTTTCACGAGTTCCTTGCCTATAATCGCTTCTTCCTACCTCTTTTCCCCTTACTCTCCCTCTCTAACACCCCTTAACTCCAACTCTAACTTATTGGTGCCCCTTTAATAATGTGTCATTACTTTTCTTTTGTAGCAAGTTACTTTTCTTCCGTCTTGGAGACTGGGGTGCCATACATTTATTACTGGTGTGGGCCCCATTTCATCCTACGCCCTCTCCTCACCTACTCTCCATTAATGCTCCTATCACCCAATTCATAATAGGTAACACCTAGGCTTTAAATACATCGACCATATAATCTTTTTTTTCATTGCAATGTCTCGAGGTTTATGGATAGCACCCAACAATGCAAAATTATTTGGTCCTCTCTTGCTAGCTAATCAAACTCAGTTATCATCCACCAACCAATAGTACAAATTCCACAACTTATGGTCCAATCGCCTAGTAAATGCACAATAAAACTTCCTATTACTTCATGGCCAGCTACTAACTTTGATGACTCTAGGAAAGTTCAACTAGGTTCACCACTATTTTCCTAACATCACACCTAGAAGTGATTCAAATTTGACCATACACCTCTAACAATCTTGAAATAAATGTATTTTTTATTTTCCCTTTCTATGGTTTTCTTATTGTTTGCAAAGTGTTGACGAGTGTGGTGTATTATGACTTATGTAAACTACCATATCTAGTAGGGTTCCTTGGCAGGTCATATAGGAAAGTAGATGTGTTGGAGAATTATTTTCTGAGGGTGGGGCTTGCAAATGAGATTGGTATGGGGTGATCATAATCCATTCCCCCTAATTCTTTGTGAGTGATTACTTTTGTACCTTCCTTTTGGAGGCTAACACCCTTAAACAAATAAAGGGAAAATACTAGGAAATTGGAGGGGTCCTAGAGAGGGCCTCGAGACCATCTTTCATAATGGTTACATAGTTGTATGTAATGGGAATACTTGATTGCGTGGTTATATGGCTCTACAACTATTCAATTATTTCCACAGTGGTTCTATATATGTACAACATTTCAATTGGTAGAACCTACAATATATTGTTATACATTTGTTTAGTGGCTTTGGGCATTGTTCATCGTCGCAAACCTCGTTTTGTGAACCTTGTGGTGTCATTTGTGTAGTGTTGATCTCAATGTGTGTGTTTTATTGATAGTCGATGTGGTATGGAGTAACTGTCATCCATGTGATAAGAGCATTATGATCTATGAGATAAGAAATTTGTGAAAAAAAGAGAGAAGTTTGTGTATTACCTTTAAATATGATAGAATACAAGACCATGATAGTAGATGAGCAAAATAATTCTTTAATGGTGCATTTGTTTAATATTAAGGTATGAATACCAAATAATTATGACTAAAATTTATGTTAAATGGTGAAATCATTTAGATGAATTCTTGTAATCATTATACAACTAATCATGGGCAATCATGTTAAATAAGGACTATATGGTTAAAATTAACACTTTGAGTTATGCTTTAATATGAATAGAACATTATTTTGTATGACTCCTATTTTTAGTATTATGTGTGTGTTTACTTGTGAAAAAAAATATTTTATTGTGTGTGAGTAATGCAACTCTATTTTTTTACAAGCATTTCATCAACCGATGGTTAGATAAAATAAAGTGATCAACTATTGTTATGTTGAGAATATTGCTGGTCACATTGGTAAACCTTATGGAAATTATATATCTCTCTAAGATATTGTAATATGGATGTAAATATATAACAAAGAAAATTAAACATTGCTTTATGAATGATCTGGATAACTCCTGCATCTCGTTTCAAGCTTTATATTTCAAAGTTGTTACCTAATTTGAATGATAATGATATGCACATGTAATTCTTAAATGTCATATGAAATGAATGGTGATTTATAATATGACATGAAAATTAGAATACTAGTTATCTACTCGAGTTTATATTTAATGAGCAATGATGAAATTGATTTTGATTCATGATATACATCTTGCAACGAACAATTGAATTACCCTAAGACAAAAAAAATGATGTCTAATAAAAAATTAACCAATGGGTTACTAATGTATTTTGTGTTCTTCAAGGTGGATATTAGTTGTAGGATGAACTAGGATAGTCAATACCTTCCAAGCAACTACATAGAATGGATGCATGATCATGGTCAAATGTACGTAAAAGTAGCTCTAACCAATCGAAAGGTAATTTGATTAAAAAAGATAATCTAACTTTCAAGATTCCATTCTCCTTGAAATAAGCTAAATTTTGTTCTATTGAATTGCATGAGACATTATCTATGTGATTTTTTTATAATTAAAATTGTGAATATTGACTAGCAAATAATATGATTAATTGTAACGATAAATTATGACAATAGAAAGGGACTATCTAGACTCTAACAAAATAATTTATTTGTGAAGTCTAAGATTTTAACTCTTTTTTGACCTATAATATATTATGGGAGTTTAATAATTGTATGATTTATAGTTGTGTTTTATGGGGTCTAAAGTCATGAGTGTTGAATTTGGGATTTGTGTTTAAGTGTGTCTTTAAAAGATGTTGTAAGATCGTTTTTATTGGTCAATGTACAAAAATAGACCCCCAAGATTTATATATATGGGAAAGGTGATTATTGAACGTGTGATATTGTCCTCGGGGCATGATATGACTACTCAAAAGCTCTCATAAATGAATGTGACAAGTTTTGAAGATCTTGGGGATGGGAAGATTTATGCATACTCTGAAACTCATTTATGAGTGGAGCCTTTAAGGATGGATTGTTCAACTACACTTCCCTCCTAATGAGATTGAAGACATTTTTGGTTGGAGTGGAGGACACTCTTTACCTCCACATCTCCCAAAAAGTATCACACATGTGTGAGCACTTGTGAGAGAGTGTGTAGAGAGGAATGAATGGAAAGGTGATAAGTGTCACCTCCTCATTCAAATGATTCAAATGTTGAACTCCTATATATCCTTCATTGGATGAAGAGTTTACCTTCATTGTTTACAATTTTTGTTTGAATTTGGAGAGAGATAAAGGTTTGGAATAAAGGAGCACTTGCATTATTGGATTGGTGCTCAAGCTACCATGGCAATGGAGAGAGAAGACTCCTCCCTACAACCTCATGCAAAGAGATAAGTCTTACAATCTCTCTTCTCATTTTAGAGCGGTCTCCTTTTAAACTAGTTATTTGTATTTTATTTTTGCATGTGTGTAAAGAGTTTGTTGGACTTAATAGATAATGTTGAACGAAATATGAATGTGTAAATGTTTTAGTTTGAGTTTTGAAAGAAAGGTAAATGTGGGTTGTAAATATTATCTTCTTATATGCATATTGGGTTTACTATGGTTCTCCTTGCTTGCGGGAATGGCTAGAGCCCCAAGAGGCTTGATTATGTTATTTATGGTAGAGTAGAGAGCAAGTTTCTATCCTTCGCATGATATTTATTCCATTCTTAGTTTTGTCCTTGGAGAAGGCATGTGAGCTATTGATTACATGAGTTCTTTGTGGGGAAAGCATTTCTTATAACCTTGCAAGTCTAGATAAATTTCTTGTAACTTTCCCCGTGCTTGGAATAAAGAGAGATTTTCATTTAAAATGGTATTTGAAGGAAGAAATGTGTTTAAATTCTTTTCTGAATCATAAGGTGCCAATCCATGTAGAGTTGACAACTCTATTATGACTAACTATCCTTCTCATCATGAAGCTTTAAGTTAAGTACTAAATTTGTGGAACATAAATGTTTGAGAATTCATTAATGTGAGGCTCCACCCATAGACGGGAATGACAACTTGATTAAATCTCCCACTATTTGGGCAATTTTAGTCAGTACCAACCATTGTATATATACTAATCTACCAAAATGACTAGCATACATAAATATTCTAATGAAGGTAATATTTTGATGGATATAAGATTACCCTTTTTGCCCTAAATGTATCTCTCCTTCAATTAAACTAGCTACAAAATATATGAAGGGATGTTCCATTTTGTAAAATATTATGAAACATTCTTATTTTTAATAATACATTCTAATAATTTATTATAACATTAAATTCTATCTTAGATAAATGCATGATATAACCTATCAAGGTAAATAATGGTCTATTGGAACACAATAACATGAACATTAGATAAAAAAAAATTATCTTATGTTCATATTAAATTATAAATGATACCATATTCTATAAAATTGTAAAGTTATAAAGAAATGGTAATTATAAAGAATATGATATCACATTAAAGTAGTGAGTTATTGTAAATAAGATAGTTATGAAATTAAATCCAATGAAGTTATAAACGATGGCATATTCTATAAAGTTGTAAATTTATGAAGACATGGTAATTATAAAGATCAATAAGATAACATGAATGTGATATAAGATAAAGAAATATATTAGCTTAAATTCACATAAAAATTAATTTGGAACCATTGATGTCTACTTTATCAAAATGAATCAACGCTTCAAACTGCCGTAGGCACTTATTATTAATAATTCTTCTAAATAGCACTAGCTTAAACTCTAAGCCCTATTGTGCAGAGGCACCTGGTCTACATGATGTGAAAGAGGTTCCATGTTAGTATTTTTGTGTTTTGAGTCACTTTTGTTGTAATAAGGTCTATTTTGACCATGTTGTCATGTTTTAAGTTGATTAGGGTCATGTGGGGTCATTTTTTGCAAAATGATGTCAAGTTATGTAAATGTTGCAAAAGTTGCAAAGCAACTTTGCATTTTTGGCTTGTGTAGAAGTTGAACCATTGGGCATTCAAAAAATAGTTAGCTAATGGTTGTTCAGGAGTTGTAAATGTTTAAATATTGCCTTGTGTGGTCGAGGCAACTCTCTGGAGACACTTTGGTGATTAAACAATAAAGAATTTCTTTGTTTTATGCATTCTATATTGTGTTTTTGCTTCTACAGAAGATTGTATGGCTCCATACTATCTGCAAATGAACTATTTTTCATTGGAAGTGATGAGGGCCTGAATCTACTTTCATTTACAATTGATTATATTAGATTTCATTACGTTTGAAGGGATTTAGAGCCAATTTATTGAAAATAGTCAAGAAACCCTAGTTTTGAGGGTTTGATAGGAAAAACATGAATTAGGGGACCATTCCACCAGTGGAAAATTTTAAAAGTCAGTGGAATGGGAGTAGATAGGATGCTTTTAATGTTGGTAGGGCTTGTAGGAGCAAGGGATGGAGTTAGGGTTGTGTTTGATGCATCCCTAGCCTAATATCTCTATGTATTAGGCTTAGGTGATTAGGTAGATATAGGGTTTTGAATATAAGCGATTTGGTGATTGTTTCAATTGATGGAATTTGCTTGTACAGACCCCATGTGACACGAGGGGAGCCTTGGATCGAAAGTTTGTAGTTTGGAGATTGAAATCCTTGTTATTGCTTTGGAAAACAATATTAGGCCTATTTGTTGCATAGTAGTCAAAATTGGAGGGTGTTGTTATAAAACAACCATATCTACAAATCGGATATGTTTCAAGGTGGCATAAAGGTTATCTACAATGGTGAACCAATTTTGGGTTTGAAGTCTTCTCTAAATGTTATGATGAAAAACCCTAGTTTTGAGTACTACAAGAGGAATTGAAGGTTTTGGGAAAAAGGCACCAAGTTAGGGTTTTTGAATTAAAGAATTTGTTGTAAACCTCCACCCTGTTTTGCATCACCCTGTCAAACAACTAGAGGGAATTTATGTAACTACCTCATTGCCCCACTTAATTACAAGAGGATGAGTAGAATAAGGAGGCATGTTTAGGATGTAGGCCCCATGTGAGGGCATTTATTGGGGAGGACTCATAGGGACACAAACCTATAACACAGGTGTGGGTTTGATGTAAACTTCATGCACACACATGGTTTTTTTAGCTAGAAGGAAGGAATTTAGGAGGGAGATTATCACAGTAAAGGGGAGAGGGGTGTGCAATATGAAAGGATAGGGTCCTAGCACATTGGCGGGGGGAGTTCAAACACCTTTTCAAGAAATCTACCTTGGGATGGATAACCATGACAACATTTTCTGGATAGGGGGTGATTTTCATTCTTTGTCAGCAACTAGGTGTGGAGCTACAGAGACATATTGCAAGTTCACCAAGTCGTGATATTCCCTAGAGCTAGGCGCTTGATTATATGTTGGTTCGCACCTGCTAGGATAGCCCAGAGAGTAGGAAAGTGGGTGGATGATTATACAAGGAAAGTTACATGTTTTGGTTTGCAGAAAGTGTGTTAAAGAAAGGTGCATTGATAGTCGTAGCGAGGCACTAAAGATTAAAGGTTGTTGCTGGTGTGTAAGCCAAAAAAAAGGGTTGTTGCTGGTGTGTAAGCAAAAAAAAAGGGAGGCTGGAAATTCCATTTGCGAGTTGGCACAGGTCTGCAACAACTATTGTAATTGTTTGTGAATATAGCCGACCCATGGTGTGAGTATAAGGAGGATGGAAGGTTCGTAGAGCTAAGAAAATCAATCAACAATACTGGCAAAACTCCATTGACAATCTCTATAAAAGGGAGAACGGTGGTGGCCATTAGAGTAAAATGAAAGCAATATCAAGTGCATTGCCCAAATAATTGGTTGTGTGCTTCAATTACATTGATTCTCTTGTTCGTTTCTATCATATCAATGAACGTGATGCATCGAAATGGAATTTGTATGGCTTTGATGTGATGAGGAGCACCTAGCTGAAGTTTCATTTATTGCTCATTCCATGGGTGGTGTAACACCTCTCTAAACCCAAACTGGTAAGATAGCATTTTGATTTTGATTTAATATTGAAATGTTAAATGTTATTATAATGAAGTTAGATATTGTTGATTAAGTGAAAGGTTATCATGATTAGTTATGATGATGCAATTAATTGATATATATGGTAGTTAACTACAGTCATGACATAGTATGTGCTTCGGCTATGTATATATGTATATGCACAGGTACACCATTGTGTGTATGTTACAGGTACTAGGTATTGACTCCACCTGACTTCACAGGTTTGAGTGTACCTTCCCTGATGGTGGTTAACAAGAGATAGCACATTGGCCAACCCTTGACCTAAACCCTTATCGTCGTACCCAGTTGGGTATGATTTGTCTTTGATTAATTAGTGCAAAACTCAAATACCGTGATTGGTCACGTTCCAGAAAACCTTAATCCCTTATGTCGTCAGCCTGTGAAGAGTGTCTGAGGTTTTGAGTTAAATTGCATTTTTCCATAAATTTTAATTTAGGAAATACATTTTATGATTAAAAGGGGAAATTTAATATTTAAAAGGGTTAATTGGGATTATGTGTATTCTGTTTGACCGTAATTGCATAATTTGTGTGATTAGATTCATTTATGAAATTATAAGCATTATTTTATTATTTAATTTTAAGTTGTGCATATAAAGACCTAAATTATGATTTTAATGGTGAATGTTGATTTATGTTATAAATTGAATGTTTAAATTATAAATGGATAAAGTAGAGGAAATGATATAAATTAGTATATGTTAAAAAATAATTTTAATATGGTTTTTCAAAAAGTGAAATGGGAAAAGGAGTTTAAAAAGGAAAAAAAGAATGTATTTTTATTGTAGCATATTTTGGGAGAGAAATGTGAGGGAAAAACCCTTTTTTGCTGAAAATTTGATTTGTTCATTGTGGGAGCAATTGGACATGAAATTTCATGGGATCAGTTGCATTTGGATAGGAATGGGGAAAGAAAATGATGGTTGTAATTTCGTGTGCTTTCGTGACTTGTATGCAAACTTCTTCTCACATGAATTTCTTGCCTGGGAATGGAGGTATTTTATCATTTCTTCATATTTACTTGATTTTAAAAGGTTTGAATGATTCTAAATGCATTGGTAGTATGTTAAAATCATTTTATGAATTTTATTTGGATCAAATTGATAGAGTTGAATTTATTTTGTGAATTTTTTGTGAATTTTCCCAAATATGGGGTTATCATGCCAAATTTTTAATTGGAGGCATAAATGAGTGTTTTTATGTTAAAAGTGTTGTTGGGTATATTTAGATCAAAAGAGTATTCTTACAATTTTGAATTTCGAACTTTGAAATTTTAAGTTTTTTCAAGCTCCATCAATGGTGAAACCTAGTTATTTGTGAAAATTGGGTTTGGTTTAAAACAAATGGGTGTTTTTATGTTAAAAGTGTGTTGTTGGGTATATTTAGATCAAAAGTGTATTTTTACAATTTTCATTTTTGAACTTTGAAATTTTAAGATTTTTCAAGCTTCATCAATGGTGGAACCTGGTTGTGTGTAAAAATTTGGACTTTGTTTAAAGGTGGAATTTTGAGAATATTATTGCAAATTATAATAGGGAATGATAGAAAATGCATATGAATTCTTTGAATGGGATTGTTTCGGATATGTTTACATGTTTAAATTTTTGATTTGCTATTTTAGTGTAAAAATGTGAATAGTGTCGCAAGAGGTGTGAATGCCTTGTGTTTTCGGATATGAATTCCTTTGTGAGTTGCACTATTACTTTGGCTATATTTTCCTTATTCATATGGAATGAGATGAACCCTAGGACTAGGTACTAGAGTGAGTCGTGGAGGTCATTTATGGTTATTGGATACCCCTGCATGCCTTTAGTGCTCTTATAGGCTAATGATGGTTGGGAAGACATGCCCACTCGTGGAGCATGGGACTTGTGTAGTTGTGCATTCTTGTTGTATGAAAGGATGCCAAGTTTCTTTGATGCCATTCCTTTGGGCACATGTTATGACTCTCCCTACGCTTGAACTCTAGCATCCAAATCCTATTTGAGTAGCACCCGGAAGATGTATGTTCCTTCCTCTTTTGGTGTTCGGTTTGATTACTATATTCATGTCTTGTGGAATGGCTTGTATCTCATTTAATTCCTCTTATGAGTGATTGACATATTAATTGTAATGGCTTGTATTTCATTGATTCCTACTTATGAGTGGCATGTGCATGGCATGTGATTTTTATGTGTGAGTAGCTTGTATGCCATGTATTGTATGTGTTGGAATGTTCTCTTACTTCGTGTTTGATGCATTAAATGTCTTATGTAGTTACATGAATTCTACTCTTCTCCCTTGTGTGAATTGAGTTGCTTTGACATAAATGTTAGCTGCCCCTAATAGGGATGTCTAGCCTTATCTTGAATGAAGTGTATTAATTGTGATTGGCATGTGTGTAAGCCTATACCTATGTGCTTGAATCTTGCTTGAGTGTTTCGGTTGTGTGACTATCTCCATGAGCACGGTGGGGTGGACCTGCGGGTACCACATGGTTGGGTGGCGTTGCAAACCGCCGTTAGCGACCGGGGATCTCGACGTGGTGGATCTTCTTTGAGTCTGTGCTCCTTCTTTCGTGCTCTCTTGTCCCCTTCTCTTCATCCTTTCTTATTAGTGTAAAGGTTATAAATGCATAATTCAAGGACCTTGAGTCCTAAGCTTGTAATTGTAATATTGTTATTGGACCATCCTCATGAAGGATGTTGTAATCAAATAATAATGAGAATAGTGGTATGCTTGGTTAGTCTAGATTTGGTGACTCAGTGTGGGTGTCGAGCACCTGTTGATTGTTGTCTTTTCCTTTCCAATTGATGCATAATGGTTGAATGAATATAGGAATCTCGTTTGGGTTTTAGAATGAATTTAGCACCCTTGTTATCCATCTCTTGTGTGGTGAGCTTTATGCGTGTCTAGGAAGGTTTTGCGGGGGCTTGGATTGTGTATCTCCTTCATGTTGTGATTTGCAAAAGTTTTGGCGCATTGTAGCTTTCTATTATTGTTTTGTGTTGTTGCTACAAAAGTTTCGGCGCATCAGAGCTTTCTATATGTGTCTGTGTATTTCTTGAGCATCAACGCAGAAATATTTCCAGAGCATCAGCGCAGAATATTTTTGAACCACTAACACAAAAATTCTAGAGAAATTTTTTTGGAGCTATCCTATTTGCTCCTATTCGGATTTTCTCTACAGGGTAACTAGTCCTCTCCTTTAGTTTGTGCATTTGGCCATGTATGGCCATGTTTGTTGTCGATATATCGTATTGGAAACCGCTTTCTGTGCAAGTTATTCTTTATGTTTTCAAAATAAAATTATCTTGTCCTCTTTTGGCTCTTACCCTTTGGGGTCGCGTAGTGGGATGTTACAGGTGGCTTAGTGGGAAGAAGATTACACTTTCTCTTGGGTGCGCAAGATTGTTGTTTCTCATGGCTTTCATATCCCTTATGCTCAATCATTCCCTCAACCAACATCATCAAGTAGAAAAGGTTAATACCAATCTCACTGTTGGCAAACTTGAGAACCAAAAATTGGAAGATGTGCTGTTGAAGGTCACTGTTCAAGAAAACATGGTTGGAGTTCAAGGTTTTCAAAATTTCACTCAGTTGGGGAGACCCAAGATATCGACTACCATGGAGGTTGTATTCTCAAGGATCTTGAGACTTGGAAGAGTTTCATTCTCTTTCTCCATGTCTGCTTCTAGTTGCATATGCTAAGTGCCGTTAAGACCCACGTCTTCCTCCAAGTTCCACATAGCACTCAAGTCGTGCCATATATCAGTCCTCAAGAAGAAATTATTACAAACCAAGTATTCTTTGAAAAATTAAATGTAGATTCTCATTGTTTCAAAGCCAACATCTTATAACTTGAAAATTAGTTTAATCACCATTTATTCTATAGCTTCCAAAATTTTGTGCAAACCTAATCCATGCTTTAGTTTTTAAACTGCAAGTGTAAGATGAGTCCTTTTCTTTATTTTCTTAGGTTTATGTGCAATTATGTTCCTCTTGAGCTGATACGCATTAAAATATACTGAGTTTATTTTCTACTTACTATATAGGAACAAATTTGCACCCCTTAAGCAAATTCCCCTTTCACATACCCTCACATTATAAAATCAAATCCAAAGGTGAAATTCCACATCACCCACCTGCCTTCCATCCACCTAGCGTTTGTCATGTGGGTCCCTGAGAGAATATTTGTCGAGGATGCACACGCAGAGCGCAGACGTCCATGCGGCACGTTGTCGTCCCTGACGGATTCCTATGTCTGAAGTTGGAAGAGGCATTACACACTCGATTGGAGTCGAATTGTAACGTCCCTCTTTCACCAATCAACCGAAAAATGCCAAATTCTTCTCATCGCACCTTCAAAAACATTCATTCTCACTTCATTTCAATCTCTAGACATTCACATTAGATCTCTCAAGCAAATTCATAGCATTCTAGCACTTCATTTCGAGCATTGCAGTAGCATTGAAACTCCATCAACTCCACATTGCAAGTGTGAAGCAGCTATAGAAGCGTGGGATTGGAGTCTTGCGAGACCTCCCTTCATCACCGTTGCGGTTGTGGTGACTTTGCCAAGTCCATACCTTGCATTCTCCTCCATTGGCTAGTGAATTTTTGGGTAGAGGTGGTAATGCTTCACTCCTCTCCTTTGTGATTTGATAGGGAAGCATTTGTCTTTTATAGTGTTCATTGTACCTCTTTCAATCTTCTTTATCACATTATTCTACATCGTTGCTTTCTAGCTATCCGTAGAGTGGAAACACCGAAACGGGGGTCTAACTGAGGCAAGCCCCTATACAGCCCCAACAATTTTCCCCTCTTGCTTGTGTGTAACTGAACTTTTGTGTGGAGCTTGTTGGTGAATCGATGCTATTGTGAGATCATCTTCATCACCCTAGCTTTATCTACTTGTTTTATCATCTCTGTCTCTATTTTTTGTACTTTCTCATTATGTTTTTCCCGTCAAAATCAACTAGCTAGGCTGTTAGTAATTTTTTAGGTAATCTTTATTGTACTTTGTGTTCTTTGGTCGTACGGACGCTAGCGCACCACGTTGTCGTCCCAGAACCATTATGTCGTCCTCAGACAAAGAGTTGTCTAAGGTGCAGTACTGACTCCAAAAACTAGCTCGCCTAGCCTAAACATAAAGCTCAGATCTGTAGAGCGACAAAAGTACTACATAGTGCTCTTCATTCTCGATCCTCAACCCAAAACATCCCTTTAGAGTGAGGAAAGCTAGGGCAACCCTCCGCTCTTGGCTCTTTGTGACCTAGGGCCTTGACGTGGTTGGTCCCCCTCTCTTACATTTTTTGGTGAACCTAACATGGACAATATCTACCCATTTGCCTATGTTGAGACTTTTCCCCCACATCTAGTGGTTGTTGTGATCCTAAGTGTTGTGAAGGTTTATGAGCATCCAAACCCAATCTACAACTTTCAGGTACGTTATTAGGAGAAGTGTGCGACACTTACCAATGGAGAAGATGAAGGTCACCTCTACTTTTGCCTCTAGTTTCTCCACTGGTTTAGCTAATGAGTTTACTACTGGTTTTCCTACAAACTACGCTAATGAGATGGGTTTCATGGAAGAGACCACTCGTGTGCCTACTCCTCTAGCATCTCTCACGCCTTCATCCATAGACGAGGATGATGACGTGTATTTTTGCGGAAAACCTTATGGCATTAGATAATAGACTATTAGACCTTGTAAATCATTTGGAGAAGGTACCGAGCATGGCCAGAGCCGCTAAGCTTACTAGAGAGGTGAGACATTTGTTAGGGAAGGATGGAACAGGCATAGAGTTTCTATCAGGCCTTGTCGACGTAACAGAAACTTATATCCCTTCGTATAAACCTAGATCGGGTACCACCAGAGGAGAAGTGCTTGATGCCTACAAAAGACAAATAAGCATTTCAATGCCTACCATGTTTGTGTGCATGGCCAAAATAGGGCCCTTGATCAGTGTCTCTGTTTCTTCCCAAACGCCTAAAACTCTCAAGGTGAGTAAAATGCCCCTTGGCTTCAGTTTCAGCCCTCCTATTGCCCCTAGAGGTGAGGGTCCCAGTGGAGTCAGTGGTGGTGTCTTTCGTAGCAGAGGTGGTACTGGCGGAGGAGGCTTTGGTGATCATTATGATAGTTTCGGTAGTGGAGGTGGCTCTGATGGAGGCCCTACCAGTGGTGGTGGCTTCGGCGGAGATCACAGCGGTGACTCCAGAGGTGGTTCTTGTGGCAGTGGCTCTGGAGGTTCTACTGGTCCTTTGTCATCTTCTAACCCTATTTTGAATGCCCTTCTACAAAACATGGGTTGAATCCAAAACCAACTG
This sequence comes from Sequoia sempervirens, assembly GCA_007258455.2. Lineage (NCBI taxonomy): Eukaryota > Viridiplantae > Streptophyta > Pinopsida > Cupressales > Cupressaceae > Sequoia > Sequoia sempervirens. The sequence goes on along the minus strand of VDFB02000013.1, from coordinate 148,823,280 downwards.
GCAAGCCTTTCCCAAGCCTCTGCCCAGCCTATCTTTCAACCCTTCTTTTGACATAGCCCATTATCGGTAGCAATTCTAAGTACTCCCTTCCCACAATGAATGGAGATTCCCAAATTTGAGAAGTATGATGGCAAAGGGGACCCGCAAACACATATGTCTGGCTTTAATGCCATGCATACAAACTTCTTCCATCACGACACGTTGATGGAAAAATTATTTCCTCGATCTCGTAAGGATACAACACTCAAGTGGTACTGTCCCTTACCTGACAATTCTATTTTCTCATTTGATCAACTTGAAAATCAGTTTCTCTAACAATTCCAAGCCAACATCAGGTCGAAGATGTCCTTTTCGAATCTCATCTGATGCAAGCAGGGGAACGAGAAGATAATTGATTTTATCGCACAATATCAAGCGCTCTTTTCTCAGATCCTATACCTGCTACTCGATTCTAATGTGTAGAAGGTCTTCATAAGAAACTTGCAAAGACCATGACAAGAAAAGTTTTCCCTTATGAAATACCCTTCTTTCGCGCATCTATGTGTGGCATTATGAGAGTATCAACAAACCGTGGTTCAATTTGGGGGATCTTCCTTGTGCTCTAGTTTAGAAGGAAAATCTATTGTATCGATCTCGAGAAAGACAAGGTTGTTGCAAATGTAGTGACCACAACGAATGATACCGGCCTCAAATGCAACATAAAGTTCACAAACTTAGCAAAATCATATTCTTCCATCTTATAGAAGTTGTTGAAGGATAAGATCATAACCTTGGAGAACCCTCGACCTCTAAGGGAACCTTACCCTAATTGGTACGATGCAAATGCCTTTTGTCAGTATCATCGAGTCAACGAAGATGATATTGAATGTTGTATGTGCCTGCGTCACCAGATATAATATTGCATCGAGGACAATACTATTTGTCTCAATGGGAGTAAACAAAATACGAATAAATCAGTGGTGAAAGAAAATAGTGAGTTGTAGATATACACAAACCAATTTCCAGCCCTCAAAGTACATCAACATGATCATGGTTACTCCTTCCCTGTAGCCTACGACTGGTTCACCAGACGTGGCATTCACCTCGTAGGACATGCCCTTGAATAACAAGCCCTCTCCCCTTTACATTCCTACTCGCCTCAATGGGAACATTGTGACGGGGGTCTTAGTCAATCTCGCGAGCCAAGTGAATGTTATCACAAAGGAGACATTATGGTTGTATTCATTGTAAAGGGAGGAGTATGAAGAAACGAAATCTACCATTTGTACGTATGACGACCTTTCTCCCAAGTCGTGTGGCTCAATAACTCTTTTCATCCTAGTTGGACCTAGGGCTATGAACACAACCTTTGATATTTTCCAAAATTAGATTTGTTCAAGGTGAAGTTAGGCATACCTTGGCTAGCTTCCATGAACCGAATCACTTTTGTCATTCATAAATGTCTAAAGCTCTCCTATGAAGGTGTTGTGCACGTCGTGTATGACACTAGATACCAATCGTTGGTGTCCCATGGGGGCCACTCATTGCATCATGTTTGGTCTACCCCGGTCTGTCCACTTCCCCCAAGAATGGACCTACTTTACCAAAACTATGTGAAGTACAAGACCGGGGGCAAAGGAAAACCAAAATTGACCCTTCTGATAGTGCAGCAACAAGTTGCCTCCTCTTCTCGAAAGGGAAAGGAGAGGCTTGCCCGTCCTCAAGGTGCCTCTTCCACTCCTCTTTTTGAAGAAGAGTTTTGGATGAATACTCTTAGCTTTTACATGAGAAGTTTGATGGTGCCTGCTAGGCACAAAGCTAAGATTAAGATATCGGACCTTCCTACCATGCCTCCTGGAACTTGTCCCTACTTGTATGGTAGGAGGAAGGGTCCCCGCAAGGAATCCTCTGTCCCGGCCTCTATGGCCTCCTACCACTCTTGCTCCTAAAGTAGTGAATGGGGAGAGGCCCGCTGCCGAGGCACTAGAGCCGACTCCCCCTGTTGTCTCTCAAACTCCTCTTGCTCGTGTTCAAAAGCCTATGCCTCCGCCAGAAATGGTTGTGATGGACACCCCTATGGTTGAGCAGGAGCCTTCTATCCCTTCCCAACTACTGGCATCTAGCTCAAAGATTTGTAGAAACCGCTTTGCATGTTAGCGCAAGTGTTGACGAAAGGCTATGGTGGCTAAGCAAGTCGTTTTGTAGAAAAAGGAAGGGGAGTCAACCACCTCTGTTTCAAGGCCTCATAATGCATCATCCTCTCTCCTCCCCTCTATCCTATGTTATGTGTTTTTGTAACACCCCTCCGTTTTGGATATTTGGATCGGCATTGTTCTTCTTTGTATGTCTGATTATGCTTATGATGTGACTGTGGAACTTGGTGATTATTTGATCGTGAACTGATTAGTGATGTGTATGTTATATTATAATGTGATGATTGTGTCTGAACATGCTTTGACTTTGGAACTTGATTACTTGCGATCGTGATTGTTAAACGATGTGAAAGTTATATTTTGGATGTGATGTTATTTTATTGTGATGTTATCTTTATGGCGTGTTTTGGATTAACATAGAAGATATTTGATTTAATAATGTTTTATGCTATTGATCATATCATTGATGTTAGATGCGTTAGTTAGTGATACTGTATTGGTGAAAGGGACGGGATTGTATCACTCGCTTGCGAGCACCCTACAATTCTGAGATTTCCTCTTCACGGTGTGCTTGATCATATTATATATATATATATATATATATATTGCACGTTCGATATGCTCTTTGTTGCAAGTTGACAGGTACATGACATCGACTCCACCTGGCTTCATAGGTTTGAGCGTGTCCATTAACCAACGGTAATTGATTGGGAGATAGTAGCTAGGTTTTATGTGCCAAATCGTCACCCTAGTCATAGCGTGTTGTCGGGTTGTCGTCGGGGTTAGTCGTTTTAATTTGGTTAATTTCACCTTAAGTATTTATTTAATTTCAAATTTTAAAGTTGATTAAATGCTAGGTGTAGTTTAATTAATGATTAAATATATTTAGTTGCAATGTTGAAATACGATTTATTTTATTGATTTATTTGATTTAATTAATAAAATAATTTTTGGGTTATTGATTGATTTGATTAATTAATAAAATTAAATTGAGTTTAATGGCTAATTGGATTAATGGTGATTTTAATTAAAATAGTTGTTTTGGCATTATTATATATTTAGATTCAAATTTAAATTGAAAATGGAAATCATACTGGATATTAAGATTCAATTAAAATAAAATTAAAAAAACCTTGTTTAAATAGTTAGAGTTAAATTAAAATAAATAAATAAATGATAATGTGTTTTTAATTTCACTTTTGAAAATTATAAATGAAATATATTCTTTATAACTTTGAAATGCTTATGTTTTAATGAAAATTTGAAAATGCATGAGGTTTGAATTAAAAAAATTAGAAATTGGTTTTAGAATTAAAAATTGGAAATATTCCCCAAATGGTTTTAAAATATATTTAGTGAGTGGGATTTTTAGGGTTTTTGACCAATTTGGGGAAAAACCCTATTTTAGAAAATGTAATCTCATCTAAGTTGCAATTTTTCAATTTGGGGAGAAATCTTCTTGGTGGTGGTTTGATTTGGATTTGTGAAGGAGATTGAAGGTTTGCTTGAGCTAGATTTGAAGAGGATTTGAAAGCTCCATTGGAATCTTCAAGCTTTGGAGAAAAATCAGGTTCCTCTTGTTCTTGTTTTGTTCATTTTGAAAATAGCTTAAATCTTTGTGATGATTGTTTGAAAATCTTTGTTTGGCTGTGTGAAAATCTTTGAAATATTGTTTGAATTCAATTAAAACCCATGAAAAATTGTTTCAAAACTAGCAATAGAACTTGGAAGGGATTCAAATGAAAAGATTTAACTTCTTTGTCAATTTGGGGAAAACCCAGAATTTTATACCATGCTATTGTGTTCAAAATCTTTCTTCTTAGTCTTCTCTTCAAGAAAATTTGTCCAATTTGGGCTGTGGAATGATATATTTATATATATTTATCCACTTATATTTTACAGATTGGAAGTTTTCTTTCAAAAAACATTTTGCTATGAAATTCGCTGGAGGTTTTGATTTTTGATTTTTCGTTTTTAAACGAAAAATGAAAATAAAATTTATTTTTTTTTTTTGCATAAGGGGCTGCCCCTACACTCCCCATGGTTGGAGTGGGTCCATTTCTGAGACGTAGCCAAAATCCGTGCTATTCTTTTGCCTTAAGTTTAATAAAAACGAAATTATATTATAAAATATAAAGGCAAAAGCCTTTGGCTGCAACGCAGCCCCCAACAGGGGACGCGCCCCTGTGGTGGCTGCCTTGCAGCCCCTCCCCAACCATGGGGAGCGCTGCACAGCCAGCGCCCCCACGGATGGGGGGTGGCTGTGGGCAGCCCCCACACAAAAACAAAAAAATAAATTTTATTTTCATTTACACAATTTTGTTTATAAACGAAAAACAAAAAATCAAAACCCCCAGAACGAATTTCACACAGCAAAATTTTTTTTGAAAAAAAACTTCCAATCTGTAAAATATAAGTGGATAAATATATATAAATATATCATTCCACAGCCCAAATTGGACAAATTTTCTTGAAGAGAAGACTAAGAAGAAAGATTTTGAACACAATAGCATGGTATAAAATTCTGGGTTTTCCCCAAATTGACAAAGAAGTTAAATCTTTTCATTTGAATCCCTTCCAAGTTCTATTGCTAGTTTTGAAAACAATTTTTCATGGGTTTTAATTGAATTCAAACAATATTTCAAAGATTTTCACACAGCCAAACAAAGATTTTCAAACAATCATCACAAAGATTTAAGCTATTTTCAAAATGAACAAAACAAGAACAAGAGGAACCTGATTTTTCTCCAAAGCTTGAAGATTCCAATGGAGCTTTCAAATCCTCTTCAAATCTAGCTCAAGCAAACCTTCAATCTCCTTCACAAATCCAAATCAAACCACCACCAAGAAGATTTCTCCCCAAATTGAAAAATTGCAACTTAGATGAGATTACATTTTCTAAAATAGGGTTTTTCCCCAAATTGGTCAAAAACCCTAAAAATCCCACTCACTAAATATATTTTAAAACCATTTGGGGAATATTTCCAATTTTTAATTCTAAAACCAATTTCTAATTTTTTTAATTCAAACCTCATGCATTTTCAAATTTTCATTAAAACATAAGCATTTCAAAGTTATAAAGAATATATTTCATCTATAATTTTCAAAAGTGAAATTAAAAACACATTATCATTTATTTATTTATTTTAATTTAACTCTAACTATTTAAACAAGGTTTTTTTAATTTTATTTTAATTGAATCTTAATATCCAGTATGATTTCCATTTTCAATTTAAATTTGAATCTAAATATATAATAATGCCAAAACAACTATTTTAATTAAAATCACCATTAATCCAATTAATCATTAAACTCAATTTAATTTTATTAATTAATCAAATCAATCAATAACCCAAAAATTATTTTATTAATTAAATCAAATAAATCAATAAAATAAATCGTATTTCAACATTGCAACTAAATATATTTAATCATTAATTAAACTACACCTAGCATTTAATCAACTTTAAAATTTGAAATTAAATAAATACTCAAGGTGAAATTAACCAAATTAAAACGACTAACCCCGACGACAACCCGACAACACGCTATGACTAGGGTGACGATTTGGCACATAAAACCTAGCTACTATCTCCCAATCAATTACCATTGGTTAATGGACACGCTCAAACCTGTGAAGCCAGGTGGAGTCGATGTCATGTACCTGTCAACTTGCAACAAAGAGCATATCGAACGTGCAATATATATATATATATATATATATATATATATATATATATATATAATATGATCAAGCACACCGTGAAGAGGAAATCTCAAAATTGTAGGGCGCTCGCAAGCGAGTGATACAATCCCGTCCCTTTCACCAATACAGTATCACTAACTAACGCATCTAACATCAATGATATGATCAATAGCATAAAACATTATTAAATCAAATATCTTCTACGTTAATCCAAAACACGCCATAAAGATAACATCACAATAAAATAACATCACATCCAAAATATAACTTTCACGTCGTTTAACAATCACGATCACAAGTAATCAAGTTCCAAAGTCAAAGCATGTTCAGAAACAATCATCACATTATAATATAACATACGCATCACTAATCAGTTCACGATCAAATAATCACCAAGTTCCACAGTCACATCATAAGCATAATCAGACATACAAAGAAGAACAATGCCGATTCAAATATCCAAAACGGAGGGGTGTTACAGTTTTGATTTTCAGCAAATTAGGGACGATGCAAAGTGTTGAGGGCATTTAGACTTCCCTTCCATGTTGACCTAATTTTTTATTTTTACTTTGTTTTCTCGTGCATTCTTCACATGGTCTGATATAGTAGGGGGTTGATGACAGTTCATCTATATTCTATTATTATACTTATATAAATTTATGAGCAGCTCTGACCCCAAAATATCATATCACTTTTGTGCCCTTTGTTCATATGTCTTTGTCTCTTTTTGCATCCTTCTCTCTTCTTTGCTTGAGTTGTCCCTCGTATGTGTGACCATTACTTTCACAATATTTCAATTTTTAGAAAATGCATTCATTGCCAACGAATCTTTTCTTGAAAAATCCTTGCAAGTTTTTTCAGGAATCACATTCTCAACTTGGACCCCTAATGGAACATGTTTCCTTCATCATGGGTTCGCAAAGAAAGAACTTGAGACTTTCCTTCAAAGAAGGAGCAACTTTTCCTACGAGATATGCCTTGGTCTTCCACTCGCAAGGGAGCATTTTCTTCCTTTCAAATTCCTCATGAAGTGAACATCTTTCGAAAGGATTCCTTGATGATGAATTGATTTGAGAAAAAAATGTCTCTTTAACACGTTCAAACAACGTGTCCATTGAGTGGACCCCTTTTTTTTCGAAGGGTTCCCAAGGGGCCCCTTTGAAAACCTTCCAATTTGTTGATTGTCAGTTTGCTTGCATGGCTGCTTCTTGTTTTTGAAATGTTTTATCTGTGGATTAACATGTTGCTTTGCAGGTACACCTGTGAAGCTGCTTTCCAATCCAACTCTGCGAAGTCCCCTTACACTGTGCTTCCTTCATGAGACAAAACTTGGGGGTTGCCTTCTTGTAGGTCTGCAAGCTTATAAGACACTTACTTCACTGGGCTTCCTTCATGAGAGAGAATTTGGGGATTGCCTTCTTGCAGGTCTAAGAGCCTGTAAGATGCTTTTATCCTACGAGATTTGTCCATCATTGGTCTGAAAGGCCTTCGGTGTACTTTGTGCAACTTCATAGTTTCACGGAACTATGGAGTCCTTTTGTTCAAAACTCCCCAGGGAGAATACCTGTGGAGTCCTTTGCCTGCCCTATGCTTTCTAGTTCATTAGATTGTGGTCTACTTCCTCAACAGTTCAAGTATACATTTCTAACCCTACTAACTCTTCAATCTACTTTATCGAACGCTCATTGATATTCATGCTCGCTAAAGTGGGGGGAAAATGTATAGGAGCGAATTTGCACCCCTTAAGAAAATTTCCCTTTCATATACTCTCACCTTAGAAAATCAAATCCAAAAGCAAAATTCCACATCACCCACCTGCCTTCCATCCACCTAGTGTTTATCCTGTGCGTCGGTGAGAACATTTTCTTGGAGATGCGCGTGCAACGCGCAAACATCTGCGCAACGTGTTATCGTCCTCGACGAATTCCTATGTTTGAAGTTGGTAGAGGCGTTACACACCTTATTGGAGTCGAATTGAAACATCCTTCTTCGACCAACTGACCCGAAAATGGAAGATTCTTGTCATCCCACCTTCAAAAGCATTCATTCTCACTTCATTTCAATCTCTAGACATTCACATTTGATCTCTCAAGCAAATTCACAGCATTCTAGCACTTCATTTTGAGCATTGCAGGAGCATCAACACTCCATCAACTCCACATTGCAAGTGTGAGGCAGCCATAGAAGTGTGGGCTTGGAGTCTTGCAAGACTCCCCTTCATCACCGATGCGGTTGTGGTGGCTTTGCCAAGTCCATACCTTGCATTCTCCTCCATTGGCTAGTGAGCTTTTGGGTGGAGGTGGTAACGCTTCACTCCTCTCTTTTGTGATTTGAAAGAGTAACATTTGTCTTTTGTAATGTTCATTGTACCTCTTTCAATCTTCTTTATCATATTATTCTACTTCTTTCCTTTTTGGTTGTCCATGAAGGCAGAAACACCAAAACGGAGGTCTAACTGAGGCAAACCCCCTATACAGCCCCAACAATTTTCCCCTCTTGCTTGTGTGTAGGTGAACGTGTGTGTGGAGCTAGTTGGTGAATCGGCAGTATATTAAGATCATCTTCATCACCCTAGCTTTTATTTACTTGTTTTATCATCTCTATCTCTATTTTTTGTACTTTCTCATTCTATTTTTCCCGTCAAGATCAACTAGTTAAGTTGTAAGTTTTTAGGTAGTCTTTACTGTACTTCTTGCTCTCTAGTCATATGGATGACAACACGCCAGAGAGACGCCAGTGCATTGCACTGTCATCCCAGAACCACACTGTTGTCCTCAGAAAGAGAGTTGTCTGAGGCACAATACTAACTCCAAAAACCAACCCGCCTAGCCTAAACCTGAAGCTCAGGTTTGTCGAGCGACAAAAGTACTACATAGTGCTCTTCGTTCTTGATCCTCACCCCAAAACATCCCTTTAGAGTGAGGTAAGTTAGGGTAACCCTCCGCTCTTGGCTCTCGGTGACCAGCAACCTTGACATGGTTGATCCCCCTCTCTTACACTTAAGCAATGGTGTTCTCAATCTTAGTATCTTTCGTTGATTTAAGACAATTAAAACATTTATGGTAGTTCTTTTTTCATATTCTGTAACACCCTGTCGTGCAAACCTCAAAGGACAACGGGACAACAACTTACCGCACTTTTTTTTTTTGAAAGTGGAACATAACATAAGTTGAACATGAACATATATTACAAATAAGGCAATTATACAATCGCAATGACCATTATGTCCTCTAGGGTACACGAGATAGCACCACGCAATCCTAAAACTAAATACCATAATGATAACGAATGAATCATGATTACATAAAGATAACATACAACCATTAATGATCAAAAGAGAGGAAAATGATGCATCATTTTATAACAATTCAATTCACGATTCCATAATACAATAGTGGAATATATTTCCACAAATACAACATTTCAAGGATACAATGGTACATTACATAATGTTTCCCTTATATCAACGAGAAAAGTACATCGAGTACAAGGATGATACTTTAATGAAGAATAAGGTACAAAATGAGGAAATAGTATTCAATCGAGTGAAGCTCTGCAACTTTGTATCCGCTTTTGCATCGCGAACACAACTTGGGAACCCAATGGGGTGCATAGCACATTCCACCCGCCCGCGTGGACCTAAAGGCCCACCCACTATGCTAGGAGTTGACAAGAAGGATCCCCATTCCTCAACCAAAACAATCGAACAAACTAATAGCAAACTAGACTCCACAACAAGGATGACAACAATATAAGAGAACAACCCATAACATTTCCATCACATAGCCACAACAAAATAATGAAAAGTCCAACAAAACCAAATGCCAATATTATAGCTCAACACTAAATAACCATAAGAGGTGCCGACAACAATAGGATCCAAAGCCTTCAAATGAAATCACAATATCAACCAACAATAAATATCAAGGGCACCTTTCATAATCATCAATCAAGTTGCCATGGGGCATGTATGCAACACTAAAAGGTAGAACTTGGAGGCTTTAACAACAATCACCAAGAACCAATTGCCTCCATCAACATCAACAATTCAAACAACACTCCTAGATAATGTGCAATACAGTTACAATCAACAAATGAACTCAACAGTAACAAACATATGATACCAACATTCAACTAAACAACTTCCTCAACTGTCACGAAGGCCAAAAGAGGAGGGGTAATATATATTCATTCATAAGTCTTGCATAACTTAGAATTTCATTCTAACAAAGGAAGGAAGCTTCTCATTATGTGCATGGGATGTAAGACTAGAACCTAGAACCACCTTCTAGAGCTTGTTGAGTGGCTTACTTTTCTAAAAATGGACAAGTTTTTATGTATTATTTTTTTATATAATTAGAGAAAGACCTAGAATATTTCTTGCCTTTTCCAGTAGGTTGATGGGCAAGGTCCAATTTATCGAGTAGCTTGTCACGAAGCAGAAACCTAGTAGCACAAAAATGAACAATATGTAAAATGAATGGAAAGAGATTCCCCAAGTTTCTACATTTTGAATGATATAAAAGGTGAATCGAAAAAGGATTTAAGTAGGAGTCTCCCATAGTGCCTAGCTTGGATGTAACCTGGCAACAACCTCTAGCTGTATCTTTTTGCTAGCGAAAGTGTTGTTTCCATGCTAAATATGGAGCACAAAGGCATTTGTGTTTACGTTTGGTGAAGACTATTGCTTTCTTGTGAAGAGTTCCACTTGGTTTTTTATGTGCAACTTAATCTATAGAATTGACCCATTGACGTGGGTTATGAAATATCACATATATTGATTGTGTTGTTATAATTGTTGAGCATGCTTAGTTGAATTCTATATTAAATCTTTAAATATGATTGTTAGATATTGTCTAAGGCACTTACACATTTGTTATAGCTTGAGTGCTTGAGAAGGTATCATGGCATTAGTATATTATACACTAGAATGTTAAGGGTGAAGTAAAAACGTGCATTTAATACCATTGGGATGGGTAAACAAATGTCAAATGACATAAGGACTTCAATAATGTCATTAGACAATCACTTACATTATATATAAGGTTATGAATTGTATGGGTAAAACAATTTCATTGAGTAGGCAAGATATTAAAGATATAGACATTGAAATAATTCTTATTTGTTTATGATGAGTTTCACAACATATGAAGATGAATAGTTCGACCCTGTGAAAACAAGTTTATGAGATCACTTACCCTACATAAAATTAGGCGATATTGAGCTAACTAGTATGGCTTAAGCATTACCAAATTATATAATTTTGAATGTGTTGGTTTTAAGCCCTCATAGTCTTAATTTAAGGGAATATACCATATTATTAAAACAAAAACATTCTCAATGAATTTTTAATTTATATGAATCAAATTTAGTACAAATCGGATATTGATTTAGGCCCCTAGTTAATGGTTAATGAAGTCATTTTGCTATTCACTATCTTTAGTTATTACTCTACAATCAAATTGATGATTATGACTAAGTGGGCATGATGAGATATTTGGGAACCTAGACAAAAGACCTATGCCAAATCAACTTATGGAGATAAATGTTTTAATTACATATTGATTTTAGATGAGATTAGATAGCTTAAATTCAATTGGATAACTCATTCACTTGCACTAGATAATGTTATTTAAGTAAGATTGATAAGCTTTCTAAACGCTTAATCCCATTCTTGAACCACTTTAATGATGAATAGAGAGGTGATGAATAAGTTATTAAGTCATTTATAAAAGACAATCGATTCTTCGACAAACTCTACCTTATGCTGTTAAGATACATTGATTTCTTAATTGTTTGTTGTCAAACATATAATTTAAGTTTAAAAGGATTATTCATGTTCTCTATGATTATTATTTTGTTAACTTTAGACATGTTCTTCTACTATATGGATTTTTTACTTTATGTTAAATTGGAAGACAATTATGGTAATCATACATAATTATGTTTTAAATTCTTTTAACCCTTGATATTCAAAGTTTAGCATAAGAATGTTTTTGTTATAAGAAAAGTAGTACATTGAAGTTAAAACAAAAGCATTGATAGAAGAAATCTGTTAACATATAGCATTGTTATTTTGGGGTTCAAATTTGTCAAGAACAACATGGAAAAGTAGAATTGAATTCAATAATGTTAATATTTAAATTACCCATGAAAATTGATAAATGCTTTCAAAATTTCGAATTGAGTTGAGCTATCTATTATTGAATGTAAATGAGGTTTCTTCAAATTAAATTGTATTGTGAACACATGGTTAGGGTGTTAATGTAGGCTAAGGGCTAGAATATATGTGAATATACTTGAATACACAAGCCTCTTTATATGGAAAATATGTTAAAGTTACTTGTACTAATTTCTTTTTGGTTAACAAAAGCATGTTACGAAACCTTTATATTCTCCCACTCTTGTTAGTTATATTGAAGATAAAGACACATATTATCATGAACTATCTGACTTTTATGAGACAAGTAAATTTTCTATCTAATGAATGCTTAATGGATTTAATTTCTAGCATATTGCTATATGTTGCAACCTTGGTTGTGTAAGTATTAGTATTTATGTCTATACTCTATATTTTACAAGCATATCTTACCTAGGTTTCTAATCCCTAACTTCACCTAATTGAGTGGCAACCGATTGTGAAATTGTCTAAGGAAATGGATCGTATAAAGGGTTGCATACCCACTCTTATAGTCTATAATTTATATGGAACACTTGATTCTTTTGATTTGAAGATTGAGTTTAGCATATATCAATGTTATTGTGTTATGTTTTTTATTGAGATAGAGTCAAAGTTTGAAGCCTAGTAGATATATCCCTTATGGCTTAGTCAAATGACTTGCAGCAAACTCAAGTTGTCAAACTACGGAGCCTTTGTTATACTTGTACGTAGACAAGGCCATAAAGTGACGAGCCCCCAAGATATAGATTTGGCCCTTAGTTCTAACCCTTAGGTCTCGTCCTCTTGTGGTTTATTTTGGATTTACCATTTTTTCCTAATGATATACATACTTTTATCTTTCCTTACAAATCTATTTGTAAACTAATATAAGATTTATGATCTAGTACTATTAATGATATGGTTGACTCTTAATACCATGTATCTAACCCATTGATCTTAAAGTTGTGCATCTAGTCGCGCAGATACTTGTAGGAACAAGTGTTGTGACCAAAGAAAATTTGTGATGCGATGGAATGCAAGAAATATTGAAATAAAAGGTATGATATGTTGATCTAAAATAAATAGTCATCTTTTTAAAAAATCAGACTCATTACTCTCTTTCCTCCTAACTAAATGATATCATTGATTGTTATCTTAAGTAGTGTATTATATTGTTGTTGCTTAAATATTATATAGGTTGTTTTGTATCTATTGATTGTGCAAAATGTGGGCATGACACTTGGTATCAAAGTTTAGGTTTCCACACCGGAAACTTCGCAGAAAAAATTTTAGTAATAATTAGTTAGTAACATTATGTGTTATTTTAGTCACTTCAGAAAACGTAGGAAGAAAGTGGAATGTTTTGAACAATGAATAATGGAAATAATGTCAATTTATGCATTTAATTTAAAATTTTAAAAAGTATTACTCTCATTAAATCAACAATTTGTTTTTGGGTGAATTAACTTAAATTATGATAATTTGTATCTTTATTGAAAGACATAGCTATGTCTTGTAAAAAATATAATGAATTGGATTATTTATACTAGTGGTTATCTTGGTCATTCAACCTAAGAAATGGGTTGTGAACAATGTATGAAGTTTTAATGATGCACTCTTATCTAATAATCTTGTGTTAATATGAATGTTGGGTGTTATATATTATGGTGACCTCCTTATTGAGTATTGAATATGTGTGTTATGTGTTGGATTAAGATGTAGTAAACGTCGTAGAAAGTATATATATGTTGTGAAATGTGAAAAAATCAATAAACTTTGTGTGTCTTCCAAGTATGTGATACAGAGTATCCGATTTGAGATAAAAATGAGTGGAAGTCCTATCGAGATCGGTGCATATAAAAATCATTTTTGACATCCACTCGCCCTTATCCCAAGTCGGATACTCTATATCACACACTTGAAACACACAAATTTTACGGATCTTTTCACAATTCACAATATATACTTCAGATGACATTCACCAACTCTTAACCCAACACATAACATATATTTCAACATTCAACAAAATAGTCACTATAAATGTACAACACCTAAATTTCATATTAACAAAATATTATTAGATAGGAGTATGCACCATACAAACTGTATACATTGTTTACAAACTTGTTTCTCAAATTTAATACCCAACACAACAACAATTTGTCCAAATATTTCATTTTTTTTTACAATACATGGCTAAATCTCCTCAAACGTGATAACAATCATCATAAGTTCACCCGAAAAAACAAATTGTTTATTTAATAAAACTTATATTTTTTAATATTTTAAATTAAATGTATAAAATGTCATTATTTACATCATTCATTCGAAACTTTTCACTTCTTTCCTAACCCTTTTGCAGTGATTAACATAACACTAATTAAGACTCAAATGTTTTCCAAAGTTCCCAATGTGAAAACGTAAACTCTAATACCAAATGTAATGTCCACTTTTTGACACTACAAAAACACAATAAAAACTAAATAATCTACATTAACTTTACTAATTTGCAAACATTTAAAAATAAAAACAACATAATACTCTACGTAAGACAACAATCATTAATATCTTTTAGTTAGGCATAAAGAAAACAATAAATATTTTTTACAAAAAAAATTATGTCTACTTTAAGATCAACATATCGTCTCTCTTACCTACTCCAATCTCTCTCACATTGCAATTTGTTCACTCTCAATCCTGAACCTGCAAGTATCTGTGCGACTAGATGGACAACCTTAATAAAAATGGAGTAGATACATGGTTTTAGAAATCAACCATATTATTAACCTAACTAAATCATAAGTCAAATGGTAGTTTACAACTGCGTTTGTAAGGAAGGATAAAGTACACATATTATTAAGAGAAAATGGTAAATCCAAAATAATCCACAAAAGGACAAGACCTAAAGGTCAGACCTATGCCTTGGAAGTTCATCACTTGATCGTCTTGCCTACGTATGAGCAACCCAGAGACTTTGCAGTTCGAATTTTCCCATTTCATACTAAGTTACTCACAATGAGAGTATCTTCCTTTGAGTTCAACATAAAACTTTATTTTGACACAACATAATTACCAATAATGTTTATATATACTAACCTCAATTCTCTACTCAGGTACATCATGTCCCCTATTCTATAACTTATAACACTATAAGAATGGGTATGCAACCCTTTCTAGGGTTCATTTCTTTAGATAATTTCACAATCGACTACCACCCACTTAAATGAAGTTGATGATCAAAGACCTAATTAAAGAATATACACACAAAATATAAAGTATAAAATAAATACTCATACTTGCATTAATAGTGTCACAAGGCATAGCAATATGCTATGGAATAAATCTATTAAATAATCACAAGATAGAAAATTAACTTGCAGATAGTTCATGATAATTTGACAAAACTTGTCCATGAATAATACAAATTGAATAAAGTAACTTAATACTCATATTTTGAAATATTTGAATATGAAGACTATAAGGAATACATTATAATTAATATATATATATAAGTTTACGAATGTATATAAAGAATACATTGAATGGATAAATATTAAAGTTACAATGATTGTGATTCAGGTAGAGTCAAAGTTTGAAGCCTAGTGGATATATCCCTTATGGGTGAGTCAAATGAGTTACGACAAATTCAAGTTGTCGAACTATGGGGCATTTGCATTGCACATACGTAGCAAGGTTATAAAGTGATGAGCCCCCAAGACATAGGTCTAGCCCTTAGGTCATGTCCTCATGTTTATTTTAGATTTCCCATTATCTTTTACTGATATATGTATTTTGTTTTTCCTTACAAATCCATTCGTAAACTAATATATGATTTATGCTCCAATTCTATTAATGATATGATTGATTTTTAAGACCATGTATCTAACTCATTGATCTTAATGTTGTACATCTAGTCGTGCGGACACTTGTAGGTACAGGTGTTGTAAACAAAAAAAAATTGTGATGCGATGGAATGTAAAAAATATCAAATTAAAAGGTACAATATGTTAATCTAAAAAAACAAACATTATTGTTTTAAAAAAAAACTCATTGCTACCTTTACTCCTATCTAAATGATATCATTGATTGTTGTCTTAAAGAGTGTATTATGTTATTGTTGTTTAAAAAAAAAATTACAAATTAGTATAGTTTGTTATAGATTAGACAGGTTGTTTTGTATTTCATTAAGCGTGCAAAATGTGGGCATGGCATTTGGTATCAGAGTTTAGTTTTCCACAATGAAAACTTTACGGAAAAAATATTAATCCTAATTAGTTAGTAACATTATGTAGTCACTTCAAAATAAAAATAAAAAAAAATGGAGTGTTTTGAATAAATAATGGAGATAATGTCAATTTACACATTTAATTTAAAATTTTAAAAAGTATTACTCTCATTAAATCAACGATTTATTTTTGAGTGAATTCATTTAAATTATGATGATCTATATCTTTATTGAAAGACTTAGCTATGTCTTGTAAAAAAATAATAAATTTGATTGTTTATACAATTAGTTATATTAGTCATTCAACTTCAGAAATGGGTTGTGAACAGTGTATGCAATTTTAATGATGCATACTCCTATCTAATAATCTTGTGCTAATATGAACCTTCGGTGTTATATATTATGGTGACCTCCTTGTTGAGCGTTGAATATGTGTTATGTGTTGGGTTAAAATGTAGTGAACATCATAGAAAGTATATGTAGTGAAATTAAGAAAAACCAGTAAATTTTGTGTGTCTCAAGCATGTGATACAAAATATTCGACTTGGAATAAAAGTGAGTGGACGTCTTATCAAGATAGGTGCATATCAATATCGTTCTTAACGTTCACTCACCCTTTATCCCAAGTCGGATACTCTATATCACATTTGAAACACACAAAGTTTACTGATCTTTCCACAATTCACAATATATATACTTCATGTGACATTCACCACATTTTAACCCAACACATAACATAATATATATTTCAACACTCAACAAAGCAATCACCATAATGTACAACATCTAAGTTTTATATTAACACAAGATTATTAGATAGGAGTATGCACCCTAAAAATTGTATACATTGTTTACAAACCTATTTGTCAAGTTGAATACCCAACACAACAAAAATTTGTCTAAACATTGAAATTCATTATTTTTTTCACAATACATGGCTAAATCTTCCCAAACACGATAACAATCATCATAAGTTCACCTCAAAACACATTGGTCATTTAATGAAACTTATAGTATTTAAAATTTCAAATTAAATGCATAAAATGCCAATATTTATATTATTCATTCAAAACTTTTCATTCTTTCATAACCTTCTTGTAGTCATTAACATAACACTAACTAATTAAGACCCAAACTTTTTATAGAGTTTTCAATGTGAAAATGTAAACTCTAATACCAAATGCAATGCCCACTTTTTGACACTACAAAAACACAATACAAACTAAATAATATACATTAACTTTACTAATTTGCAAACATTTAAAATAAAAGCAATAACATAATACACTATTTAAGTCAATAATCATTGATATCATTTAGTTAAACATAAAGATAACAATAAATATTTTTTAAAAAATAATGTCTACTTCTAAATCAACATATTGTCCCTCTTACCCAATCCAATCTCTTGCATTCTATCACATAGCAATTTGCTCACTCTCAATCCTGAATCTGCAAGTATTTATTTGACTAGATGCACAACCTTAAAAACAATGGATTAGATACATGGTTTTAAAGATCAATCATATCATTAATCTAACTAGATCATATGTCAAATGTTAGTTTACAACTAGGTTTGTAAGAAAGGATAAAGTACGCATATCACTAAGAGAGAATGGAAAATCCAAAATAATCCACATAAGGACAAGACCTAAAGGTCAGACCTATGCCTCGGGAGTTCATCACTTGATGGTTTTTCCTATGTATGCACAACACAGAGACTTTGTAGTTCGAATTTTCTCATTTCATACTAAATTACTCACAATGAGAGTGTCTTCCTTTGAGTTTAACATAAAACTTTATTTTGACCCAACAAAATTACCAATAATGTTGATATACACTAACCTCAATTCCCTACTCAGGCATATCATGTACCCTATTCTATAATTTACAACACTATAGGAATGGGTACACAACCCTTTCTATGGTCCATTTCTTTAAATAGTTTCACAATCGACTACCACCCACTTAAGTGAAGTCGAGGATCAATGACCTAGTTAAAGAATATACTAACAAAATATAGAGTATAAAATAAATACTCATACTTGCACTAATAGTGTCACAAGGCATAGCAATATGCTAGGGAATAAATCTATTAAACAATCACAAAATATAAAATTTACTTGTAACATCTCCTAAACGTCAGATAGTTCATGATAATTTGACAAAACTTATCCATGAATAATACAAATTGAATAAACTAACTTAATACTCATATTTTGAAATATTTGAATATCAAGACTATAAGTAATACATACATACATACATATATAAATATATATCTGCTGAAGAACATGAAACTCAAAATGACACCTGTAGACATGCAAAATTAGCATCGTGCACTTAATTAATGCATATTCATTCAATCATTAAATAAGTTCACATTCATCCATTCATCAGGTAAATTAAACTCATTAAATTCAATCTCCTAAGGTCATTAATTTAAAATGAAATAAATCCACTTCATCATTACCTCATTTAAATAAATCAATCAAATCCTAACATTTCAGTAATTAACTTTTATCTTGCATCATCCTATAATTAAATAAACCAAACTTTATTTAATTAAAATCTTAAAAACACCTTCCATCCCTTTTTTATTTTAATAAATCAAAATATTTAAGTCAAATGGGTCAAAACCCCTAAACATCATCTAAGCTAATATAATCCTAATTAGCCTAAACTAACCACCCATCACATCCTCTAACTTTTCTCACTTGCATTGGACCAATAAATCTCATTTATAAATTCATCATTTTTCTTTCAACTTGGCATAAAAAATGGAATATGAAGACAAGTTGACTTGTCCCTTCCATCATTGCAACTTCTCTATTTCATGTCCCCCACTCAACATATTTTAACATTTATTTCACAATTTCAAATTTGAAATCTCCCTCTCTTTGGCACATTGACCAAAGTGTGTTCATTCTTCAACCTATGACAAGTTGACAAGTGGCTCCATTTGATTGGCTAAATTATTATCCCACATTGCTCTATTTTGAGCTTTCTTCCAATTTGAAAATCTATAAATAAATGGCTTATTCTTTAACAAGAGTAGCCACAACTCATGCAAAGTTACTCTCTTCAATTGAGAGTTATTTTTGCCCATCTTCATAATATCTTCATATCAATTTCATCATTAAGCTTAGCAAATGATTAGGAAAGGCTATTTTCCACAATAGCACCAATCCACTATGGAATAGGATTCATTTCATGTTTTATATTTTTTAGTTTATCTTGTAATTTGTTTGCATTTTAAAGCATTATTTATTATTTCATAGGAGTACTAAAAAGTTTGTATTTGGTATAAACTAACCCATTTCAATGAATGTTGAAGTTTAGGAGCTATTTGCAGGTTTGAGCACCGTAAACCTGCAAATTGCCCCTAAACTTCAACATTCATTGAAATGGGTTAGTTCATACCAAATGCAAACTTATTAGTGCTCCTATGAAATAATAAACCATGCTTTAAAATGCAAACAAATTACAAAATAAACTAAGGCATATAAAACATGAAATGAATCTTATCCTATAGTGGATTGGTGCTATTGTGGAAAATAGCCCTTTCCCAATCCTTTGTTAAGCTCAATGATGAAATTGATATAAAAATATTATGAAGATGGGTAAGATTAGCTCTCAATTGAAAAGAGTAGCTTTGCATAAGTTGTAGATGATCAAGATGAAAAATAAGCCCTTTTATTTATAGATTTTCAAATTGGAAAAGAGCTCAAAATAGATCAATGTGGGATAAAAATTGGACCAATGAAATAAGGCCACTTGTCAACTTGCCATAGGTTGAGGAATATGTGTATGTTTTGGCCAATGTGCCCAAAAAGGGAGATTCAAATTTGAAATTGTAAATTAAAAGTTGAATTTGACTTGTGCAAGGGACATGTAAGACCTCATAAATGCTTTGTTGGGTGTACATGTCCACTTGTTTTTTAATTCAAACTTGAGGGAATATTCCCAAAAGATGTTTTGTTGATGGAAAATGTTGATGTTATAAATGAATTAAAATGATTTATGGGTGCAAATTGGAAAAGCTAGAAGATGTGATGGGTGGTTAGATTAGGTTAATCAGGATTAGATTAGCTTAGATGATGTTTAGATGCTTTGACCCATTTGACTTGAATATTTTGATTTATTTAAATCAAGAGGGAGAAATATGACCTTTGAGATTTAATTAAATAAAGTTTTGATTTATTTAATCAAAGAGGGAATGATAGGCTTAAATTAAATAAAGTTAATTTATTCAATTTAAGTGGATAATCCTTAGAGATTAAATGAACCTGATTTACCTAATGAGTGGATTAATGTGAATTTGATTTATGAATGAGCGGATGAATATGAACTAAGTGCATAATGCTAATTTCACGTGTCTACAACACCTATACAAGTTTGTTATATGTTAGAAGATATTGAAATTGTAACCAAAACACTTAGATTTCCCAATAACTTCCATGAAATCATAACAATAGCCATTCAAATTATGGAATTAAATCCAATATTGTATATTTTTAATACATATTACCTAGTAGTAGTTTTCAATACCATTCATCTAATAACTAAAACCCCATATTGATTAACCACCTTTACTTTACGAACAAACACCAATTGAAATTATACTAAAGAAAAACCTTAAGGCACTATGGATAACCATTATATACTTTGCAAGGAACATCTAATTGCTAACTCACATGTTTGGTTACTAAGACAATTATTAATTTCCATTTATTGATAACAATATAATCTCACATATCTAGAATGTCAAAAATTTGATCTCTATTTTTTTATGATAATTATTTTTGCCAAAATGATAACCAACCCAAGAATGATAACTAAGGAAATGAATGAGGTTAAATCAAACGCTAAGATCTTGTTAAAGGCACAACTAAGATCTAATGTAAAACTAATCCCATATTACTCTCATATAATTACTTATCAATTTTCACTTCAATGATTTTTGCAACAAAATAGGGTAATGTTTAAATGATCGTAACTTTCATTTTATTAAGAAAAATTTCAAAAATTCAAAATGTTTTGGAATGGTGGAAGAATGAAGCACAAAACCCAGAAATAGAATTACAAAAATCCCAACCATGCATGAGCAATTTTCTCTGCAACGTAGTTCACTAGATTACCCAAATCAACAGTTGGCAATAAAATAATATTAATTTGTGTAGTGGATCAAATCACCATTATCTATAAATAAATCGCTAAAACTTACATATAATATGATGAATATTAAGAATCTCTAATTTATTAATTGCATTAGAGGCACTAGCCATGATTTCATACTTCTAACTTATGCAACGATGTAAGAGAAATAAAATAGATGACAATATTATTTCAAATTATTCTGAGCCTAATTAAGCATTCTAAAACATAATTAAGAGGGTAAACTCATTAATAAAGTTAGTCAATGCTATGGTCAAGAGGTATCTAAGTACTGCCACATTTAACCAAACATGACTTTCCTTTGATTCTTTTGTGCTTTGGATACTATTGATAACTAAGTAATGTCATCCCACTAGATAATTGCAAAAAGTGGATCCTCTCATACGAGTTAACATTCCAATTTGTGTACACACAGGTATTATTGAGACTAATAGATTAGTATTTAAATATTCATAGGATTAATCTTTAAGTTTTCATATAGTGTTTTATCATGTCTCATGACTTCCCAATAATTGTTTTCCAACATAATGTCTCCTAGAGATGAACGTGACTATTAGCAGGCATAGATAGTTGATTGTTACAATATCTGATGTAGCAATTGTATACAGGAATAACTTAAATATGTGACACCAAAAGGAAATGGAAACTTTGAGGAAAACATGTTGACCCCATAATATATGCTCTTTTTCTATCTATAACCTCTATCTTCGTTCACACTCTATTAGAGTTGAA
This sequence comes from Sequoia sempervirens, assembly GCA_007258455.2. NCBI lineage: Eukaryota > Viridiplantae > Streptophyta > Pinopsida > Cupressales > Cupressaceae > Sequoia > Sequoia sempervirens. The sequence goes on along the minus strand of VDFB02000013.1, from coordinate 148,801,147 downwards.
CATAAACTTCAGGAAAACATGTTGACCCCATAATATATGCTCTTTCGCTATCTATAAGTTCCTCTACCTCTAGACACACTCTATTAGAGTTGAGCATAAATTTCCATAAAAAAATACTATGATAGCTATGGAAACTCCAATAATTTTGTTTCCACTAATTCATCTTAAGCTCAAATCTTGAATGAGAAATAAAACTATAACAAAAAAACATCTTAACTTGAGATAGTGAGTGAGAACAAATGGGCAACACAAATTTATGTAAATTTTACACGTTATATTGTTTGACGGAAATGCCTTGATTTGATGTAGTGATCAACATTCTCTAAACATTCACCTTATTCCCCTTGTGTAGTTGTCGTTGTTGCTAAATTTGGATGATTGAATGGAAAATATAGAAGTTGTTTTAGAAATCTTTATATCATTGGACATACAATTAACTATTTTGACCAAAAAGAGGCACATTCTGAATAATATGCCTCACTATAACCTAAATCTTTTATGCCCACACCTTAATGAAGGCTTTGGAATGTGGTATGAACCCACATCAATAAAATAAATAATAGATAAGTATTACAGCTACAAATGCTGCAATAGACATGAACTCAAAATAGAGAAGTAAAAAAAAGGAGAAAGGCACGTGAACTGCTACTTACATAAATCATGAGAATTCATTCACATGGCAAAAATCAAATGGCAAGAGAAAATATTTACTGCCCAAATAAGGAGTAGCTGACACAAAATCAGACATAAGATATGCAAATGATTAACACACGACAAGAAATAGAAAGAGGGAATATGTGTACTCAATACCATAGGAGCAGACAAAACAAAAACATTTCATTGTGTAATTCCCAACTTATTATACAATTCAGGTAAGGTATATGGAAATCTTTGAAGATGCTACAAGAAAGGATCTAAGGAAACAATAGAAGAACAACCAAACTTAAGAAGAAGAAGAATCAATGCCCTCATTTTAGCCCCTTCTGAGGACTAAGATAGGTGTAATGTTTGTGGTCTCATAGACAACTGGATCTTGTGGAAATAATTAAAATCATTTCAATAAAGAAACTGAAAGTATAGAGTAAGAAACAATTAAAAATGCTTTCGATAAAGTAATTAACAGATGGATTTCATGAATATAATTAAAATCAATAAAAAAACCTAGATAATATAATGTACTAGTTAATGTTATGGAGCTATAAATTACAGGTTCAAATATCTTCTAGTCTATTGCTAACCTTTAAAGAGAGAAAATAGACTAATCATGGGGTAACATATGTAAGACCCATAGACTTGAAGTGCATGTGAGTCCTATTGATCCATGACCTCTCTACTTCAATCATAACTTGCTCATGCTTCTCACGAGTATTATATGGGGATGATTGTATTTGTTTGGTTTGCTCTACACAAGACCTATAAGGCTTCCCTCATTTCAACGAATGCACTCCCTCAGATGCCTCTAATGCCTTTCTATTTGAATAACCAAAACATGGTCACCCAATGAAGGTTGGGCATCATGGTTTACTTCCCTCAGATCTTTGTTATCCCTTCTTCTCACGAAAATCCTCTCTCCCACACTCTACTGTGCATTCTTGTCCTTCCTCCCTCCTTAAACTCTCTAAAATAGGGCACATAACTGAATTTTAAATAATGGGACACACCCTACTAATTTCTTTAAAATGGGAGAAAAACAGTGTAAATGATGTTGTATTACCTTTCCAAAAAGATCTTCTTGATCTCCCATAAACCATATTCGTTGATGTTATCCCTTCTTCTCACGAAAATCCTCTCTCCCACACTCTACTATGCATTTCTCTCCTTCCTCCCTCCCTAAACTCTCTAAAATAGGGCACATAACTGAATTTTAAATAATGGGACACACCCTACTAATTTCTTTGAAATGGGAGAAAAACAGTGTAAATGATGTTGTATTACCTTTCCAAAAAGATCTTCCTGATCTCCCATAAACCATATTCGTTGTCTTAAAAATAAACCTATTGACTGTATCATCCCCCACATATTACAATTCCACACCTTCTTGTAAACTATTAACTAATTCTAATAAGCTATTCTGATTTTTTTTAACAGTTAAATCCCATGTAAATAGCCCGATAGCAGTCATGGGTTGTCTCCCTTAAACTTTGTCCACTATGCACAATTATTTCTTATAAAATACAAAGGTGAAATGATTGGCATAAATCATGAAACCCACTATATTAAAATATAACACAAATTTGTTCAAACTTGTTGATGGGAAGAGGGGCACCATACTGCTTTAATGGTGTAGCTAGGAGATGAATATATTGAGAGTAGCAAAGGCCTCTCTCTCCAATGTATATGCCCACACTTGTGTTACCCCTCCTGTCCTTCCCAATAAATTCTCACACAACAGGCGCATATGCAACCTAGACTGTTTTGCCATGTGGAACATACAATTCACTCCTTCGCTATTTAGTTTGATGATTTAATTAATTTAATATAGAATGACACAAAGAGACAATATGAAAATTATTATAAATTCAACAGTTAAATCATATTGTGTGATTTTTATTTATTTTTTAAAATTTAATTAACTTTCAAGGAATATAAACGTAGACTTGTTTCAAGTTCAATTAAAGGGATGAGATAATAATGACGTGATTAGTTCATAGAGTATGTAGACCTAAATTTGAGTGGCAATTTAATGTGTTTATTAATAATTATAAACTTTTAAACAGTCCAATTAATTAGGAAATTTACGGTCATTAAGAATGCAGGGGAACAAAGTCCACAGATACTTTAAACTAAGAGTTAGAATTATTAATGCTTCTTAACTCCAAACTATAATTGGGGGAATGCATTTTTATCAATTTGGAGAATGCCTTTGAATTGATTTAATCTTACCATTGTAGAATCATGTTAATTTTAGAAACATTGAATAGCCACTTTAATAGTTAAATACATAAATAAATATATATGAGATTTCATAGTGGTTAGACTCGGAGCTACATTAATTGTAAGATACACACAAAATGGATTTGTTCAAAGGGCTTTAGAAATTTTCAAGAAAATGCAATTGACAGGTATAAAGCCAAACTCCTCAACTTTTGTCAGTGTCATGACTGCCTATGTCGAAATAGGCCCTTTGTAACTGGGTATACAGATCCATGAAAGAATAATGGAATGGGGATTTTTGGTAGATCACATAGTCACAAATGCTTTGGTAGACATGTATGCAAAAATGTCAAAGCATAGACAAGGCACGTGAATTATTTGCACTCTCATCGCCCCCACTGGAAATTGAATGCCACGCATCATAGTGGCACAGACTCCCCTCCCCTAACCAACCAACTACATGCGCCCACACCTCTAACTCTTCTTACTTTCCCTACATTTGTTTACTACTCCTTGCTCTACTAATATCTTCTAATACATACATTTTATTGCGTACATATACACATCAATTTAATTATCACTTAATAAATATACCCATGATACAAATAAAGTATTTGCTACTATTGAATAAAAGAGTGGGTCCTTACAGTGTATGAGTACTAGAAACATTGAGGAAATCCCATGTAATATTGTGTTTTTAATATCTTTTACAATATTACTTAAAATTATGGAAACTTATTGAGTAAGACCATTATAAATGTCAAAACTTAGTTAAAAGTACAATTATACTAGCATTCGCACATTGGTGTGCAATGGGTATGTTGAAGAGGTATGGAAGGTCAATTTGGAAAAAAAATGGTGTATTTTGGGAGTAATTTTAAATTGCCAAGTAGAATTTTGAGAAGTGCAAAGATAGGGTGCTCAAGTATTGGGTCATCTCCCTTGTCCTCTCCCCTAGATAAATGATAGAAATGTCGAGCGCCATAACAAAGAAGCAGTTGGCAAAGTTTGGTGATGGAGGCAATTTTCCTATCTTCTGCAAAATATTGCTTTCATAATGGGCCTAAATTCTCTCCATGCTCTTGTCATATTTGGCGCCTAGTTGTATACAACATGCAAATAGAAGTAAAATCCCCTACCAATACATCTACAGAAAAAAACCCATTACCACGAATAGAGTTTTGTTTATGCAGAGGATGAAATATCATTAAAAAAGAAAGCATAAACTCTTTAGGGCTACCATCTTCACACCCTTTAATTTCCATTGTATATAACGATGTGGACTATTTCATCAATAATTTAACTACCATTACCAATCAATTTTTGAGTGAATAAGAAGCCATTGCAAGTAATGGTATGCTTACAAAAGCAAATAGCTTACTCTATATGCAAGTGAGCAAAGAAAGAGCATGTAACATTTACAAGAAAAAGAGCCCATTGCGAGCAAGTTGTATGCCTACGATAGCAAATAACTTTAACAACTATATCGAAGAATCTTGTACAAAATATGCATAGTGTGATGATGACTAGACATAGGTGGAAGGATGAAAAATATTGTTGGAGGTGTGACATGAAAGGTGAGAAGAAGTGGTGCTTGCTAGGAGATAATCTTCTTCATATCTATCGATTTTTAACATGCAAAGTGCCCAAGAGATCAACTATGAGTAAAAGGAGGGATTGAGAGCAATATACATGCTTAATATATATATAAACTAGGAAGGTGAAGATGATAAATGATGGGATCAATGAGAGCCCTATACAAACTATACAAACTAGTGGGTCATTTAAGAATGGTGACTTTGAAAGAATTTACAATTATAAAAATTCCTCTTTCATATGACAGTTATCACTCTAAGTGAGTTCAAGATTTAAATTTTTGAATGCTAGCGCAAAGATAAACTTTCAGAATAACTTTACTCCAAAGAATGACTAGCAATATTTGTAAAAGAGCTCTTGGATTAAATAAAACCATATAAAACAAAGCATTTAAAAGATGACTGAACTATACTTGAAAAATGATTAGTCACTCCAAAAACTGCCACAGCTTCACTACCTATAAGAATCTAAATGAAATAAATTCATTCCAAATATCTCCAAGAAGCTTCACCCACTTTTCAATGATAATAAATCCATACATGAATGATATTTAATATGCCACCTTCTCAATATACTATCAACTTGTTACTATCATGCCACCTCACTCAATATTGTCATTTTGTGATGTGCATCCCATGTCAAAAGTTCCACTATGCCAAGATTATTTTCCATGTCAACCGTTGTCAATGCTACCTCACTTACAATACATGCCAAGTTACATGTCTATCACTAGCATTTTTTTTAACATTATGAAAGGCTCCAAAAAAGAAATGATATATTAAAGGGTAGCCTGACAGTTTTCACACTCCAATTACAATAATAAAAATTCCATAGCCTTACACTACTCATCTCAATCACATATAGAGAGGGATAGTTGCAAGAGGTGTTAGTCATTTTGCTTACTACTCACAATCATCCTGAACTCCTCTAAATATCTAAATATTTATATCTACATTCTCAAGAAATCGCTTTCACAAGGGAAGAACGTATACTCGTTCATCGCTCACAAGCGATTTGCATTTGCTACACGCACAACTTTACATAATAAGCTTATTTAAATGTATGCCAACTGCAAAAGTTTGGTGAATTATGGTAACGTGTTTGACCATATTAAAGAACATGTGACACCGTCTCATGGAATATGATTATTGCAGTATACAGAAGAGATGTGTATCCTCAAGAGAGACAATCACTATGTTTTAATAAATGCAACAAACAAGTTTTCAACCATATCAATTCACTTTGCCAACGTACTCCTGGTGCTAAAATCAAAGCTTTGGATAAGAGTATGGAGATCTATCATAGCATAAAAAATACAAAAAATTCATCAAATATTGTAGTTGCAATTGTCCTCATAGTCATCTATGCAAAATGTAGAAGGATAGACAAGGCACATGAACTGTTTGACAAAAAGCCTCAAAGATATGTCACCTCATGGACTTCAACTATTGCACGATATGCACAAAATTAATTTGATGAAGAAGATTTAGAATCATTCAACCCAATTCCATAACCTTTGACAGAATCCTCCCTGCCTATACTAAAATTAGAGCTTTGTAACAACGTATGGAAATCCATCAAAGCATAACAAAAGGAGGATTTTCGTCGAATATTATAATTGGAAATGCTTTGGCTCCTCCCATAAATTATATCCCATACTCGGCTTTGCTTTCAAATTCTCGAGAAATCGTCACATATTTATGCAATGGTTCAAAGATATAATTAGGAAGATGCCAACGAATGCTTTCAGGCTCCAACAACCCAGTGGATTCAAAGATGTCATAACTGCAAATCCTACAAACGTAAAACATATTTTGAAAACCAAGTTTAAAAACTACACAAAAGGAGGCACTTTATAAAAGATTTGTTAGGGCGAGGGATTTTCATTGTCGACGGGGAGCTATGGAAGATGTAGAGAAAGACCACTTTGAAACTAAAAGTCCATGCGCAACGTCAGAGTGGATAAATTGGTTGGCGGGCATTAAAATTTTATTCCTTGATGACTGGATAGGATTACTCCTATCGTCTTGCATCTCTTATCCCGCACGGCATGTCGTTGATTGTAAAACTTAGCTCATGAGTTTCATAGAGGGAACGACTTTGCATAAAAATTAACAAATAAAATATACATATATAAATTATACATAAATAAAACTTACTTATATAAATAAATAAAAAATATATATGCATATACAAAAATAAATATAAATATACTAGCACTTGCACCTAAAGAAGGTGGATTACACTGATAGAAAATTATATGTACATGTATATGTTTATGCATGAATGCGCTGCAAATTCTAGTTGCATGTGGCTAGATTAAACAATTAATAATAAGTGTTAAATAATGGAATGAAATAAACTTAGAAAAAACTATATTTTTTTCAAGTATTATATCATTATGAAATATTTGCATACAAATTTAAAACATAAAGCAATGCAAATGAAAAAAGAAAGTTGTCATCAAATTGACAAAAAACAAATCGAAATAGAATGTTCTCATCCAATTGTCAAATCAATATTTATCTGGCTTTTATGTGATAAGTGAGATTTTGGAGGCTTTTACCTGGTATTTTGGAGGCTTTTACCATTAAATGACAACTCATTTACCATTAAACAACATTTGAAACTTGTTTTCTGACTACTCAACATGGTTTGCAAGCAAGCAAATCTCACACTATATCTAGCCTATAGGCTAATAAATATACAAGTATAAATATTTCAATATATATATATAGAGTAATTAGCTTATAGGCTTCTATTGTGAACTTCAAGGTCCACAAATGTCAGCATACCTGTCTCACATCGTTAAATTTTAACATGAACTCAAATCTTATTTATACCATTTTAAAAATTAACATTTGACTACTTGATAGTTTAATTAAATCTCATTTTATAATTCAAGTGAAGCTCCTACCAAATATAATGATCTAGAAATACACTACAACCAAAGCCTTATTTTAAATTAAGCAGATTTGGTGAACATTATTTTAAATTCAACAGATTTAGTGAACCTGTGAACAAGCACCTTATTGCTAGGTCCACAAGATTTCAAGCATACACATCTATTCTTTGTCATGCATGAAAGGAATATAACCAATTTCAAATGCTCATCCTGCTTACAGTCGACCTCAACGCGATACCATATGGGGCCAACATATATAAGCGTTGTCTCACACTCTCTTGTGCTTTTTCATCAAATTTGCAATGCAATTGAACGGGGCGAAAGTCATAAGCGGCGAGGGTCAGGTTGAAACAAAGTTGCAGATTGGTGTTGGGATTTTGCACCTCCACCTATGACAGTGCATATATCTCTAACCACTCTCCATCTCAAGTCGTCAGAGGGCATCAAGTTCTCCACCCCTCGCCACAAAGTGTGCACCCTTGCCCTTATTTTTAAGAGAAAGGTGATCACAAATGAGCTGCACCGAGCAACAAAAGATAAGCTTAATGTGGGTATAGAGCCATACCCTCAAATGCATGTTGAACTCCAGCATTGCAGCTTTAAAACTTAGCAAAGTAGGAATAAGCTAGTGGACATGGTGCCTCAATTCCAGCAAGTTATAGATGATTACTACGTTGTCTTCAAATTCTAGATATACCATGAACTCACGAAGTCTAGATTAAATGTTAGTGCAAAAGAATCTTGTTCTAATTCTTAGTTTCCAATACATTTGCTTAGTTTGGCTCCCTACAAAGTGTCATTTATTTTTTGTCTTCCACTTTATAACTATTCAATAGTATCTGATAAGTGACTTGCAGCCACCATCCACATTGACTTTTTGTTTCTTTGAACTTATTTCCCTTTCAAGGTGATCCTCAAGAATCTGAACTGCCTCTAGTGATGTGTTCCATTGACTCATTTTTGTTATGGCATCACCCTTGAAATTCCAATATGCATCCAATCATGGATCACCACATTTCCATTAGCAACTATTGACTAACATTTAAAGTATACACATCAAAATCACAATACATGTATTTATATTTAATAAAAATACATAGGATACCACTATACAATCAATAATGTGAGGCAATCGTAGACAGATACCACTATCCATGGCATGGGCAATCACTATACAAGGTGAAGCCACAATAGTGGTTTACAATTGAAGTGAGGAAGGAAAAATCACAAAAAATGAATGCATGGAAAAAAAACTTGATTTTAGGGGTTCGTACGAACCTATTGGTTCGACCGAACCCATTAGGGGTTCGTTAGAACTTGGTTCGGCCGAACCCTTTTAATGCTTTCCTGCCAAAAAAGCCAACAAAACCCTTATAAAAGGGGGGTTCGAATGAACCCTGGTTCGAGCGAACCCTAGGGGTTCGTTCGAACCCCCCTTATTCCTCATCCCCGACAAAAAAACCTTGAATTTTTGCCTAGAGCTAGTTGAGGATGAAAATGGATGAATCTTCACAAGCCCAACTAGAATTAGGTAGTCCTCGGAATGAGCTATCCAATGAATATAATTTTGATATGTTTTGGTTTTATTATGTATTTGTTTTTTAGTTTTATTAAACATAGGTTTTTCATCGAAAATGAAGGTCTTCGTTCGCACATTTGGAAAAATAGCAGATTATCAAAAAAAATGAAAAATATGAGTGCACCAGATATTGAAGTCCTTGATCCAACAAAAAGAATAAATGAATTTCGATATATACAAAAAAAGTGTTATCGATCGCGCTATGTCTGAATTGTAATTGGTTTGACTTCGAAACTTGATTAAAGTAAAAAATATTCAATAAAAAACTATCTAACCAAGTGGAAGCACTAGATATCAGAGTTACAAATCTAAATTCAAAAGAATTAGAATTTTATCCTTCATGGAAGGAAAGTTATGCGTTATACGGTGTGCGTCACTTTTTAAAAATGTTGTTTTTTGAAAAAAATCAATTTTTGTGGGAGATGAAAAAAGAAATGCAATCTGATTCCAAAAATTTTGAAAAAAATATTTTTAGAATCTATAGAAAAAATATGACGAGACTCTAGTTTGCATCATCTTCAAATTTTTCACGGTTTAGCTGCTATAGGTGCCCGAATGTGAAGATTTAGTTAAAAATAATAATTTTATTGTCCAGTTTGGCCAAAAATTGTAAACCAATATTGTGGGATCACCCTACACTAAATAAAGCCACGATCAATATTGGTAAAACTAAAAGACAGGGCCTCACATTTACAAAAAATTCTAGAGGTAAAACCATAAAAGGCCTTCGAATAGAACCTATGCTCTCTTTTGATCACTATTCCAAAATGAAAAAAAATCCATACAACATTATTAGAAAGAAAGAAGTTTGCCTACAATTGCTGTCACAATAGCATGTTCAAGTATGTTCAATTAATTACACACACTCTCAAAGTTATAAAATTTAAATTATTCCCTTCTTTGACAGAGTACAAATACTAAAACTAATCAATTGCAAAATTTGTCTTTTACACGTGGATAATCGATGATGAAGAAAAGGAAAAAACAAGTTTTACCCTCCTCGCTTTTTGTTTTGTTAAATTTATGTATCTAGTTAAATATTTATGAATTATTGATTTCTCATCTAACAACAATGTGTATCATTTCATAAAAATTCAATGGCTTAAAAAAGGACCTTCAAAAAAGACAAAGCGAAGCTCTTATGTTACTTTTACTAGTGCAAACTTCATACTAATGTTTGTCTTATGCTTCATAGACATTTTGTGGCTTTAAAAGAGGACCTTGACAAAAGACAAAGATATGCTCTTATGCAACTTTGTCTACTGCAAATTGGATACAAATTGTTCAAAGGGATCTCAATGTTTACAAAAAAAAACAATGCCAACAAAATTATGTACCTACTTCTATTATACAATGCATACATGTATACAAATATATTTTTATGTAACCAATTATGTGTTATTACAATTCATTTATGTTCTTCCTCTTCTTTCTTATCGACGTCTCCCTTGAATGCTAGTTGGTATCAAGATTTAACACTAATTCGAGACAACCATAATTAAACATCTTGCTTTGAGATGATTATTGAAAGACTAACCTCCCTCTTTGTCTAGAAGGATACCATAGGACTTCTTCTGCGTTGGCTCTCTTTTGTTTTTTGTCTTGACTAAGATTCTCCATCTCCTTTTATGATGGTTGCCTTGGTGTGATGGTAATGCTCTAGCTTTTTGAGTGTAGCTTATTCTTCTATGGATTTCGATTTTCAGGTTATGTTTCCTTCTCCCTCATTTTGCAATGTGTTCCTCTTAAAGGTGACTTGGTGGTGTTATTTTGTCTAGTGTTGGTGAAGTTTTGTATCTAAGTACAGTTGGATGGTTGGCACATAGGTTATAGCTTTTGCTTGAGATTATTAGACGCGGTTTTGAGGAAGCAAGTGCCTCTAGCCCTTTCCCCTTTCAGGGCATGTTGGTTTTCTTTATTTTCTTAGCTCTCTCAATTATTTGGCTTTACATGTTTTGAGAATTTGAAATTTTATTGATTTGATTTCCCAAAACTCTCTTACTTTTTTCTTGCATGCTATGGTAAAAAACATCCCTAATAATGTTGGCCCATCACCCCTTTCCAGCACCATGATCTCTTTGTTGTGTTGATCTGAGAAGAGGTCAAGGATTTGGGCAACATCAACCCATTATTTTCGTTACCTATTGTGGACTCTCCCATACCACATGACCCCTTGAAAACTTGTAAACCCATTATTTATGAGATGAATGTGGCGGTTGTAAATGAGTTTAATACAACTTAAATTACTAATAACATGAGACAAACCCTACAAACTATGAAGGAAATTGTCGGTGATAAATTCAATTGTTTGAATGCTAATACAAATAGTATGAAAGAACAAGTTGGTTTTTTATGCTTGAAATGTGAAGACTGTGCATTCTCCTCACACAAGCCTACTCCCACAATATTTGCCAATATTGATGTTGGTACCTTTGTCCACGGGTATAAAGAGTGATTGTATCTCAGCATGGAAAGATGGAGACTTGTGATTGTACAGCAAAATTACTATATGCAGTGGCAAACAAACAAGGAGGGGTTTTGACACTTTATATGCATCTCACAAATGATGACCTATGTCATATAAAGAAAGGACTTTGAGATATATAATTTAGTTAGAAATGATCCTTATGACTAAGCTACCACATGGATGGTGCAAAGAGGCTAGTTGAAATTTAGATACCTAGCAAGTGCACTCTACAAATTTTCTCTCCTATGGTTGAGCCTTCTGAGGATATTAAAGGGCTTTATGATTGAATTAATAATCCTGTCCTGAATTTACTTATGTTTAATTTTGATAATCTACTAATTAGTATTTTTGTGTCAAATGGTTTCTAATTTGTTTGGAGGACTTCAATCAAGTGAAAGGTATTCTCTAACCCCTTTGTTTATTTGGAACTTCAAGAATTAAGGCAAATTTAAGGCATGCACAATTAGGGGACATTACAATTACAAAACAAATTAGCAAGGAAGATAAGTTTAAATGCAAATTCAAATTGTATTGATATTTGATAAAGTGAGGAGTGTAAATTTGTCAATGTTGTTTCAAAAACCAAATCAAACGCATTTTTTAGAATGAAATATCTCTAAACACTTGAAAGTCCTGACATGAATCTTTGCTTTTTCAAGTTGGCCCAAGGTCAATTTTACGTTACACAATACATGAGGATATCTAATTGCAAATGGAATAAGGATTAAAGATTTATGGTGATAAACAAACCTTTTAATTTTCACACTACTGGATTGTCCATTTAAATTACATAGGCCAAGAGTCTTGTATATCCTAAGCTAGGTAAAGACAAATCCTGACAGTGAAAAGATAATCACTTAATTGTGCTTAAAGTTAAACTACATAAAATTTCAATAGCATAAAACATTGACCATGGGGTTCTAGCGTAAGAATGCAACCTGAACCTCATCGCAAGAATGCAGCCCATAACTCTCCATTGAACATGTGGCTTGAATCATAAGATTTTGCCCTGGGTTCAAATCTGGGTAACATGATAAGGCAACTCATAATTCCCACATAAACATGTGGAAGGTTGGCCTCACAATATAAGGTAAACTGAATCATCAGAGTGTAATCTAGGTTCAAATCTACCTCAAGATATGAGCCAGCCCAAAATCCCAACAAACATACAAACGTATCGTAAGGTTGTGGTCTAATGATTTTGTGATACTTTCAAGCCTATAAGAGGCAACCGATAGCTCAAATCTTTTACACATATTTTTATAGTTCATCTAACACATTTGATTAAAAATTTGGTATGAAGGAAATAGTTCCATTGACTATTAATATAAAAATTCTAAGATATGATTCAAATAGAAAGCATCTAAAAACATAGTTCACATACCCTCAATAGGAGACAATTCACCCAAACGATCAATCTTCTTCATTGACAAGAGTCTCAACTTTACCTCTACCAATTTTATTCTTCGCGATGTCTTTGCTACTTGTTCTATCGCCTGCCATTTCCTGCAAAGATGAGCATTTTCAAAACCTCGCCAAAAACAAGAATTATATATAAAAGAAATAAAAAACATGGCAACTAAGCTAATAAGACAAATCTTGGCACCTAGAATGGGAGCGCACCGGTCATAAATTAACAATGTGTGAGCAATAAATAACTGAATGAAGCAAACTAAGTTGGATTTTCTCATACAGAGGTTGGGGTAGACTAATCACAACTATGCGAAGATTTTCTCCTAATATTATCTCACCCCTTTCCTCTTGCATTTTTTGCTCCGAATTTTGATACGTACATAGGTAAAGGAAACCCAACAATGCATGTACAATCAATTAATGAACATACCTATCTAAATTTTATCAATGATCAATGACTCTGCTCTACTGAAAAGCCATGGGAACAGTTCATGCAATTACACTGTGAAAGAAGACATTCATTGCATTTTCAAGGCCATCACAAATATAACACATGATAATTAATGGTGCTATTAAAATTCTTGCTAAGACAAAGGGCAAAACTCCTGCTCTAGTTAAATTGCTTTAATTAACTTACCCTTAGTTACAGCAAGCAACTGTTAGATATATTATAGACATATTAATTAGCATTAGTTTCACATTGATGGTTTTAACTCAATTAGGAATATGATTAAAACATTATTGGGATTTCTTTTTTTTCACAAGGTTGTTTCATAGAGAGCCAAGTTGTCCTTCTGTAAGCCTATTTAATAGGCACGATTATGATAAATCTATACTAACAATTTGTGGCTTGTATTGCTAAAACCTATCACTCTGGTAAGGTATCAGAACCAAGTTCTTGAATGTTAATCATTGAAGAAGATTCTGAATTTTGCTTTAATTAGATATTACTCTATTGTTGGATGGCCTGCAGCAAATACTCCATTACAAATATGCACATTTTTCATTGTTGATTTTGAAAATAATAAACAAATCATACAGACAAGATAAATCAGATGTGGCACCATGGCAATTGTTTTTTTATTTTATTTTCTCTTCTTGTTACGACCGTTATCATTTTATTACATATTTGCTTTTCTTGGATACTGGCCCACTTTTGGTTGTGTGCCAAGTAGCAGTCTGTAGACAAGAGACAGGCATTGGAGGAAGCACTACAGGCCGGCCCAGTGGGAAGGCACAATGTTTGCTAAGGGTGTAAGAAAGAAGTGTTTAGGTGTGAGGCAAGAGTGCAGTGGGAGCATGCAACAAAGCTATAAAGCGTCTTTCTTTGTCTCTCTCTCCAATCCTGCCGCTGCTTATCATCAATTGAATCTTCCTTGTCACTTGTTTGCTAGATACATGTTATGACCACCACAACAAAATCCTGTGGATCTAATAACTAGGTGCTTTTAGCTTTTCTAAGGAAGGCCATGAAGATTGGCAGTTCGCATGATAGGCGTTTTAAAAAAATTTAAATAAAAATGGGGAAGAATAGGATATTAAATCCAAGGATGTAAAAAGTTGTATTTAAATAATACTATTTGTAAACGTCCACAGATTGTTAAAATTTGATGTTTAAGTGAATATCTTAATTTGATTTGTTAATCAATAAGCAAAGACAAGTTATCTCTTGTTTTGATAAAAAGTAATTGCATTTGAACACTTAGCAGGCCAAAGGTACTAACATATCCATATTGTAAGAAGGGAGTGTCTAAGTCTTCAAGTGGTCCTAAGGTGTGGTTTATAATTGTTATTTAAAGGCTTTACTCTTGCCTAAGTCTTAAAATTGAAGGGAAAAACTACAGCCCAGGAAGTCATGAGATACTAATCGTTTATGAGATCATGCATTTGATTAGATCATATTGAGGGAGGAAAGACCTAAAGATATTGCCTTAAAAAAAAAAGTTAACCAAAAGATATCAAAGCATGCAAATGTTGTTGAAAGTGAGAAGCATTATGTCAATGAGCCAAAGGTAAAAGATGGATTCACATTTGTCACATCACATGAATAATAATCAAGTCTACAACCTAAAAATTAGGTACTTGGGGTGCTTGTTGTCACATGAAACTGCACCCTACTGAATGCATTCTTCAGCATTCCAATGACACAATGGAACCAACCTCAAGGTGTGGTGATAGGGAGGCTGCAGGAAGCAATCACAGATTCCTGGAAGCTGCAGGAATCAGTTACACTGTTTTCAGATGCTGCAGGAAACAGTCACAGTTTCCTGTGCTAGGCCTTGACATAGACCTCCTTGGTGAAATTTCTATTCCACCCTAACCTATAGGAACTCTATCTTTTCTAAGTTCCCCTGGTTCTCCTGCCAACCTCACTATCTTGTCAAGTTTGCAACTACCAAGCCAAATCTTGGTGCTATGACTCCTTTCTTTCTTAGCCTTTTATCCATCCAAAAGACTAATCCTCCCTCAATACATGAATGAATCTTGCAGAGGTGAGGGAATGTTTTTCAAAACTCCAAAACAACCTCCTAGGGTTTCTGGAACTTCACTTAGACTCCAACCTACCAACACTTGCATGAAGCCTATTCCATAGGTTTAGCCTTGAGCCACTATTTGGTCTCTGAACAGGGGTAAATTGTTTTTCCCTCCTAAACCCACCAAAGAAACGTGGTTCTTGGCTTAGGAAATGTGTTTCCCTTGTCTACAGCTTCAAGATTTCTAGGGTCTTGGCTCTGTCCAAGCTGTTCTTTGCCCTCATGCAAACACTACCCAGAAATCTAGGGTTTTTAACTGTCCAGAACCAGTTTTAGGACTGGTGAAAAGTTCTCCTCCTAAACAGATTGTTGGGCTCTCCTCCTTGGTACCACACGTGGCCAAGACCTTCCCCTAAATTCTCCAAAAAGAATTTTTTGAAAATCTTTTCTCCCCTGCAAGTTATCAACACTGTTCTGCAGCCTTTCCTAGCCGGGCTCTTCACTGGCTCGCCTAGGTCAAGACTTTTCTCATAACTCCTGCAACCAAAGAAAACCTAACACCTACCACTAAAATATGTACAGATATGGAGCCTGACCACGTTCCCAACAATTCCATACTTCCAGGTACAGAGGGAATGCAGCCTAGAACTCCATTTTTACACAGTTCCAGTCAAAACAACAAATAAGGGAAAAACACAGAATTTACAAGAATGTGTGAAAATGATGAAACAGCTATCAAATGTGCCTTAACAGAACTTCCAGAGGCTTCTCTACATGCTAAAAAAACTTACAAAATGCCTCTTTTAATTCATTTAACTGCTGTCTTGCAAACAAGAACAGAAAAACACAGAAAATAAGACAAGAAAGTTGTTTTCTTTAATTTCTGGAAAAACAGTCCGTACAAAGAACTTCTAACCCACCAAAAAGGTTGTGGAATGCCTTAAATATGCCTTCCCAAAAATTTAGGTTCTTGGGTCGAGGCTTAAATGACCTAAAAATGCCTTTTTGTAAAACCCGCTGTGTTTTCAGACATTTAACAATTTTTCACTATTTAGCAAAGTGAGCCTCTAAACTCATTGGAAACTTGACACCCTCTTTTCCAAAGACCAAAAAACAACCCTAAGCACTTAAAATAATGGTCAACATGACCTTATGATAGCACCACAAAATTAAAGAACTCAAAAACAAAATAATCCTTTGCCTGGTGCTCCTGCACCATGTGGGACCTTGCAAATGAGGTCAGATCTCCAGAGAAGGCTAGCTTCCTCTCAAAACTAGATGCAACAATACTGGTCTAACCCAGCACTGGATAACTCTACACAAATCCTAATCTATCAAACTGCAAAAGGAAAAGGGAGAAGAGGATGCTGAAAATTAGAAATATGTTGATGCACCAAGATTGAATATATTGCTTTTTGCATGTGATTGCATAGAGTATCAACAAAATCATTGAAGAAGCTTACACAATTCCCTATTTCATCAGTTTTACAAGGAAGCATTAAGGCTAGAGTCTGAAAGATCATAAAAAGGATGCAGATTACCCACAATTAACACACAGCAAATTAGTATAATCATACAACCTAAAAAATGATAAGAGTTCATGCATGTATAAAGGTATCAAACATTACACAAGATACAAGCATAGAGAAGAGGTAAAAATAGTGATTTTATTAACACAAAGGCATAAAGGCCTACTAGAGGAAATCCAGGGAAGAACCCTTACAATGAGCACAAAAGTGTCTTATATCATCTGCAGGTCATAGAGAGAGATAGGGCATGTGACTAGACAGGAAACCCTAGCCAAAACCCTTGCAAATCAGGTATAGACATGTGTCCATCAAAATCATGAGTTGAAAGTCCTCCAAAAAGGCCCTAACATCATAGCCATTCTTCCACAATGAAGAATCCATGAATGAAGATCACAAAACCCCACAAAATCTGCAAAAAAATCATAACTAGGGATGGCCCTCTGATAGAAAAGTGATCTAATAGAAAAGTTATGATAGACCCTCTAATAGAATATTTAGTCACCCATAATTACATGAGTTGTTATTACAACTCACTTTATTTTACACACCACATTATTATTTTAATGCATGTGAACACTAATTTCCAACATTCCCCCCCTTAGTGTGAACATTGTACGAACGCACACCCTTGATATGCAGTATGCTCATCCCTGTGGCATGTCCAATTGACTCATGACCTTGATCCTAAGAAAGGCTCTCTCTTCCCATGGTTTTAACTAGGCTTACCACAAACCTTGACTTGACAGGAACAACTCAACTATCCTCCTCGTGTGGTTTTCTAGATCCTCCCACAAACCCTATCAAGATCCATGAACTGCATTGCACTAGTGCTTTTGTTCACCACTACGCTTGTACATTAGGGAAGAAATCCACACAAATCTAAAAGGTTTCACATTTCATTCCATAAGAACACAATGTTCTTAATTGTAGACACGGTTGTCGATCGTTGCCACTCAATCTCGAACAGCATAGACAACCACCACTACCACTAGAAGTTGCCTTTGACTTTGTCGTTTTGGCTCGAAATGGGAATGGAACATTGATTATTATTCCCCCCCACAATGTGAAATTCCATTTATTCACACAAACAGGAATATTGAAAAGAAAATCATGTCAAGTTGCATACTATTGTCTGGATCTTGTTGCACATGATCACCACTGCCAATGAACGTATTCACTAACCGATCATCTTTTAATGAAGTACGACAGTCAGAGGAACACCACATTTAGACGACCTCTACAGTCATATTCTCTTTAATACAATCGTTTTTCAACATTCACACACCAAACTAAAAAGCTAAAAAAAAAACACACTACACAATAGAAAATAAAATGCCACCATAGTTGATAAGCGACCTCGTCATTGGTGACTCACAAGAGGACGTTGATTAACCTCCAACCTCTTATACCTCCATCCTCCAATTGGTTTGCTACTTAATTAGCAAATTTATATATCAAACTCAATTTTATAAAGCCCCCCCTCCCCCAAATTGGATGTCACGTACAAGCAATAATGCATCCAATTACAATTTAGACAATTTTCATTTTTCATAATTTTTAACACTTTTACATTCAAACATATGACAATTAAAACTCATAAAAATAGACCCTACATATAATAATACCACAAGAGCAGTGTAAAATACTCAAAATAGGTTTAATCTCACACCACAATAACCCAACGATATACCTTTGAAATGCCACAAAATGAGACAAGAAAAGGACAATTTCCTTTCACGCAACCATATTCTCCGTGAGACCATGGAATATCTCCACGCAATCCTTAACATTCAAGGTTATATATTTTCACGACTCTTCAAACATTTGCTCCAATTAATTTCAAACTGCAGTGCTATTAGAGTCCAAAAAATGATTTCTCACACCCGACATAGACTATCAGGAGCCCATTAGAATAAGCAAACCACAAGACAATATTAATCAAGACCTGCGGCTAGAAGAAGAAATTACGAACTTGAGAAATCCCAACAAAAAGAATGATATTGTGCCTCTCAAAGATTTGTTGCTCCCACATTTCAATGATAGAATTCCTCACAACAACGAATTGTGAAATATTTGTTGATCAATCATGAAGATCAAGCATCGATGGTATGACGCTTGAGGAAAAAGGTCATTGATGGCCTTTGAAGACCAGGCTCTAGGAAGAGAAATGGTCTTCCAAACAAGAAAAAGGCCAGTCACACAGGTGGTAGAAGACAAAACACAACCAAAATGATATCTTCAATTGAATGAGCCACCGCTACAGGAGAATAACAGACAAAAAAAAAATGATGCCACTTTAGACTTTAAATGCATTTCGGGCTGCAGAGTCTTCTAATAGTATTCAGCTTTCACCGGCATCCAACTCTTCTAATATCAAAGCAAATTCATCTAGGCGTGAGAATAGCCTCCCTTTTCCTCCCTTATTTAAGCGATGAGAAGACAAGTCGCAGCAGTAATCATATTTCCTCCCTTATCGCCAAGAGTCTCTTATCATAAGATAATAGGCACATAATCTATATATACTTTCATACCATATTAGAATATGGGCACAGACAAAAGAGAAGCTGCAAATAATTTAATTCAAATAATACGGTGCTTCACTCCTCTTCATCCAATCAGCTATTACATATATATATAGGAGTGTTATCTCCTAAATTATAGGAGAACTAGTATAACCTCCTCTAACCAATTTTTTCTATAGACAAGTTGTTCTAACAACTTGAATATTACAATTCTGAACAATACTTCTTCACACATAATATTCTAATATTTAAACTAACAAACCAAGTAATAGAATATTTAACCACCCATAATTATGTGAGTTGTTATTACAACTCACTTTATTTTACAAACCATATTATTATTTTAATGCATGTGAACACTAATTTCCAACACCAGCCTGAACAAATGGAATCCATTGGCCTCCTTGTAGTTGGTGATGACATATGAACCACTCCAAATGGAATCAAATTTGGTATGGCTTCCAGCTTTAGCTCTATCTACACCCATTTTAGCACCAAATCTCCCTTCTTGAACACTTTGTGGACATCTTTCTTGTTAAAATTTCTCTTGACCTGTTCTTGGTGAGTCTCAAGAGCCTATATAGCCTTGCTCCTAGTCTCTTCTAACTTCATTAGCTCTGTCAACCTCACTATCATCGGATCACTTTTTGTTAATTCCAACTAATGTGCTAACTCAAAAGAAGTCAACTCCAGTAATAATGGTAGCCTTGCTTCCCTTCTATCTTGGGAGTGATCTTGTCAACCCAAAAGGCCATCTTTAATTTTCTATGCCAAAACCTCTAATTATCCCCAATAGCCCCTTTAATTATCCTAATAAGGTTTCTGTTTGAAGACTCAGCTAGGCCATTACCCTGGGGGTAATAATTTGATGAATTTTTCAAGTATATGCCATGCCTAACTGCCCAATCACTAATTTGGGTACCAACAAAAGCTTTGGCATTATCAAAGATGATGGTGGAAGGGGTACCAAACCTAGGTCACAATTCCATCAAGGAATTCTAGAACTGAAGTCTCAATAGCATCCTTTAATGCAATTGCCTCTAACCAACTGGTCAAGTAGTCTGTGACTGCTAAAATCAATTTATAACCAACACTAGATGGTGGATTTATCATACCAATAAAATCCAACCCCCATTGTGTAAATGGCTAGTCTACATAAATGGGATGGAGAGGAAAGGCAGCTAACCTTTTCTTTCTAGAAAAGAAAGCACTCTTCCTGCAATACTTCACCCACCTATGAGCATCATTAAATAGGATTGGCCAATAATATCCAGTCCTCATTATTTTAGTAGTGGTCCTCTCATAAAAATGGCCACCTGAAGAGCCATCATGGAATTCTTCTAACAATCTGCTGACCTAATTTTGCCCAATACACCTCAACGACACTCCATTGAGGTCTTTTATGAAGAATATGCCATCTACTAAGACATAGGGGATGGATTGCAATCTAAAATGTCTACTTTTGGTCCTATCCAAACCTAGAGGATACCTACCTTCCTACAAAAAGATAGTCATATCATTTGCCTAGTTGTTATGAGTGTCAATGTTGAGAATTTGGTGCTCCTATAACACAAGGGCAGCCTTTATATGAGTCTCAAATGCTAAGACAAGCTGCTTACACCACCCCTTGGCTCTCACAAGCTTGGCAATCTTAATACCAACATCATACTCCACAACCTTAGTGACCCACCCAACTCTTTTTTCATTGATATCTTTGTTCAAAAGAAAATCTTTAATGTTGGCCCAGGGGACCATCAACTAGATCCTATTGTTAGACAACATGTGCCTAAATTTTTTCAATGCCCTAGCAACAGCAAGGACCTACTTCTCAACATAGGTATACTCCAAATTTTCATTGGTCAGTTGTGTAGGAGCCTGAGGAATAGCTTGTTTGATAGCCTCAAAGCTATGCTTCCCTTCTTTGGTCCAACTAAAGACCATATTTTTCTTTAGCCTGCAGGTGAGAGAATTTACCAAAGCAGCAAGGTTGGGAATGAATCTTCTCACAAAATTAATTGTTCCTAAGAAGATTTGAAATACTTTTTTGTGATTAGGGAGTGGAATGGATTGGATGGACTCCACTGTTGGATCAATGGCCAAACCATCTTTGGAAACAATTTGTCCAAGTAGTTTTCCTTAGTCAATGGCAAAGACATACTTGTTCAAATTTAGGGAAATACCATACTCCCTACAGTTCCTGAAGACTTGTTCAAGGTGGCTGAAGTGATCACCTACATGTTGACCAGCACAAAAAATTTGAATACACCTTGAAATGCCACGTCCATGGCTTGCTAAAAGGTGGTACTAGCATTGGTTAACCCAAAAGGCATCTTGCAATAAGCATAGTTACCCCATTTGATAAGAAAGGTTGTCTTATGTTGATCAGATTCCTGGACTAGAATTTGATTGTAGCCTGAGTAGCCATCCAAGAAAGACAATCTTTTTGAACCACTAACCTTTTGTGCTCCTCTAGGCAGGCTATATTTAGGTCTCTCAAGTCAACAAAAAGCCTTATTTCCCATTCTTTTTCTGATGAGGACTATGTTTTCCACCCATGACGAATGGTTGATGGGAAATATGATCCTAGCCTCTACTGATTTAGTCCTCATTCATCATTAGAGACTCAATCTTAGGATTGACAAGTCTTTGTTTTTGTCTTACAAGCTTAGCATTTGGGTCTAACTCAATGGTGTGATGGGCCAAATTAGGATCAAAACCTTTGAAATCCTCACACATACAAACAATCACATCATTATAAACCTGGTGAAGAAGCTTAATGAAAGTTTCATTGTCAGTTTCAGAACATACCTTCCCCAAATTCAAAGGTCTTCCTTCTGCAATTGCAAATGGCTTGTTGTCACCCTTCTTTGCAGCTAGGTTCATTTTCTTTTATTTCAATTGGTCATTTGAATTAAAGATACATAATTTAGCTACATAATTTAGCTACATAATTTGCGAACTTGTTGTTATTTAGCTACATAATTTGATCTTCATTTTGGCCTTAACACTTAGACTCATTTTAAGCATAAAATTTTGCATCCTCTTGAAGAAAATTGAA
Organism: Sequoia sempervirens; assembly: GCA_007258455.2. Taxonomy (NCBI): domain Eukaryota; kingdom Viridiplantae; phylum Streptophyta; class Pinopsida; order Cupressales; family Cupressaceae; genus Sequoia; species Sequoia sempervirens. Next base: position 148,778,730 of record VDFB02000013.1, on the reverse strand, counting down.
AATTTGTTGATCATTTTCAAAGACCTGAAATTTACCTAGTTGTTTGGAATAGCAAGCCTTACAACGAGCCTAATATGTTGCTCCTTCTTGCTTGCTTATTCTAACCTCTAGGGATAGTTTGGATGCCAAAGCCATCAAAACCATCAATCAAATCCCAAACCTTGTGTTTGTAGGATTTGAGCAAGCTATTCTTGCTTATACTCTGAGTTCTGATTGATTGTCTCCAAAGACCTGCAACAATTTGATCTCCCTTTTTGTGCAAGTTGGAGACCTTCGATGAGAGCTTCATACTTCGCCACATTGTTAGTGCCACTAAATTGCAGTTTCAAAGAGAAGTAATACTTCTCCTTACTTGTGGATACTAGCTTTACACCAACACTTGTACCATTCTTATTTCTGAAGCCATCAAAAAACAACCGCCACAATCTATGTGGATCTCCTTGAGATTTCACGAGATTGGGGATAGGAGTATTGAATATAGTAAGTACAAAGACCAGTCTCCTCTGCTCTTGAGAGTGGGTCAAATTGAAATGCATTTCCCACTTCATCTAGCAAACAATTAGAAACTTCCTTCAAAAGAGTAGCAAGCTCATGAATATTCTCATCCTTTTGATCATGCAATGTGCAACTCATATTTATGGGGCTAGGAGTGTAAGGTTCAATATGGTTCTTTCCAATTGGTTTAGCCTTTATGGTCACTTTAGTACCATACCTGATCCTGAATAGCATATGGGACCAATTAGAAGATAGATATTCACCAATTTTAGTAGTGAACTCTCTAGACAAACATATGGCAAAGAAGGCAGGGAGGTCAATGACTAAAATGTCTTGCAACACAGTGCAACCAAGGCAAGGTCAATTTTAGGTCCTTAATAACCCCCATTGCCAATAGTACCATCTAATTGCATAACTCCCTCGGCCACAAGTTCATACTTAATGCTAAGAAGACCAACTACCTTTTTTTGGCATAATAGAACTACTAGCCCCTAAATCATTCATACAATTATGTACTATATGATCTCCAATAATCAAGGACAAATAGTAAGGGGGTGGTTTACTAATTTTATTTGAATTTCCCTCTTCCTTGGGTTGTACTAAGCTAGTCGACAAAGTAGCTCCCACTTTTGTTGGCATATCATTTAGTTGCTTGAGCCCTTCCAAAGCTTGTCGCAGCAACTTAAATGATGATGAATTAATTTCAGTGGTACACAGGGGCGCGTCCCCTGGGGTTTTGGCCCTCATACCACTTTTTGCATTAAAAAAAAATCTAGACTTAAAAAAGGTTTTTTTATTTATTGTTTTTAAGTCTAAGGCAATTTAGGAGGTCGTTGAAGCTTGTCTAGGCCAGGACGTGAGGTCTAAAATAGACACGAGATTGAATATGGAGTCATCACCTATCCGTGGAGTTGCAATCTCAAAGCCCAGACATTTTGAAGCTGCTATTTACGAGGTCTAGTGTTGGGCAAATGGAGTAACCAGAATATGGTTATTGGTGTTGCTGATATCGACATACTGGCATCATATATTAGTCTTGGTATTTATTTTTGTGTGTTTCATTTGCCATATACATGCATAATTTTTGAGACTATTTACTAGTGTAAGTTCATGTTCAGCCATCTATACTCTATCATGATTTGTATTCAGATTGAGATAGCTCTACCTCTATGTTATTCCTTGTTGTTGTACTCAGATTGTCAAGAAATTGAAAGTTACCTTGCTGTAATAGATTTCTGACTTTCCCATATTCGTAAATCAGTCATATCTTTCACTCCGTTTGGATTGTATGAGACTATATTTGTTTATCAACAAATATATATCTTTGTATATCTGTCATATGAGAAGAATTGAAGTGCAAGTTGGTTATCAGATTTGTATATGCATCTTATGTTAAGCCTTATCATAATATATGCATTGTTTTGAGATAAGTTTGATAAAATGGTACATCTATCAAATTGAAAACCATGCAAAAACTACAGACATCAAGAATGATATTTTACAATTTTATATCATATGCACATTGACTGTTTGACATGAATTATAGAAGCAATTAAGTAGTTGTAGTATTACTATTAATTTGTTCGACTCTATAATGTATATGTCAATATGATCACATTTGCAACTTTATCAATGTTCATTGTTATGATTATCATTACTCTATGAATATCTGAAAATTGAAATTTGAAATTTGAAATTTCCCTATATTTTTAAAACATATATATATATATAGTTGTCCCTTTTTCCATCTCCCGCCACCCTATAATGTCCCCATTTTCGACGTCCTCCTTTGGGCTAGTTTGGTTCTGACTCACTTACTATTTCTAGGAAGTACTATATTTAGTAACTAGTCATGGCAACAATGCAGTGTAGGTTTCCTATTTGGGTAATGTGTGGATGTTGTCAAGTCAGCTTTAATATTTTGGCCAGTTTGATATTTGGTGAGTACTTATTATTTTTAGCAGTTGTTATTTATAGTAAGTTTATTTCAGGAAATTGGTCCCAAACCCATAGTGTCTTCAGTAGTGTTATTTCTATGGTGGTGTTGGAGAGCCTAAGGTTGGATTATTTAATATTTGTTTTTTATCAATCATTTAAGTTATTTTTATAAAATAACTTTATAACTTAAATGAGAGGGGTAGGAGGTCATTGAAAAGTACCTTGGTGCCTAATGAGATAACTTAACATTGTTTTGGAAGGTTCAATAAGGAAAAATAGTTTTCTTTTGAGCAGGGACACCTCCCTTGAAAAATATTTGATAATGTTTTAAAGTATAAAGAAAATATTGAAAGGCTAGAAAGGGCATTGGATTTTGGAGGGAAAAAAGCATTTCAAACCTAAATTTGCCATAATTCCCTCTCACTCTCTATAAAACTTCATTTTGGCTCTCATTTGGTTATGTTCTTTTTGGCAACTTAACATAATTTTGTTGGAATGACTCCAAAGTACTCAGTTTGCATGTTGAGGACGAAAACGCTTGTTGTATTGGGTTGATTTTGGTGGTGAGAGATCCATCCTAGTCAGATTTTGAGTGGTTCCATCCTAGGATCACACAGTGCTTCAACAGAGTTCTGATTTTCAAGGTTTGGTAGGAGAAGAATGAAGATTTATATGGTGTTTTGATTTGGATTTGTGGGTATGAGTGTGTTTTGGAGTTTGAAGCTTGGAAAGTGTTTTTGGTAAACGTTTTTGGAGTTTACTTGAGGTCTGATATACCTTTTCAATAGTTCAGTAAACTCAGTTTTGTCAATGGTTGGAGGTCGAATTTGATTGTAGCTTTTTGGGTGGTTGGCTTTTCATTCTAGGTATTTGAGCTTTAGTTTTCTCCAACCTAGGCACCAACTTTCTAGCCATAATTCAAGAGTTATTGTGAAGACCTAATTTTTGAAGGCAAAATCGCTCTCTTCAGGGCCATACCATTCTATACCATCAAGATTGAGGGTTGTTGATGTAAAGTCCTCATAATCAAACGATTTTCAATGTTGGTGTTGCTGCTCTTAGGCGTGGGAAATCAAGGGTTATGGTTCGCTCTCTTTGAGAGGTATTTGGAGCTCTTACGTACTAATCAACTGCTGATATAAAGCAAATACCAGGTCTGAAACACTCTTATGATTGTTGATGTTTAATCTCACTCACCTCATACATTTCCAAGTCTGAGAACTTTATGTATTTTAATTGTAATTGTTGTTGTTTATTAGAGTCTTTGTAAAAGGGCTAAGATTTTCAGTGTGCCCAAATTTCATATGTATCAGGTCGTAACTATTTTCTAAGTTTGTATCTGAGCATGACAACCAATTGTAATGGTCTGAAATTTAGTTTTGTTTCTTCATGTACTCTTGTACTAAATGCAAGTGTTGTAGTGTGAAATCAATTATCAGAATAGTATTGTATCTCTTTTGAAGTTAATTATTTGTTTTTGATTAGCCAAAAACAAGTTTTGCGGGGATCACAAACCGTTTACAAACAAGTTTTGAGGGGACCAAAAACCCCATATAGACAAAGAAAGTTACAAAAGAAAGGAACATAAAAAATCAGCAACCCAACATCAACAGTCAACCAAAAGATGTACAAGACAAAACAGACTGCAAGAAAACAACTTGGAAGGGACTGAAAACTCTTTACAACCAGGAAATCACATGGGACATAACCCCAGAGCATCTATAAAGAAACTGCCTGAATCCGCCAAGCACCAAACAACCATGATTAACCAAGAACCATGAACACAAGACAGGTTTTGAAGGGACCATGAACCCTTTACAAACAAGTTTTGGCAAGGACCTTAAACCCAACAGCAAAGCTAACTAAAAAGCAGCATCCATCTTGCAGCTCCATCCAAACTGAACAGCCATTCTGCACTCCACCTCCATAGGATAGGACCCCACTCTATTGGAGAGGAAGATGCAAGAACTCAAACCACCAAAGCAACCCCAACCCTACTCATACCAACTCCACCTCAAAAGGAACCAACTCCACCTCAACAGGAACAACCAAGAGGGAAGAGAACCTTTCACTGAGCCAACAACAATCACCTCAACCTCAATAGGAGATGGCTCTACCTCCATAAGAGCAAACTTCACCTTTAAAGAAGATATCATCAGAAGCACCCAGCCAAAAGAAGCCACTCCAGTAGAACGAGCACTCATAGCAACCTTAGGCGTCAAAAAAGATGGACACAAGAGAGACATAGCCCGAAACCACAAAAAAAAATTAAACATAGCATCCACCAAAATAAAAGGGACAACTGAGAAATCCCTGCTAAAGGCTAGCACAAGCCTCACAAACCCCTAAACAAACAAGAACAATAGCATAACCCAATAGGGGCTCAACACTAAAACAAGAGAAGCCCCTATAACGAGCCAGGAGGGGTTCATCCCATGCCAGGAAAACAATAGGAATAACAGGGTTAACTTAAAAATCATAAGAAGCAACCCTCCTAGGCGAAAGCCACACCTATCCATAAAGGACAACCTATACCAAAAGAAAAGCATAGCACCAAAAGGAAAAAGCCCAAACCACAAACAAAGACAACACTCCCCAAAGGAAATGAGCACAACAGAAAACCTAAAATAGGGAGCCACCACGGGAAGAAGAGAGCAAACCAACACTGAAGCACAAAGGAGGTTCCAAAAGCATCCAAACCCCACAAGCCATAGCGAATGCCCAAGCATCCAGCACAAAATAAAGCTAGAAACTCCTCCCCATCACAGGAGCAGGCTAGAAGAATAGGCCCAACAGACAGAAGCCTCACATTGGACAGCTTACAACGCACAGAAGAAGTCGCATCCGAAAGAACCAAAGACCAAGCCTCACAGCAAACACCATTGTCCGCACACACAGCGAGGCAAGGACCATACCAAGAGTCGTCACTGGCAAAAACAGCCAAAAGCCCACACGTGCAGCAAGGAACAACACATCCCAAGAAGAAAAGGAGAGCCCCCACACCAACGAAAGCCCTCCAAAAATGCCCTTACGATCCCTCTCTCCATCGCCATTGTCCGCTTTAGATTCTTCCTCTCCTGCCTCTGAGGATTTCAAACCCCAACCACTGCTTCTACTCCCGCCCAACGCCATTCTCTATTAAAGTTGATTATTTCTTATGCAAAGCAATGAGTTAGATTTGATAAGGAGGAACATCTATAAAACTAAAAACATCGACCAAAACAATACAATCAACATACAAAGTGTTTTCAAAAAAAAGGGGTGGTCATTACACATGCCCAAAAATCCCCTAAAAAATCCCATCCCCGAAACGCATCCCATCGTCCCGCTATCCCCCCATACCGAAAACTTGATTGAACATAGATTCATTTACAACAAATTTTTTAATTAAAACTGTTATTTACTAAAGGAATGTTCCCAATCACCTACACAAAATAAATGATATTGTATGCCATAAATTATTATAGACATAGCATGCCAAAGTATTTTACAAATTACAATATTTTGTTTATTGGCAATTATGACTATTATTGTTTTAATATAAAATTATAAATTATAATTTGTATTGTTGTTTAATAAATAGTAATATTCAATATAAGAGTAATTTATAATTCTATATATATAAATCCACACCCATACATACCCAAGCAAAAAAATTGCCATACCAGCATACCAAAGCCCCGAACCCATACTCATTCTTGTACCAGCAAAGACAACTTAGCTTTGGGAAAGAAAAAACCAACAAAATAGTACCACTAAATATATTAACAAATTGTGTTATTAATAAATGAGATTTCTCTTGTGCCAATCCTCTATCACCAACACCACTCACTAAGTTAAAAAATAATGTTCACAATACATTAAGATTGCTCTTGTGATAATCATCCTTACAGCATGCACCACCTATCTATTAGAATTTATTTACTATTTAATCAATGCTCAACTCGTTAGTAGTTCCTATTTTCTTGCTTTCGTTGATTATGGAAACGTTACGTTTCCCTCTCTTTGTAATCTATATGTACTCTTTTACCTTTTGTAAATAATCATTCAATTATTGGAAATTCATTTCCTTTGCATTTGTAATATGGTATTAGAGCCACTATCAATCGGGCGGCAAAATTAGTTTTTTTTTCTCTGTGCATTTTTTTCGTCTTCTCGAGTGATCATTTGGAGTTAAAAAAACAGACTTCATTGAGAGTTTTGTGTGAGGCGTCCTCTCTATTCTGCTCAGTTTCAAAGGTTGCATAAGGGAAATTGCGACCTCTAGAATAAACTCTCTTTCGTACAAATCGCAATTTCTTTTTCTGGAAATCGTGATTTTATTGGCGCGATTTCTCGTGTGTTTATGGGCGTCTTTCTTCCAGCACAGTATCTAAAGGGTTTTTCGACAAACTTAAGACATGTTTTCTACCTTGTGTCGGTCTCGATTTCATGAAAAACCTCTTTGCAGTTTGTGGAATCTTCTAGTTGTGACCTAGGCATTTTTAAACACAATTTCTTTTTGTTCTTAGCCATGCGAAGTGAAGGTCTTCTAATTTGTTTTCTAGGCATTTTTAGTAAAAAAATTGCCGAAATTTTTAGCTCGTAAGTCATGTTTTTTAACCTTATTTTCTCACACAATTTCTCACTGTTTTGAGCGTGAAGTCAAAAAAAAAATCTGATTCCAAATTCTTTCTGGGTTTTTTGAGAGGATTTTTGGGTTATCGTCAGATTTCTCTAGGTGTCTCAAAATCTGTGCATTGGAATTTGTGCAAACAAATTTGTCTTATTTATGTGCCTCTTCTGCAAAAATTCAGCCTTTCAAGTATTTTTTGTACCTAGGGTTTCGTGTTTTCAATTTACAAAAATTCTTCGTCATGCCTCAAAATCTGTGTTTAGATTTCTTCTTGGGTTCAGGGTGTGTTGTCTCGAATTTTGTGTCGTCTATTTGCTTGCGTCATCTTCGTTTTGTGTGCCTTGAAAAGTGTGAAGCATGGCCTCTTTGACCAACATCATGTTGGACAACAGTTAGAAGTTCAACGGTCACAACTACAACACATAGAAGCAGCGTATGATGACAATATTTGAGTATTGATGTCTTGACCAGATTGTTATACGCACCACGACACGACCTCTCACAATTGATAAGGATCAACTAAATTTTGATGAGCAGAATTGGGAAGTCGTTATGCTCATTAAGTTATCAGTCACTGACGATCAATTACCTTAGGTTCCTTCAGGTAAATCAACGAAGGAGATTTGGGATCTTCTAAAAGCTATTCATGAGACTTCCAACAAGAGTCATGCGTTCTTTCTGAAGAACATGTTGTTTTCCATCGTCATGGATGAGAATACACCTTTGCAAGCATACTTGACCAAGATCAAGGACATTCGAGATTAGCTCGAGGCTATTGGTTGGAAGATGGAGGAAGAAGATATGGTGGTGATCACTCTGAAGAGTTTACCACATATGTATGAACACTTTATTAAGACGCTCAAAATTACAACGACTAATGTTGACTTGACGTTTCTAGATCTCTGCAACAAACTTCTACAGCAAGATCGTTGGAAACAACAGTTTGGTACTAGTGCCACTTCATCCTCTTCAGTGCAGGCATTCCTTGCAAAGACATTTCAGAAGAATCAAGGCAAGCCTTCATCCTTTCAGCAACACAATCAGGGGCAATCTTCAGATTCTTTGAACTCAAAGAATATTTAGTGCAATTATTGTCACATGTTTGGCCACATGAAGGATTGACGGAAACGCTTGGCCTTTGAACAAGGCAAGCAAAGAGAGTCTAGATGGCAAGCACATGTGGTGAAGCACATTGAGTCCTATAGATCCTGTAAACACTTTTGCTTGGTACATTGACTCTAGTGCTTCACTCCATTTCACGTATCACCAGGATTTTTTCATTCAGTACACGCCTTTCAGAGATTTAGTTATCTTTGGAGGAGGCACAAAGTATACTGTTGTTGACAAGGGCAACATTCAAATTCAATCTAGTGGGAGAAATTTGATATTTCTTGATGTATATTTTGTACCTAGCATGGAGATGAATTTACTTTTTGTAAGTTAGATTATGACTCACTCTCCTCAATTAGACATTGTCTTCAGTATACATACATGTAGTATTGTTGATAGAGAGACACGGACTACAGTCATTCAGGGACTTGAGGATCATGGTCTTTAGACTTGTTGATTCTGGTAATTCTCAATAACACACTATGGCAACCAGGAGCACTTCTATCAGCAGTCTCTGGTATTAGCGTTATGGGCACTTGAACATGCCCTATCTCTCTCAGACAAAAAGTCTACTTCAAAGTATTTATTCAGTTTGGGTACAGGTGCAATTACATGGACCAACAAGAAGCAGCAGGCAGTGGCTCTCTCCTCAACCGAAGCAAAATATCAAGGAGTTGTTAAAGCAGCTTGTGAGGTAGTTTGGCTTTGAAGGATGCTCTCGGACATGCAAATGTATCAAGCAGGACCTTCCCCCTTATATTGTGACAATCAAGGGGTGTTGAAACTCGCCAAGAATCTAGTCTTCCATCAACGGACAAAGCATGTTGATCTTCATTGTCACTTCATTCGCCAGCTTGTCGAAGATGAATCCATAGCATTGCAATATGTTCCAATAGAAAATCAAACTATGGATATTCTCACCAAGTCTTTGAGCCCGGATAAGTTTGTTAGATTTAGGGGGCATATTAATGTAGTTGATAGATTGAACATTAAGGGAAGTTATTAAAATTATATTTACTATTTAATTAATGTTCAACTCGTTAGTAGTTCTTATTTTTCTTGTTGTAGACACCTAAATTTGGACACTCACATTTGTCCAAATTTGTCATTTTTCGTCTAAACAACCCCTTATTCGCATTAATTAACATTGTTATTATCTAATTAATACTATTAAGTTTTCTAAATCCCTAGGGTAATTAATTAACAATTAAATACCTTACTTTTTACTCCCCTTTTTCATCAAATGAATTAAATAAATATGACATTTATTTAATTCCTCACATGTCACATACTTTCCCTTAACCCTAATTAACATCTTAATCTCTTCATTAAGGATGTGCACATGTTTAATCCTTGATTAGGATGTGTCACATCCTCCAACTTTTGCAAGTTGGCTTTTAATCTTCGTTAACCACTAATTATCTTTTAATTACTGATCGGTTAAACATAATTAGTACCTTGGTCAACACTCTTCATTTCCCAAAGAAATGTTTAAATTCTTTTTATTTTTCAAAAACTCTTCTTATTCTTATGCAAGTTCTAGAACCTTTGACTTGTCACATCACTCACATGTGTCAAAGTCTTCTAGAACCTTTAACTTGTCACATCAGTCACATGTGGGCAAATACTTCTCTTTTTAAGAACCTTGTCTTATCCAAGGTACTTCTCACCTCTCTTTTTGGGAACCTTGTCTTATCCACAAGATCTCTCAATCATGTGAATTTTAAATTCTTTTATTCATCCAAAATTCTCCTCTTCCCCATGTGATCATTGAGAGGTCACATCATCGTACAGCCTTGTCAGTCCTCAACTCACTACAGCCCTTCATTTTGTCCATGTTGGCAAAATCTCAACCGTCCATCTTTTTAGGGCTTCTCTCCATAAAATGAAAGGTTTTCTTTCATTCTTTAACACATTTTTACACAACACTTTTCATTCAACAACACATTCTTATTCAACCAACTTCATCTCTCAAGCTCTCCAACACTTGTATTTTTGAGACCCACCATTATTGTTCATCTTCAAGCTTTCATTGTAGCCATCTTTTACATCCATCAAACTACCCATTTGAATCATTTGAATCCTCATCAAACCCTCATCATTTTAAATCCACTTTCATCTATTTTGCCATCGAAAAAAAGCATACACATTATCAACTATCAAGGGGCCAACCAAGCATCAACTCAAGACAAGGTAAAACTCTACTTTTTGCTATCTTTATTTTGTTTTGAGTTCAACTAGCCTTATCTTGAGGTGTTAGTGTTGTTTTCTTTTTTTTTCACATCTCATTTTGCATCACTTAGAACAGGGTAACTCAGAAATGTGAACCAATGAAGTTAATTTGTTCTAAGAAACGCAAAACAATATGCAACAAAGAAAAACAACACTAACACCTCAAGACAAGCCTAGTCGAATTCAAAACAAAAAAGGATAACAAAAAAGCAGATTTTACCTTGTCTTGAATTGATGATCTTTAGTTGGCCCTTGATAGTTGATTATGTGTGCTCCTTTTGATGGCAAGATGGATGAAAATAGATGCAAAACGATGAGGATTCAATAAAGATTCAAATAAAGGATGTGGGTAGTTGAGAAAATGGACAAGATAGATGCAATGGGTGCAAAGAGAGCTTGAAGATTAGCAACAATGGAGGATGATGGTAGAGGTTGAATCAACTTGAGATGAGAGATGAAGATTGTTGAAAGAGAATGTGTTGAAAAAATTGTGAAAATGTAAGAAAAAATTATTTTATTTTATGGAAAAAAGCCCTAGAAAGATGGACGGTTGAGATCTTTCCACCATGGACAAAATGTAGGATTGTAATAAGTTGAGGACTCACAAGCCCTCACATCTTGCCATGTAGTAAATGATGTGTCACAAAGACACATGAGGTAGAAGATGACATGTGATGGGAAGGTACTTGTAAGTACCTTGGAATAAGAATGATGTGACCTCTCAATGATCACATGGGGAAAAGGAGAATCTTGGATGAATAAAAGTGAATTTAAAATTCACATAATTGGAAAATCTTGTGGATAAAACAAGGTTCCCAAAAAGAGAGGTGAAAAGTCCTTGGATAAGACAAGGTCCTTAAAAAGGTAAGTACTTACCCACATGTGACTGATGTGACAAGTTAAGGTTCTATAAGAATTTGACACATGTGAGTGATGTGACAAGTCAAGGGTTCTAGAATTTGCATGTGAATAAAGAGTCTTGGAAAAATTAAAAAAATTAATAAAAATTTGGGGAATGGAGAGTGTTGACCAAGGTACTGATTAAGTTTAACTAATCAGTGATTAGAAGATAATTAGTAGTTAAGAAAGACTAGAGGCCAACTTGCCAAAGTTAGAAGATGTGACACATCCTAATCAAGGATTAGGCATGTGCACATTCTTAATAATGAGATTAGGAGATTGATTAGGATTAAGAAAATGGATGACATGTGAGGATTTAAATAAATGCCATATTTATTTGATTCATTTGATGAAAAGGGGAGTAAAGGGATAAGGTATTGAATTGTTCACTAAATACCTTAGGTATTTAGAAGGATTAAAGGATATTAATTAGATAATAGCAATATTAACTAATTAACACGAATAAGAGGATGTTTAGACTAAGAGGGATAAATTTGGACAAACGTAAGTGTCCAGATTTAGGTGTCTACACTTGCTTCTATTGATTATGGAAACATTACGTTTCCCTCTATTTGTAATCTATATGTACTCTTTTACCTTTTGTAAAAAATAATTCGATTATTGAAAATTCATTTGTTTTGCGTCTATAATACTATCAAGTCTATTATTTTTGTGCTAATCCTATACATCTTGTACCATTCACTATATTAATAAAGAGTGTTCACGATATCTTGAGATTTCTCATGTGTTAATCCTCTTCTTATAGCATGCACCACTTGTCAAACATGTTATGATTTTGCAATGCTATGTTCTTGCATATATAAGCACAATGCTTGCACAAAAGCACCATTTGTTACTACAAAATAATGGGTAGAAGCCATGCACCAAGTATACAACATGCAAAAGATGCAAGCAAGCAAAGGGGCTCATGAATTCCAACACCATATTCAAAGATTCCTTGACCCTAAAAACTCCAAAGACACAATAAAGTGTGTAAGGCCCTCTTACAACTAGTTAAAAACAATCACAAGAAAAGACCCCACTTCTCATCGGGAGTTACTCTAAATCATTCCCAACTAATGATAGTGGTCAAAGATAAAAGTAACCCACATCATAGATGTTCTTACACCATCATAAATACTCTTACAAAGAGTTACACTCCAACATCCCTCTTTGCCATCAATGTTACCATGAAGATCCTACCAAGGATGTTATGCAAATTGGAAAACATATTCATAACTATGGACTCATTTTGTTGAAGGATAGTGATGCTCATGACATATCAAGTAATGTTGTTTCTACATTTATGACATGAACTAAGATCTTCTTTCTATCAATGAAATAACTTAGAATCTTGCTCTTTGTGTCAACTTTCAAGGTAGCCAATGTATGGCCAAATCTCTCCACAATGACAAGGTGATTGCAATTAGTATAGGTGACAAGGGATTGTACAAGCTTGTTGATCACAAGATAGCAAAGTCTCATACATTAGCAACTATAGAATATAGAAGTCTAAACGTTTTTCGCTTTTCTCAATATTCAAAGCTTTGGTTTACAACTGAAGACTTAGCAACTCAATGAATTTGATAATGTTAGGGAATTTTCCTTCAATTACTTCAAGGAATTCTACAAGGAGAATGATATACAAATAATATATTACTTTACACACTTGTAAAATAAACTTTTGGGACTAAAGAATAGGATTGTTACAGTCCATGGAGATGGCAAGGTGCATGGTGCACAAATAGAATGTACTATATAATTACTAAGCAGTAGCTATGAGTATAGTTGTTTACATCCTTAATGAGAGTCCTTGTAAAGTGTTACAAAATATCACTCTCAAGGAAGCAAGGTCAAGAAGGAAACTATTGGTAAATGACTTAAGCAGTTTTGTTGTGTTGCTTTTGCACTAATACCTAAGCAAAACTAGGGTAAACTAGATGTTAAAAATCAAAGGCATGTGTTCATTGTGATTAGTAGAGATGTAGTTCAAGATGCAAAGATTTCTTTCTTCTCAAATGACAGTAAATTTACTATCAATCTTGTATAGGAAACTCCTACTAATAAATCTATTGTTAAAATTCGACAAGGCTAATGTAAAATATAGAAACAAGAACATAAAAGAGGTGGAGTTCTAATGATGAGACTCATAACCCAAAGGAAAGCTAACACAGTATAATGAAATGTAATTACAATAGTTTGTATGATGTTCGAGAGAGTGAAGAACTAAATGAGAAAGAGCATTACCCAACTTTCAAAGCAAACTCAAGAAAATGGGCATCAAAGAAGGTAGATCTACAAGAAGATGAAATGAGAAATAGTTTGTATGATGTTTGAGAGAGTGAAGAACTAAATGAGAAAGAGTATTATACCACATTGAAGGATGTTCTAGAAGATGAAATGCCAATATCCATAGAAGGTAGATCTACAATATAGTTTGTATGATGTTTGAGAGAGTGAAGAACTAAATGAGAAAGAGTATTATACCACATTGAAGGATGTTCTAGAAGATGAAATGCCAATATCCATAGAAGGTAGATCTACAATATAGTAATATACACAATCAGGAAAACCAACATGGTAAACTAAAATGTAATTGCAACAATTTGTATGATGTTTGAGAGGATGAAGAACTAAATCACAAATAGGGTGATACCCAACTTTCAAAGCGAACTCAAGAAAATGAGCATCAAAGACTAAAGTGGTATTATACCACTTTGAAGGATGTTCTAAAATGAAATGCCAATATCCATGGAAGGTTGGCCTACACAATCAAGAAAACTACTTGGGCAAGGTGGTGAGCAAGCAAATCTTGTTCTTACATCTATTGTTATCCAAATATTCAAATCTCACATGTATGATGATACTAATGGCAAAACATAATGGGAACATGCCATGAAAGTGGAATTTCAAGTCTTAATGCAAAATAAGACTCTAGTGTTATCTAACTTACCCCAAGGGAAGAAGCTCATTGGTTGCCAAAGAAGGGGTAAACTATGATGAGACAATTTCCCCTACTACTAAGATGGTGACCTCAATTATTATTTAATTTAGATGGAAAGTTCAAATGGATATCAAATGTCATGCCTCGCCATGATACAACAGAAATTAGATTTAAAATTATTATATTCTTCTTGACCAACCCTCCTTATTGGCCGACTTCATATGTATGGTAGTGCTACGAGACCTTCCTCATATTGGCGCTTTCATCATATGCAAATCTCTATCTGGTCGACTTTGCAAATGAAATTAGTGTATTAACTAATCCTAGCCAACTACACTCATAATCTCCGAAATCAAATGCATGAATATTAATTGACCAAGTAAGGAATATCTGTAACTAGGAGTAATTAAAGCCAAGGAATAGCAGCGATCATGTTTCTTTGAGCAGCAATTAATAAATATAAGGCAGCAATAAGAGTAGAAAGAAACAATAACAATTATGTGGAGTAATAAAAGAACAACGATTAAGATAATTAAAAAGGCAATGATAATAGGTTTTAATAGGCAGCGATTAGAAGTCTAAAAGGATAGTAATGTTATATTAGATAGCAGTGATCAATATATGTAAAGGTGGCAAAAATTATAGATTGTGGATTAATTAATAAAGAAACGATAATTAATATATGAATAGTTATGACTCTTTCAAAGGATAGCAACCGTGAAGGGGTGTGTCTCTTGTTAAATGAATGGAAGTGACTCTCCCCACCATGGGAGATATAAAAGGAGAAATAAATGGGTGGGGAGAGGCATGAAGGAAAATATGGAAATCAATTAGAAATTTGGATAAAGCAACAGATTGGGAAGAAGGAATAAACTATAAGAGAACTATTGGATAAAGAAATATTGCCAAGAATATATTTGGGCAGTAAGTTTAAATATAATTATAAATATATATACATATATATGTTCATGTGAAGTGATATATATATATATATATATATACACACACACACATATATATATATATATATAAAATATACATACATACATATATATATTATACGCCAATAGTGGCATGGTGAGATGGTTAAGTTGTGTTGTTTTTCTTGCCATGAAGGTTCAAACCCCATTAGGATGTAATTGTTGAGAATTTATAGTTAGGATGAGGTCCCCCATTTGTGGCCTCACCAGTTCATAGCTCTGAGTCAAAAGCTATAATGATGCTTGCAACAATTATTGAGCCTTACAAGTAATTATGATTCTTTAATATAAATATGCTAATCATATTAGGAATTGGCAAGGAAACATGTTAGGGAAAGGCGATATGGGAATTGTCTTGGTTGGATGTTCCTCCCACTTGGATGTTCTCACAATGTAAGTATACCACCCTAAGTTGGATGGAATTGTCTTGGTTGGATGTTCCTACCACTTAGGGCCAAGGGGGGTATGAGCACAGCCTTGGGCTTACCTATGATGAATAGTTTTTCTAGCACCCTATCATGCATTCCGCTCCAATCCCTACCATGATTGGTTATTGGAAAAGAGTTTATATATTGGATTCAAGTTTAAGTTGTTATTCCTTATTTCATAAGTGTTAATAGTTCATTTATTCTTAAGTTTCAATATCTACTATATAATTTACTATGGAACATTATTTGTAAACAATTTTATGTTGTGTAATTGTCCTTAAGGAAAATTCAAGCATACTCCAAGTAGGGGACATTACATCAAAGTGTCTTCCTAAAAGTAGATGGATATATATAGTATTCACATTCCCTTAGGGATTTCCTCCAAGATGTCATACCAAGTTTTATGATATCTCCCTTGTCAAACCTCCGTTGTTACAAATCAATCATCCATTAAACTCTATTACCAAGCCTCTTTGCACACTTTGCCATCATTTATCACCCTATGCTCTCCTCCAAAGCACTAAACACACCACCATTGTTGTAGCAAGCCTCCTAGGGTTTCTACACACATCTCTTACACACCACATTCACCTTACACCATAAGAAACACATACTCAGAAATTTTTTATACTTAAAGGTTGAAACATGTCAAACCATGGGCCTAATTGAGGCAAGCTCTCAACAAACATGACCATTTCCCCCCTTTGACTTTGACAAATGATCTCAATTGCAAATTTTCTCCAAAATCTGAATGAGTCATAGGAAGGAGAAAAATTGACTCCTAAAAGTTGTTGGGGCATAGAACACAAGGACACAAGTTCTTGTTGAAGATTGAGCAAGATAGCATACAAAGGATTACTAGCACATGTCACACTTCAAAAGTACCTCCTAATTGCCCTCCAATCATCTTCCCTCACCAAATCAACCAAAAACAACAAAACAAACATGGTTTCCTAACTATTTTTCTATTATCTTATAGTTGCATTTCAATTCCCAACTCTTGTGTTATTGTACTTAGCATAGATCTAATATATTTTACTAATTTAATGTTACATTGAGAGAAATAAAATTAGTTAGGTACATTAATCAACACACTCATAGATTAAAGAAAACTAGTCTAAATACTCGAGTGTAGTATATTTATTCTACAATGGACCATTTCCATTCACTCTTGTGCACACATCACATGGACACATCAACACCTAGGATCACACACTTGCAAATTCCTCCATGCTTGAAGGGTCTTGAACTTGCAAATTCCTCCATGCTTGAAGGCTATTGAACCAACACACCATTTTTCTTCCTCACTCGAACTTTTGGAAGCACATTTCTCAATTACGCGAGCACCATAAGGAAGCTTATTTTTAGTAAACAACTCTAAATAATTTAAGTCATCACAATTAGATGTTTGTATGACCTACACAAAGTCACCATTTGAGTGAGGCAAAGGTCACAAGCACAAAGTTGGAATCACTATTGAAAGGTTCAAGACATTATCATTAGCATGATGCTGCTAGTAGGCAGCTATTTTGGATAACTAGTGCACCTCTACATCACTAGTGTGCCCTTCTAGTCACAAGCACACCCTCCAATCACCTTTTCCCCTATCATGTGTCTCCACCTAATACAATTTTGAGAACCTAATATCACCTCCAAAACACCTCGTGATTCCTTCTTCGGTCTTCTACCACATTCGGAACTACATCGGATGTCAAACAAATACACTCACTTATCCTTGTTCTCTTTCATTTCTAGTTCCAAATTGTTCCCATTTATGTTAGCATTAAATCTGAAATTGTTTAGTTGTATGATATTTAATGAAACTAAACAGTACTTAAACATCAGGGGTGATTTAGTTTTATCTACATTTTGAACCCAAATCTCTCAAACAACACAACCGTTTTGTTTTTTACTCTTGCAGTGGGAAGACTATGCATTTCTCCTCACAAGAGGCTACTCTCACAATATTTGCCAATATTGATGTTGGTACCCTTGCCCACGGGTAAAAAAATTGACTGCATCTCAGCATAGCAAAACGGAGACTTCAATTGTACAGCAGAATTATTATATGGAGTGGGCAAACAAGCAAAGAAGGATTTGACACTCTATATGCATCTCACAGATGATGACCGTGTCATATGAAGAAAGGACTTTGTGGCAACTGAATGTCTGAAACGTAGTTTAGTTAGGAATGACCCTTACAACTAAGCTACCACATGGATGTTGCAAAGATGTTGGCTAAAATCTGAGACTGGCAGGAGCGCTCTAAAAAATTTCTCGGCCAACTGGCAGGCCTACACACTGCAGGCGCATTTTTCAATTAGTTATTTTATATATGCTGTAGTCAATAATTGTTCTATGCAACAGTAAAAGGGAAGTAGTCTCTGCAATTTTGGGAATTCTTGAGAGAAAATAAATGTTTAGAATGAAGAAGAGAACAGAAAGGAATTTTGGGAGCTTACAAAATTTGTCTTACTTTTCAGTTTTTGGTGCTCAACCACTGAGTAAATGTTTTATACTATTGTCCAGTAAGTTGCAAACAGTACTTAATTTGCAAATGGTACTTAACCTGGTCTACATGCAGCCAGATCCTAGAGGTAAGCTGTGTAATATCTTACTGGATAAATAATTGTATCTTATTGGGTTCTTTTATATTTAGGAACATTGTTGATTAATTAATGAATTGTGCTTCTTTCATTAATTTTTGGATCTGTTTAAATCTATATTTCCCAGATACTAATTCTAGCTCAGTAGTGCAGACTTTGTTTAAATGAATAACCTCTGTAGGGTGTTCAAATGTGTTCTTGAATTGCAACAAAGTTCATTTCAGTGCTTGAACATTTAACGAAGACTTAATCAGTTTTTTGTACTTCATAACTTCAATTTTTTAGTGACAATGTTGCTGAGAGAAGGGACTGCTTTAGAGGAGCTAAAGAACGGAACAGGGGGATATTTCAGCATTAATTTGATAGGAAGGAAAAGAACACTGTAAAAAAGGATTAAAAAACAAATTAGCAAACAAGATAAGTTTAAATGCAAATTCAGATTGCATTGATATTTGGTAAAGTGAAGAGCGTAACTATAAGTTTGACAGCGATGCTTAGAAAAGAAAATCAAACCCATTTTCCAGAAGGAAATATCTCTTGACACTTGAAAGTCTTGACATGAATCTTCGCTTTTTTAAGATGGCCCAAAGCCAATTTTACATAGTTAAGATCTGGATACGCAGTACATGAGGATATCTAATTACAAATACAATAAGGATTACAGACTTATGGTGATAAGCAGACCTTTTAATTTTCACACTATCAGGATTGTCCATTTAAAATACATATGCCAAGAGTCTTATATATCCTAAGCTAGTTAAAGAAAAATCCTGACAGTGAAAAGATAATCACTTAACTGTACTTAAAAGTTAAACTACAAAAAGTTTCAATAGCATTAAACATTGACCATGGGCTTCTGGTGTACTGAAAATGTGTGGCAATTATAAGAATGCAACCTAGGTTTAAATTGAGCCTCGCCGCTGTTGGACCTGGAAGAAATATAAATGTGCAGACAAACAACCAAAACAGAGCAGATAAAAAACATAGTATAAGTAGAAAAACAGGGGACACAATATAACTCCAGTGAAGGTTGGTCTCACGATATAAGGTAGACTGAATCATAAGAGAGTAACCTAAGTTCAAATCTGCCTCACCATATAAGCCGCACCAAAATTCCAACAAGCATACAAACGTATCGGAAGGTTGTGGTCTAATGATGTTTGTGGTACGTTCAAGCCTCTAAGTCGCAGCTCAGATCTTTTCCGCTTATATTTTTATAGTCGACTTAACACATTTGATTAAATTGAAAAGTACCCAGAAGATATGACAGAAATTGTTAAATTGACTGTTCACATAAAAATCCTATGATACAATTCAAACAAAAAGCATCTAAAAACACAGGTCACATACACAGGAGGTAATTCGCCCAAAGTGTCATCTTCGTCATTGACAAGAGTCTCAGCTTTAGCTCTGCTATTTCTATTCCCCGCAATGTCTTCGCTGCCTGTTTATGGCCCGCCACTTCCTGCAAAGACGAGCATTTTCAAAACCTCACCAGAACCAAGAATTATAGACAGAAAAATAAAATATAATGGCGACTCGGCTAACAAGACAAACCTTGGCACCTAGAATGGAAGCAACACAGCCATAAATGAAGGATGCCTGAGAAATAAATAAACTGAATGAAGCAAGAATCGCATGAGAACAGATCCCACAAAAGCCGGAAGGATTATAATCACACAGGATCCCCAGTCCGCCCTTCAAAACCCTAGGGTTTAACAGCTCGAGAATGGAACTTGAGACCGCCGAGCTGTCAAAATTCAGCGCAGAGTTTTAACAGGAGTTCCTGTGATACATCCGACGAATCTCAGCCCTTCAGTACCATAGGAGCTGCATAGGCCTTAAACCAAAAATATTTTGAGCTCCATGAACACAATAAACTATGCACTCCTCAAAAACTTCCTACACTCTGCAATTATTACCATTATTCATCCCGTGGGCATATCACTGTATAACATTAAACCTTAATCTTTCAAATCTTCTCAGGCGCCCAACCCGGTGCCTTAAAATCCGCCCACTCCAGGAAAATCTCATGCTCATAAATTCGTCAATCCTGACCTTTGATCCTAGCCGTCCGATTCTAGTAAAGGTTATTGTTCACAATTTTGAATTTGAAACGGCCATTTACCGGCCGCTCTAAGTTCTTGTTCTGTGTTCTTGGCTTGGCCGGTGAACTTTTGCTTACGTGTCAATTTATGCCCGTTGAACCCGTGCCTTCCTGGAAGTGCTGTAGTTGCCTTCTCATTTTACCCCAAAGTAATTTTGAAATTTTTTTACGAGGCGTCGTGTTGTATAGTCAAAAGTAAAAAGGGTTAAAAACTCCAGTATTTGTAGGGTCCAATGAACAATAGGGTTAGCAGCATTTTTTTTACATTTACAAGGTTTTCGAGTCATTTGAGAAATCGACTGACTTTTTGAATTAGGTTAAGAAATTTGAATATAATATTTTTTTTAAATGAAAACAACTAAATTATTGTCAATATATTAAGGCAATTTAATATGATGAGGAAGTATAAATTTGCCATTATTTTAAGAGAATTGGAATACGATGAGGAAGTATAAATTAATTTGTCATTATATTATAATATGATGAGGAAGTATATATTTAATCTAGAAGTCGTCATTTAGCTAAGTTATTATGAGCGAGGAGAACCAATCTATCAAAGTCACTCGAGGGTCAAACCTACTCCAGTTGTACCTCGAGGAGTTTGAACCATGGTGGATGGCTTAATTAAGGAACATACCATCATCCTCACTAATTGATTGGTAACCACATGGTTTACCTTTTAAAATAGTGATTATATACTACATGGCCTATTTTTTAATTTAACCTTGTAGGAAGTTAATGTGTCAACATGATTTACTTAGAACATATAATTAATGTCGGAATTAAACAAATTAATAAAATATGATTGGCTCTGGGGCGCGGGACCTAGCTCGATTGGCTAGAGCACCCTGTTGCAGGCAAGAGGTCACGAGGTCTAGTCTCCCCCCAAACCCGTGGTACTGGAGGGCGTGTTGCACTAGCGCCACCGATCATGTGAAAAAAGTTTACCAGGCGCACTGCAGTTTATAGGGGGACGGATACTCGACCTATTCCTGCAGTTTTAAATAAATAAATAATAAAAAATAAAAATGATTGGCTCTTAATTTGATGAAGAAAAAGTTGGCATAAATGTTACAAACTAAATCATCATTGTACCCAAAAACTCTAGATATATCAAACAACAACGAATCATTAAAATTTTGTAAACTATTAGGTTCAATGTTGTGCTTGAGGATCTGATATATATGCTCATCAACTTGAAATTTGTGCTAATGAATTTGATCTATGTGCACACATAAGTGAACTTTGCATCTACAAAAGTAAACCTAATGAATAGGTCTAAACTTCACTTGCAGAATGATCTAATAGAAGGTTGCTAATTGGGAAGAGTTTCCCTCCATTTGAGAAAAGTATGGGAAAATGGCATCAAGAGACGCTATTTGGTAACTTGTTAGACAAGGGTTTGTTTACCTTTGGGCAAGCCCTTAGACAAACAAATTTAATGATAATCAACAAATATTGAGGACAATGAATAGTCATGCAACATGCCCCTAAGATGTTAATGCAATGTTAATGTCATAAGAATATTCTTTAACACCCATGCATGTATGTGTTGGTTTCTCTCTCTTCCTAGATAAATTCTTAAATGATTTAAATGTGTTAAAGTTAGTACTTAAATGCACCATTTTGACATAGACTTTGAAGTAATGTGAACTTTAGTTAGTTCATAATGGCTAGTATGATAGCAATACATGGACCCGATTTTAAAAAATTGAATTAAAGAGTTCAAGGTTTAGATTTGTGCATGCAAAATTGATCTAGGTTGATTCCACACCTAAATATGGGTAAGGAGTGAGGAGGGGACAAGCCAGGATAAGATTATTCACCAAGTTCCATGCAAAAAGATGTCAACTTGTATGCTAGTAAATGCATAAAGGATAGCCTAGTCATTGTAAGTCCAAACACAAGGGAGAATCAAATGGGTATGTGATTTCCCCCTTTGCATTTTGCTCTCTCTAAATTGTGTGTGAACTACTACAAGGATAAATGTCAAAGTAAAACAAACGATCAATGAAATTAAATATTTCAAACACTCATAAAGGATACAAATATGGATTACTACACCCTTAACCCATTGATTGTATTAGAAGATGTGTAATCAAATTATGGCTAGTATAACCCTTAATTAAGTTATATAATCACTTATGTGGTCTTAGTGTTTTTCAATATAAATCATTAGAGACTTTTAGAAGTTTGACCACTTGACGTGGCTTATTATTGTTGAGTATTATCAAGTATATGTAATATATTTCTTATTATATTATTTTCTTATGCAAGTTCTTATATCATATTGTATTGTTTTGGTTGGAGATAAAATGGCTATTGGAAAGATTAAAGAGTATTTTGTCAAAGAATCATTTAAGGGATAAAAATAATGTTAGAATATGTTAGTTTGTACCAAATTTTACCATTTGGGAATGAATTTTGAATATTTTGGTGTCTTTTGCCTCTTTTATGAAATTGAAATGCAATTTTTTTAACTCTTTCTAGGTAAATGGGAAAAGTGAAGGTGAAGTGGATGGAGATTTAACGGAGTTCATTTTTTCTTAGCTTTTAAATCCTTTCATCATTCTTTTACCCTAGCAAGACCATGAGGATGTAGTGACGAAGTGAAATCATGCATAATTCTTATGAGGATAGTTATTTTTGGTGGATATGGGGACTTAGAGGAAATTGCAAGTTCATCAAGTGGAAGAGGTGTCCCTCCAATTTTAGTTACTATAAATGTGGCGATTTTTGGGTTATTATGTATGTATATTTTAGTTTTAGATATTTTAGGTAGACTAAGTTCATTTATGCATATTTTATGATGTTCTAGGGAATGTGATTTTAGAGTTTTTTTATATCTTATGAGAGGAGCACATTTTTAAATGTATGGTTCTAGGTGGGGCTTTGTTTGGATGGAAACTTTTAATCAATGTAATTTTTTATGTTAACTGATACAAAGGGAGAGGGAGCCACTTCTCACATGTTTTAAAATATTTCATGTTATGTCCATAAAATATCCATAAATGTTAATAAATTCCTTCTAAATTATATTTTAAAGAATAGTGGAACTACAGAAGATCACCTTAGAGCATTTACAAGCACTTTAGGATTGTTAAGGGTTATCCTTGAATAAATCTCATAGTTTATTTATTGTTATCATTAAGGATTGTGTTTATTTTTTTTACTAAATCTTGACTCCTAATTCAAGTAGAACCATTAAACTCTTTAGTGACCTAGTATGGAGGAATTATTGAACCAAATTTATCTTGCCAATAATTTACAATTGTAAAATGTGAACATAATGAGTTTATCCCATCCTTCAACTTCAAATTTCATAATGTGCTAAGAAAATTTGCATTTACATTCAAATTGACTGGTGTGATTGTTTTGGATTCTTATTTCCATTTCCTTGATCCTTAACTCTAAGAATTTAAATGCTTGCATATGCTTGTAGAGAGGTCATCATTAGAGGTCAATAACTTATACCTCCAAGGATATGGTATGCAATATTCTTCATTTTTTTATTGAACAACCTATCATACTATCCCTTGGGTTACCCAACTTCTAGCTTATCTCAATCTTATAAATAAAATTTAACTAATTTACAATCTAGTGCCTACATCTATTAATGATGAAATGACTTATGTATCTCAAACTGAGGAAATGTGGATCAATAATGTGAATATGATGTGGGGAAAGGATTATGTACCATCAATTTCTATTGAAACACATGATTTTTCTTTCTTATTTGAATCTATAATATTTGTAAAATAAAGTAATATTAAAATTAGAATGCTTATAAATTATCTATATTTTAATATATTTTCCCAAATTAGGAAGACTCAATCTAGAAGCAATTGCATTACTTTCTCATTGATCGATTAATTGATTAATAGTTCAAGTAAAATTATACATATATATAGTCTCTTAAATAAACGAGTCAAATGACGCATTTTCAAGAGATTTATGAGTTAACTTCAAATAAGAGAGGAGTTAAATAAGTAGAAACAACAATGACACTTTATCAATCATAGGTGACACCTACTTTCCATCAATCAAGAACTTATGAGGTAGAGGTAGAATATATATTGGATGCGGTGCTATATGGTGACGCTGATATTGGAATATAGAATATATTTGTGAGAGAATATAAATTTGTAGTCATCAATATTGTGATAATGGATGCGGTACTATATGGCGACGCTGAGCTTCCAGCGTTGGAATTTTTCTGTGTACAAACAAAAAGGCAGAATTTTGTGAGAAAAGTGATTAAAAATGAGATTTTGCCCTCCTTCTAGCACCAAATGTGTGAACCCCAATCCAAATACCTACAAAACAATAAGAACAAACACATTAGATTAGAATTTGCAAGTAAGAACAAGGATTCCCCATGAAATCCATTTACCAAGTTCAAATTAGGAAAAAAACAATGAAGAACACAATGGAAAAAACAATAAAGCAAGCTAAATCCTAATGAATAAGCAAACTCATGATCCCATTGGGAGAATTCGTGCCAATTTGATGTGAAAATTGGCCCTTTCCCAATTCATATGTTGCAAGATCGATGTGATGAAGAGATCTGATCCACTTTATTGATGTTGAAGAGTGCTCCAAGCTAAAAACCTGCATAACCTAGCTAAGATTTAAGAATGATGGATGAAATTTGATAAATATTTGAGCATGGTAACTTTGCATAATTTGTGGATGATCAAATGAGGAATGAAGCCTCTTATTTATAGATGAGATTG
Organism: Sequoia sempervirens; assembly: GCA_007258455.2. Classification (NCBI taxonomy): domain Eukaryota; kingdom Viridiplantae; phylum Streptophyta; class Pinopsida; order Cupressales; family Cupressaceae; genus Sequoia; species Sequoia sempervirens. The sequence goes on along the minus strand of VDFB02000013.1, from coordinate 148,753,639 downwards.
AAGGATGAATGTCCAAAATTGAGCAATGTGGGACTAACATTCAACCAATGGCAAGATGCCACATGTCAATCTATGAGTGGGTGGGGGATGTGTAAGTTTTGAGGATTGTGCCAATAAATGCCTATTTTTGAATTTCAAATTTGTTGAAATGACTTGCAAGAGGGAAGAAAGAAATGCAATAAATGTCACTTGGCTCAAGGCAAAGGACATGTAAGATGGAGTAAATGCCTTGTTGGATGTACATGTCAACTTGGATTTTTGAATTCAAACTTGGAGAATATTCCAAAAAGATGCCTTGTTGAGGAAAATAGAGATTTAATAAATCAATTAAATCTATTTTCATGTGCAAGTGGTAAAAGCTGGAGGATGGGACATGATATGAGATTAAATTAATCAAGGTTAATTAATTTAATGAGAGATTAGATGATGTGACCAATTTGACTTAGATTTGTGGATTTATTTAAATCAAATATGAGAGGAATGTGATAAGAGATTGATAAATAAAGATTTTGATTTATTTAATTAAAAGAGATGATGTTAGATTAAATTAAATAAGTTTTAATTTATTTAATTTAATAGATAGACTTTAGAGATTTAATTAAATAAAATTAATTATTTAATTAAATAGGGATAATTAGATCAGATTGATTGATTTAATTAACAAAAGAGAGAGACTTAATTAGATAAAATGATTTATTTAATTAAGGGAAGGAAATTGGTGAATTTAATCAAATAAGGAAACTTGATTAAATGGTGAGACCGAGGGATAATTCAGGATGAAACAATGTTAGTAGTCGGGATCAGATGCACAATGTCAATCAATATATTTTACGTGTCTACATTTTGCCCCTCTTTGAAGCAATGCACTTATTGTGTTGGTTCAAAGAATAAACAATCTCGATCAAAGCCAAAACATTTCACTTTTTTTAAAATATTTCCCCACTACTGCCTGGTGAGAGAAACATGCCAATATATTGCCCCCTTGAGAGATTGGATGAAAATTTCAATTTTTGGGTGATCTCGCGAAAAAAGAGGACAAGGTGCCTGATAGGTTCGAAAAGACTCTAGGAGGCCAAAAACGTGTCTAAACACAATAAAATTATGTAAAACAGGCCTCAACTAGACAAAAACATCTTCAAGGGCCCAAAACCCTAGCAGGATAGCCAATTAGGGTGAAAGTCACTTTCAATTCATTTTCACACACATCCATTAGCAACCTTGAGATTTGAGCTCTGACCTCCTTACGATATGGCACAACAACAGCTTCTGATGCATATTTTTGATCGAGTCTGGATGTACCAGCGGCCACCTGGCATTGGGGCACCGGTAAGTGACCCTTACATGAGCTTCATTTTTTATTTTTAGCCTTCATTTAATGCATTCAAAGTTAGTCATTCTGTAGCGGCGCTATATGGCACCGCTCAAAAATCAAATTGCGTCACTCAGTGTCAAATTGCGTTATGGCGGTGGAGTTTGGAGTTTGAAAATAAACTCCAAATTTTGACGCTGAGCTCGTGGCCGGAGGGGTGATTTACAAACTACAACGCGGCGGTCCTATTTCTTTTCAAAGTGTATCACTAGGAAGGAAAATGCACTACGGTAGTGTGCTTTCGGCCTTTTGTGCCCTAGTGTCAGAGTTTGATTAAAAATCAAACTGTAACGCCTTCACGGATCACGATGCTGGAGGGGTTTCTTGGACGCTCGGCAAAGAGTTTTTCAAAAAAATTAACATGATGACCCTTCCTGATGCAGGATGCGGCGAGGGAGCTCTACTCTCGAGAGCACAAGTCGTGGGAGCTGTTCGGTTATTTGCGGGACCTGAGCGACAAAGATCAGGATCAACTCCAGGACATGGGGCTATGGTACATCGCCTATGCAGCACCCATTCGCACTCACCTGAGGATGCTATCAACACTTGCCGAGAGATGGCACAACGAGATCTCTTCATTTCACCTTCCCACCAGCGAGGCCACTGTCACCTTGGAGGACATTTGGCACATTTTGAGATTGTCGATTCATGGTCGACGGGTCATTTTTGATATGGATGAGGGGCGGGATACCTGCCAAAGAGGACATCGTTATTTGCGAGGGGCAGATCGAGCTCGAGCAACACCAGACCCTGGCACCTCCCTTTCGCTTGGTTGTTGTGACCGTTATTTCAGGTCTCATTGCTCCAGATAGACAAGGCTGATACTTCAATCCCTGTTGGGGACTCTGCTGGGAGCATATGGTTCGCGACAGGCCAGTTAGTTTTGATTGGGGGCTAGTCCTTCTAGCCTCTCTTTACAGGGATCTCCACGAGTACGTCTACCTCAATGGCAGAGCACTCGGAGCAGGCGTGACACTTCTCCATGTATGGGCATGGGAGCACATTGTTGTCCTTTGGCCACTAATTGTTACAATTTTGATGATGCCAAATGATCCCCTCGTATGGTGCTATAGAGATGGTGTGTCCTTTACACACACAGGTGAGCACATAATCCCCTATTGGAGGAGGGTCCTCGACAAGATGTAGGTATTTATATGGCATTCGTACCTTGGTCGGCCCGAATGGGCCGGCGATGTAGATCAACTTTTCTTTGCCCGCTAGGACCGCTACATGCAGGGGCGAGAGCATACGATGATTGAGAGATACTTGCCTGGGTGCGTGCAACATCAGTTTGGTGAGCCCCAAGATTGGCCAGATGACGACTATGTGGTCATCTTCCCCCGCACCATGACACAGGTTTCATGGGGGCGGTATATTCCTGCCTCGGAGGCCGTCGACAGTTTCAGACAATTGGTGGCTCGGTTGTGGGCTTACGATCAGGGGCCTGCAAATCCCGACACGACAAAGGCATATAGGGATTGGTTCTGGCCTCCCCTACGTTTGATCATTCCAGGAGCTGTCCCCGATTGGCGAAGAGTGAGAGGTAGAGGGGGAGGACGAGGACGGAGGGATGGCGCACAATAGGATCAACTAGTCGTGCCTCTAGTTGAGCCAGATGTACAGATGCAGGATCAAGAGTAGGTGTCACCAGGTGTACCACCACAGGCTGAGGATCAACCTTAGGTATAGCCTCCATGAGCACATCCAGCAGTGCAGCCAGCAGGGCAGGTGGATCCCTGAGATACTTTGATTGCTCAGCTGCAGACCCAGGTGCAGACCTTGACACGGAAGAGAGACCAAGCTCGAGCCGAGAGAGAGTAGATCAGGGCCGAGAGGGATCAGGCCATATAGCAGAGATAGGCTGCAGAGTTACAGGCAGCCACAGAGCTAGGCCGGAGACAGCAGTTGAAGAGCATGGCAGCCTCCTCCTCTCAGAGTACAGTGTCCATCCGGTCTTACAGGGATGTTGTCCGAGAGGCCGAGTACTATTAGATGCATTATCATGAGGTTGTACCTAGAGCAGCATGGGTCCCAGAGTACTCGCAGCGGACCAGTTACAGACCAGCAGAGGGTCATGGTGACAGGGGTGAGGGCAGCATACAGGGGGGTAGACCTTGATTGAGATGGTGCCTTTTTTTGTGCCTTATGGGCTCCTTTTTGATAGTCCGATGGGCCTTTCTGTACTAATTGACATACATGTACATTGATCCAATTACTTTGTACTATGACAGTTACATTATTGATAATATATATGAGCCGATCATTTTGATATGATGTGATGTGTACCATTTATTTATGCATGTATGGATGATTCTACTTCTATATGTTGTGCAATGATGTATATGATGTTATATGATGCATTTATGGATGTATTTATTTCTGATGATATATGCTTTATGCAATGATTATGACTAACAGATCTATATTATGTTGACCTATGATATGCAGATGTATTTATGTGATGTGTAATGATGCAAAATGATATGATATGCAATACGTTATATGGAATATGCAAAATGATATCGAAATGATCTATGGTGTATACGCGAAATGATGTGAATCATGCTTATAAAATGAATGATTTATGGATGGATGTATGTTAAATTGCATGTAATGGATTTTTATGTTCCTATTTATGCTTATAATGATGTGGAATGATCTATGCAGTAAATGATTATAATGTTATTTATGAGATGACATGGATGATTAGTAGATGATATAATGCAATGTGAATGCGATGGTCGTGTTTTATATGGTATGATGCAAATGAGATGGTTTTATAAGATGCTTAGAATAACAAATTTTATTATCCTAAACATGTTAAATGTATGTATGTGATGCATTTTAATGTGATGTACTATATTGAATGATATGATGATGTTTTATGCAAAATGAACCTAATGTGTGAGATAACTTTATGATGTTATGCAAGTATGTATGCAATGGATTATCTATGATGCTTATGTACCTATTATGTATGATTATGCAGTAGGTGGTAATGTGAAATGGTTATGAAATGCAAATGAATGTTATGCGATGATTGATGTGATGAATGTAATGTAATGCAAAGAATGGATGCAATGTAATAAAATGGATGTGCTTATCTATGAAGAATGCTTATAATAACATGTTTATATGATGATGGAAATGCAATGCATGTGTTTACTATATGATATGTTGATGCAATATGCAAATGATTTGTGGATGCATGATTGATGACGATGATGATGATGGTGATCAACTGTCATAGTACCTTGTTAGTGCGATGAGCAAGAATAGAAGTCATTTCAACAAGACACAAGATGATGAATATGCAAAATGATGATGATTTCTTGTTGAGGAATTAGGATTTTCAAAGGGCCAATTTTCTTATGTTTGATAACACACGTGGTACGATGCATCAAGGTATAGAAAACCAGGATGGTGTTGTACCTAGTGTGATGGACTTTGACTTGGAAAACAGATAGGAGTATCCTTGTTTACACCTAACATACGGAAACCTTGCTAGGATGTACTTTAGAAGTTTTAAACATCTTAGACCAAAAAATAGAAAGGTACAACCTATCAATGTCATAGTCAACAAGCTGCCCAAAACCTCCTCCATACATACCTAACAAAGAAAGTATTCGCCAAGGTTATATTACAAGAACGTCCAACAAGCACAGCAGACGAAAGATAATGATCATTGCCCCATTCCTATTTCTCTAAATCCTCTGTTCGGATATCATCGAGAAGTCCCTGGAATGAGCGCAATAAGATAAGTCAAAAGATAAAGACAAAGTAAACAAACAAGTTGATGTTCTTCAATACCGCTAACCAAAAGAGGATGTGTTTTCTAAGGATAAGAACCGAAACTATTGCCAAAAGATAATGCCCATTGTAGGAAGGATTCATCCTAGGACATGTTAGTGGATGGCAGCACATCATTTCGTTTATCCAAAGCGTTCTAAATGATGATTGATATGGGACCAATTGGATGATGAGTTACCGACACAAAGAGTTGACCAACTTGTTTACATACTGACTTAGATCTAAGACTTGACGATTTTGAGTTTTCACTTTTAACCTGCTATACCTGTTTTTTATTATCTTATCAAAGATTGAGGATGATGATCGTTTATTATGAGTGATGTTATTGTGGGTGCAAGTGAGATGAGATGGATGAATTTTTTCAAATATTTGGATTTTTTGATCTGTTGCAATGTTTTGAGGCTATTTTTGGTATTTTTAAAGATTTTTCAAATGTTTTGATTTTCAATTTTTGATGTTTTGGGGTTTATTGAGATTTTGACCAAGAGACTAACATAAAGACCTATCCTAGGGGCCTTAGGGGCTAATCAACAGATGACCCTTGCCTAAATTATATGTGCAGAGACCACGTAGTTCGACTGATGAGTTGACCGATTTACAGACAATGATATACACAATGATATGTCAGTTTATTATGACGGACTCCTAAAGGACTGACCTAAGTGTCTTGAGGGATGATGAAAAATCAACCTTGCCTACGTTCAAGCTCAGAGACGACGTAGTTTGAAAAGACAACTTTGTTTTTGACCTTTTGACTGATTTTTTGACCTGTTTTGGGATTTTCATTAGTTTTGATATTTTTGGATTTTATGATTTTTCGATGTTTTTGGATTTTTTGATGTTTTAGGACTTTAAGGATATACACGAATCTAATATGATGAGAACATGCCCCCAGCATGATGTGATAGACTACGACAATAAAGGCAGGACAAACTAACCTTGAAGATGGGTCGAGTAGTACTAGGAGGGATCATGATACGAACACAGGACCAAGCTATGATGCGAATGCGGGTGGATGAGTGATGGATGCAGATTCCAATCGTGATGGATGATGGAAACGTGGTGGATGGATGATGCAGAACAAGCCATAAAGATCCTGGTGGATGGAAAGTGTTTATTTACACAAGGCGCCTATTTGCCAAGTTTTCACCAAGGTACTTATCCAAAGTGCCACCGTAGTGGTTTTCACTAGAGGACAATTTTTTTCTTTACTATTTTCAATCCTTTTTTGGATTTTTTGCTTTTTTTATTTTTTTTTTTGTTATCAAAATGCCTGTTTGCCAGGTTTTCGCCAAGGTAACCATTTTTTCAGGACATTTTCTAATTTTTTTCGATTTTTGGTTCTATACCTTGAAAGGTTTAGGCATAAAACTTTTTGAGATGAGAGCTATTCATGGGCTCTTGCAGAGGTTCCCCTTCGGGTGTTGATAACTGATATGCCCCTAACTTATAACTTGTGATAATGAATGGTCCCAACCAATTAGGTTCAAATTTTCCTTTATTGCTTGGGTTTGGGACATTCTTTTGATTCTCCTTTAATACCAGTTCTCTGACTTGAAAAGTCTTGCCTCTGATTTTCTTATTATACCTCCTTTTGAGTCTATTCTGATAGACTTGCAAATGATTCAAAGCATCTATTTGTCGCTCATATAGTAGCTCCAACTCATTCAATCTTGACACTCGGTACTCTTCATCTGTGATAAGGTTTTGCAGTGATATCCTGAGTGATGGGATCTCGATCTCAATGGGGAGTACTGCTTCTGATCCATAGACCAAAGAGAAAGGGGTGACACCGGTGGGTGTGCAGATACTGGTTTGATAGGCCCAAAGGGAGGGATTAAGTTGCAAATTCCAGTCATGACCTACGTCATTGACTATTTTCTTGAGGATTTTCAAATGGTTTTGTTTGTAGCTTCTGCTTGGCCATTGCCTTGGGGATAGTATGGGGTGGAGAAGCAATGTTGGATTTTGAATTTTTTGCATAAGTCACGAACCTCCTAATTCTTGAATGGTGTCCCATTATCTGAGATAATGATTTGTGGAACACCATAGTGGCAAATGAGATAGTTCAGGATGAACTTTGAAATATGATTCCCAGTTATATATGTCATGGGTATGGTTTCCACCCACTTAGTAAAGTACTTTGTTGTGGTTATGATGAATTTGTGGTCGTTAGATGAAGTGGGTGTGATTTTTCCAATGAGATCAAGTCCCCACTGCGAAAAGGGCCATGGTGTGACAATAGGATGAAGCTCTTGAGCTGGAGCATGGATGAGGTCCTCGTGCTGCTAACATTGTAGACATCTTCTGGCATAGTCATGTGCCTCTCTTTCCATTGTGGTCCAATAATACCCCATCCTCAGCAGTTTCTTGGCTATGGTCATTCCACTCGAGTGTGAACCACATATATCGTTATGTACTTCAGTTAGAGCGGTTAATGCCTCCTCAGCATATAAGCAGCACAGTAGGGTTCTTTTTATGTTTCTACGATATAGGGTATCTCCTAGGATGACAAATCTGGATGCCTTTTTTACAAAGATTTGTTTTAGGTTTGAGGGTAAGTCAGCAGGTATGACTCCTATTCGAAGGTATGTGTAAATGTTGTGGTACCAAGGATCATCGGGACCAACAATTTCGCACACAAATTCTAATTTTGGTACCTCGAAAGCGGGCACGAGAAGCTGCTCTATCAGGAATTCATACTTTGGAACATTGAGGGGGATATCCAGTAAGGATCCAATTGTTCCCATGGCGTCTGCTACTCTATTGTTGGTTCTGGGAATCTGCTCAAATGTAATTTCAATGAAGGATTCTCTGAGAGTCTCCACCAATTTCTTGTATGGAGTGAGCTTTTCGTCCTTGGTCTGGTATTCATCGTTCACTTGATTTATTATCAATTGGGAGTCTCTGTATACTTTGAGAGCTATAATGTTCCACTGCATTGCTATTCTGAGACCTATGGTTAAAGCCTCATATTCTGCAATGTTATTGGTGCAGGGAAATGCCAGTTTGTAAGACCTTGGTATGCAGTCCCCTTATGGGGTGATAAAAAAGACACCGGCTCCTAATCCATGTTGTGTATGAGCCATCAAAGTACAGTTTTGAGTGGTCAGCTATATTGAGATTGAAAATAGATTCATCTGGAAACTCTGAGACGAGAGGATTCTCTAAATAGATTGGTGCTTCTGCAAGTTGATCTGCAATGACTTGGCCTTTGATTGTTTTCTGCTCCACATATTTGATGTCATATTCTGACAATATCATCACCCATTTGGCCATTCTTCCCATGAGCATTGCTTTTGACAATAAGTACTTGAGAGGGTCGATTTTGGCGATGAGTTTTATTTTGTGTAACATGTAATGTCTAAATTTCTATGATGCAAACACTATTGCTAGGCATGCTTTCTCAATGAATGAATAGTTTAGCTCATGCCCAACCATTGTTTTGTTGATGTAATAGATAGCCCTTTCTTGTTCCATTTTCGTCATGTTGAGCTAGGAGAGCTCTAAGGTTGTTGTTGTTGCTGACACGTATAGAATCAATGGTTTTCTTGGGATTGGTGGCATTAAGACTAGTGGTGTTAGTAGATATTCTTTGATTTTATTGAATGCCTCTTCACACTTGGTATCCCATTTGTATGCTACTCCCTTGTGGAGTAGGTGAGAGTATGGGTTATGTTTTTCTGTCAGTTGTGCTATGAATCTTCGAATGGATTGCAACCTGCCTTGGAGACCTCTCAATTGCTTTAATGTTTTTGGTGCCTCCATCTTGAGGATTTCTTTTACCTTTGTTGGATCTACCTCGATACCCCTCATTGACACTATATATCCTAGCAATTTTCCCGATTGTACACCGAAGATGCACTTCTTTGGGTTTAATCTGACTTTGTATTCTTCTAGCCTGTCAAAAATGGCACTTTGGGTTGCTATGTGATCTTTTCTCTTTCTGGATTTGGGTAAAATATCATCAACATAATCTTCGACCGTCTTATGAATCATGTCATGGAATATCAATGTCATGGCCCTTTGGTATGTTGCTCTTGCATTCTTTAAGCCGAATGGCATCATGTTCCAGTAGTAGGTCCCCCATGGACAAGTGAAAGCTATTTTATGCTGGTCCTCTTTAGCTATCATGATCTGATTGTACCCTGAGAATCCATCCATTAGTGACAACATTTCATGTCCAACTGTCATGTCTACTATAATGTCGATGTTGGGAAGTGGGAAGTCATCTTTCGGACATGCTTTATTCAAGTCTCTGAAGTTCCTGCAGATTTTAATGTTCCCGTCGGGTTTTGAAATAGGTACCAAGTTTGACACCCATTCTGGATAATCTATCGGTCAGATGAATCGTGCATCTAATAACTTTTTTAGCTCCATTTTGACTAATAAGGCGATATGAGGGTGCATTTTTCGAAGCTTTTGTTTAACAGGCTTTGCTTCTAGATATACTACTAAGTGGTGAACCACGGTCTTTTGATCAAGTCCTAGCATGTCAGCATAACTCCATGCGAAGTTTATCTATCTTTCTCTTAGGAAGGCTGCTAGGAGCTCTTGCTCTTCTGATAGTAGTGATTCCACATAGTATGTGATATGGGGAGTTTCCTCTATTCCTAGATTGATCGGATTGCATTTTTCTGCCAGGACTGTTGATTTTTCTTGATGAATAGCTTTGATAGGAAGATTGAATCCCCCATCCTCAGGCACCTCGGAGAGGTTTTCACCGTTGGATGAGTCCTTTCTTTTTATTTTTTTTCTGGTCGGAGAGTGCCACAGTGTGGTTTTCACTCAAGGACTTGGATATTATTCTTAATTTTTCACTTTTGTGACTGAGGGATTCAATCGTTTCCCCATAATAGGCATGTGTATCTAGCTTGATTATGAACCCTGCTTTATGATCCCCACCTTGAATGTTATCCCGCAGTCCCATGAATTCTAACAGCACTTCATCATTTTCGAATGTATCGAGAATTGGTGGTCCTCGTTGGTCGTAGTCAATGAGTTGGGGATATACTAAACGGATCTCATGATTTTGGTGGTCTGATTCAAAAGATAGGGTGCTAATCATGCAAAGAGTGGTATCCTCAAATAGCCTAGGTAAGTTGGTCGTGGTATCCTCGTCATCACTACTACTACAGACGTCGGTTATATCAAATGTAAATTATCTATGACTCTACTTGTAGATACTGGTAAGCGTAGTTCTGTTGCGGTTGGTTGAGGAGGATTATTAACCGTTCTAATTGGAGGACTTCGGCCATCTATGGTTATACTCGGAGGGGTACATCCAAGGCCAAGATTTGTTATTGGTTGCGTCTCTAGAATGATAGGTGTTATAGACCCATTGTCGTTTCTCCCAAGTCTTTGATTTCTGTCATAGCCCATTGTGAGCATCATTTGTAAACCCTTGCTTTTATCATCCATTGGTAAATCAGCTACTGGTCTTTCATCTTGATATAGCATATGAGATGGATCTGCCTCAATAACTTCATGGCCAAGATCTCCCCAACTTGTGAAGTTGGGATAGTCTTTAGTAGATGTTTGGGATGTGGAGGCTTCATTTATTTGCAGACGTCCCCGTGATCTAGGAGATTGTGGTAACTCTCCTACCACAAAAGCATTATTAGGGAGCTTGTAATTTCCACAACCGTTATCTTGGATGATGACCTTAATGTCAAAGATGGTGGGAATGGCAGGAGTGGCGGGTGTCTCTGTCGCAGAAGTGGATGCGAGGATGGCGGGATCGATGTATGGTGTGGATGGGCCCTCATCATTTTTTGGTACTTGGGGGATTTTATAATACTTTGCTTCAAGGCTTTTGCAATAGGAGAAGGGTTCGGGATCTCCATGGATGGTAACTTCTTGTCCTTCATGTGTAAATTTCACACATTGGTGGAAATTTGACACTACTACCTTCATTGCATGAATCCATGGACATCCTAGGAGGATGTTATACGGCAAGTCGAGGTCCAAGACCTAACAAGTGGTTTCCATGATAGCAGGCCCTACTTGAATAGGGAGTTTGATTGTGCCCTGAAACACTCTTTCTTTATCATCATATGCTCTTATTGTGATACCCTTTCCTTTGTTGATAGAATCCTCTGAGATTTTCAATTGTTTGATGAGGTTGAGAGAACAAATATTCAAGCCGACACCTCCATCCACCAAGACCCTTTTGACTTTTCTCTTGTGTACGATGGCTTCTAAGTGGAGTGCACAGTTGTGAGATGGTTGAGCGGGGAAATCTTGGTCGAAGAATGTGAGGAGATTTGGCGTAATGATATTTCTGACCATAGCTTGGAATTGTTCCGCATCAAGATCTGCGAGGACAATGGATGAAGCCAACGCTTCTTCAAGGATTTTCATATGGGCAGATGAAATTTTTAGCAACTCCATGATGGAGATTTGCATTTGGCGTTCTTTTGAGTTGATCTAGGACATTGTAGCCATTAGGGACAGATCTAGATGTAGGGACTCTGTTTGGCTGGGATGATCCTGCGATGGTAACTTTGTCGCCTCTTGTGGTGACTCCACAATCGGCATGGGTGCCTTTGATGGTGATGACCATGCAGTTTTCATCTATGGAGGCAACAATAGTTTCATACACATGATTTACGTTTGTGTGGGTGTCTTTCCCCTTTTCGGTGTTATTATTATTCCCTTTATTGCCATGATTAGGCATCGGATTCATGTATATCTTAAGATCTTGGTTTCCTAGAGGTTGTTCCATGTTTATAATATTTTGATCGATGAGATCTTGAATTATGTTTTTTAATCTGATGCAACTGTTTGTGGTATGGCCTTTGATTTTATGAAATTCGCAGAGTTGATTCTCATTATACCAAGGAGGTTTCACATTCATTTCTTGGTAATTCTCAAAGGTAGGAGCCTTGATGATTTTTTTCGTTTATGAGCTTCGTCATTATGACTTCAAGTGGTTCCCCCAAAGCGGTGTACTTTCACTTGGGATAACTCTTGTTGCGTTGGGGTGGTCCTCTTTGATCATTGAGATTGTTGATTGTCGGATTGTTGTTTGGTTGTTGTATTGTGTAATGATTTTTTGGTGTTGGATTTGGATTTGTGGTGTGGGTGTATTTTGGCGAGGGGCGCTAATGACCACTTTGGCGTCGACAACACTATCATTAGTAACATTTTTTCTCATTGCCCACATGCATGGTTTATCGTTGTAATTGGAGGGTGGGCGGTTGTTTTGTTGTTCGTGGTATAAAGTTGATCCCGTGGGTTGAGTCATAAGGGATCGTTCGATGTTGAGCGCCTTGGAGATCAACTGATCATATGTGGTGATCCCTTGTACCTTGAGATGAAATTCCAAGAGGTTGTTAAGGTTGGATATAATGGTGCAAACTTGTTGTTCTTCAGGCATGGTCCACTTGCTCTGACTGGCCTTGGATCGCCATCATTGTAGGAATGAAGCAAATGATTCGCCCTTTCCTTGTTTCAGAGCTGACAGTTCTTCTAGACTAATATCCATTGCAATGTTGCATGCATAATTTTTAATGAATGCGTCTATAATTTCTTGGAATGTTCTGATGCATGTTGGTAGGTGAGAGAACAATTCCATAGTGTGGCCAGCCAAACTCCTAGGAAATAGCCGCATCAGATAAGTATTGTCATATGCGACTTCCATGCAGTGAACCTAGAATTCCCTGATGTGATCTTCAGGGTTTCCCATCCCACGATATTTGTCAAACTTGGGGATCTCAAATCCTTTGGGGAATGGTTTCATCACTAGGCTCATGTCAAATGGATAGGGGCACAAGTTGCTTGGTGTTTTTGTGGTTCACCCTGATTGAAGATCGAGTACTTGTTGCGAGAACAACCTGATTTGTGTCGTTACGTCATTTTGCGGATCAAGGGGTGGGATGAAGGTGTTCTGGGGTGTTTCGATTGTGGGTTGGATGGGTGGGTTGGTTGGTGTGTTGTTTGATGGTATTTGCACATTCTGTCGAGATATGTATGCTTGCACTTGCTGCTATATGAACAACACTTGTTGTTGTTGTGCTAGGATTGTCTGTTGTTGTGCTTGTTGTTCCAACAACACTTCTTGTTGGGTGGCTTCTTGTTGCTCTTGATATTGTTGTATTGCTTGTTGATATCCCTGTAATTGTGTTGCTTGTTTTTGTGCAAGAAGTTTTGCTTGTGCTTGTGCTTGTTGTGTTTGATATTGGGTGTTTGTCTGAGCTTGAGTTTGTGTTTGCGCTACTTGTGCTTGTGATGCTTGTTGTTGCAATAAAATTTGGGCTTGAGCAGCATTTTGTGCTTGTAATGGGGCTTGGGCTGCTTGGGCAGCTTGCGCAGCTTGAGTGGCTTGCTGTTGTTGTTGTTGTTGCAATAACGCTTAGGCTTGTGCAACTTGTTGCGCTTGTAATGCAGCTTGGGCTACTTGAGCAGCTCATGCGGCTTGCGCAGCTCACTGAGCGGCTAGTTGTGCGGCTTTTTGCTTTTGCACTTGTAGGAATCCCCTTTGAAAAGCAGCTTGTTGAGCTGCTTGCAATGCCATGTTGTATTGGCTTGATATGTTCGAAGTTGGTGGTGGTGGGGGTGGTGGTGGATTTGGAATGGCGTTTGTGGTGGTGGTGGGTGGTGATGTCGTGTTGATGATTTGAGTGGTGGATGGTGTTGTTGATGTGGTGGTTTGAGTGGTGAATGGTGCTATTGATGTGTTTGGTCCTTGAGAGACCATGCTTTGCAACGTTAGGGGGGTGGTTGATGATGTTGCAATTGCTTGTGTAGTTGTCATATGTTGTTGTGATATCGATGACAAGTTTTGTGTGATGTTTTGATTGATATTCAGGATGTTTGTTTAATTGATACTTGGTAAAGGGGGAAGCTCTAAGCCCAGGAGTGGTGTGGATGTTGATGGCAATGGCGGAAGAGGTGGAAATGTGAGGGTATGAGTTCTTGTGAAAATGTTGTGGTGTCGAAAATGCCCCTAGGTCCGAACATGTCACCTTCCTCTTGTGGATTTGTGAGGAGAGAATTTTGAGGTGTTGCATGGAAGGATGATGATGGATCGTTATGGAAAGTGAGAGGAACGTACTAATGTAATGGATTTTGGGGTATGTTTTGTTCCAAGATGGTATTTGCATCCAATTCTTGATTGTTAACAACAGGGTGTGTTTGAATAGCATTGAGAAATGCATTTCCCTTATTGACATTAGGTTGAGTGATGCTTTGGTATGGGAGTGTAGATGAGATGGGGATGGTGGATGAGATTGGAGGTAAAGATGTCTCCACTATTGAACTCGTGTCGAAATCATAAGGTAATTTGGCCCCTTGTTTTGCTAGTTCAAGCATGTATAGTGAAGGGTTAAGCCTCATCATGATGTTGACGATTTTATGGTTTTCTGGATTTTGGAGCATTTCAGTTATTTCTTCATGCGACATCCCAAAGGTAAGACCTCCTTGGATTTCCTCTTGTGGGTTTTGTGATGATGAGATAGTCAAAGGATTTCTTGATTCGATGGGATTCATTTCAACGTTCGTTTGGCTTAGGACACTTGAAGTGGGTGTTTCTTTGTCGGCTTACATGCTCTTCTTGTATTGAGATCTACTTTGAACCATAAAACAAGGATCAATTTTCAAGAATATGGGAGATGAATCTTTTGATTCTTTGGATTGATCTTTACTTTATGCACAAAATAGAAAAGTTTAGGATATCTTGATGATCAAAAGGTGATATGACAATGATGCAAGAGATGGATGATATGGATGTTTTGGTCTTTTGATAAATCTTGAAGGGGATGATAGACTTTTGGGATTTTCGGATATGTTTCGGATTTTGATCTTGAATTTCTTGGATTGCCCTTGATTGATTGATTTTGGTTTGCTTTGATTTGAACAAATAGACCCTAAGATGTTGGATGATTATCTAAGGGGTAGATTTTCTCAAAGGGTGATAATTTGAATATGTGTAGGGAGAAGGATGTATCTACCCACACCTATTCAAACCAAATGATAATTTAACCAAACATATGAAGAAGGATGCAGCTACATATACCTAGCTAAACAAGATGGTTTGATAACTTTGACGAAGCATATTCAAAAGGATGCATCTACACATACCTAGCCAAAGATGATTTTGATAAGGATTCCAAGGATTTTGTCTCAAGGATTTGATGATTTTGATTTTTGCCAAAAAATCCTAGCATGAAGGATAGTTTCAAGATTTCTCAAAAGGTGATGATGAGATGATTTTTGGTTTGATGCTTGAAGGATGGATGATAAAATATTTTAATTTCTTTTGATCCTAAAGATGAACCTAAAAAAGACACTTTGTTTACCTAAAACCTTGGTATTGAAGAACATGCAATGCTTCTATAGACCTTTATAACCAACAAGTGATTCAATTTGAGCATACATTACCGGATTTTGAACCAAGGACTTTCATTTTGGGATTTGACTTCTTGGAGATCGTGAGGTTTCAACACCTATGAGAGTTCATTTTGTTTATCTTTGCTTAGTGGCTTTATTTTATCACAAACGCTTCTTTGATTAGTTTTCCAAACTAGATGTCTAATATCTTAATTTCTTCAAATCCCACAAAATATGTTATGTGGAAATTCGATGAATTCAAGGCAAGGGTTACCTATTGTTTAACTTTAGTAGACAAATTGAGATGTAATCCAATGTTTAGAAACCTTTAAGGATAGAATCCCAAGGGAAAGCAATAACATATGGATTGAGTCAATTGTATTTGTCTCCTAAAAGGTTTGAAGTTTTTACGATGAAGTTTAAGTGTTTGTTTCCAAGATGTTTTCGAACAAGCAAAGCATTTTATAACCAATAATAAGTACAACCCTATGGATGTGGAAGACAATATTTGTTGGATTCCCACTTGGACAAGTCCAGCTACGCTTATCTTTAGCAAATGGTTAGATGTTTGACCCCACTGGCTCCCCTCCACGGCTCATTAACGTCAATCGGGGCAGCCAAGCATCAACACCCATGAAACTCTCATGGCATGCTTTCCATTTCTACTAAAAGACCGCTCTTGCACCAACAAATAGATCAAAGGATTTTGGCAATTCTAAAACATGGGTTTTAATTATGACTTTCTATTAGTGGAGATTGACCCATACAGCGAGAGTCCCCTTTTGGATCCATTTCATCAGAGCCAACCACGTGATATTGGCATTTATCCCAATACCCACATTTATATCCCGGTTGGAAATACTCTTGGCTTTAGAGTGTTACCGGTTGAGTCGTTCCCTTGGGTGAGTACTTTTTCCCCAAGGTAGACCCTCTAAGATAAACAAAAGCGAGCAAAGACAATATCCGTAACTTGATCAGTCTTTGTTTGCAACAAAGAGAGAGAATGTATGCAATAATGCTCTACTCACACTCGCACAAGATTTTGTTCAATTTTAAACCCAAAATGAAGTGTGGAGGTGATTGCTTTGTCTCAACCTAAAATCACAAAAAAGCCTTTTGATTCTCAAGATCGCTATAAAACGTGAGAGAAGCGCATACGTCCTTTTTCAATGAAGTTAGTTTGAGTAAGCTACCACAAAGACAAAGTTGCACTTGTTCATTTTAGATCCACAAAGCAATTATGAATTCTTTTTAAAGCACCAAAGAACAAATGAGAGTTGTTTTGTTCAATTGTTAACCAAAAAAACAAATTCTAGTAAATTGTAGTCATAATGTTCGTTTTAAGCCTTTGCAAAAAAGTGAAAAGATTATTTTTAAAGCCCAAACGAAATTAGTGTCCTAAGCAAAAAAAAAAGAATAACAATTTCTTAAGAGTGTTAAACAAACACTAAAGTGTTTAAAAACACTTTGATTTGATGAAATACCATCATCATGCTTCTCCTTCTTTGTTTTCAATTGATCCAACCTACAAGCAAGAAAACCAGTTAGATTCTACAAAATACAAAGGTCAAAAAGCAGAAAACAGAAGATAAATTGATCACATGACAAAATGCACATGCTTAAAATTAAATTTCAATTTTTTACTCCCTGCCAGCGGCGCAACCCGTGAATGCGTCGGAGTTTGATTTCTAAGCGGTGTTGTACAGCGCCGCTTACCAGTCAGCGGCGCTCTGTGTCCAGACCAATGAGCTCAACTGCGTTGCACTTTTTCCCAGCCTCATTGTTTGATTTTTTTGAAAATTCCTGTAGGTTAGATTGGTCAAGCGTCGCAATTTGAAATTCAAATTCTTGGGTGGGAAGACTTCAGTGTCGCAGTTTGACTTTCCAACGGTGTTGTATGGCGACGCTGGAGAGTCAGCAGTGCTATATGGCGACACTAAGCTTCCAGTGTTAGAATTTTTCTGTGTACAAACAAAAACGCAAAAATTTGTGAGAAAAGTGATTAAAAATGAAATTTTGCCCTCCTTTTAGCGCCAAATGTGTGAACCCCAATCCAAATACCTGCAAAAAAATAAGAACAAACACATTAGATTAGAATTTGCAAGTAAGAACAAGGATTCCCCATGAAATCCATTTACCAAGTTCAAATTAAGAAAAAAACAATGAAGAACACAATGGAAAAAATAATAAAGCAAGCTAAATCCTAATGA
The DNA here is from genome assembly GCA_007258455.2 of Sequoia sempervirens. Lineage (NCBI taxonomy): Eukaryota > Viridiplantae > Streptophyta > Pinopsida > Cupressales > Cupressaceae > Sequoia > Sequoia sempervirens. The sequence goes on along the minus strand of VDFB02000013.1, from coordinate 148,735,918 downwards.
ATAAGCAAACTCGTGATCCCATTGGGAGAATTGGTGCCAATTTGATGTGAAAATTGGCCTTTTCCCAATTCCTATGATGCAAGATCGATGTGATGAAGAGATTTGATCCACTTTGTTGATATTGAAGAGTGCTCCAAACTAAAACCTGCATAACCTAGCTAAGATTCAAGAATGATGGATGAAATTTGATAGATATTTGAGCATGGTAATTTTGCATAATTTGTGGATGATCAAATGAGGAATGAAGCCTCTTATTTATACATGAGATTGAAGGATGAATGTCCAAAATTGAGCAATGTGGGACTAACATTCAACCAATGGCAAGATGCCACATGTCAATCTATGAGTGGGTGGAGGATGTGCAAGTTTTGAGGATTGTGTCAATAAATGCCTATTTTTGAATTTCAAATTTGTTGAAATGACTTGCAAGAGGGAAGAAAGAAATGCAATAAATGTCACTTGGCTCAAGGCAAAGGACATGTAAGATGGAGTAAATGCCTTGTTGGATGTACATGTCAACTTGGATTTTTGAATTCAAACTTGGAGAATATTCCAAAAAGATGCATTGTTGAGGAAAATAGAGATTTAATAAATCAATTAAATCTATTTTCATGTGCAAGTGGTAAAAACTGGAGGATGGGACATGATATGAGATTAAATTAATCAAGGTTAATTAATTTAATGAGAGATTAGATGATGTGACCAATTTGACTTAGATTTGTGGATTTATTTAAATCAAATATGAGAGGAATGTGATAAAAGATTAATAAAATAAAGATTTTGATTTATTTAATTAAAAAAGATGATATTAGATTAAATTAAATAAATTTTTAATTTATTTAATTTAATAAATAGACTTTAGAGATTTAATTAAATAAAATTAATTATTTAATTAAATAGGGATAATTAGATCAAATCGATTGATTTAATTAACAAAAGAGAGACTTAATTAGATAAAATGATTTATTTAATTAAGGGAAAGAAATTGATGAATTTAATCAAATAAGGAAACTTGATTAAATGGTGAGACCGAGGGATAATTCAGGATGAAACGATGTTAGTAGTCGGGATCAAATGCACAATGTCAATTGATATATTGTACGTGTCTACAGGAATAACAAATACAATTAGGAGATGAATATAAATATTTGTTGGGATTTTATATTGCATCATAATATGTAAATAGTTTTGTTCATATTGCAAGAAGCTTGGGTGTGACAAACATTCTTGTTATAATAAGGATGTTGATGAGTTGATACATCTCAAAAATAGTCATATTGATTTGTCTTCTAGAATGTTTGAGTCAACTTGATTTTCGTCTTCAAAATAGTCTAATAAGTGTTAGGAAAATCAACCATGATGTTCAATCCATTTCCTACATAATCCTTTGAGAAAAAAGCATGCATACAAGTATATAGATAACCAAATGCAAAGATCAAAAGCATATCACAAGGTAACACAAGATAGACCCTAGTAAAACCCTCATAGAGGGAAAAACCCAGCCTCCAAAAGCATGCATGTTCAATGTGTTATTCAACAATAAAACATTACAATACGCTTACAGAGCCTCCATGAACACCTTTTAAACATCAAACACTCTAGAAGCAATCCATGTGAACAATCACATAACCACACATCACATGCCATGCTTCAACTCTCACAAATGCTAACAAGAGATGCTCTCAACTAGCCAACCTGCCAACAGACCAACCCTAGACAACTACCTGTGTGTTTTATTTTATTAAAACAAGCTCACACAAAACCACCAAGTGGCATTGCATAAAACCATGTGACTAATACCATGAGCTTACAAAACCATTAACCCCCTCATTTAATATTGATAGTAAGTTTTCCCAATATTAAATATTGTTCCCATGTGCAATCCCACATTAAATATTTAAACCAATGTTACATACAACACATAAAGTGGCCTTAAGAATGCTAGACTCATGTGATGCATGCATCCTTAGATTCCCTAGCTACATCATATAATAAATAAATATTACATTAATAATACTATGCAAGGTGTACAACACGCCTATTCCTAACATTCTCCCACTTGTTGTATACATTGCATAGGGAACAAGGGAACAATCCCTCTAGCCACATATACCATCAAGGAATCAAAATGCTCCATGTGCTCCATCAAGATACTAGCAACAAGAATCAAAGTGACCACCATCTCAAGCATGAATGTTCTCATCCTCCATCATGCCAATGCATAAAGATAAGAAGCCATCCAAAGATATGCCACATAATCTATCACAAATAAGCATAAGTCCTACCTCCAATCGATATCCCAATACACAAACACTCAATCCAAAGGTAACAAGTATGTATCAGTAGCTATCAAGATATAATCACCATAGCTGAAAATATCACCCACAACAAATAATAACACATCCAACTATCCATACCTTAAATGTATATAAATCATAACAAGTGAACCTCATGCCATCGACATATACAACCCATAACATGCAATCACAAGCTCTAAGTGCCAAACTTGTCATATAATGAACATACACATCCAAGAACTCCCACTACATAGGAAATGTCAAATCTGAAAATTATCAAGGCATCCAAGATCCACCAATAGCAACATATAGAAGGTGTAACCAACATTATGTAGTACCAAGGAACATCCACAATGATATGCAAATTATACAAACCAATATGATGCAATACATCTCTCACCACAAGTCTCCATAGATCTCCTAAGATCTCCACACCCAACAAAGGAAAGAGATAAAGGAACATCCATTTCGTCACCAAGAACAATGAACAACACATAACCACAAACATGGTGATCATCGTAGCTCCACACAAGATCTCAAATCCAATGTCATGTGAATACAAACATCTAGGAAGAAAAACACAACCAAAGAGAGAACATGCAAATCAAAACCTATAGCATTTCTTTCTAAACATACCTCTAAATGATAAATTGTGATAAGTATGATCTCCTCCATAAAAACCAAAGAGAATAGTGCAATCCACATCTAACCATTACCAAGATGAATGCATCTCAAACCAAAGGAAGATCAAACCCAACCCATTCCCAAACCAAGGGAATAATCCCAATAACATCTCCTAAACTGAACATCTATGAATAATCTCACGATGCATAAGAAGATAAACATGCCAACATCCCTGAAAAGAACCTCCAAAACTAGCAAACCATAGCTCAAGATCCATATGCATGAGAAGATAAAGCATAAAACATAATGCATCTAAAAGTAGCAATGGGCAATACCTCTCAAATGATAAATTGATGAGTATACCATGAGTGGGAAATGAAAATGCTCCTCCAAGATATCCAAGTCATCATGAATCATCTAAAAATAATCTCCTCATAGGTCCATATTGAACTCACATCCAACCAAGGTGTAGGCTCCTTGGACTTCCAATTGAAACCTCAACAATGACTAACCGCATCAACAAATGTCTCTAATCACAAGAGATCTCCTAGCCTCACCCATGTCTTCAAATATCCATGAGTACCTATAACCAATCAATCCATGTCAAACTCCAAATGCAACATAGTACTATCATGAAGCTCCCAAGCAAATGATCAAAGAACCCAATACCAAGAGAACCAACAAGATCAATGTCAAAACTCCAATATTGAGAATCAGGAACACATAATGACATCATGATCTCACATCTCGAAGAAAGATCCTATGCTCCAATGAACATATCATGCACCTGTATCATGCCAACACTCTAAACTAGTAATCAAGAGTACATCCTGACATAACATCACCATCCTATCAAATAAGGATCACATGTCAAATGACAAATCATGACACCTCAACCAAAGACTAAAGAGTCCTTTATGGCTAACCAAGATGTCAACATCTCCAAATCACATGAAGATCATCAACCACCAAATAGTGAATCTACATCATTGCCACAAGCTCCCACTAAAACGTGATACCAAGATCTTCATGGCAACTTGATAACCAATAATTACCTTTGACCATATCAAACTTTAGGTTATGGGCTTTCTGCAATAGCTTCAGTACAGTAGTACTTACAGTTTTACCTTTATTTTATAAAATTGAAGCTCAATTACCAGAATACATGGGTATGGGCGTGGGGCAACTGTTATAAAAAACACAGTGCAGGGGTATGTGGGTATGGGTACATTTGACAGATAACTTTTCAAAAATCGAAAAACCAGTCATGAAGAAAAAATCATAAATGAAAGCAAATTGTTCCTCTTATATTTCCTTGAATATGTGATAATTTTCATTACAAATATACACTGAACAAACCTATATTTTCAAAAAAAAAAATTAGTGCTTTCTTTTTCTGAATCTTGTTAATGTGTCTTTGTACGCACTTCAACTTTGCTGCTGGTTCCTATCTTTGAATGAGGGGGGATGTCTTGTATGTAGTATTTTGACTTTAAGAGCTTGCTTTCTAAATTTCTTTTGTTCTTATATCACCAGAAATTCATTTGAGGAATCACTAGATGACCCCTCTCATCTATAGTCACCTCCTAAGGTACAGAGAATTTCCTTCATGCATTCCTGTTAAAGCCATTCAACCATCTCCAAAATAGGAAACTTTCCCTATGGTGCACATCTCTAGGATTCAGCAAGTTGAAGTTTCATCAAAAACAAAAGAAAATAAAGTCAAGCTTAGAAGTCTCCAAGATAAACCTGATCTAAGTGTCAAAAGCGGACAGAAAGACATTAGTATGAATAGAATGGTTGATATACCAAAGACTTTACCATCCTTAGGCAAACAACAGTGCATTTCTAAGAAAAATTAGAGCTGCAGAGAATTGATTGAACATTGTAAAGAGGAATTTTGTAGTGTATTTCTCATCATTAAACAGGAAGACATTTATAGGAACACAATGGTTGACAACCAAGATTTTACAATCATTAGGCAAACAACAGTGTGTTTATAAGGAAACCAGAGCTTGCAGAGATTTGATTTGACATTGTAAAAAGAAATTTTTAAGTGTATTTCTATCAACAAGATATCAATGGAAAATGAGATTAAAATCTTATCCAAGGTTAAAGAAGTAATGAATGCACATTCAAAACACAGAAAAAAAGGAAACTCTAGTTTGAACATTAGTTCCCTAATACTTTCTTTAACCAAAATTGATAAAGTGAAAAAAAATTATACTAGTCTCCATAAAGACCAAAAGTGGCCAATGGCTTTGGGGATTACATTGTATATAATACATTGAGTGCAGAAGCTGAGTACAAACTCCAAGATGAAACAAAGTGGCATATCACATTGCACTCATTCATTTCTCTTCCAACAAGTCCTTCTCTGCGAGAATATAATCACAAACGTGTAAAAACAAAGAAACACAACTAAGAGCACCATGCCTGAACTTACACTTATCAACTAAAAATGATTTGCTCAGTTCAGTTGATGCATCAACTTGAATTGATTAATTGATTTCTGTTTGTGCTATACCCTTTCTGTGGCAGTGCAATGAACTTTTGTGTTAAATGACAGAAACCAGCTCGACTAAATATTTTCTATCCAAGCAAAAGGTTGCAACTGTAAGAGTAAAATGAAAATACTAGATAGACACCTGTCTGTTGAAAAACAGAACTCACAGTGCCCATCCAAGAGACATATGAGCACACTCTTCCAACCAAATATTTGTGTCCACACAATAAGACAACTCTGCACCAAATCTCTTTCCTTCCTTTATATCAAGGATGCTACTGTCATGACATCCATTTCAATGGGGAACTCAAAGGCCAATTTGAGCAACAGTTTCTAACTTTCATTCAATCACTGTAGCAAACTGCTAACTTACTGCAATCTAAAACTTTATTGGCTGAGCCAAAGCTGATAAATCATAAAAGCAATAGCTTCAACCAAAACATTAGCTTTCCTTTCATGCATTTAAAACCCTGTTTGTCAGGTCCTGTCCACCTGAATAGGCGATCTGTCCATAGTTGAAAGTACTTGAGGCATTGACATCCCTCCCGATAGCACAATCTCTGCACAAGAGCATTTGACATTCAGAGGTAATTTAGTAAAACTAAAAGACAATTTCCAATCATTTCCTCTTTAATTCACCATGACATATCAGCAACAAGAATCTGTAACATGTGCAACTTAAATGAAGTACAAGACTAAATGGTAAATACATTTTCTTCTAACATGTCCAGTAAATAATGATATTGGGCGCAATTACACAGTGTTATTTGCAATCATAACCTTATCCATGAAATCTTAAACCAATACAATCAAACAATGCGTGGAGAATTTATTGTAAAACTAAACAGTAGTAGAAAGAATCTTTTAAATAACTAGACATGCTTTTGATATGCCCTACAGACTGGTTTGGCCTGAAGTTTGTCAAAAGTTATCTGATCTAAAATAAGATTTCAACATATGTTTCCCATAAGGCAATTGTGTCAGTGCATTATTTTATTACTTGCATTTAGTTATTTACTTTATCGCATATATGCAACTACCATAAGCTTACTTAAGTATGCATCTACTTAGGTAGGTTTCATTTGCTTTGTTAAGCTACTAATTATGTGTCCACTTTGATTTGAGGTAATCAATGATACATCTTACAGATTGGTTTGGCCTAAAGTTTGTCAAAAGTCATCTGATATAAAACAAAATACCATCATTTCACAATTCAATGTATGTTTCCCATAAGACAATTGTGTTGGTGCACTAATTTATTTCTTGCATTTAGTTATTTACTTTATTGCATATTATGCACCTAGGACAAGCTTACTTAGGTATATTTCAGTTGCTTTATGAAACTAATAATGGCATGAATACTCCTTGATTTGAGGTAATCAAGTGCCACCACCACCTCATCAATCCTCAATTGATAGCAATTAGGTGCCACCTATGTATTTATTATTTGAGTAACTCGTCTAATTAACTAATGACCTCTTGGACATGTGCCATCTTCACTCGTGAATCCAAGAGGCCTATTTATTTGTACTTCATCCATCCATTTGGTGGTTGCATTGATAATTATAATCCTCTATTTTAGAATATCAATTTCTATTGCATTTTGTAACCTCTGTTGCGTCTAGGCTTTCTGCTATTGTAACTTTCTTCTATCATCTAGATCCTAGGAACATGTGCTCATTGATTTGGGTTCCCATCAAATCTTACATGATATCAAAGTTGAATGGTGGGTTGAAGCCTATTTGATTCCATTGATGGTGTTCGGGTTTCATTTGTGGGATTGGTGCAAATCCTTGTTTTTAGAGCTTCCTGGATCAGACCGGACCCTGCCATCATGATTAGAATGCCCAAAAACATAATAATTGACTATCAAATCATTGACTTTAGAGCACATTACCCAAAGCTCTATAAATATTCCTCAACTCCTGTCATATAGACCGTACTATTCACTAGCACAAGCTTTGTGTATTAATTCCAACAAACATTTATAAATTCTATGGATTTTCTTTTTTGACTTCATAGGTTATTTTATTAATAGAGGGTACAAGATGTACCCCATACCTACAAGCGCATATAGGGCCCTCTTTGCCCCATTGCACCAGTTGAGGTACATGCTGAGGTCAACACACCCCCATGGGCTCACCTAGCAATCATGCCCTTCCAGGTAGGGAAAACTCCACCAGCCAACATCTATACAACCCACAAAACTAATCTACTCCTCGAGCAAAATATATGAGGAATATTCCACTCTATACAAACATTCCTCAAGCACAAGCAATTTTTTATCCACCTACAACGATTTTCAAAATTCACAAAAACAGTTTTGAAATTTTCCAATGGTTTGGACCAACCAAAAGTTGGTTTTAGATTTTTCAAAAGATTCCTAACATATTCTGTGATCTTTGCTTAAAAGTGGTTTCAGGGTGGTGGTTTACTAGCCATTGGGCAGTAAAAGGCAATTTTTTGGTTTTCTGATTTCTCACATCAACCCCACATCAATAGAAATGCTCCCAATTCTAACTCCTTGCCAATGGTGTTTTGCTTTTAACACTTAAACTTCATGAGCTCCATTCTCAGACATCCAGGGTCAGATTTCAGTGTAATTATTTTATCTACACTACTATTATGGTGGTTTTGCAGTGGTGCAATCCATTTATGATTTTGGTATCTGATTTTCCTAGAAATCACAATTTGTCATAGGTGTTGTTAAGCATTCTCATTTTGAGAACTTTTGAGGCTCTATTTGAGCTTATACAAAAGAATTTTTAGGTGTCTATTTCTCTACAGTGGATTATTTTTCACATACTTTCTATAATGTCCCCATTTTTACGACGTCCTCTTTCGGCTGGGTTGATTCAGGCACACTTACTAAAATAGTAAGTGTTATTTTTAGCAGGGGGGTCTGTCATGTTGCTTCGGTCTCTGGTGAGGCCTTTTTGAGCGTTTCAACTTCTCACTGGTTCAAGCTTCAGGGCATTATTTACTTTTTTTAGTACTTACTAAAAATAGTAAGTCAATTAGGGTTGACCGACTTGCAAGGTTGGTCCTGGTCAGGCAAGTCAATGTTGCATATTCTGTTGATAAAGTCACTTCGAGGGAATTATTTTAATATTTGAGAGTTACCTTGGGAAATGTGCTTTAAAAAGTAACTTTATAATATTAAGTTTCAAAAAAGGGTCATAAGGGGGACTTAATTAATAAAGTGACCAAGGGGCGCCTAGTCTCATGACTTGAGGTTGTTTTTAAAAGCTAAATTATATTTTCTTCCTTGAGTGCCCAAACTATGGAGGGAAATATTAAAATTAAAGTTTAAAATCATTTGCTGGAGTTTGGCGTGAGTTTTAGGTGTCTATTTTTTTACAGTGGATTATTTTTCACTACTTTCTTATGGTACCTTCTTTTTTTTCAATTTTTTTTAAATCCATAGTTTCAAACATATTAACTTATTTTGGCATCTATTAAAAACTAAGATCAAGACCACTTTGTAGATTTTGGCAAGTGGCAATTGTTTTCACACTATTTATAAAGTGCCACCTTTTCTTTGCAGGAGGGATCTTTTGGTTAGATGTTATGGGGAGGTCTGTTGATTGAATCACTTGTTATCACACTATTTATAAGGTGCCACCATTATTCTTTGTTGGGCGGGCGAGAGGGCGAGGGGGGGCTTGTTCATCATGGGTTTTAGTCATTAATTCCACGCATTTGTTGCCTTTTTAAATAAACAAAACTATAAGTCTTGGAGGAAAGGGATCCTAAAATATTGTGAGCGGAAGGAACTCTTGCCCTTTCTCTATGGACTCACTCTTGAACTATGTGGTTCTAGGGAGAAGATAGATTGGGCAAGCAAGAAGCTATGTCCTTAACATCATTGAGATGACTATTACTCTAAAATGTATTATGTTACAATCATATTAAGTGTCCTTGTATGCTTTGGCTAAATGTTTGGGAGTTTCTTGGGGATGCAAATGATCTTCCAATCTCCAACGATGTCATCTTGGACAAGTTTGCACCCATAGTTGTTCTTGATTCATCTCCTCCAATACATGTAGCTTCAACAGTTGTTCATACTCAAGCATCTAATGTGGACACATCATGGAATGAGTAGTGTAGTCACATGACATGCACTAAGACTCCACCTCCACCTACTATTTCCACCAAATTGAATGTTGATTCATCAAGGACTTTCAATGATTTTGTTCAGCAAGTTTATATGTTTTCTTTATCATTGGAATGTCTACTTATTAGATATACATCACATGTTTGTAGAATATCATATTCAAAATTTTGATGACAACATTGAGAACATTTGTCTCCTCTTTGATGACAGCTCCTATGGAGTTGCATCTCCTTCTCAAAATATTATGAAGGTGCATTATGACCCTTCTATTCTTTCTCCACCTCTACATGGTTCTATCTTGGCACATCTTGCAATTGTTCTCCTCCTCAAAATGTTATTAAGGTGCATTATGACCTTCTATTCTTTCTCCACCTCTACATGCTTCTATCTTGGCACATCTTGCAATTGTTCATCAGCCCATTGATTTGACTCCATCACCATCAATACCTTTTGTAGGAGTACCTAATTCTTCTTGGTTCAAACCTCATATCTATGTTGAGAGCCATTCTTATATGGTTACTATTCCTGAATCTTGCATGGTACTTGGTCTCATTTGTCATGTTTACCCTTTTCATCCCATTTTTTGAGTGAGAATTCAGCAAATTGGCAGCTCAAGGTTTCTTTCTTTTGAAATAAAGATGCATCACTTGTTGTAGAGGGGCCTACTATAGCACTCATGATGTGACTATATGTGCCTATATTCTCTTTCTTCTATGTACAGGCATTCACAGGTCTCATCTTATCGGTCTCTCTTTCTTCTCATTTGGTGAGGGGCTGGTGGAGGGGTTTTTATTTTCTTCCGGGGGGACATATTCTACATGGGTACCTAACATGGCTACACATTTGTTGGAGCTTATTTGATGCATTGTTTTTACTTCTTGCATTTAATTATTTACTTAGTTGCATATTACACACCTCGAATAAACTTAGGTAGGTTTTATTTGCTTTGTTGAGCTAATAATGACGTGTACACCTTGATTTGAGGCAACATAATGACCCTTGGCTAAAATATTCATATAAAACACTTAGATCATAATTACCCACCAAAACATTTTGACAATAGATTGCAGATATAGTAAGAACACAACAGATTTGCACACATAATACTGATTGGAATTAAATACTTTATTCAGATATTTCATTTAAGTTCGATTTTATTATAGATGATTGCAAAGGTTTACCTCTGCATAAGTTTCAAATATATTTTAAAAAAATACCAAAAATGTTGAAATGCTCAAAACAATGAAGTCCTCTGAACACTTGAAATTCAAATGCAACCTCCATATAAAGTTGTTCTCAGGAATCCAAAAGGGTTTTGTCCTCCGAACTCCAAGAAACCAATGGGGTTTTGTCCATTGATCTAGAAAACCTAAGGGTTTTTGTCCTCAAATCCAATAGCGAAACACAAGTGCTCAAACTGGTTTATGGTTTCATAAGAATGGCTAAAGATGCAAATTGATGAAACTACCAACTTTATATAGAGGTTGAACTCCTAGCATGGGCCCGAAGTTTACCACCATTTCATTACATTCAAATTTGAAACTATTAATGGTGTCCTTGGCTAGCCATGATGATAGATGAAACTCTCCATTTGAACAACGAGGTATGACAAAAGGCATGTCAAAAGGTGAGGATCCAAGGAAATACATACTTGAAGGATGTAATGGCAAGAGGGACTAGGGAATTGGGAGTTAGGATGCCGAGTAAAGAGGTAGGGAGATTCCCAAAGGTTTGGGGAAGGAATGCATGAAAGAAGAAGAGAGGGTCAAGAGTTGGGAGAAACGAATACATTGTGCCGCAATGTAAGGGAAGAGAGAGTTTAGGAACACACAAACAGTTAGGGAGGGTGAAAAAGGATCAAGGATCAAGGAAATGATACAACCAATGCGATATAGGGCACAAGAGACAAAAAGGCCTGCAAACATTAGTGAAGTTGAATCGGGATTGGGGTGTTGGATTACCATGTGATATGAGAGAAGACTTGAGATCTTGTCGAGGTTTGAGAATCCTTGATGCGGTCACCTGTCATGCCCCCATTATGAATTAATTCATTATGAAAAGGCGGTGATTCCTTAGCTCCGTGATTATACTTTATGATAACAAATTAATAAAGGAGTTTATATGCAGCAAATAAGAGGCAACAGTTAAATAAGAAAAGGTGGCATCAATTAAGTTCTACTAAGGGACACCTCCCTTCATAAGGACATCTCTCCCCATATGGTCGCCCCTCTTGGGGATTTACAAGGTATAAATGTGGAGATCAAACAAGGGAAAGAGGCATGAGATCAAAGAAAATATATCTGCACACAGAAAAACAATTAGATCAGATCAGAATTAATTATCTGCACTCGGCAGACAAGGGCAGAATCAGCAGTTAATACATTTGCTTCTGAGAATATAGCAGTCTTATGTTTTAATAAATATTGTGGTATGCTCTATCATGATTATTGTGTATAATGATATATTTATTATTATATAATCTCTATGAATCTGGATATATTTAGTGTTTGGAATTCTTGACAAGCAACCATGAGGAGTGGGGGAAATACCAATAGGGTGAGCAGATACTAGATTTCTTTCTAAGTATGCCATTCCATGTTGGATGCCCGTGTGTCTGCCACTTGGGGCCAAGGGGTGAGTGTCCGCCCTTGGGCTTAGAAAGGGGAATCTACGGGCCTCCTATTGTAGCTCTGCGCTCCCGCCCCTCCCCCTCTCCCCCACTCCCCCACAATCTCTACATGGGTTGGTTGTTGGGATGTATTCAAGGAGTCTCAATCATAAGAAGGATGGATAAGGCAGCATGGATAGGGAAGGCAGTTTATCCACTAAGTACACCACCCCATGTTGGATGCATGTGTGCCTGCCACTTGGGGCCAAGAGGGATGGTATATCCACTCTTGGGCTTAGCATGGATAGCTTCAGGCGCCTTATCATGTTTCTCATCCAAGTCCTATTAGGATTAAACTTCTGCTATGCATTATGGATATTGTGTAGTTTATAAAATAATTATGTATTTTTACAAGGTTTAAATAGATAAGACATTTATTATATATGTTTTGATCATATGAATTATATTTCCAATATTGTCTAGCATGATTGCAGGACCTAAACCAAGTTTAATATTGCTTCAAGCATATAATTGGTTAGTTATAATCCTAACTACCTTAAATTTTTTATTCTAGGGCAAGATTTAGGGCAATCCCAAAAGGGGACATTACATCACCTTTAGGCATGATAGTAGGAAAACAAGCGAGAGCCTACAAGAGAGTAGGGAAAAAGAAATGGGGAAATGGAGAATGAAAGTAAGGCATGACAGTATAAGGAAGTTTCAAATCTCACATAGGTCTAGAAAATGACTCAAACACCCTTGTACTTAGGATTTGGGGTGGTACAAGTCCGCCTTTCCCAAAATTTCTTGCCCTCAAGCAATACAAATTTGGATGCTCCAAGATCTCTAGTCCTTCCCAAGTAGGATTTTTTGCAAATAGATTTTTCTAACAAATCAAGTACTCTATAATGCTTCTATTCCTCAACTTCTTCACCTTGTTCTCAATAACAATATGAGGCACCAATATGAGCTTTCCCTCGTCATCTAAGGGTGGCAATTACTTTGAAGGTGTGACATGTTCAAGGGCCCCCTTGAGGTGAGACACATGGAAAATATTATAAATTTTGAAAATATTATGAACCCTGCCATTTTTTAGTAATTCCAACTCATGCAACTTCACCACTTCTCAATATCTTGCAAGTCCCATAGAAGCATGGTTTGAGCTTTTTAGCCCCATTATTTTTTATGGTGGTTTCCTTGTAAGGCTACAATCTCAAAAGGACCATATCTCCAACATTAAATTATCTCTTTGTGCTGTTATGATCTGCATAGAATTTATGTTGATTATGGGCTTGCTAGAGGTGATCTTTGAGTGATCTCAATATGTCATGGCTACGCTCCACCAAGTCAATAGTTGTTGACACTCTACTATCTATGAACGCTAAATCAACAAAGGTTAATGCCATAAGTGGAGACAAACTAATAGACATATGGTGGGTAGTGTTGTTGTTGTGTTCTCCCAAATGCAAACCACTTAACCCAAGTTGATAGCTGATCTGAAACATAGTTCCTCAAGTAGCTTTCAACGCACTTATTCGCTATTTCTATTTGTCTATTTGTTTAGGGATGATAGCTTGTGCTAGGAGTGAATTCTACACTAACCAAATAAAATAATTCCAACCAAAAGGAGCTTAGGAACCTACTATCTCTATCATTGACAATATTTTTAGGTAATCCATGTAGCCTAAATACCTCTCTAAAGAATAAATCTACCACCTGATGTGCTTTGAATTTTGAAGAAATGGCAAAGAAGTGTGCATACTTAGTTAAGCTTTCATGACACAAATGCAATTTTTTTCCTACAACTTGGAGAGGCCTATGATGAAGTCCATGGATATGCTTTCCCACTTATAATTTAGTATAGGCCATGGCTGAGGCAAAGCCTACTGAAAAAAATGTGCTTTATTTTATTGTCAAGTCTTGCATTCTCTGATATGTTTGAAAGCATCCCTCGTGAGGTCCTTCCATGAGAATCTTTCTTTGATTTGCTTGTAGGTCTTGTAGTATCTTCAGTGTCCTACTAGAGGTGCATCATGGAAAGTTCTCAAAAGATTTCTCCTTCATTCTATATTCAAAGACAAAGAAAATTTTGTTTTTGTAAAGAATGAAATCATCTACTACTACAAGATTGTTATCTCCCACATTCCAATCAAGGTGGTCAATAGCAAATGCATTTTTAGCATCTTACCATAATAGAGACCTGCCAATCATAGAAGTAGAACATAGAGTAAGCATCCTAGAAAGAGCATCAACAAATACCATTTTTTCTTTCATGTCACTGTCTTCCGCTTCAAACTGCTTGCAAAGCACAAAAAATTCTTCAAATTATTTATGGGTTTTATTGCCCTATTCATCACCTTTCCGAAACATTTTGAATTTTGAAATTTCATTAACAAACGAGAAAGATACTGCAGTTTTACTGTGACTGTGTCATACTGTATAAAAAATGTGATTTTAAAATCAAAACCATATATTGTTGCTCTTACCAACTCGCCTATGCAGCAGTTTGGTTCAAATAAGAGTCTTCATTCTTCCATTGACATTCAATCTTCCATGAAGGAGGCTCAATGGATTTTCACAAGCACGAAGATGATTATTGCTCTGATATCATGTTGGAATAGAGAGTGCACACAATAATATTATTTCATTTCATTATAATAGAGAGTTTCATGCCATTTTGTCGCATTCAAATTTGAGACCATTAAAGGTGTCCATGGTCGGCCATGGTGATAGATGAAATTCTACATTCAAACGGCAAGGATCTAAGAAAAGGCATGCCAAAAGGCGGGGATCTGGGGAAATGGATACTTAAAAGATACAATGGCAAGAGGGACTAGGGAATTGGGAGTAAGGATGTCAAGCAAAGAGGTATGAAGAATTTTGAAAGTCGAGGGAATGAATGAATGAGCAAATAGGTGGTGTTTGGGGATTTAGAGAACTTGATATCTCATGCCATGATGCGAAGGAAGAGAGTCTAGCCACAAACAATTGGGGAAGGCGAGATAATCAATACCACGAGGATCAAGGATCAAAGAGATGATACACCAGATGTGATATGTGGAGCAAGAGCCAAAAAAGCCCACAAACACTAGTGAAGGTGATCAAGGATTTGAGTGTAGGATTACCAAGTACCATTGACCATGGAAGAAAAAGACTTGAGAACCCATCAGGGTTCAAGGATTGGGGATACTTGATGTGGCTGCCTTCAAGCAAGATGGTAGAAAAACGTGTAGGGGCCTACAACATAACACGAATGGGAAATGGGGAATGAAATGAAGGTGTGACTGTACAAGGAAGTCCATAATCCCACCCAAGGTAGGAAAATGACTCAGACACCCTCATACTTAGGATTTGGGACATTACCAACAATCAAGCCCCACCACTACCTCATCAATCCTTGATTGACAACAATTAAGTGTCACCTTTGTCTTAAATAAGTTAGCTTATCTCTTAACTGGGAATGATTGAGAGTCAACTCGTGACCTTTTGGATATGTGTCATCTTGACTTGTGCATCCAAGAGGCTGATTTATTTGTACTTCATCCATCCATTTGGTGGTTGGGCTGATTACTGAAATCCTCTATTTTTGAATAGCAATTCATATTGCATGTTGCAACCTCTCTTCTGTTATTGTAACTTTCTTCACTCACCTAAATCTTAGGATCATCTGCTCATTGATTTGGAATCCCATCGAATCTTACAAATTGCAATACAAAAAATCCACTAGGAAAGTAAAATAACTCAGCATAATAATGCACCAAAAAGAAGCCACAAACTATTATTATGTGTAGATGGAAGCAAATAGGGCTCACATAACAAAACTTGCAAAAGAACACCAAACTATTGATAGAATTTGGTGACTTCTGAGTAGAATATTTTTAACACATTTTAATTGAAATGTATCTAAAATAAAGGTATTATATCTTTCACTTGAAATGTTTGAAGAGGAACTCCTCTGCCCAAAAAAAAAATTCTCATATGCAGTACCAAATATGAGTGAAAGGAATTATAGCGCTTTAAACTCTTTCTTAGCAAATATCAGAACCCCTGACAGAAGTTCCCAACTTTGAATCTAATGTTGGTAATGTTCTCTGACGTTTCCATGGAAATTCATGGATGCATCCAGCACAAGTCTCAGATATTTGTGGGGTTAGCATTGGATTCAGTTTAAATCATAGGCAAGAAATCTTATTATTGAAATAATTGTTTGAAACATAGCAAATGCTAGTTTCTATATTCTACACAATATAATATATATGCTTATCTACACAAATAATTGACCGAGTCTTAACATCCTTGAGTTGAAAAATTCAAGAAACAAAGTACTGGCCACAACTTATAGTCCAGTTACTCTCTGGTTTCTCTTAAATCTACAGACAAAAGCAGAATAAGACAATTCTTGAAAAGGGATCTCTGACCCTACCAGGATGGCTCTGTGGTGACAAGAATTTCCCAGTTCTCTTCTAAAGGTTTAATCAATTGCAGTATTCCTCAAATAGAGTATCTAGATTATATATCTAAAAGTAAAGTTGAGAAGATTTGGATCTTTAAATGGATATATTGATGCTTGTTACATGAAAAGAAATCACAATAGTTGTATTATGTATAATTTCCAGTATCATACAGACTTAGACTAGGTTGATGAATTCAAGTGCCTTACCAATGCCTTCACGTACAGACAAGTTTGGTCTGATCACATCTCTTGAATTGATTAAAAATATGTCTCCAATGTATAGGTGGTTTGTAGGAACATATATACAGAAAAGCTCCTCCTCACCTATATCATGCTGAAATTACAGTATTAATGACAAACAAACATTTCAGACGACATCTCAATGAAAAAATCCATGTACCCAGGATATTAGAACAACAATAATGGAAGTGTACAATAATGTCTAGAAAACTAGAATTGAAGTTCAAGAAAACGACCCAATCAACACAAAGAACAAAATTCTACATCTTAAATAGAATATTCCAATAAAGAATAAATCCACAGAGTACAAATATTACCTGTAGAACAACAGAGGAAGTAATAAATCCAAAAGCATATTCTCCCACACGTGGGTGCCTTATGATGGCCACTTCTTTGAATGCCTGGGTATTTCGATCTGTGTTAAGATGAAAAAACATGTGATATGAATATAATCTCTACACTTTCAGCCTTAATGATCTGCCTAGTTATGTATTACAGGAAAAATCCCTTCAACCCTAAAATGAAGAATGACACAGTAATCATTACCAGGTGATATAGCTGCACTTATTTGTTTGGAAGCAGAGTAGATATGTTTGACAAGTGGCATTCGCTTAATGATCCACTCTCCAAACCCCAGAACAGAAGCCCCCATCCATGATGATACAGAAACCCCAACCAAGAAGATGAAGATTAATGAAGTTATAAAACCTAACCCTGCAAGATTAAAGAACATATGCATTTTCCTGAGTTCAAACACACCAGCACAAGAGAAATTATGGAAGGATAAACATTTTCTTGTGATCAAGAGATGGGTAAATCTTCTATTAGGAGAGATTGTAACTCACAAAATAAAAGGCATAATAAAAAGCACAAGTTACAACCAAATAATATGCAATTAGTGTTCAGTTGATTTGTTCCAAACTAATTATCCTCATATTTATTTTCTTGGTTCTTCCTGGTTATGTGCCATTGTCTATGTAATACAGAGTTGCACAGAAACGGTTATGTTTTGAGATATGGATACAAGTAGTTTTCAAGCCCCCTAATACACATTCAGCTGGAAATGGTAAGTGGTAACTGTAAAAATAAACACATATTCAATTATTCATCCATCTAAGATTCTAAATGCATACAAAGAAAACACTGAAAATATTTATTTTATATATTTTTTCATTTTTGTTTTATATTTTTAGTTTATAATATTTCTTTTGTTATATCATATTTGTCTCTTTGGTGATTTAAATATATATGTCAATGATTTATTTTTTATGTTCTATTTCTTTTGTAATTTTTGAATACTTTTTTATAACCCTAAACTAGACGATGTGGTGCTGTATCCATACATATTGATATGCCCAAAATATGGGCTCATCTATGCATAGAAGCAATAATCGTTAAAAAATTGTAGTAAATTGTGATTTATCTTTTCTCACCTCCCACACTGAGTTTTTCCCTAAAAAATCAGGATCCACAGTTAAATCACAAATGAATCCCAATAAAATCATGATCCACAGTTAAATCACAAGTTTCCACCATCTTTTGGCATTTAAAAAAAAAAATTAGGCATTTCTGGGTTTCTTCAAATTCTGAGACAACTTTTTTCTGGTTTTCCCTCACACGATTTTTCCTTAACACTAACCTGATCTTTTCCTGTTTTACTTTTAATCCTGATAAATGAAAAAAATCTATATCTTTTGGTTTACCGAGTTAATTCTAAACAAAGATTTTTGCTGCTGTATATATAAATACATTTCGATATGATATCCGTGCCATATCTAAGAGTATCATATCCATATATCCAATATATGAACACATGTATCTGGGGATGGCAAGGGTATGTGGCAACTCGAATGTAATAAGCTCATTAATAGTGTATATGAGTCGAAATGCATTTTTTATTAGGTGCAGTGGACCTCAGGATTATTTATAATCTAAGGTTAGTTATGCTACCACTCAATCACTCTATCTTGCTTCAATCCATTCATTTGGAGAGCCATTTACAATAAGTCAAACTAAATTGTGACTTCAAGTATGACCTGAACTTGGAACTACCGTCAATGATAACTTCAAGATGACATATCATATTTAATTGAGTTTGTTTGATTAGTTCAACTGTCTTTGTTATGAGTTAACGTGCCAACCAAGTGAATCAATTGATAGTTCTGGAATATAGCATCCAAAGTAGAATTAAAAATGATTTAGGATTCAGAGTTAACTGATAAATTGTGAGGTGTGCATCTCATTTGAAACAAGGTAACAAACTGAGTGCATAGGAAAATAGAACTATAGAGTAAAGAGGAAAATGAAAGGTTGTGATAGTTGGTCCTTCATGATTACCACCATATCTAATCATATTTCTTTTAAATAAAGAGCAATCAAAGAAAGTCCATGGACTTTCTTCATGTACTTTCTTCTTCTCAATTAATTAAATTGTCTTATTGATTGGGGCTCAAAAGACCTCCTCTAATTTTGACAGATTAGTACTCGATTGCACAAATCAAATCTCTAGTTGATTGTGTGAGGGATAATGATAACTCCAAAGTTGTGAGAGGCAATCATGATGACAAGAGTTCTATTAAAAGCACGACTGCTAATGTAAAATAGCTGTGTTGCTGGTTAGGCTTCTGGTTTGGTGGTTTGCCTATTTGTTTCCCATGATCACTACAGCTGGGTTTGGTTGTACAAGACACACACTTACACCCATACACCCACTATAGAGGATAGTGAGGATAGGGCCCTTTATACTCTTGCTAAAGCCCCTAATGTATAAAGGTTAAAGGTGTTGGAGGGGTGTCAACCCAATGCATCATGTTGCAACAAAGTTGCACAGATCAGTGTTGTGTGAGGTCAAAATGTGGAGGAAGCCCATATGTAGTTACTAAAAACAAGCACCACAACAGCAAAATTCATAGGATTTAACCTAACAGCGAAGAAAAAACACCATAATCTGGTTGGATGAAATCCATCAGATTTGAGGGGAGTGAGTGAACCAATGCAAGGAGCAGTATGAAAGGCCACAGTCAAACCGCAACTGGTAGCAGGTGAAATAAATGAACAATGCACTTGATACAACCATCAAGAGCCAACATCTGAAATTCAACACTCAGGGTATGCCAGAATAAAATGTGAAAGAGCCAGATCTGAAAATACATGGAGTTGGAAACAACTCTAATAGCAAACTGCTTTGACCTCACATACAAACTCATCTGCATGCTCTTCATTAATATAGAAAAAATGGATTCACAAGAGTGGCAATGAGTTCTAGCTGGAAAAGGCGAAGCAAATGCAAGATTACACCTCAATCAGTTCTATCATACACGCAATCAGGAAAAGCTCTAGTGAAGAAGGCCATTTCAAAGGAGAGAGAATATTTATAGGAATGGAGAGAACTGCAATTGTCTTTCATCATCATTGCAGATATACAGCATGCCAAACTTGTACTGCAACAGCTAGACCAAAAGATTTAACAAGATTTGGAAAAACTTCTGGAACAATCTGATCTTAGATGATAGGACAATAAAGATCGTTAAATCATCAACAAAATAATTACAGGATTCGCATGTAAGCTTATGATTGTTCCTCACAGATCTACATTCATAAGTAAACCAAAAGATTAAACAAGTCTTTGCAAAATCTCACCAAGGACCTGTGATATTAGAAAATAAGACAAACAGACAAATTAATTCATGCCATGTACATATTATAAAGCGGGAAACTGCACTAAGGAACATCATCACAACTCAGTCCCATCACAGAGATGAAGTCATTGCAATACTTAAATCCAAAGCTTCCAAGTCTACACAACACTAAGAGCTGAGAAAGCTGCTGCCCAGCTACTTAGGTTAAATGATAAAGCCAAAGAGGCAAAAATCAGGCTACAAAAAACCTTTAACGGGAGGAAACATTAGAGAGCAAGAAAGATCTCATTTATCATTGTAAACTCTACACAAAACCATGAAAAAAAATAAAAATTGTTACATAGTTACGATAATCAGATTTGATTCACAATACCAAGAAAATCCACATACGCAATGTCAACATACATGCAAGTATTACTCACCTACACATGAACCCGCTAAAGGAACCATATCTAGCTCTCTAGCATGCGCAATATGGTTTATAGTCCATAATCTACATGCCCATTGCTTGCTTATGCAATGCAAATGTTCAAGATGCTTGAGGGTATGACCCGGTATAGTATGATAACCATGGATTACTCAAAGCAATACATCAATGACACTGAAAATGACAATTGGTCAAAAAGTCTTAAGCACTTCGTGATCGTTTATCTTAAAAATAGTTTAAATTATCCAACTCAGGCCCTACCCTCCTTAGCTTGAGAATTTTTTCCAAAAATGTGTCCCAATGTTGACATTTAGTGTTCTATTATTTTTTAAATATAATAAGCAATCTCAAAATCGTAAGAGATAAACAACAGAATCATCCTATTATGAACATCATATCAAGTTGCCAATGAAAAGGATTTAAGATGAGAATCTGTGATACATGAATTCAAATGGTTATAACTAAAAGACACTTTCACAGTACAAATGGGCTTGACTGCCACGAATGAATGAGGTTACACATAACATTTAACCAATATCACCCAGCATGCTAGACTTATTCAGAATGGCGACATACAAGCTCATATAGTACCACATCACATCAATTCAAAGCAAGTAGGTAAAGCTCTAGCATATTCAATATTTTTGACTAATTTGCTTAGAGAACAGATTGATTGTTTGGAATTTACTATTAATTTGAGGGAGATATTATTTCTACTCCTACCATGGTAGAAACAAAAAGATATTCCCAGATCAAAGACCTAGTCAATGCTAAAACTCCACCTTAAAGAAATTGATCAGATGACTAGCTCATTGCATGAATTTAGACAATATACACATAGCTGAAAAACAGAAACCACTGCAACAATTAATTACAATGAGAAATGGAAAATACACAGTGAGTATGAAATCGTTATAATCCTAAAAACGGTAGGCATTTGGACTAAATGATTTAATGAACTTCCTATTACTGTCTAAGCTTTTGATTTTGTGTGGCAAACACCCACCAGAAACCTAGACACAGGAATGGAGGTTTAACAGCAGGATAGCAAGGTTGAAAGATACCTTGAAGATATCCAAGCAAATAAATAGACTAAAGCTGAGGTTTGAAGTGAACGTGCAGCTCATGATGACAGTTAAAACTCCCATATTGACATCGGTAACCAACTCCCACGAAAGCTTAAGGGTAAACCATGTCAAATGAAAGGTAAAATAGACATATCAAGACTCATGGATAATCTGTTGGTAAGACTCCTCCACAAGATGATGGAAGCAACAGAACAGAAACATATAAGGCTAAGTTGGATAATTAAACTCTCATAATATTGCTGGCAAGAAGTTAACTGGGTTCCTGAAATGAGCACAGTGGGCAATTTTGAAATACAAGAACAGGCATTTTGGAGCAACTGGCATAATATGGAAAATCAGCTCATAACAAACAGAAATTCAACTTACCAACAAAAAAGCAAAATGATAACAAACAATTAACAAAGTTAAGAGAGAAATGGTTTAAGCAAACAAAAATGCCAGCAGGGAATACCAAAAAAGAGCATCAAGAGGCAACCAATTATAAACCATAAGCTTTACAAAGGTGAGTAAAGACAGGTAGTCACTGTTAGTCAAATAACTGTAAAAGTCAGAACACAGTTCCTTAACAGGCAATAGTTACTGACAAGCAACAAGGAAGCAATTGGTGACCAGGTTAGCCAACCTTAACAGACAAGCGTGCTAGATCATGTCAAGTATACAGAGGATGAAAATACTTGTCTGTTAAAACAGTGCTCTCATTGGGCACAGACTCCTTCAATGAAAGAGGACATCACTATCACCTTGGAAGCTGTGAGTTCCAAGTTGCAGAGTTGTACATTGAAATACAAACGGGTGAGTAATGTATCCCCTAAAAGAAATATCAAGTGTAAAGCATAGATTATGCCCAACTGTTGTGATGTTGCTCAACCGTTGTGATGTTGCTAGATCATGTCAAGTATACAGAGGCTGAGAATACTTGTCTGTTAAAACAGTGCTCTCATTGGGCACAGATTCATTCAATGAAAGAGGGCAACACTATCACCTTGGAAGATGTGAGTTCCAAGTTGCTGAGTTGTACATTGAAATACAAATGGGTGAATAACGTATCCCATAAAAGAAATATCAAGTGTAAAACATAGATTGTGCCCAATTGTTGCGATGTGATGCTATTATGATAATTTTTGGTACAGCATACATGTATATAATTGAATTATTATTTACAGGAAGTAGACCTTAGATGGAATGGCATATCAGCACAAAAGTAAACTAAGCTTGAGTAATACAGTTAGATCAACTAAATCTTGACAAATAAATTTATAATTTGATAGGTATATGCTTAATAGAAAACAGAACTTACGGCATATCAGCATAAAAGTAAACTAAGCTTGAGTAATACAGTTAGATCAACTAAATCTTGACATATAAATTTATAATTTGATAGGTATACGCTTAATAGAAAATGGAACTTACGCTTTTTTAGAACATGGTAATATGAAAAATATGTTCAACTCCCATGATAGAATATTAGAAAGGAATGTTCAAAGGAGTCACTTTGGGATAAAAACCATGGCACTCATTATACTGAACAGAAAAAAATTGCTTACCAAAAATATTGATACCAAGTTGGGCATAGATAGGCGAGAAGAATCCATCCACAAAATGAATGAACCACCAAGTGATGTAAAAAGTGATTGCTATAGGAAATAGTATAACACTGCATAAAAAGTCCAAGGAAGTGTAGTAAGTATACAAGTATAAACCAACAGTGGAAACCAGAGAGGAAACAAACTAAAAGAATTTAACAAATATTTTATTTTCAACACTGTCATGCCTGCCTACCTCATTAGGTATTGTCCTAGACATGCAAAAGATCTCAACTGAGCATTGAAGTGTAATTAACAACATTAACAAAATATATGGCTAATGATATAATAATTGCATCCATTGAATGAAGGGAAACTTGAAGTATGGTCAAGTGTGACCATATCAAGTTTCCAAGCCCACTCTCCTGTTCTCTAAAGCTCTGCCCTTTTGTCAAATGAGATGAGTTCAAATGGTAAATCACAAGAACTTTCACAATGGAAATCAGTGTTCAAACCCCAGGAACATGTTACATGCTTAAAATTGTACAAAAGTTGAATGTTGAATCAGTTAATCTACCACATCCAACACTAGGTGCAGCATACAGTCTACCCCAACAGATGAGGCTAGGCACAAGTCTTGGGTGAATTTGACAGAAGAGATACCCCTCGATCATGGCATCTAAGACCAAAATCACCCCAGAAGAGAATATATTAAACCTGTCAAAAAACTGTTTGCTTATATTGAAGCTTTATCTGCAGGATCTGGTAATTTTTGTTTTGGCAGAAAATATGTCCACTCTAGTATTACCAGATTAAACAATATTATTTGAGAAATTTATAGACTGACAGTATTCTTTGGGATGCTAATGCATCGTGGCAATAGAGTTTAAGATGAGGTTTCTGAACTGTTTCCACATAGAACAAGGAATTAATGCAGTGGAACTGAGACAACTTGTAGTTCTATTAAATTGAAACATTCCATAGGCAACTTCTTATCTTAATGGAAATGGCAAGATTCCTGCAATTACTCATTTTGTCTTGTTAAATTAAAAAATTTCCTTTCAAATACAATTTATTTCCCATTTGCTCAAATGGCCTTGCAAAACAAGCTATAATGTTACAGAATATTCATCTCAAAGTGAATTTCACCCCAGTTCAAAATAGCATAATAGTTCCTGAATCATTCTTGAGAGTACTGGTAGTGATCAGAACTGGCTGAGGATAAGGTCACGTTTCACTAAACCATGAAAAGCTGGAAACAAATCTAGAATAATATTATTTGTTTTTATGTTTCAGTCCTACTCAATTGATCTGGATTGCAAGTTTTCAAGGAAAAATATAATATGTGCTTTTATTCAAGGCAACAAAGATAGTTTGTCCTTCTTTAATCACAGACCCAATTTGGCATTAATGCAGCAATATTGAAATCAGCTGTAATTCTATTCAATTGAAAGATTTCTGCAATTACTAGTTTTGTTAAACAAGAAAAAATGCCTGTCAACTCAACTTGTTTGCTGTTTGCTTCAATGGCCTTGCAAAGCAACCTAGAATGTTACAGAATGGCATCAAGACATGAAATTTCACCCAGATTCAAAATCACATAATCAAACATACAAGTTCCAGTCATTCTTGAGAATGCTGGTGGTGGCTACAATTGGCTGAAGATTAGGTCACTTTTATCTACCATGAAAACTGAAAATTAATCTAAAGTGGTAAAGTTGCCTTTATGTTTCATTGACTTGATTGTTCCGGCAAGCACGTTTTAAGAGAAAGATATATTCCATGCTTGTTTCCCGACAATACAGATTGTTAGTTTACTCCTATTTGAACATAAACCTGATTTCGTTTTGAATTTGTGTGACATTATTATTTGAATCAAATAACCTGCTGTTGCTTTTGGAATTCAGCTACTAATGCTGTGAGCATGTAATGAAGAATGTACAGAAGCACCACAACCATTCATCTAAATTTAAAAGGGTACTATTAAATGACCTACAAAATGTGACAAAAAACTCATAATATGACACTAATTTATGCTGCTTCAGTATATTATCATGACTGTGACCTATCAACGCATGCTTCTGAAATGTTCCAACACATTTTCTGTCTCAAACTTATTCTCTTGAAAGGGTTTCTTTCAGGCAAACACACTAACTCCCATCTTTATCTGCAGAATAGGGTTTCAGACCTGACATATTCTATCAAAATTCAAATGTCAAACTAAAAGGGCATGCCTGCAAGCAGCTCGCCTTTCATGAGATGACAAGATAAAATCAATAAAAACATGAATGTGGTATTGAGGAGAATGATGTTACTCAAGGTCACACTTCAATTTAAAGGACAAGACAGTCTGGAAAACAAGGCCAATCTTCAATCTAAAGGGCAAGATAATCTGGAAAGTAGGAAACACTTCAATCTAAAGGGAAAGACAATCTAAAAGACAAGGTCACACTTGTCACACTTTCATCTAAGGGGCAAGACAATCTGAGAAACAAGGTCACTTCAATCTAGAGGGCAAGCCACAAGACAATCTGGAAAACAAGGTCACATTTCAATCTGAGGGGCAAGGTAATCTGGAAAATTCCCATTGTCAGGTGCTAAAGTAAAAAGTAAATTACAAACAACAAAAACTATTAGTTTGGATCATAATTCTTACCATCCACTCATAAACTTTTTTGATGCCCAACTCCGCAGCACCTTATAGAAAGCCTGGACAACAAAAACTTTAATATAAGATATGGCGTAATGAAAACCAAACCCCCCATAATCTTGAAAGCAGGTAAGAACAGTAACTAAAAGTTTGCTATCATGTTATACAAGAAACCATAAAAACATTTTCTGGTATTGTTTTCTAGGTCCATTTAGATTTGTAACTATTTTAATATTTTGTTTCCTTTCACACTAGACAAGAATAGCATCGATTTAAAAAATAGGTGCAGAGTGCAGACCCTTTTGAAAGGCAACAAATACAAGAGAGCAATGCATCGGGTGAAAGTAGATTCAACAACTCCAGCAAGAAATTATATTACATCAATTTGCACTTCCAAAACATTTTTCAAAAACAAACTGGAATGTGGAAATTGTCAACTGCAATTTCTTTTATGTCTATTCACACAATCATTCACATTGCCTACAGGCTTCATTATGTAAGCAACATGGATGGCAAAAACAAAATCATGTAAAAGGTATAGACAGAAATAACTAACACGGAATTCCTGTTAAATATTTTGTCATTGATGTCAAAGGTACCTGGCACTGTCGTGACTTATCTGGAGTTTTTCGCTTCTCATAAGTGTAGCTGTAGATGATCATTCTGAAGAAGATGTGTATTGCATTGCTCAGAAATCGCCTTATGCCTTGCTGCTTCAGTTTTCAGTCTGTGTGTCTTGAAGTTTCAGAAATACAAGCTTGGCTCAGAGTATGCCGATTTCTTCAACAAGCTTTGTAAAGTGTTATGATCCATATGATATACAAATAGAATGCAAAAATCTATATCAAATGTGATAATAGTCATGAGTCTATGGATTCAGACGTATTTTTTGTTTTTAAAGAGTGTTATTTTGTAATGCCTGGAATATGTATCTCGACGGCCTGTGGAATATTATGGATGCAGTATCATGTTGAAGAATATCAGTTTATGGGGTGGCTCATGTTGAATTTATTTTTCCCTGGCACGTCTATTTCTGGTGACGGCTTATGGTCAGTGATGGCTTATAGTCAGCGACAGCTTTATGTGTGTGGTCGTGCTAAGTAACTTCTATTGCAGCAATAAGTTTATTATTTGAATACTGCACTTATAGAATGCCTTCGTGGCATTTCTCCTATGCTGCATCGTCTTTTTTGGGCGGGCGTGGTTATTCAAATGGTTTTATTTTTGCATAGGCTGAATTCGTGGTGTTGAAGAAAAAAAAGAAGTGATCATTCTAAAAAATTGCTATCGCTACCATTTTTGGGTGTGCTGCGTGAAGTGGAGTAGTGCGTGTTAATTCACAAGAGGATTTGATTATTAAAACGCCATCGCTTTCACTGGTCTAAAAATGGGCTGTGTTCATGGGTGCGAATGTGACCATAGATGTGGTGAATCTTACTGCCATCATTACCATTCATTTAGCAAAGGCTGCTTAATGAGATAGTGGTGTTTTTATTCTGGCTTTTATTGAGGATTCTGAGTTTTGAAAGAGTGTAGTAGAAGACGTGCCATGTGTGTAAATCCTTTTGTTCTGGTATTATGTGTTAATGATATAGCAGCTTCGGTAGTTCCTTCCAGCTCAGCTCTTTCGTGGAAACATAAATTAGATGATAGCCGTTGGCTATCTAATTTATATTCGTGTTATCTTCATCTCATAGCATGGCCGACTTAAGAAGATGCGTATCTATCTTGATCTTTTATTAGAAGACAATTAATATTTGTTTATTAATTAGAGTCGTCTTCATTCTCCTTGGGACATGATCTTTAAAGTGGCCGACCTCTTGTGAAGAGGTGTGAATACTCATTCAGGCCGATATATGTTCAAAGAGCCTCGAACAAATAAAGCGATATAGATTATTTGATTGAGGCCGACATTCATTAAAGAAGAGTTGAGATTGCTTGGAGCCGACATCATATCTTAGAGTCACGATTTCTTAAGAGGCCGACATGAAGGATTTGTCTCTCCATTCATTTGTATATATATACAGAATGTTTGTCCATTGTTCATCACCAATCTAGCAAAGTTCGGTCATTCACATCAGTTTTATATCAGATGATAAAGTGCGAACAGATCAGTTCATCAAGTGCGAATATATCAGTTCATCAAGTGCGAATTCATCTGATGTTCAAGTGCGAATTTATCTAATAAGCAAGGTGCAAAATCAAGAAACAGGGCGAACACACTCAGCGCCAAGTCTTTACTCAGTGCGAACTTTACACAGTGTGAAGATCATGCAGATTAAAGACCATTCAGTGCAAAGCGAACATTGCCAGATCTGTGTTCAGTCATTGCCAGGTGTGATTTAGCAGGTTGTCATCTGTCATTCCATATTGCCAGGTGCTGTATATCGGTCTTGTGTTAGACCTCATTGTAATGTGTGAAATTGCCACTGTTACATCAAATATAAGAGAGATCTTTGTTGCTGGGTTTTTCTCCCTCAAGAGGAGGGTTTTCCCAGAGTATATGCTGTGTTATTTTGTCTGATTTTGAATTATTTTCTGTGCATTTAATCTGTTCACATAAATTTAACATTATGTATGTTGACTGAGCCGATTTAGTGAAGTTTGGAAGTCATACTATATCAGGGAGTTCATGGTTATTCATAATATGTTATCCTATCATTTAAGGTACGGGCTGTGCAATGAGTTTGGGTCCTTTTTGCTGTTTCAGAACTCCACAATGTCTTTATCGACTTTCATCAGCATGTTTGTGGAATGCTGAATGAAGATTACTGAAATTATCTTGAAGCTACCTGTATGTAGGTGCAGATTATTATTCAGTGAATAAATCAGATAAGGAAGTCACATTTCACTAATAGCACTGTGAGTATACTGGAATACATGAAGTCGTCCTTTTGGGAAGGCAGTTCCAGGTTGCAAGTTTGTTGCTGTTGAGCTCAGATTGAGGTAGTGCTCAGACTTTGATAGTGCTCAGTTTGAAGAGAATATGCATATGGAAGGATTTATTTCGAGTCAAGAAATCAGAATTCATGTGTTGTGAAACCTCTCAGTGAGTTGGTGCTTCAGCTGTTCAAAGTTGGTGCTCACTTGTGTAATCTGGAGATTGTTGTCTCCTGTGTTGGTGCCCTTTGAAGTTAATGAAAGCAATTGTTCTGCTGTGGTTTTTTACCCGAAAGGGTTTTTCACGTGAAATTGGTATTCTTCTTGTTTATGTTTGCTCTTACTGTTTCATTGCTGATTCTTATGGTTTAAAGTTTTAAAATACTGATTCACACCCCCTCCTCCCCCCCCCTCAGTATTTTCTGTGTGCTCTTCAATTCCCCCATCAATAAGACTAACTCATTAATGTTCAGTACAAGAACATTGTAGATTTCTCTAAATTGGAGCATACAGAGAAAGAAATGCTTACAAAATGTGAAATTCATAATTAACACATCCTCTGTCATGCTAATACACAAATATTGAGATAATGTCCTCAAACATTATGCAAGGGCAAACCATCAATGTTCCATTTCTCCACATGAGCCTTTTATTATGCAATATTTTGCAAAATACCATCCAGAATAGATGAGATCTCAAATGAGATTTATTATTACCTGCTACAAGGAGAGGAAAAATGGTATTATATCGATCAAGAAGCACTATAAAAAGCAAATACTAAAGACTTCAAAGCACTATCTACTGTGGATAATATAGACACCAAGATACGTACTAAAGCTTTATTGTACTAGGAATAATAAAAGGTATAAAGTTGGAGTTGTCATTTGTTATTGAACTTTTATATGTTATATTGTTAATAGTTGTGGTTTATATGATGTACAACATTGTGTTCATAAGCAATGTACAAGACAACAGTTGTTGTGTACAAGGCTAATTGTTCTTTGGTTGACGAGTGGTTGTGTCCAACCATTGTGATAATTTCCTCAGATGGTTTATTATTTTACATTGTTCCTTGCTACATGTAACAATCCATATGTGATAAATGATATTTCTTTGTGGAATTTTTTGTGTTCTGTGTATGGGATGTCCCCATTGTTTTCTACCATGTTTGTTTTCATTTAATACATTTCCACCTCTACATTTTTGGCATTGCTTCCTAGTGATTGGGTATTGAGGATTAGGCCATTGTGAAGACATTACACAAAATGCTGAAAATTACGAAACTAGAAAAGTTAATTGGGAGACAATTTGATCCAAGCGAAGCCCATAGGAAAGAAGCAGCAAAGTTTACAACTAATTTGTGTGTGGTCAGGCACATAGTAATTATTGTGTTCTATATGGATGGGATGTCACTATTATTAATTTTTTGAGAGCTACACGTTCATAATATTATTCTGTATTCTATATATCATCTCACATTCAATACACATTACACACTTATATAGGAGTTTAATCTCCTATACTATAGGAACCACTGCCTAATAATAAGAGTTGTTCTAACAACTCAAATACGATCCCAACCAATTCTTCTCACACCTTGAAAAGTTACATAAGCTGTTACTACAACTCACTTCATCTCATTCACTCACACACTATTATTCTACCCCGTGTGAACACTAACATGAATTCCTAACACCCTCCCCCCCCAACTAGTGGAAAGATGGGGAGAAAGTACATCACATGAACTGGAAACAAAACCATATGCACATGCATGCTTTTAGGTCTGCATACTGCTGTCTGGATCTTGCTGCACATGATCACCTACATACAAGAACTTATCCCACTTTCACTTCCAGTATCACCGGCCAATCACACTTCCAAGAAGTTTGACAATCAAAGGATCTCTGCAGTCAACCACTCTCCTATACAACTATTTACAATATCAATAACGTCTATATTCTCCCACTTTCAAACTTAACAAAGGAATGTTTACAATCTTCTCAATTGTAGCCACTATTGTTGACTATTGCCACTTGATCTCTAACAGCATAGAAAACTACCACTTCCACAGGAAGTTACTCTTGACTTTAGCTGATTTAATGTAGAGTGGAAATAGAATATTGGTGTTATATTCTCCCCCCACAATGTGAAATTTCCACTTATTTAAAAACACATAGAAAACAAAAGCACACATAGACACTAGAAGAAGATCAATAGAAGGTTAGGAGGAAGGCATGAGGCACAAATGCTCTAACAACACCTGTTGTCTCAAATGCACCTTCAGCCATATTAGTAATGACTTCTTCTGTTTGGGGATCAACAATTAGAATTTATTTAATTTTTTAGAATAAAACTACATGAGAATCAATTATAAATTAAGGTAATAGATCATAATAAATGATTATATCTATATAGTACACCACACAGAAATGAACAATGGACTATATTTAAAAAGAGACTCAGTGCCACATCTTCTCCTTAGATGTCTTCTTCTATCTTTTCTTCACAACATAGTTGGCAAACTCGACGAGTACTCGCCACTTTTTTACCTTGTCGAGTTACTCATGAGTTAACTCGCCAGTCAGACTCGCTGAGAATCTGGTGAGTACTTGCCAAACACTCAACAAGTTTGACAAAAAAACTCGCCAAACTTAATAAAAATGCAAAACACAAAAAAAAACGAAGGAAAAAAAGGGGAAAAAATAGTCAAAAGGATACGATTTTGCCCTATAAACGCATGAACACCCCTCACACAACACTTGGAGAGGAAATATTTTTCACAAACATGTGCCAAATACCTAATTTCTCCCTTAAGTGATAAAATTGTGAAAATGGTGTGTGACATGAAGTTTTGTGTGGTTTCAAAGATTTCTAATCTGTATGCGCTCATTCCAATTGACAAACCAATTTTATATATAATATGAAAAGATGTACAAGCATGCCCCATGCAACTATTTAGAAACCTCACTCCATTCTTGGTAGTGTAACTTCTTGCTATGATTCATAGCTTGTCCTCTCTTTGGAGAACCTTGTCTTTCCTATACTGCTGCCTTTGACATTGCATTCAGAGCTACATGCATAATTTCCAACGCTTTGTAAACTAAGGGCCATCAATGTTTCAATAGCTACACTGGTTCTCAAAAGAGGTTGCTCTCCTTTCCTTTCTCTTCAAAATGTTTAAAGAACGACACTTTCAACATATCCTCTCTTTGGGAAACTTGGACATGTCCTTGATGCCAAGTGGCCTCCAACACATGGCCATACAATTGATGTTCTTCCCACAAATTGAGCGTGGATGGAGATCTTTGTTGGTATGTGAAGTCGGTTTCTTTTTTCATGTGTTCAACATGTAGTTGCATGAATCACACTTTCTATTTTTGGAAAGTCTTCTGTGAAGAGGATTCAACAACTGAGATGTCTAATGCTTCTGAAAGTCATGTTTTTTGGCGATGATTCACAGATTGTTGTAACTGTGAAATTTTTCTTGAGAAATAAAAAATTGAGAGATCTTTATCCACGGTTTTTTCTTGGTGTATTGCCAGGCTTTCCATGTAAATCTTTGTGTTCTGTGTTTATTACTTTTCATATGATATTTCTGTACTGTTAATTTTCTCAACAATCTTCACATGGTAAATTGCATGGCCTATTCTTGTAAAATGGGAAATGTGGAAGATTCCTTTGCATACCTTCTTGTACTGCTTTTTTCTTGATTGGAAAAGGCTTGAAGAATCATAAAGTGCTAAACCCCTCCTTCGTTGGAAGGCTGCCCTCTCTTTGGATTTCCTTTAAACCCTTGCTTGATGATGCTACAACCTCCTTTATGTATGCAATGGTGCAGTGGTATTTTGGTTTCTTTTTTGAAAGACAAATTTGCTTTGGCTGCACTCGAGTATTCTCCAACTTCCACGGTAACACCAAAATATCCAAGACCTTCATATTGTGATCTTGCTTCTACCTCAATGAGGTTTCTAATCCCATGGTCCACCTTCGTCAACAACTTAGAGTCATTTTATTTGGCATGCTACTCAAGGATGCCATATCAATCATATGATGTTATCTCTTTCTATAAATAATAAAGAAGACTTGTTGAGAAGCTTATCATTTAACAAGAGTGATGCATTACTAATAAGCGGCACTTTAAGGAAGAAGATTTTAAGTTAAATTCAGCTCCTGAAGCATGATATCTTTTTATGCTGCAGGTCATCTGTGCAACATAATTAAGTTGAAACAAACAATGAAATTTTACCCAAAAATTTGAAGTGGTTAATGTTTATGAAAGAAATTTCCCAAAGCCTAACCAGCTTGCTTGTCAGCACATTGATATCTATGTTCTCGAGCAAAAGGACACCTTGATAGTACTGTTGTAGCATGCAGTTGTAATATGTTTTTGTCAAGCAGCAGCCTGTGTATCATCAACGTATTTTGTAATAATTACTATCCAAAATGCTTACAGATATAATTTAGATATTCGTTAAAAACTTAAAACCAGTTTCCAACCCAAAAATTGCATATACCATGATTTTAAATTATGGTAAATGGATCCTAAATTTTAAAAGGTAAACTATGTGTTTTAAATGTAACCCCATGAGGCCCATGTCCACGCTGAAAGGTATGCCAATCAAAAGTAACACTTACACGATCAAACCCAAACATTTTTGAGAAAGAGAAATTTGTTCCACCCATGTGCAAAGAAAAGAACAGGAAAAGGGCAAAGGAAAAGGAGGGGAAAATAATTAAATATATTAGTATGTGAAGTTGTAAAATATTATATTTACAGTTTTTTTTTTTTCAAAAAGCTAAATTCTTTTCAAACTGCTCCCAATTAAACTCGACTAAGTGAAAAGCTGGAGTGAAAGTGTTGCGTTTGTTTGCTAAATTTTTAATGCTGTGCAAGTTAGATTATTTCCCATTTTAAACTCCAGAAATAGAAAAGCACTTAAATCCCGGTGTATCACTACTGGAAGTGCTGTGCCACTAAGCTCGGTGGCAGTAGAACCTGATGAAAAGACTAGTAAGTCCCTTCGCCTATCCCGCTCTTTACTAAGTCTAGGTGTTCAATCGGTTAAAACTAAAACCTAAGAATGAACTTCACAACCTTGCAGAACTAATTCAAGACAGAGCAGAACAAAACCCTTGACAATCGTGATATGAAACCCTTCATAGGGTTTCAATTTTCTAAGCCAAACCTACCCTCCGGATCGAATGATACTAATTACATCTACCGCTCAAAAAGTCACAACACAGCTGCTAAGCACTTGAGAAAAATTAAAAACTCACCTCTTTTCCTGAGTGATAAGACGATGAAGATGATGGCGGCGATGACGGTTTGATATCGGCATCTTTGTCGCTCTCAGAGACAGGAATCAGCAGCTCTCTGTCTCTCGAACCCATCGAACTCTCGCATTTGTCATCGCCCATCACCATGGATGGATGCTAATTGGGTATACCTTCTCAGAAATCCTTGCTTTCAAACAGTTTGTTGCATCAAAAAGCTAAGATTCCTCTTAATCCTTAAAAACAGGAGAACTTGTAATTGAAGGAACGTGAAATACAGCGAAAAAGACTCCTGCTTATGTCTACATATCGTGGCGTGCGAACGTGAAATTACAAGAGGTCGTTCAAACTTCTCCAGGGAGCGAAAACAAAACGATAAATTGTACGAACGTTCCACCCAGCTACGACTTCGCTAGCGTCCCTAGATATTATCAAAACATCGTATGCCTGCCTAGGAAGACACCTATTGAAATAATTAATATTTAAAATCAATTTCACATTGCTTTCAATTTTTAATTAATTTTTATTTAAAAAATGCATCCATCGAATAAATGGTCGATTAGGTGTATTTGACTTATATGACATTGTTTCACTCGAGGAAAAGACAACTGTTGTGTTAGTAGGAGGGACATTGGAAATCACATGTAAATGTATTTATTAGTATTATTGACTATTATGTTTGTGGGAGGGCCATTGGAAGTTCCATAAGTATATATATTCATTAGCATTCAATTGACCATCATATTTTTGGGAGGGCCACTTTTATTGTGGTATTATTTTGGAAGTAATTTGTTAATATAGATTTAAGTTAATTAGATGAGTGTAATTAATAAGTCGATAATTACTTTAGATTAATTTGAAGTTAGGATTAATAGTTATTATGAGTAGATAAAATGTAATAAAAATTAAGTTTAATTAAAAAAATTATTTGCGTGGGTGGATGGGCAGGGATCTCTCCACATCAAGGGGTGGAGAGGTTGTCGTCAAGTGATGACGTTTGGCGGCCAATTTGGACCCTGCCTGGCTAAGTTAGCAACCCGATGTTCAAATGGAGTTTGAAAAGACAAGAAATTGGTGGTTGGTCTATCTCCTCGCGGCCACAGGAAGGAAGCTATTATTGTTTGGCGTGCCTTGGGTTGGCAGCATTGGCCATCATGACATATCGCCCGGAGAACTGGCATATTATGGTCTTAACCCCAGTTGTCATCGGACAGTGAATAGACAACGGGCCTTGGGACAGATGGACGGCAAGCAGTCAATCCGGTCGAGCGCGATGGTTAATGTACAGCATAATAAACTCATGGCAACCGACTCCTTTATACAGGTTGGTCGAGCTTCATTTTACCCACCATCTTCTATGTTTGTCTTTGGATTGCTCTACAATTAGTTATCGCGAAACGTTCTAAATTCGTTGTGGATATTTCGGGGGAAGCAGTGGTTAGTGTTGGACTCAACACTCCAATTCAGCTAGATTGTAAGGTGTGGCAAACGGCCTTTAAACACATCACCGACCAACAATTGAAGCGGATTCTTCTGAGGATCGATCCTCATGTGGTGGTGGCAGTGAAAATGGTGTTGGGGAAAGAATTTGTGCAGAACTGGAGTCCTTCAGGGTTAACACCCACATTGCCTCTCGTTTTCTCGCATCTCTCTTGGATGTGAGAATGCCAAAGGTGGAGGCAAAGGCCATCATTTGTAAATTGTTCAAGAATGAGATTCTGGGTGGTTTGGACGAGATGCTCAAATCTGCCTTGCTAGGGCGGGCGGGTCGTGGGCTCGTGATTTGCCTTTGGTGAAGGTGGTGGGAGAAGTTATTCACATATATCCCTTTCTGTTGGAGATCAAGGGCTTGGCGTTGTTTCGTCACTGCCAGATTGTGACCTATGGGGTCAGCTTCTTGAAGAAGTTTCTTGGACTGGTGACGGTGGATGGTCTGGACTAGATGGTGGAATTTGATCAATTCGCAAAACTGAATGGCTTTTAGCCTGGTTCTGTGGGATGGGTATGGTGGCACGCGTGGTGGTCTGTCTAGTGGGTCTAAAAGTTTATGTACGTAAATTATTTTGTTGCTTCCAGTTCTTTTTTGGGGTCCATTTGGTTGGTTGCGGATTTGGTGGGAGTCGATTGTTTGTCTTGGTGGCCAATTTATACAATTTTGTGGGTCTTTCAGGGATTGGGTTGCATTCTGAAATATTTTTCCCTGCTTTGCAGACGTACTGTAATATTTTTTGATAGCTAATACAATACTCCTCTTACGAATCAAAAAAGAAAATCTTTGGATTTTGATGATGGGGAATGTATGTAATGAAATTGAAAAATAAGAAATAATAAAGACAGAAAAAATCAAATTTTAATTCTACGTTACAAATATCGTTGTAAATTACAAATATGAAAGATGTTGATTCATCTATTGGAATGTGGATGCTAAATCTTAGCAACATAACATTGATTTGATGATTGATTTAACTGGTAGTAGATTTTGGCAAAGTTGATTTGCATAACATGAGATCTAATTGATGAATGAATGATCCTATTTATAGAATTTTTGAAGAAAAATTAAATAGGAGATGAGGATAAGATTAAACACTTTAGTTAATTGAGTTGACTATGGAGTCAACTCAACTAGAAAATCCAAATTTATCATTTCAAGTCATGAAGAGATAATATTGATTTATTTAATTTGATTGATGGATAGTTGTGCACATAAAATTTCCATTTGTAGGTTGAATTGATCGAGGGAAGAGGAAGAAGTTTCTAAAATAAAGTGAAAATTAATTGGAGTTAATTGAAGAGTTGGAAAAGGAAATTTAATTTAAAAAATGAAAATTAGTTGGCATTTAATTACATAAATAAATATCATTTAATTAAATGGATAATGAGAATTAGTAAATGATGTGATAATTATTAAATGATAAATGATTTGATTAATGTGATAGGTGATTAATGTGATGAAATAGTAATCATGATAAATTAATGATCGACTATTATGAGAATAATTAAGGGAATATTTTTAGTGCCTACATAAAAATGTTGTAATAGATATCAAGCACTGATTTGTCAATGTTCTACATTTTTCTGGATGATTTGGATGAAGATCTTCAATATAGAAAATTCACTACATTGACAATATTCCTTATTTGACCTAAATTGTAAATTTTCTTCTTCTTCACAAATGAAGTGTTATAGGGTGTCATCATTCCATCTTCAATTGCATCCTTGCCTTCATGCATGCTCTACTTATGCAATAGGCTTTTAAGAACAAGATTATCTCTCAACTCGCATAGGCACTTCAAAACTATTTGATCTATTTCTAGATCAATAGTTAGTGCATGCTCAAAGGTTTTCAATATGACAATAAAATATTATTGCATCATTGGTTGGGTTCTTCCATGTCATCATGTAGTGGACTCCTCCATTCTCTAGCCCACACATAGTAAAGATAAGACAATAATGTTAGCTCATCTAAATGACATGACAATGCATCCCCAAACATTGTTAGAGATGTCAAAAACATGAGTGCACTATTGGTTTGAAGTAGGTTGACACTTTCCATTACATTATCATAATAACATACCATTTCTAGTGTGCCATTTGCTATGTGCTTCCATTTTCTTTTGTTAGGCCTTGTGCTTTTGAAGTGTTGTTCTTCCTGCATGTAATTCTCAAGCTTACAATTAATTGTAAATGAATTATTATACATTTGTAATTATGGGTTGTGATTCAAATGTGGTCAACATCCTCCACCTTGAGGGCCAAGGTGCCTTCATAATGTAATTGCTTGGTACTCAAATACCTTGAATTTTTATAATCTCCTAAGTCTCATGCCCCTACATTGCCCTATTTCTTTGTTCTCGCCCATTAAAAATTATTGATCCAAGAAATCATAAATGGGTTGAATTGGTTGAATCATGTTCAACTTGTACCTCATATTCATCAAAGTCCTCGTGTTGGGCTATTTTTAAAATTTTAAGACTAGGGAGTTATTGCTCAAGTTCTTGTGCACTTGTGGAGTTCCTATGGATATTTTCATTGTAATGCAAAGTTCTCCCTTACTCTATTTCCTTGTTTCCTTACCTTTCCTCTATCGCTATGAAGTTTTGGACCCCATGCACATATTTGCACTTTCCACAAAGTGCACTCTAGCATCCACTTCCCACACCATTGTTTCTTACAAGCTCTTTGACTCTACAAGGAATTTTACACCTCCCTTGGTCCTCTACACCTCCACATTTTTTACTTCCTCTAATCCTATATAGTTGTTAACTTCCCTTGCAAGTTTATACACCTCATGTACACTTACATCCAAGCTCCCCTTCCTCATAATTCTAATTTTCTTATCTTATTCCTTACCTCACATCTTGTGAAGCTTCAAACTCTATGTGTACAGCTACATATATGCACACATGCCTCTTAACCCTACTTTTCTACACTTCCATATTCTTGTTCCCTTTGTACCCCTTGTGTACTTGTAGAGGTTCTTTACACCTTTGCACTCCCCACCAAGTGAATCCTAAGTTATAAGTTCTATTGGCTCTCTCTTAATGACTTTCCTCCCTTTTGGGAACTTCCTTCCATCCTTCTTGATTTTGATTCCCCATGTCTTCACAATTTCTTTATGTGTGTGTCCATGAACATCTAGCTCTTCCTTGCAACTTGTGATATGCTTCCCCATCCTCTCTTCCTATTGATTCCTACTTATATACTTCTCCATGTCATGTACACTTGTCCAAAGATAGCTTCTAGTTCCATCTCAAGACCCTACCACTTGAACAATGACTTCAAATACTTCCTTCCCTACATGACCCAGAATACCATCAATGACCTAAATTTAATGTGATAAGATAGGGTATGGCCTCTATGGTACGCAATAATACAATATGTTAGTTGTAGGGGGAGTTTACCTACATAGAGATCCAAAGTATAGTCTTATATAATGGACTTTAAAAATGGGTACTAAGGCCACCTTTCTAGCCCAAAAGAATGTCCTAGTTTTCAAAGTTCATTTTATAGTTGATCCAAGGAAAATTATTATATAAAATTATTATTCTAACATATTCACCTAACAATAAGTTGAAGAAAGGTTA
This sequence comes from Sequoia sempervirens, assembly GCA_007258455.2. Classification (NCBI taxonomy): domain Eukaryota; kingdom Viridiplantae; phylum Streptophyta; class Pinopsida; order Cupressales; family Cupressaceae; genus Sequoia; species Sequoia sempervirens. The sequence goes on along the minus strand of VDFB02000013.1, from coordinate 148,696,509 downwards.
TTTTAGAGTTGGTCTCTATGCCAATTTTCTAACTTGGTTGTCAAGAGTATACAATAAGGGATCAATTTACACATGTGAAAACCACTTCTTGTGGCACCTTAGGCAAGTATCATGATGAAAACCCATTCATGGGCATCATGTGTAAGTCAACTAGCTATGTGAACCTTGAAATTGGGGGAAAGTTGTCTCATCCATTCCACCATACCTATCCATTCTATCATGTCATTCCATCATACTCATCCAGGTCATATCCATTTAGCCATGCCTCATCCATATTTCCTACTCACCTTGATCTTAACAATGGTTGGGAGAAGATGATGCATACTTTGGAAAACTCTTGACATAGTCATCCTTTGGCCTTGCACCATCTACCATAAATTAATTGCCTACAAGTACTACCTAATACCTATCTTGGATCAAGACGTGTTAGTCCTATATGATTTAGTCCTTAAAACATCTGCCCCTAAATACTTCCATCAATCCATATCCTCTCTATCCCATCCATTTTGCCAACCATTCCATCCACGCCAACATATCCTTATCTCTTAGCTTGGCTTACCCCTTTCCATTGGTTCCACCATCAAAATGACAAACAAATCAAACAATTATCCAACATATTCCTAATTTATAATCATGCTCCACAAAAAACTCTATCCATTTTGTAACCCTTTAATTTGAACATACCCCATCCAAAATATTGCATCCATCCAAACATATCCATAATATTTGTTCCTTATCTTGCTACAAGTTATGTTTCATCTATAATCAATCTAATCAATTGTCATTGGGTGTTTTTTTGAATCCTTGTATTGTTTTCAGGATGTGTCCTTTCCACATTCATAATGTTATCATCATCAATTAATCAATCAGTTTTTAGCTTAAATAGGGAAAAAATATAATCTAATCATCATTATTAATCCTTGGATCCAATCCTTCCATCCATCACATGCACCCTTGGATTCAACATGTTATTGGATACCAATTTGTGTATTTTTACATGTTTTGATTGCTTGATTTTATGGTTTTATGTTTGTTTGTTTCCTGTAGTCTTAATGATCCTTCCATCACATCATCAAAGTTGCCTTCATCCTTCATATGATGGTGTGCCAACACCAAGATTGTCTATTAGATCACTATTCTATTTTTAACTTCTTTACTTATGCATTAGTCCATATGCAAATGGTGCATCATCATCATGATCCTTTATATCATTGTCCATAACGCTAAGTGCTATAGAAAAATAAAGGTTGCTTCTTGCACATGAAGTTAATATGACATCATGTATTAATCATCCATGTATCCAAAAATCTCAATCATGTGTCATTTAGTTGCATTACACCTTTGTGAGATTTTATTATCCAACATATACATCCATGTCAATCCAATCCAATCATCCTAGCGAAATTAATCCAAATGCCCAATTCTTAATCAATCATTTAGTCCTATATTCATGGCATGTACATAATCCCGACATGATATCACTCAAGTCACCTTTTATCCTTTATGACACATCTTGTTTTTTCAAGATACCTATTGGGTTCCATTTCACCCAACAGTTCTCTTAAGGGGCATCACTTTTATCATCATTTGTAAGCGACTAGGGAAACTTGTCTTTGAAGCTTCATTGCATCATATCCTACTTTTTATTATTCTTTGACACAATGCCACTTAGTTGCATTGTATCAAAAAGGGGAAAAATATAGACACCTAAAATATTCCATGATTATTCATCATCACTAAACCTATCACCTATCCCCTAATCGACCAATTTCATCACCTACACCTACATTCCATAACCTAGTCCTAATTAACCTAGGACATATCCCTTTCACCTAAATTCTCACACTTATATTGAATGATCATATTATTTAATTTATCACCTTTTCCATCTCCTCACAAATAAATAAATAACTAATTGGGTATGTGCAAGATCATGATGGGCCAAAAAATGGCGATATGATGGGTATGTGTAGGCTATGTGGTTGACGACTTTTTCTTTACCCAAAATTGATGAAACAAAAAGGGTTTTTAAAGGAGATTCTCAGCTTTCCACCAATATAAATTATGCTTTACTTTGAATTTAATAAATAATTATTATTCATTTTCTATTTGAATTACACTAAAGTCCTCATTGAATGGCTAATTGAAAAACATCTATAGCTTTCAAACGGCATCACATTTTTTGAATCCAAAACATGTGTCACATTCTATGCTTTGCATACTATAGGATTAAAAAAAAGATTGAATTTCATGAAGTTTTGACCAAGTTAAGGTGGTCAGACATACGAGGCTTTTATATTTTTTAAAAGTTGTAATAAAAAATTCACAATTAATTATTTACTTAGAAAAAAATTACAAAAAATTATGCATCACATCGGGAAATGAATCCTCTACTTATATCTAAAATCTTATAAAAAAATATTATCATTTTATTGTGGTTAGGGTGGTCAGACAGACACCTACTTATTTTTTCCCTGAAATTTAATTACTACTTGCATTGAAATTTCAAAATTTCACCAAATAGATTTTTTTTTTAAATAAACCTAGTAGTTTAAAAACTACACTCAATTTGCTATAGATTCTATTCTTACATATTTTTGAAATAATATAGATAACTTATTCAAATTTTTACGTCAAGTTGCCTAACTCTGATTTTTCTAAATTTTTTGCCACTTAAGGGGCTATTTTTTCCATGATGATCCTGCACATACCCAATTACCTATTTCCACCTATTATCCACCTCACCCATGTGGCCAAAATAATTAGATAATATTACTATTTAATAAAGCCTATATTCCCTCACCACTTTCCAATAATAATGCAGACCTAAGAACACTCGTCCATGTGCTCCCATTATTCTCTCAACACATTCAAAGAATATTGGGCCCCTAAGAACACATGTTCTTATGGTCCCCTTATTCTCTCAACATATCTAAAAGATATAGCTTTTTTATGTGCACATGTACCTAATTTCCCTCATCCTCACAACTACTTACTAAATTTGGTAGGTTAATCCTATATATTCACATTCCAATTACCTTCATCTCCACCCTTGATCGAGCACAATCAGATCTTGGCCATTTATTCCCATTCCCAATATCTATAAATTCAAACATCCTCTTATCTAAATCAAATATCCATTACCATTCATGCTAAGTATGTGCTATCAAAATTGATCATCATTCAAGCAAGGAGTATCAACATCCTAATGATTCAAGGAGAAAATCAAATCACGATGAGGTTTATGGTAACTTTTGAGTTTATTTCTTATGTTATTGTGTTGTTTTGAACTTCATTGTGAGCTCTACCTAGAGGTTTTGCATGTTTTGAATATGGAGTTTACATACTAGTTTTCTTTCATTTCAATTTCAAAATATGAAAGGACAAATATTTTCTTTATGTGGGAGTGAATATGATCATTTCACTACAAAATAACACAAAAAACCATTCCGACATTTATGTTCCCCCCTAATTGGATACATAGAAAAGATGAAAGAAATTAGAGGAAAGGAAAAAATAGATAAGCACGATAAAGTATGTATAATTATAAAATTTATCCTCACATGACAAGCATGTAAACATGCAAGCTAAAGATAATCATCAAAGAATATAAAAATTCACTCCCCAATATAAGAAAATGATAAGGATAGCCATGAAAGTTAGTTAAGGAGTGTGTAAGAATATAAAAGTAGGAGATAAGCATGAAGATTTGTGGATAAGGTCACCCTCTATAAATGATATGATAAGGATAGCCTTAAAGGAATGATGGGATCATGTAAGTATATTGACTATGAAAGTATGAGTATAAGTTTTCTCCTAAATGTAGGCAAATGGTAGGATAAATATGGTTCATAAGAAAAAAAAGATATAGTAGGATGTAAAAGCGTTAGGCATAACCAAAATCATAATTGTAATTAGGATCTAAGCATGTGATAAGGATCATAGAAATAAAGACGAGCGCATGTAACCATAACAAGATTGAGGATCTATACAATGTAGACATGGTAAATCATGGATTCATAAGCATTATAAGTAAACATATGAACCATTAAGATCATGTTAAAGGTAATCATGTCATGTAAGCTTCATCATAGTTATGGGAGATAAGGATCATAGGAACATCACAATGTCATGTAATATATGAACATAACATAGATCATGTGATAGAAGGTCATAGCATAATATAAACAAGGAATAAGTGAGATAAAGTGGTCAAACATGGAATATAGAAGCCAAATAAATGTTTATAGGGAAGGCATGTAAAATATATCAGGTAAGAATACAACATGGGAAAGCATGGGAATAAAATATTGTAAGTGATAAAAGCATGGAGCATATAAGCCAAAGGAGGTACCAAATTTAACAATAAAGAATGTTCTCCCTAAAGTAAGAAAAAATAAATAGCATCTTATATAATATTTAAGGGGAGACGAGGATAGAAAATCCACAAAAATGCATGACATAAACCAAAAGGGCCAAAGTTTAAGAATGTGTATAGAAGAAAATACTAATATGAGAATATACATGGATAAAATGTTTGAGTGCTCAATTTATCATGAAACATAATGAGAATAATCCTCCAAAAGATATCTTCAACCCAAAATGTAACATCATATTTCTCTATAATTACATTACTTTCCCTTTCAATCACTTGATTCTCTTCTTGATAAGGATTTTTAGTTCTAGTAAAAATATAAATAGGTGGAATTGTAGGAATATCCTTCTTGACTCATTTTTATTGTTTCTTTGGTGGTGTTTGTAAATATTATTTTTTGTTGTTGGATGGTTCTAAATCGAAACCATAATTATTTAGCTACCTGATATGAGAGCACGATCCATAGGCTAAAATTTCTTCAACTAAGAGCTAAGGACTGAAGGGTATCCATTCAACCAAAGTTGCTTAGGGTACAATCCTAACCTCATCCCTTATGGTGTCAAGGCCTTGCACTTAGCAAGACTTGATCCCTAGTTGACTCATTCAAAACCATTCAACTTCACTAGCAAACTAAGGGCACATTGACATATATGTGATTTTTCACTTGGTGAAGCATCACATTTTGCTTTGCAATCCATGTAGTGATTATCTTTGCATGAAATGCTAGTTTTTGTAATATATATTGGAGCTTATTTTTCTTTCTTTAGAGGACTAAATGATAAAATATGTTTATCTTGATTATTTACCATAGTTTCATGTTTTATTCTTTTGTGATTCTAACTATATTTTATTTATATTAATAGTAGTTTACAAAACCTGTTACAATGTGGTTACAACTAGGAGGAACATTTGAACCATATGACAATATTGAGGTTAGCTACACTCAATGGAAGGCTCGCACCTGTACAGGTAGATAATCTTTACAAAGGTTCATAAAATCAACACATAATCTATCTCAGTCATCAATAAAACCTGCTGCATAATCAACACAATTGTATACAAATGGTACATGATATACATGTTATAGAAATTGGACTATCAAATACATAAACTGCTGGTACTTGAAGGCCACTCTATAAATTTTTGTTTCCATCATCAGACTCAACATCCCTCCAATTAGCCAAGGTTGCAATTGCATTAAGCTCTCCATTGGAGAAAACATCCTCAATTTCATTCTTCTCAACTATGTGGCGTCCAAGGCTTTTGGGCTCCCTCTTAGCATTAACTTCCTTCTCATTGAGTTTTTTTTGTAAGACTTCTAGGGCCCTCATGAAGATCGCCATGTTGGACTGCTCTTATTGCCAGGAGTGACCAGATTTAACCTCGTTATGATTTAACAACAATGATCCATCCTTAAGCAACTTTAGGAACTTCTTTTCAGACACCTCCATTGTAACAGTCACCTGCAATGTAACATTAAAAAGAGTGAATCTTTTAGAAGACTTAGTAAGTATTCTCTAGTCCCATTAAACCTGTCCTCATTCGTTGCCTTCCAAATGAACCAAAGAATTTCAGTAGATAAGAGATGCCAAAACAGATGTAATTCTTTACTTACTTTGAGCTCGTGCCCCAATAAAATTAATTTCCAGTTAACCTTGCCATTCATCCCTAAGATATTCTAATTGTTACAAAACAAGTTCTAGATTTCATTGCATAAAGACAATCAAAAAATATATGGAAGATAGTTTCAGGTAGTCTACAGATATTACAAATATCAATGTCAACATGATTCACCTTGAAAGGAAGTTTATGCGACATTAGCAACCATCTAAAACATGACTTTTTAGCATCCACAATATTATGCCATAAGTACACAAAAACATTTTTTCCAAGAGTTACTATCCATATTAGTATTCCAAACCTGGTTTAAATATTCAGTGGGGGGTTTAGAGTTAATTATCTCGTTATAAATGATTTTAGTCTTAACATCACACAAAGGGGTGACGCCTTGCTAATTAAACTCCATTTGATTAGAGGCTATTTCCTTGATTTTAGGATTTAAGAGTAGGTCCTTACAAGCATCTTTCAGTATAGAATATGTCCTAAAATTAGACCGAGGAAGGTTGAGGTCCTCTTTTAGTTGAACCCAATCCACCAACACACCATCCCTCATAATACTATTGAAGGTTTTAATGCCAACTTGGGCCCACTTTTTAGTAGATCACCCTTGTAAGAGGGCTAATTGCTTCCCATTATGTTCCAAATTCCACCATATAGATCTGGTGGGGTGGATGAATTTGGTGTTATGTTCAAGGAAAATAGGGCATTTGACATTACCTTTGATGAGCTCTTAAGCTCTCCAGATACTCCTGAAGACCATTGACCCTACAGGCACAATTTGGTGTTTGGAAATAAGAAGGTCATTAAATGGTAATGCTTTCCAAGATTTTGCTAGTTTGAGCACAACTTGCACAATGTTGTTCCTTATTAGCACTTTCCATGGTTCATTGCCATCAAGGGCCTTTAAGATCCATTTCACAGCCAGAGCTATACCATGGTTTATGAGGTCTTTAAGACCTATCCCTCCATTGGCCTTATCCAAACAACACCATTCCCACTTGACTGAATGCCTTTTCTTTTTCCCTTTACCATAAGACCATAGGAACTACCTGATTCTTTTTGCACTTCATTCACTTGATAGCTCCTGAAAAACTAGACTAAAGCAAAGTAAACAGTATAGGGTGACATGATTTTCTAACACACCTAGAGTCTTCCAGCCAGGGAGAGGTACTACCTATTCGAACTGTCAAGCTTCTTTTCAATTTTACCTTTAATCCATAGCGACATTTCTTTAAGGTTGGGGTAGACTGAGAATGGAATCCCAAGGTACCTTATTTGTTTATGGGGACCACCCCATTGAAAGTACAACTTTTTTTAACTAGTTAGGAGGGGCCTCAGCCCACAAGCATTGTGGAATTCACCTTAGAGACCTTTGCACTCAAGCCTAGGTTAAATGAATTATCCATGTTTCCTTCTTCCAGGTCAACAAATAGTGTAGTGTCATCTGCAAATTGGATATTGAGGAGCTCATTTTGATCTGGTAGGGTTAGACCCTTGACCTTGGGGGAGAAAGTAGAGTCCCTTAGGAGGTAGTGCAAGGCATCAAAAGAAATGAAAAATAGGGTGGGGCCCAGGGGGCACCCTTGTCTAATTGACCTTTCCAGGGAGAAGACTTCAATCTGGTTGCCATTCACCTCAATTTGTGTAGTAGCATCCTTCAAGAGGGTGCCAACCATGTCACAAAAGGCTTGGGGAAACCCAAAGGCTTCAAGGGTCATTTTTATGTATGACCATTCTACTCTGTCATATGCTTTGTCAAAGTCTAGTAGAACCATAGCAAGGTTCTGATTGCTATATCTGGCCTATTCCATTGCCTCCCAATTGGTTATCAAATTCTTCAGTATGTACCTTCCCTTGATGAAGCCAGTTTGGGTGGTGTTAATGAACTTAAGGAGTATATTAGCAATCCTCGTTGCTGGTAGTTTTGCCAAAATTTTATATGACATGTTCAAAAGAGTGATTGGTCTCTAGTTTTTTTATCAAAGTTTTGTCACCTTCCTTGGGCAGTAGTTTGATTAGCCCTTTATTAATGCTTTTTTCCAAGGGAGCCTTCGTTAAGGGCCTCCATATAGACTTGTTGCAAGTCCTCACAAACCCAATCAATAAATTCCTTGTAAAATTCCACTAAGAGCCCATTCGACCCAAGAGACTTGTCATTGTCCATGGTTGTAATGGCCTTCTTGATTTCCTCACTTGATATTGGTTTGGAGAGGACAACAACATCCTCTTTAGAAATATTTTTGGGAATTAATTAAATTTTGATTGTTTCCCTGGCAGTGATACACTCTTTTTAATTCCCTTTAGATTGGAAGAGTTCTTTGTAGAAGGTGAAGAAGTGCTCAATGATTTCATCATGATTGGTCATTGTAGTTCCATTATGGAAAATTTAGTCAATTTGTTATTTTCTCCCCTTTTTACTTATTATACCTAAAGAAGAACTTTGAGCCTTTGTCACCACAACTTAGCCAATTAAGCTTAGATCTAACCTTAAGGCCCTAGACTTTGTTTGTTTGTAGCCTTCTTAATGAACTTTTGGCTCCGTTGAGATTTTCATAGAGTGCTTCATTATGTGGATCATCTTGGATTTTGGCTTCATCCTCAAAAAGTTCCTCCCGGAGAAGGTTCTCCTGCCTTCTTGTGTCCATTGCCCTTTTTTTTCCAATGGTCTAAAACAACACCTTCCAGCCATTAACATTATGGTTCCATCTCTCAATCAGGTTAAGCCCCCTAAGCCCCCTAAGCATCTATTTGTTGATTGCCCTTAGAGTAGCAATGGCAACCCTGCAATCTTCATCTTCCAAAAGCTTGACATTGAGGATGAAATTATCCTTGATCTCGGGGATTTTCCTTCCTGCAAAATTTAAGATTATGTTGGCCTTAATTGGATGATGATCTAAGAGAGTGTAGGGGTGGACCTTAACTTTACTACCATCATGAAAGGGTTCAAAAGTAAAGAAGTCTTTATTAACATAAAACCTATCAAGCCTACAGTATATCCTTCTGCCCCCTTTATGTGCATTGCACCAGGTGTACCAAACTGACTTACTCTTTGTTTTCATCCCCTCCAAGGGGTCAAAGAGGTTGAGCTTATTTTTCAACCTCATCCAAAAATGCTTCTTTGCGCCTTTCCATTCCATGTTAAGGCCACCTTTCTTATCCTCACGGTTTTCAACCATGTTAAAATCACCTCCAACAATCCAAGTTATATCAGGGAGGTCAAGTAGCCATCTCCACAACTCAATCCTCTCCTTGTATTCATTGGGTGCATACACAAAGCAAACCCCAAACTTTGTATCACCCTTCTCAAACATGGCCCACACAACCTTGTTACATGGAGAGGCCCCAAAACTAGTTAGGTGTTGAGTCTAATAATTGGAAATTAAAATGGGAGTACCCCCCTTCCTCTCGCATGCTTGGAGGTAACATGGGCTGAATTGCCCCAAATAAAGTTTAAGTTGGTCTTGAGGGTGCAACCCACAACCTTGACTTCCTGGAGGAAAATAAAATCCTTGCTCTTTTCCAAGTTAAGGAATCTTCTTATAACATACTTCCTATCTGGGGACTCTAGCCCCCTCACATTCTAGGAGGTAGAATTAAGCATCATCATTCACGACCTCGTTCATGGGACTCTTTGGCATTCTTGAATATGTCAAAAAAAATTGAACTTGAATCTTCATTTTCCAACCTCTTGGAGGAAGGGGTTGGCAAAACAATGTTTGTTTTCTTCCTTTTACCTTTGCTTATACTAATACTGCTTTTGCTAAGTGAGATCGACTTCTTTTTCCTTCCCCTTTTCTTAGGCTCACTAGGAGGTTGTGGAGCAATTTCCTGCTCATCCCCAGGAGTAGCATCAAGCTCACTTTTAGTTGTAGTCATTTGGATGCTAGGAGACCTATCCAAGCCCTTAATGTCATTTGTGTTAGCTAGGTCACTATCCTCTTGGGAATCCATTAGCCCTTCGGTGAGGATCTTATTACCAAGCTGCCTACGAGGGTCAACAGGGTTAATAGGGGCATTAAATATCTTATTAAGCCATTTAGAGTTCTCAGTCTTGTCAACAGACCAATTTTTGATCATTTTGGTTAGGGACTCCATGCTCTCTTTTAGAGGTTGAGGGAGCACTTCACCACATTCAAAGGAGGTTTCAACTGCCTCTGGTGGGGATAAGTCCTCCAAACCCCTAACGTCTTTGGAGCCTATGTTACAATTGTTGTTAACATTTATAAGAGAGGGAGAGTCTTTATTATTGGGGATTTTACTAGTTGTGTAGGAAGACACATTTGAGTGAACATGCAACATAGTGACATCCATTTGAGTGGGACTGTGGTTTTGAACTTCTTCAATCCCTTGCTCTTGGCCAAGAGCAGAACCCAAATAGGTGGCATTATCTTGCAGATTCACAGGAGTTTGAATCTTGTCTTCAAAATTAGAAACAATATCTCTGACAATAGGACCAGTTGTGTTGATAGTCTCATTATGCTTAACATTTCCAAAGAAATTCTTATTACACATGCCATTATTCTTAACCTCATCATAATAGGCTTCTATTTCAGGATTTTTTCCCATCTTGTCTTTATTCTTATTATATTCTATATTCTTTTTGATCTTGTTCATTACAATTTGTTGAGTGTTAAGCTTGCTCGAGTGCAAGGGGGCATTAGCAACAACATTTGAAGTAACTGGAGCACAAGGAGTAACATCAAAGGCTAGAGCAAAAGGGGAAGCAAGGGAACCACTAAGAAGAGAGGGTGCCTTAGCCTGGAGTGGAGCAAAAGAGTTGGCATAGTAGAAGGAAGGCATGAAGCGGGCACTGTGGGGTCAAGAGAAGCAAAGGGGAGAACTTTGGCAGTAGGAAAGGTGGGAAGGGGGACTAATGGAAGAGCAAAAAGAGAGGGGCAAGCAGCAGAAGAAACCCCAAAGGCAACAACGGGGGTGACTGAGTCAGAGCCTGTGCTAGGGGTCAAGGTAGAAGACACAACCTCTACCTGGGAAGGAGAAGTCTAACTAGCAGTCCCTTCACCATGAGCAACATGGTTTTGCATCAAATTATTTTTTATGATAGGGCATTTTTTACAAATATGACCTTCTCTCCTGCAAAGGTAGCAAGAATTTAAATTGCCTAGGGTTTCAAACATGTAGAATTACAATGATCCATCTATTAAGATGCCTAACTTGCTCGATAATTCTACACCTGGGTTTAGTGAAATAAGGACCTGAGCATTCATATTAGGCATCGTAACTTTCGGCCTATCAATTCTCATAATGCTCCCAAAAGGAGCAAGCATTTGTAGGATGAAGGAGCAAAGATCTTGGGGGATCTCTTTCACGAGTAGCCATCTAGGGCATGATAATGCGAGGATTGCATCCCCGTTAGCCCCATGAGACCAAGGAATGACCCTAAATATGCATTTCCCTATGCTCCAATAAGATTTTTTTAGAACTTTTTCTTGCATTTTGTGGTTTTTGAAAAACAACTAGAAACAAACCACGTTGACTCTTTCTACATAAAGAAATTTGCACATTCATCTTTTTAATCCAAATATTATTAAACCAATTATCCAGAAACTTCTTGGCTGGCACATTACCAACATCAACAACAACCATAAAAATACCAGAGCCATAGAGTTTACTTCTTTCCCTACAAATTGTATTCTTCATATCATCATTTGGGGAAATGATTGTAGAATTTGGGTAGCTAGGAGAATATTTACCTTCCTTACTCCCATCAGCCATGCTCACCTCCTTCCAGTCATTTGGAACGATGAAGAACTTGGCGTTTGAAGAGCAAGGAGAGGCTTCTTTGACCATGATGTCTCTAAAGGACTTAGAGGCAGTGGCCCCTTCGTTCATTTTATTTGGGTTAATTCCAGATGGCTGGGGAGGTTTGTACCCCCCTCCATTGAAGCAAGCACATGCAAGAAGGTGTTTCAGGCCAAGAACATAGGAAACCAACACGAACATAGAACCTAGAATAAAGAAGAAACAAAGAAACGATCTACTTGGAGGGAAATAAAAAGGAGCACATTTAATAGGCATATAGAGAGAAAACTTGTGTGGGGGAGGGCCAAGCATCTCCCACCACTACTTTGACGGAAATCCCTACAACCGCCAATCCCGAAGCAACACCCATTTGTTAGAGCCTCATCCTCCTATCCTCGGATCCACCACCATCTAACTATCTTTGATAAACCTCATGAAGATAATTTTAACTCTCACATGGCGATTTGTTGTCAATTAGAATATAAATGTATCTAATATGAAAAGGCTTAACTTTGCAATAGGCTCATATTAATCTCATGTAATTTTTATTTCTACATTCATGAATAAATTTTACATGCATTAATGCATAATCGAAGGTATAGCTCTCAACTGCTCTAAGCAAGGTCTACCAAGTGGTATAAAAATTATATTAGAAGAGGAAATGACATGACATAGTGTTTGTACTTCCTTAGGTCCAACCATAGGAGTAATATAGCTCAATCAAAAGTATGAACCAATAATCCATTGTTTATATTTAGGGATACTCATGAATAAGTGTATGCATTTGGAACTAACCATTTAAAGATGAAATACTCGGACCTAGTGCTTATATCATATAAATTTGTGATATCTATAAGGATATCGCCAATAACATGAACATTTATTTCACTAGAAAACATATCATGAACCATGATAATTATTTTTGGGAGCTTTTCTTGTAAACTATAATCAATGGAGTAGGAATGGAAGAGGAAGATGTAGCTTTAGACAATGTCATATGCATAAAAGTACTCATATGCATAAAAGTACTCATACATGCATGCATATAATAATCAACATAATAATCATCTATACCAGCGCTATCAACATATGTATGCTCTATAAGAATGGCATCACATTCATGAGATGTATTAATGTTATTAGTGTGATATAAAAATGGGTTAGTATAAATCTTCAATTTTTTATTAGGAGTAACTAAAGGATTGTCTCCATCGTTGACACCCTCCATATAAATCATATTATTAACTAGATCTTGTAGTGGGTAAGTTCAAAGAAATGTGTGGCCAAAAGGGGGTCATAATTGGCCACTTTTTTCTTGAAATGGGTGAAACTTGAACTTCAACGAGAAATTTGAGATGCCTAGACTTAAAATTTGAAGATGCAATAATAACAAAAAATGTACTTCTCTAAATCTAGTTTCTAGATTATGAAGGATTTCTAAATATGGTTGAGATCAAGAGGACCAAACACTAAGTGCACACAAAATTGGTCATATTTTTATCAATAAAATATAACATAGGAGTGGGCATGCATTCCGCATGACCCCTTTTTTTGTTTTATTATTTTTAGAACCAATTCTAGTGGAAATATATCTAAGAGCATGTAATATAAGTTATATGTTTTTTATATTTTTTTATGATTTTTTAAACTGGATGTATCTCAAAAGTTTGATCATTAAGCATGTCACTTAAATTCTATGATAATAATATAAAATAAAAAATATAATCAATGTGTAGAGAACGAAACATAGAATAATTATATTTTTTCACAATTAGATAAATGGATAAAACATAAGAAAACAAAATTCTTATGTATTTGAGACATATGAGACACCACAAAAATTAATTAAAAATAAATACCTTGATTTATAAAAAAAATATATAAAAAACTACATGGGTAAAAAGCTAAGAATTAGAATGGCATTTTGGTGGTGTTTTTTTGGTATTTTATTCTAAAACATGTAAAGTTGATAAGGATTAAGTTCAAACACTCTATTTTATATGTAAAACACATATTTGTAAGTCCAATGTAGAGGTCCAAGCTTTAGGTTCTTAAATCCAAGCCTAAAAGGGTGAGATTTTTATAGTTTGAATTATAACATGCATGGATTATAATGCAAGCATGAGTACATTATTTGTAATACAAAAAATATATTAAAAATAAATAATAAGGTATGTTGAGCTATTTTTTACTTTTTATGTCAAAATAATGCATACACATTAAGATTCAACTGCACTTTTAGGAGTGCAAACACATTGTAGATTAAAAAACATTTTTGGCCTTCATCATTGTACTAGTTACACTAGTTCATGTTTCAATTATGTGTAATGTTGTGTATAATGTCCATTAACTCTGTAGAAGCTATAAAATGTACTATTATTAAAATTATTAGGTTCCTCTATTTGAATCTAATAGATGAATAGGTGGAAGAATGATCATGTTAGAGCTCAACAAACTTCAAAGAATTGTGTCCAAGGGCTCTTATAACATAGTGAATTTTCTAAAAGTATGATGAATGAAAGATGACACATAGGAATTACTAGCCACATGATGCACATTATTTAATGTCCCTTTGGATTCATATTATAATTTTGAAATCTAGAAGGGTGAAAAGATATAGAAGATGTGTTCACATGGTATTGTGGCACATGGTTGTATTTGTGTGATCTTGTGTCTATAAAAAAAACACATGGTTAGTGGTTAAGGTTGGTTGGGTGAGTGTGCTATCATTGTCAAGTCTTTCTAATGAGCGTATATGTGAAACATGGCATGAGATGTGTGGATTCATTCTTGAACACATGGAGGATGCATGGGAGAGGTTTGATGTTTCAAAATTATTTATTGTAACTTTGTAAGTGCATGTATTATTTTATTATTGAATAATAGATGGAGTATGGATACTTTTGGAGGCTGGTTTTTGCCCTCTCAAGGGTTTTCCCAATGTATATCCTATGTTATCTTGTGGTTTATGTATTTTTATCTGTTCATTATGGTTATTTTGTAAGCTTGTATGCATGCTTTTCTCTCTTGGGATTATGTAGGAAATGGATTAAATGATCTGGGTATTGATGCATTATTTCCTAACAAGACTACTCAAGAATATTGTGTTATATCATGGCACCAAATTTGTGGGTCACTTTTGGATAACCTTGTGGAGGAATATGTATACTAAGTTGAATTTTACTTCACCTTATCATCCAAAAATTGATGGAAAAGCAAAGGCTATTAACAAGTGTTTGGGAAATTTAATGAGATGTTCGATAGAGATAAGTAATGGAAATACACATTTCCAAGTTTTATATGGATGTATTTCTAGAGACGTGGTAGAGTTTAGGAGTAGGTGGGACAATCCAATTCAAATAATTGAGGTGGTTGAGTTTATTACACAAATACATCATGTTCATTAAGAGATCATATAGTTTATGCCCAATAGCAACAAAGAGTATAGAGAATAAGTGGATAATAAGAAAAGAGGAAATGAGTTTATGGAATGAGACTTGGCATTAATGCATCAAGGAAAGGAAAGGTTCCCAAGAGGGACATACAATAAGTTATGTTGATGAAGATATAGGTTTATGTAGTGTCAAAAATTATGTACAAATAATTTCAAATTATATTTTGAACTCACCTTAGCTCATGTATTAATGGTAAATTTTAATATATCTATAACAAAGATTTTACCTCATATTTGAAAAGTCTAATATATTATGGGCATGTACAAGAAATCTAAGAAAAACGAATTGGACGCTAGCATGATGCACATATGTATGGGTAGCATGCTAGCATCCCAAGAATTTCTGAGATTCAAAAGCATACTTTGCATGTGGCTCATTTACGACAAATGTCATAATTGCTAAACAAGAAAGTAACGCATGCCTCTTCCCTCTAGTCTGAGACAATAAACCCAAGCTCTTCCCATTTTCAAAGGGATTTTTTATTTTTTTAGCAAGCAAGCTCTCTTTTTGGTATTCTTGATAAAAATCTCGGAATAATTTTAGCTCTCTCATGAAATTCTAAACCTCTTATGCAAATTTTAGTTATTGTGATATTATCTTTTTCTCTGTGGCAATTTGGGATTTTCAAACGAAGTGGTATTGATCATTGCATCTTTCATCTTCATTGGAGACAAAAATTATTGATGGTCATGTTGATGGCCAAATTGACACAACAACATGCAGGCAAAATGTAATCACCTTACCTCTCTTCAAAAGACAAACAATTATTAAATTGATCACCTTCTAAGGTCCTGGATGTTGGGTCACAACGTTGTTGTTTTGCTGAGCGGCCAATGAGGTTGTAATGTTCAAGGGGCCTGCTGGTTATTGAGCTTCTTGGTTGCTGTAAGATCGAACTTCTACCTAAACCTATTCTAACCGAGTGATAAAAAAATTTAAAAGATAGATCAAGGATGCAAGAGAGAAAATAATGTTGATTCATTTAGTTAACCAGACCTGTTACTCTTTAAGGAATTCCTAATTTAAACTGTAGAATAAGTCAACTCGTAATCAATACAAAGCTTCATTCATTGACAGTGCAAACTTTAACAGCAGATCGCAAATCACAACTCAAACAAAAGAAAAGTTAAACTTTATTCATTCCTTGAAAGCTTCAAATCAAATGATTAACAAAACAAATATCACTCCAGAATACAACTTAAAGTAGGTTTTAGTCTGGTTGCTTCTATGCAGTGAAATAGATAAGCAACATTTACAATTTTGGCAAACTTCACCAGTGTACAAAAACCAATGTCTTCAAATTGACTCGCTCAAAGTGAGTAGATTTGATAATATATAACTTTTCACATTCCATAATTCCCTCCAACACAATTTGTCAAAAGTTGTAGCTTTCAATCATTCTTGAAAATAATTTTTTGTTTGAGCCTTTATTTGACTTTGGTTGACTTCAGTTCAAAACTCTATTCTCCAGCTTAACTCAAATTGACAACTGCACTTTTCAACTGGACTTTGAGTTACTCCTTTGCACGATATAAAGAAGCGTTCTTTTCCCAAAATAATTCCAGGTGGACCCCATCACTTGTTTGATGATCTTTTCCATAATTTTCTCTTTTGCACATTAGCTTTGTGAATGTCTTCATTGCAATCTATTATCTTTCCCAACTGTTAAAGTACCTATAAACACAGAGTGCACTCTCTAATTCATAAAATAATTTAATTAATTCTGAAAATTAATTAAATATCTAAGTCATTTCAATTAAATGCATATAATAGGCTTTAATCTCCATAATTAAAATAATAAAAAACCCCTTTTGAAATTAATATTATTTTAAAGCAAAATAACATTAAAATCAATTCTCTCATAGATTTTACAATCTCGCCACCATTCTTGAATTTGAGCAGTATCTGATTAATTTCTCTCTGTTCTGCTTGTTTCACATTTTGCTGCAACCACAAAACCAAAGCAATTGCAAGTACTCCTTATGGAAAAACGTTCTCCATTCTGCCTTGCTGGTTGAGGGAGGGGAAATTTTCCTTAAATCCGCCATGGCATTCTGCTTAAAAGTTTCGTAAGGCTTTAATCTTAGCACCGTTGGTATCCTGAAACAGGCACCTGCAAATATCACAAAAGATATAATTAATTGATCACATTATGTAAACACATAATAAATCAGTAAAATTAATCACTTCATAGTTTTGCCAAATTCATTCTGTGCATATTTTGCAACAAGTGCACTCAATAGTTCACCCTCCTTTGGGATATTCGATTAAATAGTTCATGTGCCCTGTGTATTTGTTTTGAGGTTCTAAAGCTTTTCAACAAATCCATTTTGTGGATACCCCGCAATTACATCATTTTCCTCGAGGCATTTTTACACCAAACAATACTCACCCTTTATCTAGACACTCACATTTGCTTGAGATTCCTTCCGCAAAGAGGACAAGATGCGTTTATTTTCAACCACTCATCAACACATTCAATCATGAAAGTAGTGTGTGCAGGGTAACTCCCTCAGATCCTACTCATCCTTATATCTGCCCAAGCAAATACAACACATCGCATCCACCAGGGCGTTGCAACTACAACATCTGACAAAATTCCTCACCATTCTTTTTATGCTTTGATGAATGTCGATCCCTGTCCACAACTTCCATTCATTGTGATGGACGATGACTCAGCTCTGTGGGGAATGATCTATTAGAATGCAACAGGTCTATAGAATCATCATCTTCATTGTTCTCCAGATTTCCAAACCACTGGCGAGCTAACTCATGCTTCCGCATTTTGTATGCACCCATATCTGCATTGCTCTGCAAACATTGCACTTTACTCAATGATTCTGCATTTCCTTCGAGCATTCTGTCAAACAGCTCGTTCTCCCGTCAATGTTTCCACATTTTTTTGCAACAGTATACCAGGGTATTTGCCTCAATACATGCTCAAACCAAATCCCAAAGCTTCCATAGGGCCGCGGGCAGGGGATGATGAAATTAGTTACATCTGTTTGAAAGTTTTTGAGGCTTTCCCAACAAATCAATTTTGCGCCAAGTCTGCTGTCCTTATTCTTGATACCACATTTGTTCGAGGCATTGCGTCGAACAGTTCGCACGCCGTGTCTATGCCTCCACCCTTTTTATACAATGGTGTTTTATTCGAATGTGCTCTGAAGGATGTCCGCGCTCTGTCCATTGTGCGCAAGCCAACAATCACTGTATTCCATGGGGTGTAAATCTCTGAGCCCTTCGTCAAGCATTTCATGTGCTTCTGTTTCTTCGAAATGTGTCGTCAAACAATTCAAGTGCCAAGTCTCTGTTTGCACACTTTGCTGCATGTTTACCCAGGGCGTTTATCATTTTGCACATATTCTGCAAATTGCATTTGCTTGAAGATCTCTTTAACACATCCATTTTTGCACGATTCTGCAACTATCACATTCCATTGAAACGACATTTCATAGGGATTCTTGAGGCATTTTCAACAAATCAATTTTGTGCTTATCCTACAATCAACGCACTCCATGTGATACATTGTTGAGGTCTTCGGTGAAACCGCATTCTTTTTAGGGCATTCTATCAAATGATTCACAACGCCTCGCCTATGCTTTTAATGGATGTTCATACCCTCGAAATTCAACTTCTCACCGCCAACTGCATTTGTTTGGAGGTTATATGAGGCACTCTCTCAACATGTTCATTTTGCCTAATCGACACTTCCCCATTTTGCATTTAGAAGATGCCGGTTACGGTTGTGGAATTTGGTTTTACATCTGTATTTGATTTGAAGTTTTTTTTACAGCCTCTTCACTATTCCATTTTATGCAAATTTGCCAATGGCGATTCATGAGACCACCTCCCTTTGAGGCATTTTGTTAAACAATTCATGAGCTGTCTCTATGCTTGCACGTTCTTTATGCTTTCCATTCTGCGCGCGTGGACGGTGGTTTGCTAGGCCATCAGATACAAATCAAAAGTTTCCATTTTGGCTCTGACTTGGAGAGCGCGATCTTTGCCCAGGCTTCCACATATTACATTCATGTCTTCAGGAAATCCAAGTACATCCTGGGCTGTGTGCGGAGGCGGGGATCGGAACTACACATTAAACAAGAACCTTTTATTCCCTCCCTGGGTTTCGATATTCCTCCGATTCAGGAAGTCCGAGAGGACTTTATAATTCTTCACTTTTAACTGCTGCTCGGGATCGATAATCGGGATTATTCTCGAATGAGCAACTTTCAAGATTTTATTTATTTGTTTTATTTTAAAACTAAAATTCATTTATTTATTTATTATTATTATTTTTCTAAAATCTTTTTAAAACAAAAAGATTTTATTTATTTAAATTTTAAATCCTTTTAAATTTAAATCTTTTAAAATAAAAGATTTATTTATTTATTTATTTTGTATTTATGTATTTTTTATTTTTTTGTGTTTTGTGATTTTTAAATTTTTAATTTTTTTTTAATGTTTTTTGTGTTTTATGATTTTTTTGTATTTTTTTGACTCTAAGATGGGACAACGCAACAGACACGAACGGAAGACAACAACCAAAGAAACAACGCAAAAACCAACAACGAAGATATGAAGGAGACCAAATGACAACCAAAAAACGGAGATGCAATGAGAACGAGAAAATGAATGAACGACACAACAGTTGAACAACAAAATGAAAGACGACAACAAATGAAACCAGACGAACAAACGACACAAAAATAGAGACAAAAAGAAAACGATGCAACGAAAAAAATGGGGATTGAGATAAGGACCAGACAAGGAACGTCAACCTGAACAACGCCCGAAGGCAAAGCGGTCAAGATCGGGAACGAACTTGGCACACAAACCTTCAAAAAGTGCAAGGTGTCGGTTCTAGTCCAAAACCTGAACGTGAAAGGAAGACACACAAACGAAAGCGGAAATCATAATTGGGTCGGAACCCAAAACGTGAACTTGAAAGAGGCTCAAAGTGTAGGTTCCAGTCTGATATCCGATCCTGAAACAAGGTAGAGCAAAGGAAAACCAAGGGGATAGGAATTGGGATAAAACTTGAAACGTGAACCTAAAGGAGGTCCAAGTGCAGGGTTCGGTTCGACGTTCGTCTCTGAAACGAACGAGGAAAAGGAAAACAAGCGGAGATTGGATTTGAAACAACACCTATAACTTGAACACTCTTTCGAGGACAAGTTCAGGTTTCGTTCCGAAACTTGAGCCCGACAAAGGAAAAGCAAGCAAGGTCTAAAGGTTGTGAACAACTTCCAGACAAGACCAGAACAACAACAAACACAAAACGAGACGAAAACCGAAACAAGTGAAGAGAGAAAAGATGAAATAAGAACAACAAAGCACAAAACACATCGAAACAAACCAGCAAAACGAAAGAAAATAGAGGGGGTCCCCAACTTTGCCAAGCAGAAAGTTGGGGTGTGTATGTAGGGAATAATAGATCACTCTACCATTTTATTGCTTCATTTTTTATTCATGTTTCAAAGTGAGGAAATCTCCTTAATATAGAAATATACAAGTTTGTGATTGTTGTTTTATTTACACACAATGGTGGTTCTCCTTGTAGACCAGGGTTAACGTGCCATTATCAAATAGCTTATTTTATTGTCTTTTTTACACTTAGGATTTAAAATCTTTCAATTTTATCAATCATCTTTTTCTTGGTTGTGTGTGGAGGTCGAAAGACCAAAGTAGGGGTTTGATTGAGACAAACACCTAAAACCCCCAAAACCTTTTCTTGTCTTGGTGTGTTTGTAGGTTGAAGTGATTATGGGACTTGAACCGTACATTATGGGAGATACTACAATGACTGGTGATGAATGATAGTGCAACACGAGGACATCTGTGCGATGTGATGGTGTCCTATAGAGAGATATGTCATGTCTAGTTCTAGGTTACTTTATATCTATACTTTTGTTTCTAATTGAAATGAGGTTTTAACATCCTTTTATATTTTTTGTAAATCTCATTTGTCTTCATTTCCTTAGGATTTTATGATTTAAAATATTTATAATTTAAATTTAAAATACATTACGTATTTTTGTTGTGAAAATCTCTTATTTTTGTAAGTAGATGTAGAGGTTTTTTTTATTTGAGGTAGGATAGGAATTTGGTTTTTAAAATTAGTTATTTTAATTAAAACAAAAATTTCCTTTCTCTACAATTTGTAAAGTGCTAAATAAGATATCAACAAATTATTATGAGATAGAGTTTCCTAATTATTTAGATTTTACTTATTTTCAATGTGGTAGATATGTTTAATGAGCATGTTGATACAAAGATATCAATTTATGAAGAGAAAGTAAGCACAAGGTTAGAATCTTGAAGCTAGAAGAGCAAGATTCCAACAAAATAGGTGGAATATACAACAAATATGTTATAGAAGAGGGTTACTAAGAAGGATAGAGGAAGAATTCTATAGAATACTTCTGTCAAGTGGAAAAATAGAAGTATAGAGGAGGTTGCATAGTTGTCTATAGTAGAAGTTGTCTGCTTTGGTTACAATCTTGGAAATTTTTATTGAATTGTCATGAGGCGAGGATCACTTTTTCTTTTCACAAGTCGTTTGTTTTAGGAGCATCCCTAAGCTATAGGTAGTCCTATATCAACAAGCAAATATTGTTCTTTCCTATGTTTCTTTTCTTTTTAGCCTCTATGCAAGCATTAGAATTTTATGTCTACACATTGTTGTATATGCTTCTAAAGATTCATGAATGCTTGTGCATTAATTTAAATGGATGGTGTTGTGGAATTTTCACCACACATTTTAATAAAGGACCTATCATGTAGTTCATTCTTCATCAAGTTTGACAATCTATGTTTTGTGGTAATGACTGGACCATATTTATAACTTAGTTCTTATATGTGACTTTTCCAATGAAGGATATATTTATTGCATCATTTATAATTAATTAGCCTTCTAGATCCTTAAAGGTTTCAAGTTTCATCCAAGGAAGGGATACTTTTCTTCTCCAAGCTGCAATTCAAATTTCATGACTTTCATATGTTGGATTTACCTCCTTGAACATCACATGCCTAAGATTCATCGAATAACTAGATTGTCCCCTAGGTGTCATTGTTTGATTCAATAATATTCCTTAGTTATGTTGGACCAATTATGAGGCATAATCATCTTAGTGCCAATAAAATATGTTTAAACTAGTTCAAATCTTGGTGTGCCCCAAAATTCACTTGTGTATTGAGTCCTGGTTAGTGGATAAGTTGTAATCTTAATGACACTCCCAATTTATAGGTTGAATTGGACCTATTAGGAATTGTAACAAGTTCTAAACATGTGTATAAGTGCACATATTTTTATCATTGGAATGCATCTCTCAAACTTTAGGGCTCTACATATTTGAAATTTATTGAAAATATCTATAATTATTTGGCCCTAGACCCTATAAATATGATTTGAATTTCGTTACTCAATCCAAGATTTTGTGTTTCAATTTCAATATTTGTACATATTACTATTATTTATTGGTATAATTGTTACTATGTTGATAAGTTTGTAATAGATTCTTAGGTCTTAGACCTACATCAATTGAAGTGCCACCTAAAGTATTCCATTGATTGAAGGTATCTCGAAGAATTTATCCACCATGTTACACCACTTTGGAAATATAAAAGATATTCACAACTTATTAACACAAAAGAACATTGAGTTATAGGGATTTGAAGGAAAGATTTAATATCTCATTTGGTTGAGTTTGATGGTCTCAGACATTATCATTTGCTATCAGAATTAGAGCTTGATTTTTGTAAAACCATCACCCACCAAGACCAAATTGAGTCTTGGAACACCTAGAGGCTATTGAAAAGATGTAAATGTCAATCAATCTAGCCAAAGAAAATAAATCATTCGTCTACAAGATTATCTATAGCTGGCGGTAGAGGAATTGAAGGGACATAAAGGAGCAACGAACTAGGGTCTCAATTATTGACCTAGATAAATGGAGGTAGACCACAAAACAAGTCAATTCAAGCTATCATCATGACTAAAGAATCATGGAAATTTATTCATGTTAATTTATTTTAGAGTGTATATCTATCATTACTAGTCATTAGATATTGGTGTTAGTTAGGAGTCATTATTAGTATTCATGAGATAGTTATCAAGTTCCAATCTTCAATCTTAGATTTGTAACAACTAGGGAAAATTTATAAATACTTGGATTCAAAATTTATTATGTGTTGAAGAATTTAGATTAGTTTCAACAATCTAATTTAGAATAGTTTTGTCTTTTCTCCATATTGGTCAGTCTACTTGTTACTTTTGTTGTTGAGGTTAGTATGAATCTTATACATGCAAATATAATATGTTGATTTGGTGGTATGTCTATTTAAATTTTGATATGATACATTTATTAAACATAGGATATAGTCTATGTATGGAAATGGTGATTATATATTTTGAGATATTTTTTAAAGGTTTTATATCAAATGTAAGTATAAATTTTAGGTCAAAATTTTTTAAGTGAAGAGTCAAGGATTGAGGGGTATTCATTCTATCAAAGTTGGGATGCAACATGATTCCAACCTCATTTATTATGATGGCATGACCTTGCAATTAGTAGGACTTGATCTTTGATGGACTCATTTAAAACCATTCAACTTCACTAATAAATAAAGATCTATTCTTGATAATAAAAAAATCCTTAAAAAATTATATCATTCATATCAAAAATTTGAACATTCTATTTTTTATATGAATAGTGGAGTCTTTGCCTAACATTTAGAAATAAATAACAAAGAGACAAGGGAAAATAATCATGCTTATTTCTTTCTTGCTAACCCTTCTCTCTCTTTTTTAGTACTTGCCATTGGCATAGTACTATTGTAATGACTTTGGCTTTTTTTAGTTAACTAGTTATTAATGATTTAGTTTTCAACCAATCCAAAACAATATTTAAACAAAAATTAAAATAAAATTCAATTTTGTAAAGTCAACTTGTAAAATATTTAACTTTATAAATTATAAAAATTATTTTTTGTGCATATGATTGGTTAAAAAAGTTTTGTGTGTTATTGGGGGATAAAGCAAATTAAACATTTTTTTAAAGAATGATTTTCATTTTTTTCTTTATAAAATCATTTCATTAAATCTTTCTAAAATAAATAAATATGATTTATTTTGACATTTTTTTAAGAATGTTGTTTTTATGTATGTAATTGTTATTTTTTATTAAAGAAAATCTTACAAAAATCAATTAACTATTTTATAGAGATTTGGATTCACACTATTAAAATAAAATAAAAAATAAATTGTATTATTATTTCCATTAAACTAATATCTTTATCTATATTTTTAATATTTTATGGTATAATTTGATTATATATGTGCTCCTTCTTCTTTTCATTAATAATTTTTTTTTATATTAATTTATATTAATATATATATATATATAGATAGATAGTTTCTTAAAAAAATTATAACCTATAATATATAGATATATAAGATAATATATAACCTAATGTAGGTTATATATATATACTATTTCTATTAAATTAATATCTTTATCTATATTTTTAATATTTTATGGTATAATTTGATTATATATGTGATCCTTCTTCTTTTCATTAATAAGATTTTTTTATATTAATTTATATTAATATATATAGTTTCTTCAAAAAAATTATAACCTATAATATATAGATATGTAAGATAATATATAACCTAATATAGGTTTATAGATATATAAGATAATATAAAACCTAATGTAGGTTTATATATATATATATAATTTATATATACTATTTCTATTTATATCTTATATTACAAGTAATAATTTGTAGGTAAATAAGTTAACCTATATTATGTAGGTAATATATTAATTTATATTATATATTTATATACAATATAATATAGGTTATTTTATTTTGTAGGTTCTCCTTTCATATATATATTTATATATATTAATAAACTATCTTAATTGACTACTATGTTAATTATAATATTAATATTATTATACTATTACTATTAATATAATTAATATAATAGTAAATTACTATATTAATAATTATAACAATATTCTATGCACCTTTTGTGGGTTATATTTTTTTTGCAAAGGAAATGCCTCTCTCAATCATGCCTGAACAACAAAATGAGGAAGATGTTGCGCATGACCAAAATTTAACTTGTGCAGAGCACATGGAGGAATAGCAGAAGCAGCCAAATTGTCTTTTGTTTTCTATTTTTTGCGAGGCTTTGAATGCATAAGTATAGACATTATGCCTCATTTCGTACCTCTCATTTCGAATTTGTAGAAAATTAAGGTGGCGGCACTGAAGCCAATTTTGTAAAATCTGAATATCCTACATGTGGGATAATTTTGTACTCATTATATTTTTGAATGGGCTATAATAAGAGGTTTTCTTCCTGGTTCTTTCATGCCGGTATGCCCTCTAAACCAGGTCTATGTACATATTATATATATATTAATATATTGTGGCGTGTCCACTTTTGCTAAAAAAAATAAAATTATAACAATATTCTAAAATATAGTAATATTACAATATTATCTATTTACTTAGTTTATATAATATAATTTATAAATAATTAATTATTTTTTTGATTAGTAATATTGGTTTAATTTTATTTATATCATAAATATTCATTACATCTTCTAAAAGGAACTCCAACACCCATACCCTAACACCCAAACTAACCATCTAGCCCCAACCATAATCCAGCCAAAAAGATTCATTACAATTTACATTCATTCCCTTTACACCATCAGATTCACCATGTAGGCCATTTACATACTTCTAGCTCAAGAAAATAACTAGGAAGCAAAAAAAAACCTATGACCTTTGAGCAGAGTCCTTCATTTATAGAAACATAAAATGTGCATGACCTCTGCATATTCTAAACACCATCTGCCATTCACCGCTGTCCTCAATACGCCCCATTGATACGTCTCGTCACTTCCATCTTTGGTTCCAAAACCTTAAAGCTGCCTTCCCAGCTCGAAGCAAAACACACTATTCCAACAAAAACTTATCCCATCAGAGAAATTTTTTTCCCCTCGTCCATTAAACTTCTCCTCTTCCTACCCTCCCTCTCTGAGCTCTGCCCCTCCTCTCAGACCGCTTCTTCCTAGGAAATTGATGGGGAATGGTGGCTTCCCCTTGCCATGCTGCAGCTTCCTGCCAATGCAAGACCAGTTTTAAATTCTCCCATGCAACCAAAATTTCCAACTTATAAGCGTCCCTATTAGTTCTCCTCTGCCACCTCACAAAGGGAATTAACCCCTCTTCCGTGGCTTTGTCCATGTCTTCAATGCCTTCAGAGACATCATAGCTGACACCTGACAATGCCCATTCAAGAAATGACTCCATCCTTCCAAGTAGGTCCTCCTCAAAAAGTGACTGCACAACCCATTTAGTCACAACGATTTCTTCATTTAAGTTGAGGCCCCAGGTGAAGATCATCGAGGCTATATCCACGTTCATCCTGCCTATGTGCACGCTTCCATGAACTGCACACCCAACGACTCCAAAACCGCTTCAACCACTTCATCATGCGGATTTTTCAATTAAAATTTCAACTTGAAAGCTGACACCGAACCAAAGAAACCTTTTGTTGGCACTTAGTTGAGAACCCATACATGGCTTCCATTTTTTCACAGAACTGCACATCCCAAACACTTCTTTGCCAACTTTAGCTAATTCACCACCCAATGCTATCTTGAAAAGCTGCCTCACTCGTGCTAGAGCTGCCATCTTGCCAAATCCATCCTCCTTCTGACACCACATTTACTCCCTTTGCCATCAATTCTTCCTAAACAGAATAAAATCAAGATAGTTCAAGATTCTCAAAATTTGTGCGAGGAAGATTAATTTCCTCTCGTCCTTGACAAGGAAAGTGACCTGTCATACCTTAGCTATCTAGCTCCTTCAAAGGTCCTTCCTAGGACTTTAAAATCCCAAGGCCATTTTACCATTGATACTTTACTGCGTAGCCACCACTCACCACTAAAGGTGACATCACCTTCACCGTAGCCCAATAGAAGCCCCGAGGCATCATCAGAGAGAAAAATAATTTAAACCATCCCATCCACCAAGATATCGTAATGAAAATCCTCCACTCGGATTTCCCCTATAGAGCCAAAGGAGACAACCCACTTGGATAAACTATCCGCTTCTCCATTGCCAACTCGGCGGATATGACTAACTTTAAAACTATCAAAAAATTCTAACTCCTTTAAAATAGACCTAATAAAGGCCTGTAGATGCCAATCATTGGCCTCTCCATTAATTATAGTTTGGGTGATTATCATTGAATCCCCCTCAAGGTGTAGCTTCCTAACCCCCATCACACGAGCCAAACCAATAGCTAATAAAGCAGCCTTTGCTTCTGTGACATTGTTTGAACCATCTTCTAGCTTCTTCGCCCTAATTGCAATCATATTTCCCATGCTATCATGCACGATTGCTCCAGCACCAGAAGGGCCCAGGTTGCCTTTGGCAGCCCCATCAAAATTTTCTTTGTGCCACCCTTTTGGGGGTTTTCCCAAACTATAACATCTTCTCCCGCCTTCTTCATACTAAAGTCTTCCTCTGACTTCAAAGGTCTTATCTTTAACCTCGACCAGGCACACTGAAACCTGCTATCCTCCACTGAAAAAGGACACTTTTTTAGTTGAAGTTGTGATGCAATAGTACTCACAACTTCCACTATCGATTGATCAATTCTACTCAAAATCCTATTCAAGGGTTCTTTCTTATCCTCAAAAATCCTCCTATTTCTCTCTTTCCATAACTCCCATATTACTAATGAAGGGCTATCAACCCACACACTTGAAAAAAGGGATTTTTTGGGAGGGTTTGGCCAGCTCTCAAAAACCCCCTTCAAAGAATTTTGTAGAGGCCCATACCAGCCCAGCTTCAATCTTAAAGAATCCCAACAATCTGAGGAAAATTTGCATTGGAGGAGTAAGTGGTCAATTGACTCTTTTGCCTCATCACACAAGACACACTTTGTCGGACCAACAAACCCAAGCCTCTTCCTCCTTTCACCAGAAAGGATTCTACCCTTCACCGCCAACCAAGCAAAGGCTCCTGCCTTGGGTAAGCAATCTTTGCTCCAACATAACTTCTTTTCCCAAAAGGATTCTCCCTCTAAAGAATCCAAAAGTTGATAACCGATTTTAACAAAGTAGGCCCATTCATAGATCCACACCAAACCACCCTGTCCTCAATGTCTAAGGGAAAAACTTGCCTATTCTTGAAAATTTCCTTCATTTTTGCCAATTGATTTTTTGAAAGCCCCTCAAAGGAGAGCTCCTTCCATCCCCATTCCTGACCCAAAGGGCCCCTTTTTGTTCTATATAATCACAGACTTTGTCACCCCATCTTTGCATAAAAAACTGCCTTAGATCTTGCATCCCTTCCTCCTCCCGTAGAATTGGATATCCATTCCACAAATCATCTAAGAACTTGGCATTAAGACCATTTCCGATCTGCCAAGAAACATGATTAGTAATAACAGGTCTGCAAGAAACAATGAAGTTCCAAAACGTAGAACCTTTAGGCAAATTCTGAATAGTTAGAATCCGATGATCAATTGCTGTATCCAAATATTTGGCTTTCAATATTTTCACCCACAAGAGATCAGGGTTTGTATAGATACTCCAAACCAACTTAGCACTCGGAGCTTCATTCATAAGATGCCAATCTCTCAACCCAGACCCACCTTTTTCTTTGGCACAACATATTTTGTCCCATGCTAACAAAGGAATTTTATCTTGTTCACTTGCTCCATTCCAGAAGAACTTCCGCATACGCTGCCCAATAATTCTAACCACCTTCTTAGGGATTTTCAAACACATCATGGAGAACATTGGTATAGCCAAAATAACAGTTTTTAACATTAGAGTTCTACCAGCTGCGGTGAGCCACTTGCTTTTCCAGCCATCCATCCTATTTAAACAACTATCCACAAGATCTTTCCACACACCAGTCTTATTGGCTCCTCTAAAGAGAGGAATGCCCAAATACTTACTTGGAAGGGACCCTGATCGCATCCCCAAATCCTACATATTTCCAACTATTTAGGAATGGGAGTGTGAAAGAAAAAAATTCTGACTTTCTCCAATTTATACATTGGCGAGATGCTTTCCCATATTCATCAAGTGACTCTTTCATGATCCAAGCTTCTCTAAGGGAGGCTTCCCCCATCAATAAAGTATCATCCACAAACTGAAGGTGGGAAATTAGGTCCACACCCTCAACAATTTTAATGCCTTTCCACTACCCAATACTTTGTTTCTTAGAAATCAACCTCCCTAAAGATTCAACAAGAACGATAAAGAGAAAAGGTGAAATGGGATCACCTTGCCCGATCCCTTTGCTGGATTGAAAAAAACCTTGAGGGCTGTCATTCAGTAAAATAGAAAAATGAGGGGTACATATACAACTCTGGATCCAGGCCACCCATTCTTTGTTGAAACCAAAATTCTTTAGAACTTTTAGAAGAAAACCTCTATTGACTTCATCATAGGCCCTTTTGATGTCTAGCTTGACCATTATCTTCTCCAACTTAGCCATTCTTACCAAATGGATGGCCTCATGAACAACTATCACCCCTTCAAAAATAGACCTATTCGGGGAGAAACCACTCTGCTCATTAAAGATCACAGAAAGCAAGACCTTTTTCAGTCTATTTGTTATCACTTTAGAAATAACCTTATAGACCGTGTTGCATAAAGAAATTGGTCTATAATCCTCAAAATAATTTACAGCTAACCTCTTAGGGATTAAGGAAATAAAAGTGTTGTTCATATCCTTAAGAATGAAGCCATCTTTTATGGATTCTTCAACCACTTCCCATAAATCTTGGGCAAAGATATCCCATAGTTTTTGGAAGAAACACGCAGGGAAACCATTCGGTCCAGGAGCCTTGTCTCCCCCAAAGCTAAAAATAGCCTTTTTGACTTCTTTTAAAGAAACCTTCTCCATTAACATGGCATTTTGAGCCTCCAAAACTGCACATGGAATGTTATCTAAGATCTTCCAATCTGGGTTTTCCACACCATAATCCTCCTTAAGCATTCCAGAGAAAATTTTTATTGCTTCCTTGTTTATCTACTCCCTTTCAATCAAGACATTCCCAGCCGCATCCTTGATTGAGAAAACCTTGTTATTCACTCTGCACACCTTCACAAAATTGTGGAAATACTTTGTGTTTATATCCCCTTCTTTTAACCAACATTCCCATGATTTCTGCTTCCAAAACACTTCCTCTCGTGCTAAGATTTCAAAATATTCTTTGTTTAGAAGCTTTCCAATTCAAAATACTCTTCCAACATTCCCCTTTCAATGAATTTTGAATGAAGAGCCTTCAATTCATCCTCCAACCTTAGTTTTTCTGCAAAGATATTCTTGAAGGATTCCCTATTCCACCTCTTAATCTGTTCTTTAAGAAATTGTAGGTTCTTAAAAAAAATGAAAGCTTTATTGCCATTCCTTTCAGGGGAATTTCTCCACCAACCAACCACTAAATCCTTGAAGCCTTCTGCCCGAAACCACATTGCTTCAAATTTGAAAGGACATCGATTCAGAGTGGTCTCCTCTTGAATTCTCATCCCTACCGGATAATGATTAGACCCTGTTATAGGAATAATTTCAGCTTCACACGACTAATGGTGAGCTACCTAATCACTAGCTAGGAAAAAATGGTCCAACTTCTCAGCAATGTTAAGAAAGCCCCCCCTCCTATTCGTCCAGGTAAACTCCCCATTTTGGAAAGGAAGTTCAATCAAACCATTGTTTACAACAAAATCACTAAAATCCCTCTGGCTTTGACTGGCCCAACAAACACCCCCAAATTTATCTGAAGGTTTCAAAATGGCATTAAAATCACCACCCAAAAGAAACATCCTACCATCCTCTCTATCTAAAACAAAGGAAAGTTCTTGCCAAAGCTGGTTTTTTTGAATTGAGCTTGTGGGGCCATAAATATTGAGAATAAAAAAACTAGTTCTAAGTTGTTTTGAAACAACACACACCCATTTCCAACACCTCTCTTGCCTTTCTACCTGGACATCAACAAGAGCCTCATCCCAAAGGATGCCAAGTCCCCTTGAAGCACCCATTGCTCCAGAGAGGCAACACTTCCACCTGCTAAAACACTTGGAAAAGAAACTAAAATCTTGTTCCTTGATTTTAGTTTCCTGTAGCAAAACCAAGTCGGCCTCGTTTGATCAAACGAATTTTGTCAGGGGCATTGCAGCCCCTGACATTCCACGATAGGATTTTCATGGCTGTCGGGAAAAGGCATAGCCTTTTCTCGATCTCAATTTGCTTTGGCTAGTTGCATTTCTGACCATTTCAAGGCACATCCTATTGGTTTTAGGACCACACTTTTTCTTCTCTCCAACCTTTGCCTTATTAATTTGTGCTGAAGATTGTTCTATTGTTCTCTTTTCCATAATTCCAATGTGATCTTGTAGGCCCAACAAATCTTCACCACCAAGCTCCTCATTTGATTCCATATCAAATTCTGAATCTTCCAAGGCCCCACCACTGTCTCTAACACCTTCAAAGGCACTTTCAAGATTCTGAACAGGAGAAATAGGAATATCCTTGAAAACATCTTCATTTCCTCTAGGGCTATTACCCTGACAAGGCTTTGAAACATCCTCCAACCCCTGTCTAGTGACTCCTTAGGCTTTGTGAGGCACTTCTTCTTCAGGTTTTTCTTCACGACCATTCATAATGTCATTTGGAACCTCCTTGTTGGTTGGAGCTTGTGAGTTTCCTTGTTCTGGCTCTTCCAGATCAAAACTTTCTTCCCCTATTTGACCATTCGGTCCCCTAGATAGCTCTTACATAAAATAGGAGGAAGCAACACTTTCATTCAAGGCAACACTTTCATTCCTATAGCGAGCCATATCCCCCAAACACCCTTTTGGAGTCACCACACACATTTCTTGCTCTGCACATTCACTGGCACCCGATTCACTATGATTTATAAAACTGTCAAAATCCATTTCTCGAGACCTTTCCCCAAATTCATTTTCATGGAGAAGGTCGATTTCCTTTTTCCTACATAAACCCTAGATTAGATTTTCATCAGCACACAAAGAAAAAGCATCATTCTCAAAACACTCAAGAGATCCCCATTCTTTTGAAGACCACCATTCTTCTCTAGCAACTGCTTTCGTTAGGGCCACCACTTCTTCAGTTGGAATATTTTCTGCAGAACCTTTCCCTTTCGTCTCCAAAAGGCATTGACCCTTGGGATGTTCTTTCCCAAAACATTTTTTACAAGAGGCCATAGCCTCCTCCACCTCCAACTTTTAATGCCATAAACCCTCCCCTGACTTTAGTTCTATCATTTTAGGTAGAGGGTGTATTATCTGTCTCAGGATAAAGATCCTAGGGAACATGTTGCAATTCAATTTTTCCACTACCACCTTCGACTTCACAAATGACCAAGTTTGTTGCCAATATCTTTTAGGGTTTCCTGATCCCAATATTCCTGAGGGAGATTCTTCAAACTAATCCAAACAGGCACATCCTCAGTCTTCATCGTGTTGGGGTCAAAGTTTGGGGTCCACTCAAGAATAAACAAGCCCCTACCTTCCATCATAAATGGACTACTATTTAGAATCCATTCCTTGTCCTGGGATGTTTGGCAAACAACCAAATAAAAGCCATTCTCTAGGGTTTTTATCTCGCAACCTTTACCCCAGTTTGTATCACACCAGGCCTTGACTTTGGTGAAGGCCGGCCATTGGCCACTCCACCTCATAAGAAAGGCTCGCACCTTAAAGACACTCACATAATCATTCCATTCACTATTTTCTACCAAAAGGGTGACCATAGTAGTATGAAGGAAATTTTTCATTACCTGGCTTGGTTCCCCTTTCTCTAACTGACTCTTTGGTCACAAAAACTTCCCTTCCAACTTCTTGAAATCCACTCACCCATTTGAGTAGATTGAAAGAAACCTTCCTTCATTTTCCAAAGCCTGCCCAGTTTTGCGGCCATCCACTCCAATGTCCCCGTTTTGACCGTTCTTGTTAGCTGGAGCCTTCAATGCCTGGTGGGTTTCATTATGTTTGTTGTTTTGAAAATTTCTCCCCCTCCTCCTATTGAAAGGCCATCGAGGTTGTTGCCTTCTGTCATATTGGTAGCCATGGTGCTTGCGAAAGTTTTGCTTGGGTCAACACTCCACCATTTTTTAGTACTATGTAGGTTGAATTTTGGTAGCATACCCCTTTGCAAGATTGATTTCTAACAAAAAATGAATCAAACCAATATCTTACTCAAGCTTTTAAAAAGATTCTAAAACTTTATAATGCCCGACTCCTCACTTATAAATAATTAATATTAAATTAGAAAATAATATTTTTATTATATTAGTAGTATATTTAACCTCAACTATAATATGAAGATTTCACTATCAAATTCAAAATCAACTAGAATCAATCTAAGAATTATTTTTAATAATAAATCATTTGATTATTTAATGTTTAGCAAATATGTATTCTAAAGAACAAACTCAACATCAACTTTATTAGTCATAGTTATGTCTAGTACAAATAATTTATAAATTACTTCCTTCTCTCAATGAATGGGTTCATTATATAAATATTCAAATGTATTCAACTTTATTTTTTTTGAAAAAAAATAACACCAAACAATAAACATTTATTCCAATTTATTTTATTTTCAAATATTTAACATCAAACAAGATATTTACATTACATAACCATAACATATAAAAAAACCAACGCTATTAATCAAACAAAACACAAAATACAAAAGTCAAAACTAAAATACAACAATTAAAAAAATAAAATTACATTTAATTTTATTCACATTAATTAAACTTACATTTAATTTTATTCCAACTCTACAAATCTCTAATTAGAATACTATAAAGGCAAGAAATCTCTAATTAGAATGCTACAAAGTCAAGTACTAGCCACTACGTGGCACTTGTTTATTTTTGTTTTGAAATTTCCTCCTAACCCTTCTCACTTTTTTTAATTCTTTATTTTGAAATGGATAAAATAGTTTAGAGATAAAATAGGAGTTTTTAAAGCTAGTTTACTTTTAAATGCTTTGGTTTTCTCAATTTAAATTAAAGTGAAGCTTATGTATAATTTTCTCACTATAAATTGTGGGAGGTTGGGTGGGATCCCCCCCCCTTTTTTCTTTACTTCTTCTCTGCATTGGCATGTTAGGAGGGCTTGGGCGTTACGGTGGCAGAGTGGAAAGGGCCAAGGGGGACATTGAAGGGTGTGACTAGGATGTTGGTCACATGGCTTAGGTGACATTTCCCTTCCTTGAGCTCAAGGATGTCGTAGGAATCATTACTTGGAGGCCGTTTATTACGGCTCAAATGCGACACATTTGGATGGTCGTCATTAGAAAGGGTGGCGGCGGATTGGTACTTGGCAGTAATTGAGTTGCAGTGATTAAGTTGGCATTTTAATGTTTTTCTTTCATTCATCTGTGATGCTTGTTCTGGTTTGAGGCAGTTTTTGTTGCAGACTTCGTTTATATTGGTGGTGGCGCTCATGGCGAGGCGTTCTCGCTTTGTCATTGAGGTCTTTGTGGATGGAGTGGCGAAGTTTGGGACAGACACGCCGATCTCTCTGAAATCAAAGGCTAGACAAGCCTCCTTAAGAGAAATCAAAGACCAACCGTTGAAGCGGATTCTCACAAACAAGGATCCGTTGGTCTTGGTGGTGACAAAAATGATCTTGGGAGCTGGTCAACTGGCCAACAAGGAATTCAGAAGAGATAACCTTCACATCTCTTCTCGATTCCTGGCTTCTCTTCTGGATAACAGAGTGTCCAAGGTCAAGGCCTAATTGTTGCTGGTAAAGATGTTTCGAAAGGACCTGGTGGGTGGTTTAGATGAGGTGTTGGGCTTTGTTATGGAGGGTAGAGGTGTTCCAAGGCCGAGTGACTTCGCAATTATTCGGGGCTCAGACGAGGCTGTGAAGCTATTTCCATTCCTTCTTGATTTGAGCGGCCCAACGTTGAGCAAACACAGATTGGTGGCGGCAGTGGCTATCGAATACTTGAAGAAATTCATTAGTTTGTTGGCGGCGGGTGGTGTCGAGTGGGTAAAGGGCTTTGAAGAATTTGCTGCTTTAAACAATTTTCTGTGAGTTTCTTTCCTGTTGTTGGTGGTTCTAGTAGTTAATCGGGTTCCTTTCTCTGGTTCATTAGCATTCTCATTTTGCGGGGTTAGTGAATTCAGCCTCTTAATGGCCATTTTGTGTTTTTTGGGTGCATGGGGTTTGTCTGTTCATGCCCGGGGCTAAGCCTTTATGGCTTTTTGGGTTGGTTGACGACTTTGGTGGCTGGGTAGTGGGTTTTGGTAGGCTGGGTTTCCTGTTTTGGTTGGCTGGGCTTCCTGTTTTGGCTTGTCTCTGGGGTAGTTTTTTGGTGCAGGTGGTTGGGTCAGGTTTAGTTGATGCTTGTTGGCGGAATCATTACCTGCGTTTGCAGACGATTGTAATCTTCTTCTTCAATATATAAATAAAAAACTTGTGTATCAAAAAATAAAATAAAATTTCTCACTATAAATTTTGATAAAATATCATATTTTATTGAAATTCAATTAAGAGCTTTGCATCTTATTTAATCTTTTTTTTTTGTTTCTTTTCAACTATTTAATGCAATTTTTATTTTGTTTTGTTTATGACAATTGTGAGGCAAGTTGTTTTAAAAAGGGTGATGTCTTTTTTAAGTTTATCATACAAATAAATTTGTTCCATTAGATTAACCTTATTAGATTGATGATCAAGATTGATTTATTTTGATAATTTGTATGTATAATTTTTTCCTCTTAAATAATCATATGTTTTGTTATTTTGTAATTTTATGTTATTGATTTCTCCTAGCTTTTGATCAATGAAATACTATTTTAAACTTTTGATTCTCACATCTTATCCTATAGAGTGTCATTTGTTCTATTTTTTTATTATATTTTATGTTTTATAGTTTCCTACTTATGCCACTAAACTAAAGTGGATTATTTTTATGCATTGAATATCCACTAGCCCTAGATGAAAATTAATGTAATGTTATTCAAAAGTGAAATAATGGAGAGTAAATTAATGTTTTCGTGCCACAAACATTTACATATTCATGGATGAAGGTTGGTTATGTGCTAGAGGGTTGATTCATCTTTTTTTTAGCACTCCTTTGTCCACTATTTTATTTTATTTTTCTCTCTTATCTCATTTTCTAAACCCTATACCTCCATCTAACTCTTTTCCTTGCAATAATTAATGTATTTTTTAATTTATATGGGAATTGGGAATTGGACTTCTGTAGAGGTTCCTTGCACATTTGTAAGCTACATGTGCAAGAGTCCATAATAGACATCTCTAGCCTCTATGCCCTAGCTTATCATTTTGGAACAACCAATAGTTTTTTAGCAAATATAGTGGAATTTCGTTCTTAAAGTCCCCCTAAATCCTTTATTTGTTGGTATCTTCTTTCTTTAAATGAAACCCTACCCTAAAAATGATTTGTAATAGCTCAATTTTTTGGGTGGAAATCTTGAGAAATTTACTTTTTGAAGACATTTTAATACCCAGTGCACTCACATCATAGTTTTTAGTGAAAAAATCATGGTTAATTCATTAAGTTGAAGCATGTTTTATTCATTTGGTGATTCTATTGGGGAACCTAAAATATTAGAAAGGTTGATGCCTTTATTTTGGAAGTTTTGTAGACTTGTGCATTAGGGCAACTATTTGTTTTCATTTTCATATCCTTTACTAATATGATCAAGTATATCAACCAGATATGTAGTATTGATGCTCTTATGTTTGATGTCATGTTTACCAAATGGAGAATTCGGTTATATCCTTCCCTTAGGAATTTTATAGATGATATACCAAATGACATTCTATGGTAAAGTGTAACATCATGAAGGCTAAAGAAGGAAAGTGTGCGAACATATCTCATTCTAAGATACTTGTTGCGATGAAAAATTGAAGTGCTAACCTAGATGTGATAAAAATAAATCAAGAGTATGAAGCTCTTCTAAATAAAAAATAAAGAGTTGAGGAATTCTTTGATGTGGAAGAATGAATACATGCTTGTAAATAGGGATTCCTTTAAGAGACATATTATAATGATTTTTGTAGAAGAATAAAAGATGATTTAGTTCTAATATGAAGGAGGTGACTAGATGAAGCACATAAATGAGAGAAAAGAAATGAAAAAGAAATGGAAAAATGATTTCTCTATGTCCAAGAGCTACTCTCTCAATCATTTAATGCCCCTTCCAAT
This sequence comes from Sequoia sempervirens, assembly GCA_007258455.2. Lineage (NCBI taxonomy): Eukaryota > Viridiplantae > Streptophyta > Pinopsida > Cupressales > Cupressaceae > Sequoia > Sequoia sempervirens. Next base: position 148,659,024 of record VDFB02000013.1, on the reverse strand, counting down.
TCTTCCTAGCCAACTATCTACAGAGAGGAAATTGTACAAGAGGATGTCTCTCATGGGATTTCCAACGCATCATATATTGATTTTGGAGACCCTTCTCTTTTCTTGGATCCTAGAAGTGATGCCCACAAGATAAAAACCCATTTCAAGGAGTTTTTTTGGTTTGACATAATTAAAGAGGTATCCACAAACATAATTTTTTAGGTTGCCATCTTTGCAAAACCATGTCTACAATAAAAAATACCCTCCCAAGATTTTGATGGAAATGATATTGTTTCCACCCTCCATTCAAGAAGTTTCCAACAACTTTTGGGATCCATACACATTTTAGTCCTTTTTAGGCTAGTTCCCCTAAGCTGTCATGTGAGCAAATGTTAAAGGAGATCAAGTTCTATAACTAGTCTCTACTTTTTAGCCCTTTGGAATTAATTATACTCAAGTTTGAAGAGGCCCACTACATAGTATTTAAACAAAAATTTAAATTTGAGTGTCCTATACTTTCAAAACATAAAGAAACAAGGAGATTCAATTATTTTTGTTCTTTTTGTGTGATGTTTGTGGTTATTTTGGGGGGTTCAGACTTGTATTGTACCATCCACTAACTATAAAAGTTAGTTAATTTCTTTACTTGTACATGGTTTTGTCTATTTAGCATTTCTATTTCTAAAAAAAAAGATTTTCTATACCATGTGTAGTTTTTTTTTTTTTTATCTTTTTTATTTTCTTTTATCCTATTTTGATTTGTTGGCCCTTTTCCAAGTGGGTCCTCCTTATCTAACTTATGAAGCCTTGGGTTTGGTCTCCTTTTGTATGAAATGACTATAAATTCACTATTCTTTAGTGTGAACCTAATTTTTTGGTGCCTTCTATTTCTTTTAAGAAATTTTTCTTTGGTTTTGGGTATGGTAGAATCCCCTTTCATATTGTGCAAGGTTGTTTTATTAATTTTTGAGGCATTTTAGTGGATCTTTCATGTGTACAATTGAAAGTGTGCTTGTTTCTATCGTGGTGGACCTCTCTTGTGGGTAAGTTCTCTACACTATATTTATCAAAGGATTTTTTACCTGTTGTCTATAGGTGTTAGAAGAATTTATCCTCACCATATATTCATTTTGAGCTTCTCCACTTTTAGTTGTAGTCTTCCCTTCGTGTACAAGTTGATCTTCATTATCGGGACATCTATGTGCTTATGGGTCTCTATCTTCTAGTTAGATCCCCCTTCTTTTGCTTCAATACTCATTTACCTACTATTACCTAATTTAACTAGATTGCATTTAAACAATAAAAGATACATATCACTTTTTGCTAAATTTCATCCATGTGCATAAAAGAGATTATCAAAAGATTGCATTATTACAGTTGTGCAGTTGCATACAATAAGAAAGAGAGCTAACATTTATTGCAAATGTAATCTTTATTGATGATCATAATTGTATAATGTCCCTCATAAGTTGAGGGATTGACTATTCTAATGCCTATGAAGAAAAGACTATACATTTATAGATAAAAAAAAGAAATGCACATAAAATGAAGAGGGACCTGTCATTGCCTAAAATGATGAATCCCGTTTGCCTTGTCCTACATCGTTTTCAGTCTTCCCCGCTTATCCTGCTTCTGTTTGACACTCTCCTTGCTGCTCCTAGGTTCCCTGCATTTGTAAAAAGAGTATTGTTAGAGCAATGAAAGGTCACTAATAAAAATACGTGCAAAACATCCATAAACATATAATTTGATGTCCATAAGCATTAAAATAGACAACATACCATAGGTGTCCAGGAAAACAAAAAGAGTAATCAAACACACCTATCATATGCTTTGTTTATCTAACATATTTGCTCCTTGTGCAGATATAGGACAAATCTTTGTTACTATTTTGGTTTAGCTAATTACAACATGTGGAGTAAAATGTGGCTCCCATGAGGGTTGAGCCCAACATGCTACCCTCTTGTGTTTTAGGAGAGATACAAAATTGAGCAACTTGATCAAATCAATAATAAACATATTCTTGATGCATTAAATCAATATGGAATCATACTAGTTGATCAACTTTCATTATCAGATTCAAAAGATGTAACAAATAGTGTGAACTATCAAGAACGTTACTCTTCATCTTTTCACAATGAGTAGTAACAATAGCCTGACATCATGCCAAAAAGGGGCAATACTCTGTTGAATATGTCTTTCAATCTTCTTAAGTGGATCCAAAGTCCATTTTAATAATGATATTTGTTGGATTTCATTGCCATTATTTTCAAAGAACAAGATTTGAAGGAAACATGAGGACAACAATCATTCAATGGGTAGTCACCTTTTGTGTGACAAGGACAAATAGATGCATAAAGGTTCAGGCATGGCAGTCATAGGGATAATTTGTGACAATTCCATTATAACAGTGAGGGTTGTCTTGTAGCATGTGAACAACGGCATATGCATATGTTTGACAGTCATTTAAATCTCAAAACACGAAATGCTATCATGTATCATAAAGAAGTGCTATCAAAGGTAACAAAGCATGTGCGAAAAGCAACATAAATTGCCAATACTCTCATATTGATAGTCACTAAAGAAGATAAATAGGATAGTTACTACAAGAAAAAAGAGGATGATTGTAATGGAAGCATCTATGATGGGAAAACAAATAGTGAAGGAACAAACTCAATATATGAATGACAATCATATAATACTGACAACTAGCTAATAAGCAAAGGACTCAGTCAAATGGTTTTGAAAGAATGAGGGGAGTCACTTTGGAGCAGGGTACTGGGGACAATAAAAGCAAGGATAATGATAAAGGTGTGATGTATGCTATAGGGTTAGAAAAAGGTATTTACAAGTAGTTAAGTCACTGTCAAATCATTGTATCCTTGTAGGATAATATTGAAATAATTGTCAAGTGAATACAAAATATGTTAGCATTAAAGAAGCATGTAGATGCCTCATGAAGCCAACAACCAAAATTATTTTTAAATAATGAGAGGACATGATAAGCTCTTTGGTAGTTGAAAGCACCTGATCTCTATTGTCAAAGTTAGCAAATGCATGGTTAGAAGTATCATAGTGAGTATTTGTCAATGTAATCAAGGCATGGTGACCTTTGTCACTATGCAAAGACACTGTCTAGTACAGGAAAGCAAGGTCCAAGGTCAGTATCTTCACTGGAACAATCATAATAATGATAGCTAGTAGCAATGTACAAGGAAATCACAACATACCTAAAAGGGTAGATTGGTGTTTTGATAATCCACACAATGGCATTGTGGATGTGTGACTGTAATATAGTCTCAGCATACAACACAATACAAAGGAAATGTTTTTCTTTCACGGTGAACAGTCACAGTCAATAATCAGTCATGTAATGATTATCATATATCAAAGAATAAAGTTACAATATTGCCCATAGGAACAAGTACATAAGCTAGTTGTATACAACTTATTAAATGTTAGTTTATCAAAGGTAGAGTCATGAACATGCCAGGGTAATCATATGCTCACAAAGATAGTCAAGCATGAATGACTCATGAACCTCATGATAGTAGTGATATCACAACATGACAGTTGTTTTAGATGCACAGTGAAATAAACTACCAAGGGACATAACAAAGAGAATATTTGATGACTCTCCATAGGAAATCCAATTGCATAACAGTTGGTACATACAATTCCCTACCTTCACTTACTTGAGAACATAAGGGTTTTCCTATGCACCATTCAAATTTCCAAGGTACCCTATAGATAAGATGATAGTATTGGAGTTATCAAGGCAGATACTAGACTCCTACATAGCATAAAAAGCAAAGTTTGGAGGAGGAAACATCAAATTTCCCTTTGGTATAAGAAGGTATCAGTGCTTGAGTGAGGAGGCAACCAAGACAGCTGAGGCAGAGTTACAATATGATGGTTTCCAAACATATGATGTAACCAGGGGTTTTGACCCATTTAAACGAATTCAAAATTATGTTGACAAGAAATACAAGCATGATCCCAACATTGAAGATTGTTGGGCTAATTGTGCAAACGAGGAGGTCAGGAAAAGAGCGCATCAAAGGATCACTCTTGAACAATTACTTGAACATTGGAGATTCAAGAAGTACCCCAAAAGATTAAAGAGGATGATGGAGATACCCTACACCCAAGTTATGACGCTAACATGGTGACAGAGAAAAGCTATTGAAATTGGAAGATTTAATGGATCAAAGCATGGGGCAATCTGAAATAATTGGATGAGAATTGGTAAGGGGTTTCCTTTGTAGTAAAGCTTTAATTGCATGAGAAGTTACATTTGATGGTGATTGTGGAAAAACATATAACTTAAGATTGTTTTTGAAAGTCAAAAGATCATATTAGGAGAAATATATGTATTTCCTTTTGACCATAGAGGGGTAGTCACAAAAGAACATTGTCATATATGATAGTCATACCAGGGCAGAGATAAAGCTTAATGCAATGGCAGTCTAGGAAGGAAAAGGGGGATAAAGCGGCCAACAATAGGAAAACAAAACCCTCGATACCAACAAAAATGAAACTCAGTCCTACACAAGGCAACAAATCAAGATCAGAAAGGTAGTGCTCATGAAGGAATACAAAAGATATGTAGAGTCTTTGATTCATACCCATACGGTGCAATGGAATTGAATCATTTTGCATACCATTTTCTCCTCACAGGGTAGCATTTTATTGTGGAATAGTTGAGTTCTTGTTTCAATCGACTAACCTCTCATGAAATGTCATTCATATTATAATCTTGCAAAAAAAATTTAATCACATAAAATGTAGAAAAACCAAAGACAAATGTGGAGGCCGTGACCGTGAGAGGAACACAAACCCTCTGTGGTTGCACGCACAAGGCCATGGTAGGTATCTACAACCCTGACATTGAAATACAAAGATTGCAAGTAAAATGCAGAAGAATGCTTGAGAACGACAGAGAAAAGCAAGATCTAAAACATATTTTCATCTTCTTGCAAACAAGCTCAAGTTTGAGCTTTTTTCTCTACAAAAAATGGAATAGAACGATTGAATATGCTTACAAAAAGCTTAACCTGAGCTTTCCTATGAATATTTCGCAAGAATTTGTGAGAAGATTCCTTTGAGATGTAGAAAACGCCATGAGTAAACCCTATTGAAATCCTAGGTTGGTGGCAAGAAGAGCTCTCCAAAAGATCGATGGTAAATTAAGTGTTTTTTGAAACTTTTGCTCATTTTGTCTTTAGGGTTTCTAGAAAACCCTAATGAAGGCTGATAACATAAGGTATTTTTACCTTTTGTTTTAATAAAAATTACAAGTGACTAATGCACCCTTGCTAAACACTTCAAATGCCTTGTATTCTTTATTTTCTAGGTGTATGCTCTTGCATAGAGTTTGAAAGACTTATGCATGCTGCATTTTGAACTCCCTTTAGGCCGAATTTTGGCCTTATTGCTTTCTGTTTGTTTCAAAAGCAAAGGGTGTTAAGGTAAATGTTTGCATTCAATTTAGAATTGTAAAACATGATTTAAGTGATATATCTATAAATCACTTTATTTTATGTTATTCATAATGCAAAATAATGAAGTGTGTGTTTGTTACTTTGGGTTTCAAGGAATAGTGGGGTCTTGTTATTTTGCATTTATTTTGAAATGCAAAACATTTTGATTAAGTGATGTTATTATAAGTCAGTTAGTCAAAGTGTTATTTTAAATGCAAAATAAGATGGAGGCTTTTGCAAACACAATAAAAACATGGGTCAAAGCAGTTGGAGACAGGTTTGAAGGTGGTTGACCAACATGTGGAAAGTGTGTGGGTCATCTTTGACTATTTTGGAGGGAATGAGACCATTTTGGAGGCATTTTTGTCATGCTTTTGGTATGGTTGGGTCAGAGCTTGACTTTTATTCACTTTGGAGGGATTTTGGAGGTCTTTTAGAAGCTTCTTTTTTGGATTTTCTGTGGCATCCGACCAAGAAGTTTCTAGAAGGATTTGTGTGGGCTAGGTTTCAAAATTGCTTAAGTATCTTCAAACTGAGTTTGGAAGGGAGTTATTTTCTTTTCCAACATGCATTGTAGCTTATTTGTGAGCTCTTTTAGTAGGAGACAACATTGTGACTCAGTATTAGACATGCATAGCAGTATGTAACACCATTTTTATCAATGAAATTCAGTTTTTTACCTTCTTAGAAATTGTTTAATAGTGTGCAATGTTTGATTGATGAATGTTCTTGTGAATTTTGACAATTCCTTAAATGTTTGTCTCTTTTTAGCACCTTTAGGCAAAAAAAACATATGTTTTGCAGCTTGTAAGCTGTGCACTGGTTCAATAGTTATTTTAGTTGTGGAAACTTTTTCCCTTCAAAGTGACAAGTGAACCAAGCCTCCTTACAAAACACTTATGCATTGATATGTTAAAATATATAAGTTGTGTTAAGTTAAGCTGAGATTTTGATGAAATTGTGTGTTAAAGCAGTTGTATAGGTCTGAGAAATCAAATTAGGTGCATCACCATAGGGGTTTAGTTTTTCTTTTCATGTTTCTTTCTCCCCTTTTCCCAGCAAGGAGTAGTTTAGGTGACATCAAAAGGGGAGCCAACCCATAATATGGAGGTCTACTTTCACAATAGGATACCCACAACCTGAAAGTAGTCCCATTTTGCTCCAAATTTTCCGAGTTTCCACAACATGGCAGGGGTGTAAATTTGGATAGTCAACACCTACAAATGAACCCTTTTTGATCCTATAAGAAACAATTTTATTGGTGGCCTTACCAAAGGATTTTACTAATGTGCTTCTTCCTTTGGTAGGGGCTCTCTTTCATCCTCACAAGTTTCTCTTTAGGAATGATCATGCTTTTGGGCCCTTGTTATTTTTGGCCTTTATATTTCTTTGGAACCCTTGTTCATCCAATGGATAACCATGAGTTCTTGTTTGAACCCTAGTATCTTCTTCATAGTTGTATATTGCTATAGGTACTTGAAATTCTATTACACATGCATTTCATTCTTTCCATTAGCTATTGCATGTTTTGGGGTCTCTATTTTTCATATTAGACTTTTCTTGGAGGCTTTTATGCATTTCTTTGGTGGTCCCAAGATATTCTTTTGAATTTTTATGGTTTTCTTCAAGTGTTTGGCTCCTACTCATTCCTCTAATAACATTGAGTCTCCTTGTTTAGTTCATATGAAACCTTAGTTTTTTAACAACTTTTTATGCTCCTTTTTTATTTGGAAAATCCAAAATCTCCACAAACCTAAGAGTTTCTTTGGTTGTTTTTCACAATTTTTTTATTTGCATCCCAAATAATATTCAAAATTATTTAAGGCCATTGATTGTATTTTTGATCCCATGATGCAAATTATTATAGTGGTGATGTTAGTGGGAGAATCATCATATTTGGAGGTCTTGGTGTTTTTTCTTCTTTTCAAAAGTTTTTGGTATCTACATCCTAATCAACATCTAAAATAATGCATGACCCATTGATCTCCTTTGAGATCTAGTGATAGATATTCTATGCTTTTAGTAGTGACATCAATGGAGGCCCCACCTTGGTTTCAAAAATATTTTTGACTTGGATTGTCATGGATTTCCTTTTAAAAATATCACATTCCCATAGGCCATTGATCTCTCTAAGGTCTAATGACACAAATGATGTATTTGATTCTTATGGAGTTGGAGATGAGATGTCATTAAACCTAGTACTTTAATAGATAATCATCTTTATCAATCTAGGTGGTGTCTAAATGTTGTATGAAAAAGAGTAGTTTGGGGTCCTTCCCTAGAAGTTGTTCTAATCTACTTGAAAGAAAATATACTTACACACTCATCTAATCAAATAGAATCAAGCGATTAACTAGGAATAAATATTTTTATAATGAATTTATAACATTAACTATGAAATGGAAACACTTATGTTGAATACAAATGACTAACTATGGAATGGAAATATAAAAAATAAACTTCTCTAATAAACCCAAATTATATTTTGAATATAAAATCACAAGTACAAATTTCTTCCTTGATATTTTCTTGAAGGATAAACAAAACATAAAATTTTAGTGTTTTTTTCTTGTTTTTTTATATTTTCTTTATAATATTTGAAAATTCAAGGATTTTACATGCACACACAAAAATAGCTAATACAACATATTTCTTATATTCAAAACTACTAGAGGGTTGGATAACGAATAAGAGTTCTCCTAAGATCTATCTCTTCTACACTTAAGGCTCTGCAAAAACAAGGTGGGTTCCCATATTACAACATTGAATGTAATCATATGCAATAATTAGACAACAATGTCAAGTAGATACAAATTCTCACAACTTTGGACAAGAATTTTCAAAATTTTGAAGATAAGTTTGATATATTCCTTACAGATTTAACATTTTTATGAGAGAAAATAATTTAAACAAAGTATAAGCTATCGATATTTGTCATGGAAATTATATTTTGGGATTAGACAGACACATCAAGATGGATTGTTGCCTATTTTTGGATTACAAAAATTCATAATATATATACCACTCAACTTTAACATATATATTTTTTATGGTCACAAGTTATTAATCGAATCGATGAATATTATTATCTTACAATAATATGAACTAAAAAAGGCTTTTATGTGTGCAATTCTACTTAATTATTCATTTATGACAAACATTCTCATTATTTCCATGAAATAATTACATTTTCCTTGAATAGAATAAAAAGATAATTTGATACAAGTATGCAGGAAGAAATCCATAATCATTGATTATGTTTTTCAAAGAAACATTGCACCATATAATGGAGACAATAGCATAATACATAGTGTATTCATATAATCTCTATCATAAATGACATGCTATTATAGATAACTTTGTACATACATTACGACAAAAAATTCCCTACTACAAATTCAAACTAGACTCTAGCATTCCACATTTTTCCAACCTATCTTTAAAATACAATATACCTTATATAAAAGAAAAGAACATGCAAGCTCATGGATGAGTGGTCCACGTGCCATTTTTTTAAAATTGACACAATAAACTCTTGAAATGGAATGGGTGCAACAACTTTGCGAACTACTTGAGGGTGAATTCCACAAGCTTGTTTTTAAGGAAATAAAGCAAGAAGAGCTAAGATGAAGTAGGAGTTGTGCCATTATTGAGACACCCAGTTTGATGCATTGGCTACTGCTAGAAACCATGATGGTGGAGAGTGAATGTGTATGTGTTCCTCTTTTGAATCCTTGATGCCTATTGATGAATGATGGAGATATGGGATCAACAAGCACATCCATCCCAAATTTCCTAGTCTTAAATGAAAGCATAAGTGAGGCTAATTATTCTAGACTCAATTAGGAGACCATAACAATCAATCTAGACATTGTTAGTGATCCATCTACAACACCTTTACTTTAACCATTACCATAAGATGAAAATGACATAGAAGAGATATCACCATCTTTTTGTAGAACAAGGCCACTAGGAAAGAACATGATGAAACTGACAACCAAATATTATTATCCAAGCGTCGACACATCATTTACAAGAAGGTTATCAATTCATTCTTTCTGATCTTGGCTTTCTCAAACATGGTACCTTCTTGCATCAAGGTGACTCTCACACATAGCCCTATAATCAGAGCGTTGTAGAGCCATTCTAGAATTTGGTAATGAAAAACCATCTAGGTATTTGCTACTTTTTTATGATAGTAACAAAATCTTGCAAAATACACTATCAAAATAGCATAATGTGACCATTCTTCTTGCAAATTAAAGTTTATTATTTATTTATACCAAATTGCATCCTCAACATGTTGGAAAGAAAAGCACTTTCTGGGTTTTGATTGTAATGTAAAGTTTTTGTGTGGGAATCTATTAGATTTTGCATATAGCAAGTAGTTTTTTTTAAAACTAAATCAAAAGTGTCCTAGCCATTGTTGATGGAAAAATGAAATGTTTAATAAATTTTGATCAATAACTCAAAATTAAGTGATTCATATTTTTTTATTTTAAATCTATTGAACTTGCTTGCATTGTAAAAATAACTAAATTACAAAGTCAAATTTTGGGGTGGGGGCTCTCAAATATTTAATCAAGGGGGTGTCTTGAGTTATGCCTTTGAGCTCTTCCTTGAGTTGTGTCTTGAACACTTCCACATTTCCATTTCATATTTTTTTATCACTAATAATTTTAGGGGAATGTAAAATAATCAAGGGGTGTCTTGAGTTGTACCTCTAAGCACTTCCATCTTTGTACACTTCCAAAATTTTCTTAATTGTTTTCTTCCCACACATCATTTCTAGTTTTGATCTTATTGGTAGTAATCATGTCTCTGTATCCATGGAAAATAAAATATTATTGTAATAAGAAAATGCACACTATAGATGAATGCTTGTTTAAAAAACCTGATGTATTGGAACTTACATGGAAACTTCATCAATTAACACAAATTTTCATTACAAATGGAATCAACTTGCCATATTTTTCTATTCCAACACTTACAAAAACATCCAATCTCATTGAACCATCTCATGAGACACCATATTTTGAAGATGAACAATGTAGCTTGATGACATACATTGCAATCTCATCATCTATTGCTACTTTAGAATCGAGAGTTGCTTCCTTGAGGACTTTCAAAGATTCAGTAAACTAGATATTGTCTTTCTAGATCCACCACATTGGGACATATTTCTACCAGATATTGCATATTTTCTTGTATAGTCTTGCATTGCAAATCTAGAAGACACCATTGAAGACATAAGTCTTTTATTTGATGACAGTTCTTTCCCAACCACAATGTTTAGAGATGCTTCATTGAGAGCATCCAAAGATTCCTTGTAGCAAGACATCATGTGGGATTTGGACTGTAGCCATATGCAATGCATTGACATTCCATGCATCACATATTTGGTTCATGTTCTACATCAACCTTCATATGGAGCATTTGAGCAGATTTTAGAGATTTAATCTAGGTCTTTGGATCATGTGAAAAAATTAGAGACCTTCATGTTACTTGCTACATATTCCTATCAGGAATGAGAAGTCATATTGCACACATTTGTGTTGTTTTTTCTCTCTAAGGGAGAAATATTGTTCAACATTCATGGATCAACTTCAACATCTAGTGTCAAGAATCTACCAACACTACATGCATCCTCTTGAGGAGAGGTTGTATGGTTTTTCTTCTTATCTCAATTTTGGGAGGGAGCATTTCTTTGCATGAAGTTCTTTCCTTCTCACATTTTGGGGGGTTCACATAGATCTCTCTTTTTTGTCCCATGGGAGGAATTTATTATACATTGTGCTGGAAGTAGTCCTTGGATGATGAGTCCTCTATCTATCACTTATCTTCTTCACTTGTACATTCACATTCCATCATTTTTCTTTTGGAGAGGAGTTTTATTTCCCATTGGGTTTTCTCCTTTTCCTCTACTTTGTGAAAAAATTGTACATGAGTACCTAACATGGCCTAGTAGCCAAGAATCATCATTTGTGCATAAATTACTCCCTTAGTTGCACTTAAGGGGGGTGTTAGTGTAAATAGTATCATTACATACCTAGTTAGTTAATTACACTTTCTAGCTTGACCTATTCACATTGCTCAAGTCTCCACTTAAGGGAATTTTAGAGTTTTGTATCACCTCATGTGGTTGAGACATGTGTCCTCATCGCTTGAGACACCTATTGCATGCATACTTTCCACTTGCTCACACACTTGTCAAGTGAGCTCATAAGTGTTACAGATTTGGAGGGATATTTAGAGTTTCACTTCTACATTCTCACCTCCTCATCCTTGCCTATATATGCAAGGTTCATCATTGTATTTTGTAAACTCTCTTTTGATAGACATACTATTGTGCTCATTATTTCACTTGCGAAAGGTTATCAATTCACACTTTATGATCTTATCATTCTCCAACACTTTACATGTGGCTCATTTATGACACGTGTCATAATTCCCGAACACAAAAATAACACCTCTTCCTTCTCATTTGAGAAAAAAACCAAGATATTACTATTTTCAAAGGGATTTTTCACCTTTTTAGCAAGCAAGCTCCCCTTTTGGAATTCTTGGGAAAAATCAGTCAAAATACTCTTAGCTCTCTCAAGCATTTTCAACTCTCTTACTTAGATTTTTTTTTACTGTGATATTAACCTTTTCTCCTTGGAAGTTTGGGCTTTTCAAATAAAGTGGTATTGATCGTTGCATCTTTTATCTTCATTGGAGACAACTGCTATTGACGATAACTCTATCATTTTATTACTTCATTTTGTTATTCATCTTTCAAAGAGGCAATATTTTTAATATAAAAATATACAATTTTTTCATTTTTGTTTCATTTACATACAATGGTGGTTCTCTCTATAGATTTGGGATAACACCATTATCAAATAGCTTATTTTATCATTGCTTTTGATCCTTAATGCACTTAGGATTTAAAATGTTTCATTTTATCAATCATATTTTTCTTGGTTGTGCATGGAGGTCAAAAGACCTATTAGCACCTTCAAATTTTGGCTAAATTTGAAGTGCCCATGATGAGAAAGTTGATTGTAGCACCTAGAAGTATATTTGCAAAATTTTAATGAGTAGCCTAGTTTGATGATGAATAACTTGATGTCATGTGATTATCTAGCCAAACCACTTTGGGATCATGTTCATATGTTATTAATAAGTGCTCATGTCCATTTTCATCCCCCCATAGTCATATTTGATATGTTCTTTAGGCATTGAGTTTATAAGTTTGGAAGGAGTTTGTTGCCTGCACCTTGTTGTATCTGTCAGGGTAGTCATCTTCAGAGAGTAATATTCCATTACCAATTGAGTTTCATGCCAAACTAAGTGGTCCCCACAATTTTCATAGTATTCATATGCTCCCATGTCCATTTTCAAAGCCCCTTTATCTCGTTTGATATTTTTCATATGTCAAAAGCAAATGTAGTTTGTTGATATTTGTTGTATGCACAGTGTCAAGTTTGTCAGAAAGCTAACTTCGAGAGTTGATACTTTTAAGCCAGGTGATTGTCAAGAGAAATGAATTGGTTCCAGTGATTCTCCCCATGTTCATATATCCCTTTTCTCAATTGATGATTCTTAGGATTCAATTTGATATTTTTTCCAGGTGTTAAGTTGGTGAGGTTTGAGGGGATTTTGATATTTGTAGTTTTTGAGGATTCTTGGCCGCCCACTTTGAATGCAAATAAAGAATTAACTGTTGACTCTCATGAAGTTCCATTAGGTGGTCACATTCTCTTGATATTCATACACACCCCTATTCAACTTTAGTGCTCCAGGATGTGATTTGATAATTTTTCAAGGGCCAAATTGGAGAGGGTTTGAGGAGTTTTTCACACTACATTGCGCTGGATCAGCCTAGGAGCCTATCTTTGACTACCAATAATTTGCATCTCAAGAAGAATTAAAAAAATCCACATGGAAGGCATGTTTCATGACATATGGAAACATCTCAGTTCGACCTCAGGGTCACACAAGTAATTTTGACATGTTTTTGAAGGCAGTTTTGAAGGCAATTTAACTTGCTTTTGACTGCAGAGGAGGGTGAAAAGGTAATCCCGCGATCCCGCAATGGTTAGAATCTGGCTCGTGGGGGTATATGTGGGATTGCAGTATGAGATCAAGTAATCATAAGGTTACCTGCAACCCTGCGATAAGTGTACCATGACATAAAATTTGTTGTGCGGGGTAGCGGTAGGGGTAAAAAGGTATTCGAGTTTCAAGGAGCATATTTTGTGTTCAACTTTGGAAGCCAATATTTATGAGCTAGATGATTTTCATGGAAAACAAATTGGTGCTTGTAATTGTCCCCATGTTAACATACTTCCATGTCCATTTTACAAGCCCCAGTACCTTGTTTAATATTTTTTCAAAGTCAAAAGCAAATGGAGTTTTCACAAATTTTGATGTTTGCATTTCTAGAAGGCTTCAAAGGGGTCACTTTTGACCCTTAATACTTTGTGAAGGAAATGGATTGGAGAAAATCCCTTTTGCAAACATGTTCATTGGGCCTAAATGAACTAATTTCACTAGTGACAACTTCTCGGGAAGAGATCTAGTATTTTCTTGAAGGTGGTGATTTGGTGAGTTCTAGTTGGTTTTTGACATGTGTGGTTTCAGAAACAACCAGGTGAGCTAATTTGAGCATTAATATCTTGCAATCTTGATGGCCTCATGCAAAACCATTTGGCAACCTTGCTCCCATATCATCAATCAACATGTTAGTGTATTTTTGTGGATTTCGGAGAATGTTTGATTAGTTTTCCAAGGTGATTTTGGAGGCTACCTGACTCATTTTGGTCATAGTGAAAAATGTCACGTCTCATACTTTGATGATATTTTGACCATGACTTACTTTGATGCTATTTTGACCATGACTTATTTTGACCATGACTTATTTTGATAATGTTTGACCATGACTTTATGAGATTTAATATACGGATTATGAAACGTGTTAAAGCAATATAATATACTACAATGCTTTGATGTATGGGAACGTAGAAACAAATAATTGTTTTCTTTCTAGAATTATGAGTGCATTTATATGAAATAGGAATGTTGATTAATTATTGTTTAAATTTATGTTTCTACAATGGTTACTAATACACTTTCATTTTTGCACGCCTGAGTGCATTTGAGTTTCAGGTGATCGAAGGCCAAGGCGATCGAAGGCCAAGAGTGTGATTGAGGAAAAGAAGGTTAGCCTCCCGACAGGGTAAAAGAGGAGAAGCTCTCGATTACGCACACACCACTTAAAGCATGTAGCTGCATTAGGTCATGTTTGTTTCTCAATGTGATTGCGTGAAAATGATAGCATAGCAAATTTAAATTACGGTTTAATTAACCTTAGAAATTGTGAAAATAATATGGCTTATTCTATTTTAATTATTCCTCATTTATATTTGAGCAACAAAAGGAAAAATCTGTTTTAAAAGAAATATAATTAAAAATAAAACAAAATAAATAAAAGAATAAAATATTGTGTTTTGCATAAATGGAATTTTAGATTTGCATAAAAAGGGATATATATTTATGTTTTGGTATATGGTTAATTTTCCAAAACATTGAGGAATGAACAGCCTGAGAGAACATTGGGCTCTGGAAATTTTGTCTTAAAACCAACAATGCAATTGGCATGTGGCAAACCATAGAAATTGCATGAGAATTATATCTGTCATCTGAGAATTTTATGCATGATCCTCGAAAAGAGGAAGAAAGCTTTAAGAAAGAAAGAGGACTTCGATTGGGTCATATCGGAGAGTTCTGGAAATAGAGACAAAGAGGTATTGCTGGGTTTCTGCATTGGAAGCAAAAATTTGCCAGGTTCTTTTCATACTTTGCCTTCTTTTAAATTTTGCAGTAAGGAAATGGAAGGAATGAAATGCTTTATTCCATGATATGAGCACAAACAACTGAGAAATCTTTCAAATTTTGTTTTTGAAATCTGGGTAATAGCTTATTTCTCTGTGTTGCAATATAGTATACACATTCTTTTTTTTCAGAATTAGGGTTTTTATTCTGTTGCAAATTCTGCAATTTATTAAGCTGATCTCAAGTGTAATGGCAAATATATTTATAAACATATATATATATATATGCTTATATATATGCACAGGAATTTGAATTCTCGTGCATATATATATACATATATATATGGTCTGCATAAAAACTCTGTCACCTGAATGAAATCAAAATGTCTTTGAGATAAATTCGAATGCAGTTTATACTGGGCAAAATGTCTTCTTTATTCTGAGTTTTGAAATTGCTAACCATAGGAAGGAGGAAGGGATTATTTCCCTTGTCCCCCCCATGGGAAGGACGTGGACTGTGGAAGGCTCGCACCCTCCACAGGCCGCGGCTTGTGGAGGAGGCACGAGCCCCTCACAGCCCGCCCCCTCCCCATGGGAGGGGTAAGGGCTTCCCTTAGTCTTAAATCTGCTCAATGACAATAAGGAAACCCTGTAAAAATATCCTGTTCTGTGTGCACGGCCAGTGAATTCCTTGGATAGTTTTAAAAACCAGAATTTCTTTCTTCAAATTTACACGCAGTTGTACATGAATTTCTACACACACACACACACACACACATATATATATGTATACATATACATAGCTGTATATACCTACATATGTATATATACATTTATATATATACATATATATATATATATAGATTTCCTTGCATATATGTGCCAAAATACAAGCTGAAACAGGTAAACCATTTCCAGAAAATAGTATGAATTCTGTTAATTATTTACAAAGATCTCAGAAATGTTAAACCTGAAACAGAATTGAAAGGTTTTTGAGAAGCCATGTAAACTGGAAAGCATCTTGATTACTTTAACATATACTTACTTACAGAAGTACAATCCTGAGTAAAGGAATACAACATAAAATGTGAATGCAAGATTATCTTCCAAACCTCTGAAATTCTGAATTAAATTGCACTGTTTCAGTATACTATTATTACTTTGAAACCTGTATTGAAATTGGGAAATTACACTATCAGTCAGCCTGAGCTTGGAAAGAATAGAAATACATGCTGAAAATAGAAAACACTGTTACATTCAAACAGATTGATTAAATCTTCTTTCTAATAATGCACTGAAAAGTATTAAGACATGTATGTTCTTCTTTAAAAACAGAGCTTTATCTAAATCAGAAAAGGGTTGTTTACCACAGAATAAACGAGATCTTACAACTTAATTTACAAAGGATGTTTTAAAATTCACATTGGAAATTCTTTTAGAATTAATTGAATGATTGAAACATGTACTAAAATGCATAACTTTCTGCTTTATTATTTCATACTTCACTATGGTAACTTCCGGGACAGGGTGCCGAAGGTGGGCAAATAGAGACGGTAGTATTACCTTTTCTAAACTACCATATACTTGCATTATTTTGCTTGGCCAAGCACTTGTACCATTGAAATAGATGGGTTTATTTTAAAAGCCTAGAAATTTATATAGTCTCTGCCACCTCCTGTTGCAAGAAATGTGTTTATTTCTCATGTTAGAAATGCATATAGGCATCAGGCACGCATCGAGAGTTCCCTCCTGTTTTACTGTTTCGGGTTGCTAGGCTCCTTTATGCAGGGCCGGGGATTCCTTCGAGTTAGGAAGGGACCCGGGGAAGTCATGGACTTCATGGTTGGGCGGAAAAGGCGCCTGAATCACATTCTTGGCCCCAGCTCGCAAGAAGACCAAAGGCGTCACGGCGGTTGGTGGTACCAAGTTTTATTTGCTATTGATGTACTTATGTAATATTCAGATTTGGCTTGTGAAGCCTATTGTAAATGTATTTGTATTTGTCATTCTTTGTGGAAACTTGAAATAGAGACATGATTTGAAGTATCTAATGTAACATTGATTTGAGAAGTTAAAGTTTATAACTTAGCATAGAAAAGATGTTTTCTATTAGAATTGTTGATTCTTCCAAGTAAGGTTGAATATATGTACATGAGAAAGTCATTGAAATACTTATGTTTTGTACAATCTTGATACATTACATTGATGTTATTATCATATATGTGAAATGCAATTTAAATTCTCTTTATTAAGATCATTTGGAAGTGTTATGAACAATGTTGACTTCTTGGAAACCTATTTATAATGGTTTGAATAAATTTAGAATACTCTTAATTTCTCTTTAATACTGACTTAAATGGTTTGAAAACACTCTTAATTTTCTGAGTGCTACAAAAAATGTTAGAAAGCAAATTCTAATGGCTACCCATTTCAGTTTTTCACCCTAGATGTATACAGAAGTAGTCTCAACAGGAAAGCAGGTGACTCAAAGCCTTTCCCGCATCCTCGCAAAAGCCAAGTCAAAAAGCCTAAAATGGGTGCAATATCACGCTGAGAGCATGCAAGCATAAATAATGCAAGTGAAACTTTATATTAGTGAAATTATTTTTCACGGGGATGCAAAGACTAAGGAAGATAAAATTAAATATTTTGTAGTTGCAAAGAAAGAAATGAGATAAAATTTTATTGCAATAAAAATGTGATGAATACTTCTACACTTGAAAGGGAAAATTCATTAAAAATAATCACGACATGAGCATGATATTATTTTGGGGGAATGTAATTTTACTAATGGTGTAATGTGCAATTGTAAAATGTTTTCACTGAGAAGTGAAAAATTTCCATCGAGGGAATTGAGTGAGTATAAAATCTTGGAGTGAGTTATTGTTTTTACCCAAATGATATGTTTACTAAATTGGGTGAAAGTGCATATAGGTAAATGCAAAATGAAATTAGAGATAAATAAAAGATAATTAATGTAATGTAAATTTATTATTTTATACATATGAGTGGGCAGTTGAAATGTCTTTTAAAATTGTAACGGTTTGAAGCTTGTCACTTCCCTCACTCACTTATAAGAGGGAAACCACGACCGTGATAAAGAGGAGTAGTTTTTTTTGGGGGGAAAGAGGAGCCATATAGTGTAGAACCTTTTTAAAGTGAGGTAATGGAAATGAAGCTATAATTTGGTGAACGAATTCTGGTTTTCAATTATTTGTTGAGGTTGTTGATAATGATTATCTTGTTGTCTCCAGTTTGATGTTTTCCCTATTATTTAAATCAATATATCAAGTGTATATTTGGTTTATCAAAACAAATTTACCATTTTGTGTGGTTTATCTGATTGGTTTCTTCAAGCAAGAATTAAATTCATTTGAATAAATCATAGTAATCTAGAAAATTTATTTGGATTAATAAGAAGAGCTTGGTAATTAACTTCCTAGCACATTTATGCAAGTCATAAACACCTAAAGTACCAAACAATTTGAGTTATAACTAGAAGGAGGGCACATATTATTCCATATCTTGACTTCATTGTCTAGTGGAAGAAAGACACTGATCATCTCCATCCCCAAAACAATCTCTTGTAAAACCTTTTTCTATACATCTTAATTTTTTGTTGTAGGAGTAGGAGTAGCAATTAGCTTTGTATTTTCATTGTCTATTTCCAACCCTCATGCCAATATGAAATATATTGATAGAAGATGATTTAATAGAATAAATTATGATCATATGAGGATGATTTAATTGAAAATTTGTTATCACACAAACTCTACAAATTTATATAAGGTTTTCAATCTGCTTGGATATCATTAGTTAGTGTTAGATAGTTAACAATCATTGGCGACAAAGGTACACCCGCCTAGGCATAATAGATCCTAAAGAGTAGGGAATCATAACCATCTTGGTTAGTTTCATTCGTTGGCTAGATCACTTGTTAGACTTGATCATGTAAAGCTTGACATACTTTTAGGGTGTAACAATCTGCTGATTTGGGAACCAACAAGACCAAAATGATGGTTTGACTGAGGAAAACCCTAAACAACCTCAACACCTGTTCTTATATAGTTTGTTTGTAGGTTGAAGTGATTTTGGGACTTGAGCCATATGTTTGAGAGATTCTAGGGTGATTGGTGAAGGATGGCATTGTGATGTGAGGATGCATGTGTGATGCATTGGTGTCTTAGAAAAAGAGTTATCACGTCTAGTGCCAGGTTCATCTATATCTATACTTTTATTTCCAATTAAAATGAGGTTTTAATTTATCCTTTGTATTTTCTATAAATCCCATTTTTCTTCATTTTCCTAAGGAGTTTGCGACTTAAAAGTAATTTATAATTTTAGTTTAAAATGCATTAAGTATTTTTATTGTAAAAATATCTTATTTCTATAAGTAAATATAAAGGTTTTGTTTAATTTAAGGTAGGGTATGAGTTTGGTTTTTAGAATTAGTTTTTTTAATTCAACCAAATTTTTCTTTTCCCTACAATTTTTTAAGTTCTAAAGAAGATATCAAAAAATTCTTATGATATAGAGTTGCCTAAGTATTTAGATGTTTCATTATTTTCAATGTAGTAGATATTTTTAATGATCATGTTGATACAAAGAAAAAAACACCAATTGATGGAGAAAGTAACTACAAGGTTATAATCTTGAAATTGGAAGAGAAAGATTCCAACAACATAAATGGAATAGACAACAAAGATATTGTAGAAGAGGGTTACTAAGAGGGCTAGAGGAAGGAGTTTGCGGAATACTTGGTCAAGTGGAAAAATAGAAGTATAGAGGATGTTGCATAATTGTCTATAGTAGAAGTTTTCCGCTTTGGCTACAATCTTGGAATTTTTTACTAAATTGTTATGAGAGAAGGATCACTTTTTCCTTTCACAAGTTGTTTGTTGTAGGAGCATCCCTAAGCTCTAGGTAGTCCTCTATAAATTGGAAAATATTGTTCTTTCTCATGTTTCTCTATTTTTTAGCCTATATGTGTGCATTGGAATTTTATGTCTACACCTTGTTGTATATGATTCTAAAGATTCATGAATTCTTCTGCATTAATACAAATAGATGGTGTTGTGGCATTTTCATCACACCTTTTAAAAAATGAACCTATCATAGTTCCTTCTTCATCAAGCTTGACAATCTATATTTTGTGGTAATGACTAGGCCATAATTATACTTAGTTGTTGTATGCGACTTTGCTAATGAAGGATACATTTATTGCATCATTTAGAATTCACTAGCCTTCTAGATCCTAAAGGTTTCAAGTTTCATCCAAGGAAGGAATACCTATGTTCTCCTTGTACTACAATTCAAATTTCATATCTTTCATATGTTGGATTTGCCTCCTTGAACATCACATGCCTAAGATTCATTAGACAACTAGATTGTCCCCTAGGTGATATTGTTTGATTCAACAATATTCCTTAGCTATGTTGAACCAATTAGGAGGCACAATTATCTAGGCACCAATAAAATGTGTCTAAACTAGTTCAAATCTTGGTGTGCCCCAAAAATTCAGTTGTGTATTAAGTCCCACTTAGTAGGTAATTTGTAATGTTAATGATACACCTAATTTAGAGGTTGGATTGGACCTATTAGAAATTTTCTAATAGTAACAAGTTCTAGATGTGTACAAGTACATATCTTTTGTATCTTTAGAATGCATCTCTCAGACATTAGAATTCTACACATATATAATTGTGAAAATATCTATAATTGTTTGACCCTATACTCTATAATATGATTTGAATTTCCTTACTCAATCCAAGATTTTTTGTTTCAATCTCAATCTTTGTACATGTTACCATCATCCACCAAGACCAAAATTGAGCCCAGGAGCACCTAGAAGCAATTGACAAGATGTAATTGTCAATCAACCTGGCCAAATACATAATCTTTTTGTCTACAGCTGGCGGTTGAGGAATTGAAGGGACATAAAGGAGAAATGAAGTGGGGTCTCAATTATTGAGCTAGTCTAATGGAGGTAGACCACAGAGCAAGTCAATTCCAGCTGCCAACTAATTATGGAAATTTGTTCTTATTAATTTATTTAGAGCGCATATCTGTCATTACCAGTTATTAGGCATTGTTGTTAGTTATGAGTCAGTTATCAGATTTCAATCTTCAATCTTACATTTGTAACAGCTGGGGAAATTTTATAAATATTTGGATTCAAACTTTATTATGCGTTGAAGAACTTAGATTAGTTTTAGCAGTCCAATTCAGAATAGTTTTGTCTTTTTCCAATACTGTGTCATGTCTACTTCTTGACTTTTATTGCTCAGGTTAGTATGAATCTTATACATGCAAATATAATATGTTGATTTGGTGCTATATCTATTTAAATTATGATATGATACATTTATTGAACATGGGATATAATCTATTTATAGAAATGGTGACTTTATGTTTTGGGATTTTTTTTTGGAGGCTTTTATATCAGATTTATAAAGTTGTTTAGTATAAATATTAGGTTTAATTTTTTTAGGTAAAGAGTGAAGTGTCAAGGGGTATTCATTCTATCAAAGTAGGGTTGGGGTATGATCCCAACCTCAATTCTTATGATATCGTGGCATTGCACTAAGTAAAACTTGATCCCTGATGAACTCATTTAAAACAATTCAACTTTACTAATAAATGAAGGGCCTATTGACGTGTAAAAAATCTTGAAAAAAAATACTTCAAAAATTATATTATTCATATAAAAAATTTGTATATACTAATTTTTATATGAATAGTAGAGTGTTTGCCTAGTGTTTAGAAACAAATAACAAAGGGACAATAATCATGCTTATTTCTTTCCTCCTAATCCTTCTCTCTCTCTCTCTCTTTTTGTTTATTTTGAAATGGATAAAACAATTTAGAGATAAAATAGGAGTTTTTAAGCTAGGTTACTTTTAAATGCTTTGGTTTTTCATGTTTTTTGTAATTTGGAATAAAATGAAGGTTGTGTAGTGATTTTCTTACCATGAATTTTGATTGTGTCAAGAGGCATCTATAGTTACATAATGGTCATAAGGATCTATGTGCACAAAACCCAATTTAATGTGATTTTTTTCTTTTATTTATGACAAGTGCGAGACAACTTATTTTAAAAAGAGTCTATTTTAAGTTTAACATGTAAAAAAATTTGATCCATTGGATTAACCTAATTGGATTGATGGTTGAGATTGATTCATTTTGACAATCTATATGTACAAATTTTTTCCTCTTATAATAATCTTTTTGTTATTTTATAATTTTGTGTTATTGGTTTCTCTTGTAAAAATGGTTGATTGATCATTGATTTTTTTAGCTTTTGATTAATTGAATACCATTTTAATATTTTTCTTCTCATAACTTATCCTACAAAGTGCCCTTTTGTCTAATTTTTGAATATGTTTTATGTTTTCTTGCTTATGCCCCTAAACTAAAGTGGATTACTTGTATGCATTGAATACTCACTAGCCCTAGATGCCAATTAATGTAATTTTGTTCAAAGGTGAACTCATGGAGAGTAAATTGATGTTATTATGCCATAAATATTTACATACATTCATGGATGAAGGTCGGTTATGTGCTAGAGGGTTGATTCGTCTATTTCTTTAGCACCCCTTTACCCACTATTTTATCTTATTTCTCTAATTCATATCATTTTCTAAACCCTATGCCTCCATCTATCTCTTTTTGTTGCAAGAATTAATGTACTATTTAACTTATATGGGAAATGTCCTTCTCTAAAGGTTGGTTGCACATTTGAAAGCTACATGTCCAAGAATCCATGACTATTTCCCCCAAATAGACATCTCTAGTCTCTAGGCCCTAGCTTGTCCATTTGAAGCAACCAATAGTTTTCTACCACATATAGTGGAACTTCATTCTTGAAGTCCCCCTAAATCCTTTATTTGATAGGGTCTTCTTTTTGGAATAAAACCCTAAAAAATCTTTGTAATAACCCAATATTTTGGGTGGAAATCTTGAGGAATTTACTTTTTGAAGAAATTTTAACATCGGGTGCACTCACATCATTGTTTTTAGTGAACAAATCATGGTTGATTCACTAAGTTGGAGCATGTTTTATTTAGTTGTTCACTCTATTTGTGAACCTAAAATCTTATAAAGGTTGATGTCTTTATTTTTGAAGTTTTGTAGACTTGTGCATTGGAGCAACTATTTGTTTTCATATTTGTATCATTTACTAGCATGGTCAAATACATCAACCACATATATAGTATTGATGCTCTTATGTTAGATTCCATGTTTACCAAATGGATAATTTAGTTGTATCTTTCCCTTAGGAATTTTGTAGATGATATAACAAACAACATTGTATGGTAAAGTGTAACATCATGAAGGCTAAAAAAAAGGGAGTGTGCGAAAAGATCTCAGTCTAAGATACTTGTTGCAATGCAAAAATGAAGTACTAAACTAGATGTGATAAAAAGAAATCAAGAGCATGAAGATCTTATAGATAAAAACAAAGAGTTGAGAAATGCTTTGGTGTGGAAGAATGAATCCATGCTTGTAAATAGGGATGCATGTAAGAAACATATTATAGTGATTCTTGTAGAAGAATAAAATATGCCTTTAGAAAGGAGGTGAGTAGATGAAGCACATTCGTAAGAGAAAAGATATCAAAAAGAAATGATTTTTTTCTCTCTATGTCCAAGAGCTACACTCTCAATCATTTACCACCCCTTCCAAGTCTTCCCGTCCTTCTATCTACAAAGAGGAAATTAGCCAAGAGAATATCTCTTGTGGGCTTGCCATCATATCATATGTTTATTTTGGAGACCCTTCTCTTTTCTTGCATGCTAGAAGTGATACTCAGGATAAAACCCCTTTCAAGGAGTTTGTTTAGTTTGACATAATTGAAGAGGTATCCACAAACAAATAAATTTTTAGGTTTCCATATATATTAAATCATGTTAAAATAAACAACACCCTCCCAATATTCTGGTGATAATGATATTGTTTCCACCCTCCCATTCAAGAGGTTTCCAACAAATTTTGGGATCCATACACATTTTAGTCCATTTTAGGCTAGTTCCCTTAAGCTGTCATGTGAGAAAATGTTGAAGGAGGTCAAGTTCTATAACTAGACTCTATTTTTTAGCCCTTTGGAACTAATTCTACTCAATTTTGAAGAGGCCCACTACATAATATTTTAAAAACAATTTAAATTTTGGTGTCCTATACTTTCAAAACATAAAGCAACAAGGAGATTCAATTATTTTTGTTCTTTTTGTGTGATATTTTTGGTTGTTTGGGAAGGGGGTTATACTTGTCTTGCACCATTCACTAACTAGAAAAGGTAGTTACTTCTCTTTGCTTGTACATGGTTTTATCTATTTGGAAGTTCTATATCCAAAAAATAAGATGTTCTACAACATGTGTATAGGTTTTTATCCTTTTTTATTTTCTTTTATCCTATTTTGATTTGTTGGCTCTTTTCCAAGTGGGTCCTCCTTCACTGACTTCTAAAGCCTTGGTTTTGGTCTTCGTTTCTAGGAAATGGATAGAAATTCACTATTCTTCAATGTGACATACTTTTTTGGTGCCAATGTATTTGGTTTTGGGAATGGTAGAATCACCTTTCATTGTGTGCAAGGTTGTTTTATTAAATTTGGAGGCATTGTAGTGGATATTTCATGTATATAACCACAAGTGTGCTTGTTTCCCTCGTGGTGGATCTCTCTTGTGTGTAAGTTCTCTAGGGTATATTTTTGAAAGGATTTTTTTTGACATATTGTGCATAGGTGTTAGATGACTTTATCCTCACCATATAGTCATTTTGAGCTTCCAATGCTCTCCACTTTTAGTTGTAGTCTTCCCTTCTTGGCATATAGGTTGATCTTCTTCATTGTAGGGACATCTATGTGCTTGTGGGTCTCTATATTCTAGTTATATCCCCTTTTTTATGCTTCAATACTCCTTTTCTTACACATGAACCTTGTTTTGATCCTATAGGTAAGAATTTTTCTTGATGGCCTCACCAAATGATTCTAGTACAATGTGATTCTTCCTTTGGTAGGGGTTCTTTTTCATCCTCACACATTTCTCTATATGGCTAATCATGCTTTTGAGTACTTGTTATTTTTGGCTTGTTTATTTCTTTGGAACCCTTGTGTATCTTATGGATATCCATGAGTTCTTGTTTGAACCCTATTAGCTTCTTCATAGTTGAAAATTGCTATAGGTTCTTGAATTTCTCTTTCACATTCATTTCATACTTTCCATAGTTATTGTTGTAGACACTCAAATTTGTCCTCATAATCATCACGATATTTGTCTATTGATTAAATAGATATTATTATTTACTTAATCAATTCATTCAATACTTTCTTCTATTCATGCATTTCATCAAATCGTTAAACCATTAAAATATTAAGCATTCATATTCGATCACAAACCATTTGCATCAACATGTTCATATTTTGCTAAATAATTAAATCATTAAAATCAAATCATAATAATCCATATTCCGTTAAATCCATATTAAATCATTATTAAATCATATTGATGCACATTTAAATCCATTTAATAATTTTTCATTATTCATAAACCCTTCACCATGCATTTATCTCTCCTCTTTTATCATTTTCACTCACATGCATTCATTTAATTACATAATGTGGGATATTTAAATTTCCCTCTTGCAAACCTTTTATCCCACATTTCCCTCTCAAACACCTCTCCATCCTTAAAGACGCCTATTTAAATGAGATTTCCCTCTCATTTTCAGTCTCATGAATTTTCATACTCATATCATCTTTGCATTTTGATTGCATTTCTCATTCACCATAGCCTCTTTATTGCATTTTGTGCTCATAAAATCTGAGAGCAAACGCATACACAAAGATCTTGGTGATAGGGAGATAATGGAGACTAATTTCTTTTAAAAACATTGTTTTGTTTCTGTAGTTTAGATTTGTATTTCTGGTTTTGATTTTAATTAGAATAGCTCTATTGATGTGGGCATGAAATGATGATTCTTGTTCATAGAATCATGCATTTTACAACTCTCACAATTGTATGTCTTGGGGTCTCTATTTTTCATGTTGGGTTTTTATTGGAGGATTTTGTGCATTTCTTTGGTGGTCCCAAGATATTCTTCTTTATTTTTAGGGTTTTATTCAAGTTTTGGGCTCCCAAACATTCCTACAAATTCCTTGGATAGTATTGCTTATATTCTTATTTAGTTCACATGAAACCTTAGGTTTTTTACAACTTTTCATGCTCCTTTTTAATTTGGAAAATATAAAATTCTTTTCCACAAACCTAAGAGTTTCTTTGGTTGTTTTTTCACTTGAATTTTCTATTTGCATCCCAAACAACATTCAAAATTATTTAAGGCCATTGATATCATTTTTTATTCTATGATGCAAATTATCATATAGCTAGTGGTGATGTTACTAGGAGACTCATAATATTTGGAGGTCTTGGTGTTTTTTTCTTTTCAATTCTTTTGGTATAGATACATGCTACTAAAAATTAAAAATAACACATGAGCCATTGATCTCCTTTGATATATAGTGATATATATTCTATGCTTTTAGTAGTGGTATCAATGGAGGCCCCACCTTAGTTTCAAAAAGAATTTTGATTGGATTGTCATGGATTTCCTTTCAAAAATGTTACATTCCTATAGGAAAGTGATCTCTCTAAGGTCTAATGGCACATGTGGTGTCTTTGATTCTTATAGAGTTGGAGGTGAGATGTCATTAAACCCCACACTTTATTAGATAATCATCTTTATCAATCTTGGCAATGTCCAAAGGTTGTATGCAAAAGAGAAGTTTGGGGTCCTCCTATAGGAGTTGTTCTAATCCATTTGAAAGAAAATATACTCACACACTTATCTAATCAACTAGATTCAAGTGATTAAATAGGAATCAAAATGCTATTTTGAATTTAAAATATTAACTATGAAATGGAAATGCTTATGTTGAATACAAATGATTAAATATGGAATGGAAATACAAAAAATAAACTTCTCTAATGAACCCAAATGTTATTTTGAAGATAAAACCACAAGTACAAATTTATTCCTTGATATTTTCTTGAAGGATAATCTACACATAAAATTTTATTATTCATTTCTTATTTTTTAATATTTTCTTTATGAAAATGCAAGTATTTCACATGCACACACAACAATAAATAATACAATATATCTATTGGTTCCCCAAACTGTATTGAGTGGTTTCTAATTATTTGTTAGATATTATGTTCAAAAATACTAGAGGATTGGCCAACGAATTAGGGTGATCCTAAGATCAATCTCTTCTACACTTAAGGATCTACAAAACCAAGGTGGATTCTCATATTAAAAAAATGTATATAATCATATGCAACAATTAGATAATAGTGTCAAGATTCAATACAAATTCTCACAACTTTGGACAAGGATTTTCAACATTTTGAATATAAATTTGACATATTCCTTGCAGATTTAGTGCTTGTTACAAGAGAGAAAATAATTAAAATAAATTTTAAGCTATTTATTTTTTCATGTAAATTATATTTTGGGATTAGATGGACACATGAAGAGGGATCCGTGCCTATTTTGAGATTACAAAGTCATAAAATATATATATACCACTCAACTTTAACATCATTTTTTTTGTTATGATCACTAGTTCTTAACCAAATAGTATTATCTTACAATAATATGATTTGCAAAAGGCTTGTACATGTGCAATTATACTTAATTATCCATTTATGACATATATATTCTCATTATTTTCCATGAAAGCATTATACCATTCTTTCAATAAGAACTAACATAGAAATATAATTTGATTATTTTCCATGAAAGCATTATACCATTCTTTCAATAAGAACTAACATAGAAATATAATTTGATACAACAAATATGAATGAATAAATCCATAGTCCTTGATTGTGTTTTTCAAAGAAATATTCCACCATATAAAGGATATAATAGCACAATACATCATGTATTCATATAATCTCTACTAGAAATGACATGCTATTATAGATAACTTGTACATACATTATGATGATATTTTCCCTACTAATAACTTGAACTAGATTCTATAATCCCACATTTCTCCAATATATATTACAAATGAAATACATCCCTCATATAGAAGAAAAGAGAGTGCAAGCTCATGGATGAGTGACACATGTTAACTTTTACAATTGACACAATGAGCTCTTGAAATGGAATAGGTCCAACAACTTTGCGAACTGCTTGAGGGTGAATTCTACAAGCACATTGCCAAGATAACAAAGTAAGACAATATTCGATGAATTAGAAGGAGTTGTACCATTCCTAGATCACCCAAGTTGATTCATTGGCTACTTCTGGGAACTGTGATAGTGGAGAGTGAATATGTATGTGTTTCTCTTTTAAATCCTTGAGGCATATTGATGAATGATCGAGACTTGGAATCAATAGGCAAATTGATCCTAAATTTCTTAGTTGTAAAGGAAAACATAAGTGAGGATAATTGTTCTAGACTCGATTATGAGATGATAAAAACCAATCTAGACATTATTAGTGATCCGTCTGTAACACCTTTACTTTAATAGGTAGTTCTTATCATAAGATGAACATGACATATAAGAGATACCACCATCTCCCTATAGAAGAAGACCACCAAGAAAGAACATGATAAAATTGACAAACAAATATTACTCTTCGAGGGCCAACACATCATCTACATCCACCAATATGGATAAGAGAACACCAAAGGATCCAAGGGAGGAATTGGAATGAATCCTTCTCAAAAGGGAGCTTGACGAATTGGTGGGCCTCTGTAGGGGAAGGAATAAACGTATGTAACTGTCACACTTCAAGTGAGTGTATTGCTCTCTATTTGAACTACTTAGATCATTTTGAACCTAATCTCAAGTGTCTAATGGACTAGACCACTTTCATTCCATTTTTCTCATTCTTAGTGAAATTACTCTTTTCTCTACCTTTGAATTCACAAACTTCAAGGGAAGAGAATATAGAGTAACCCCAAAAATACCGAGGAACCATTATAATTGACCTTTGAGAAAACTTAGCAAAAAAATATCCTTTATGATAGACCATATATCTAAGTACAATTTATTTTGAGCTCATGATATCATTTTATAACAAAATTTGGAGGTTAACTAAGCCTTCAATCTAGGTCTTAATATCGATTAGCTCCCCTTAATCATCCCACATCCAAACAAGTGATATTTTACTATTTTGATAATATATTGTGCCTTGGGATACTGGTACACATGCTTTAAAGATTTTATAGAGTTTAAGTGACACTTTAAATCCACATCACACACTTATTTCTCCATCCATGCAACATATTCTTCCTCGATGGTCACTTGTGCTCTAAGACCTTTGATACCTTGCTTATATGGCCCATATACCTCGCATCAAGGAGTACCTTCATTTAATTGATAAAGTTATCAAGGCCAAATTCCAATTTTAGTAACCTATCAAACCCAATATTACAGAAAATTGAATCCACATTATCTCCGGGTGATCCCACAATAGTGGTTTACAATTTTTGGCCAAACTGGACACTGATTTTTTTTTTAACTAAATCTTCACATTCAGACACCTATAGCGGTTAAACCGTGAGGAATTTGAAGATGATGCAAACTAGAGTCTCATCACATTTTGTTTGTAGATTCTAAAAATATTTTTTTCAAAAATTTTTGGAATCAAATTGCACTCTTTTTTCCATCTCCCATGAAAACTAGTTTTTTTTCAAAAAACAACATTTTTAAAAAGTGACGCACACTGTATAATGCATAATTTTTTTTCCTTGAAGAATAAAATTATAATTCTTTCAAATTTAGATTTGTAACTCCGATATTTAGTGCTTCCACTTGGGTAGATAGTTTTTTATTGAATATATTATCTTTAATCAAGTTTGAAGGTCAAACCAATTACAATTCAGACATAATGCGACTGTATAATGCATAACTTTTACTGTATGTATCAATTTTTTTTTTGGTTGGATCAAGGACTCCAATATCTGGTCCAATCATATTTTTCAATTTTTTTTTTGATAATCTTCTATTTTTCCACATGTGCAGAACAAAGAGTTTTGTTTTCAGTGAAAAACCTATATTTAATAAAACTTAAAAAATAAATAGATAATAAAATCAAAACATATTAAAATTATATTCTTTGGATAGCTCATTTTGAGGGAAACTTGATATCAGTTGGGTTTTTGAAATCTCCTTTATTTTCATTCTCAAATCAAGCTTTGAAGTGCAAATTTCTGAGCAATTTTGGTGCCTGAGAGGGTGGAGGTGAAAATAAGGGGATTCAGTCGAACTTGTGTTCGGTCGAATGGGAGTTTGACCGAAGGAATGTTCGACTGAACACATTTTACATATAATAAAAAAATAGATTTAAAGAGGGTTCGGTCGAATATGATAAAGGTGTTTGGTCGAACCCCCTCTATTAAATATATATTTCTTTGTTTTGCCCATTATATTTTATAATATTTAATATTAATATAAATGTAAATTATTATTTTTTAAATTATAATATATAATATACTTAAGGGTAGGGGGTA